>JAVJGG010000094.1:38480248-38549509 GCA_035590195.1 Aviceda cuculoides
ACTGAACTCAAAACACAGCACCGTACCAGCTACTAGGAAGACAATTAACTCTATCCCAGCTGAAACCAGGACACTTGGAAATAAGCATGAGCTATGACTCCAGCCAAATCATAGCTGGAAAATCATCATAGCCACACAAATACATGGAAAATACATGGAAAAGCTTTCATGGAGATGATAAGATCCTTTGATTGAGCTTGCTGGTAGTATGGCGGAACAAAATACAAATGCCTCATGAGTCTTAATAAAAATGATGAAACTAGCACCAGTTCCTGCCAGTATAAACACATGACAATTTTAAGCTGATCTTTCTCATGCTCGTTGTAACTGTAGGGGAAGATGGAAGTCAACGGAGTCATGGAGTGAGATATTACTCATTGTGGCCATTGTAAATGATTTCCCCAGGGGATGTAATTTCTTTGAGGAACTTGCTCATTCTAATTCATTTCACACACTAATCACGCCTATAATTTCTTCTGCAGATATTTGCACTTCTGTGCTTTGCTTTTGGTCCTGACTAATAGTCCTCTGGGGCGGCACGTCTCACCAAGAGTCCCCTGGGGATCCCCAGGCCTGCCCAGGTCCTGCGGAACGAGAGGAGCTCGGTGCTTCGTAGGACTGTGCTTGGGGATACCAGTTTCTCTGTTTCTCTGAGGGCGATCCTCTGATGGATGGGAGGCACTAGAGTCTGGATTTTGGATTTATCACCAAAGGATCAGTTATCCCAAGCAAGATTTCCAAGATAAATACTCAAATACCCCTTAATATTTTTCGGGAAGCCAGTGGAGACCAAATGACTCACCAGGGAACTGGTTAAGCAGAACACAGATTTTTGGGAACCCATTCTCTTTTTTGAGAAAAGGCCAACATTAAGTCATTTCAACATAATTTCCTGAAAAGGCAGCCTTCTGTGCTCTCCTGCACCGTGCTTCAGCAATTACTGCTGCCCACCGGACACCCTGGACTTTATTGCATTTAAAATGGTGGAGTGCTCTTCTCCTAAGTGCTCTTTGCCCAGACAGAGTATGAGCTCTGAGAACAGACGGTATTCAGCTCGCAGTTTTAGATTTAGGTGCCAAATTCCACCTAAATCCTTCTTTAGGTCATTTAATCCTGTATCGAATCTAGTCTTCAGCTGTCTCTGCCTTAGTTCACCTGTAAAGCATTTTTGTCCTGAGGCTGGAAGCCTTTTGGAAGTGAGTGCCTGTTGCCTTCAGTTTGGAGAGAAATTAGTACAGCAGGGCCTTGAGATGATTTCACGACTTCTTGGTACGAGCTAAGCCGGGAAGACCGGGTCAGAAACATTGATGCCTTTCATTTGTGCAACGCGAGTACAAAATGTTATCAGATCAGAACATAACGAACAGCGTGCAGGATTACTTTGTGAGACAAATGGCTTGCTAACAGGGTAAAAATGCCCTTCAGTGGCTCTGCTAATTGTCAGAATATTTTACAATTGGGGAATTTTGCTTAAGAATCTCCCAGCCCTGTAAGAAACACACACAAGAAAAGAAAACAGGTAAGAGTGAGCATTCAGGACAGACCTGTGTCAGGAGACAGGCTTGTTTGAGAGAATTAAAATCACAGTTTGCTCAATGTAACCAGACAGTGAGTATGCAGTCTTTAGCTATTTATAACTCACAAATAAGGCAAGCAGACAGCTAATATAGCCAGGGGCCAGCAGTAACAGAGCAATGCAGTTTTATTAGCAAGCCTAGGTGGACATGTCATTTGATATATCCATGTGTGAAAGTATTTTTATGATCTGTATGTTGAAAAAGGTCACAGAAGCTTTAAATATGAAATTAAATAAAATTAAACCTTACTGAAGAGAGCCGGATCCCTCAGGCACTCAGAGTCTCTCAGTGGCTTAAACAATAGTTGTAGAGAGAAGTGGGCTAATCACAGGTGACTTCAGCCTATATGAAAAAATCCAATATAGCCAGCTTTACAATAGTTAGAGAAAGAATCATCAGTTAGATACATATGGCAATTACCGAGCAATACAGAATAATAGCTGCTTAATTATAAACTTCTGTATGTAGACTTTCTGACATAGGAATTGAAAAGTAATTCAGCTCAATTAAAATGCTGCAATCAAAATAATTACATTGGTTCATGATATCTCAGTTCCATTGACCAGTTGATCCCATCAGCTGGGTAATTAGCCAGCATTAATCAGTTAAGCTCCAACGGAGGTATTAGTTGCTTTAATACACCTGTATTTATGTCTTGCAGAGATAGCTTTGTGTTGTAAAAACGGACTAAAATAATTCACCCCAGCTGATGAGATTTCAGGTATTTCAGTTTACTCTTTGCCGTGCTGGGTTTCTTGCCTGGAAATATTTGCTGTGGCGTGCCACAGTCTGCCTTTTTGCTGAAAGCCCAGAGAGGCTGTGACAGTCCCTGGGCCGGCTGCTCTGCGCCTCCTGCCATCCCTGGAGGAAAGCCACCCATCGCAGGAGAGCTGCACGTCCCTTGAGGGCCCCGACAGCATGAACACACTCGTCTTGCACTTTCGGAGTGGAAAGTTTCCATCCCTTTTTTATCTTGGCAGGTTTGTCTTTGGTTAATAGCTTGCCTTTTTTTTTTTTTTTTGACAAAAAACAGTTTATGAAGGAAGTACGTGGTTTTTCTGTCATTTTTCATGTTCTTCATTAAAAAAAACCCAGTGAAATGAAGGTTTAACCACTACCGGTGGCAGTTGTATTTTAAAACAGAAAAAAAATCAGTTTCTTCCCTTAAATGCTTACAGTCTAAAATTTTCAAGAAATGCAAAATAAAGGAAAAAAGATAAATATGTAGTAACTTTGTATTTTCTTTGAAGGTACAGCAATAACCATAATCATGACTCGGGTAACTCTGCCCATGGAATGATTTCCTTGTGCGTGGGAACCTATGGCTGATGGGACCAGCTGGGAAGGGACAAGACAAGCATCCTTAAAGATACTGATCTTGTCAGACATTTCCTATTGCTTACTCATCCCTGTGCTCAATAATATATTCCTTATGATGATTTCATAGTTGGGCAAAAGTTAGATACTATTAGCGATGGTTTAGCCTGCCTCTCCATCGTACTGCATTCAAGTAGCCTGTTAGCTTCTGGTACTGTCTCCACAAAGAGTTTACTCTTCTGCAGGGAAGACATCTATTCATCCTCATTATAAACACAAGACAAATTGTTTCCCCCCCAAAGTTTCTCCTCACATTTTTTAGGTCTCAAATGCTTTTTTACCCCAATTGTCTTTACTTTCTTTGTAAGCATCAGTGAAAAGACATAGTTTCCTCAAGAACCAAGTCAATATTAACCAATTGTTGTATTATTTTAAAATAACCAGAATGACCTCCACGTTCTGTGTGCAACTTATATTCAAGTTGCAAAGAGGTCTTGATAGAGTTCAGGAAAAGTGTATGACTAATGACTCATTAACATTTTATTTTCTCCCCAAAATGTGCTGCTCAGATGTCCTCCCTCTCCACATGGTGTAGCGGGAAGCGGAGGATCACGGAAAGGTGAGGCCATGCAGCACATCACCATCACGGGCTATTTTGCTATGTGATTTTTTTATTTGAATGTACTGAAATTGGGTGGATGTGGTAAAGCAGAATGAGGAACCAACTCATCCTGGACTCTCTTACCCTGTCTGCTAACTGTGCCTGTCAAGGGTCCTTAGAATAGGTCCCAAATTATTGTTGATAATGTTTGAAATTTGAAGTACAGCACCTTCGGAAAAGATAATAAACCACAATGTGTGGGGATAATTGTGGCAGCCGGTTGCCTCATTCAACCAAAATACAAGGGGATGAAGAAACTGAGAAGGATTGCAGAGAAACATTGATTGTTTTGGTACGGAAAAGTCCCACGGGTACAAGCAAGGTATTGCAGGATCACAGTTCACAGGTAACTTGTTCTGTAGCTCTTAATGTAAATTCACATTGCATATATTTTCAGAATAGAGTCAATGATTTTCTTCTTGTTATTTTACTTAGGGTTTTGTACTAATGAGTCTGCTCACCACTGCCTATTGAAAGACCCCATTCCCAAACACTCATATGTTAAGTATTTGGATTTAGAATTTTCATGGCAGAAGTCACTTTTGCAAGGAAATTACTACCTTTAAGAAAGTTTAGTTTTAAAAGAGATCAATGAAACTTCAGTTTGCTCAGTGTTTTCTTTCTCCCTTTCCTTTTTTAATCTTTTAACCTATGCCCCCTTTTGATTTTTATGTTTCTCTTGGGAAAGACAGTAGCAGGGCTGAGCTCTGATAAAATCAAAAGTAAGTGTTTGTATAAGCATTTGAACTCATTGTACATTTCAAATACCAGGACAGCAAGAATCCAACCTTGTATTGGTACTGACACTGCTAAGAGAGAGAGCAGAAAACCTTAGGTGGGAAGGCAAAGACTTTATGTTCTTCAATTTCCCCTTGTGCTGGAGAGGAAAGGTCTTTCCTACAGACTGATGCCAAGAGTCGCACAGCTTGTGACACCGGGAGTTTTCTTACGGACCTGTCTGCTCTTCACCCTCTTCTACAGCAACATGAAATGAAACTCTGCTCATGTCATCAATATTAGGGAAAGCTGTGGTGATAGTAAAATTGGGAGAAATTTCAGCCATCAAAGCATATCCTTTCTGTGTGCCTTTCTTACAAAGAAACCTGGAAGAGTACAAAGCCCAGTGAAGAATACATAATTCTTATTTCCATCCCAGCTTTTGACCAAAGTTTTGTTGGGGAGTGCAACAGGGTTTTTTACATTTTTAATTGCTCCTAGGAGAAAAGTTTTCAAAATCTCAAAAAGTCCATTTGAATGACAAAATAGCTTTCAGTTTAGCTGATGTAAATTAATAACTTAATGGGGAAGAGTTTTCTGTTTGTTGATGAAAAAAGCAGTTTCACCTTCTAGAAACAAAGCAGTTCAGCCTGCATGTGTTCTGCAAGACTTGCAAATACCCAAGGATGTTAGTCTTAAAAAATGTAGGCAACAATACAGAGAGTGAGTGGAAAACAAGTTGGGTAAGAGTACAACGAATATCACTCAACAAGTAATACTTTGGAGTAAAATTTTATTACCCATTTTAACGTTTCATTAACCTTTTGAAAGTATATATTTCCAGTTACCTTTCCTAAAACAGCAGCCATCTGTTTTTCTAATCTGAAGTAATCTTGCTTATCATTTGTCTTCTTAAAAACAGGAATAAAACCAGGACACATTCTTAAAATCACAACAATCTTTTGAATGGCTCCATTTTCAGTTTCTTTAGAATAATGGTATTCATTCAAATTCATTCAGTTTCTTTCTTTTTTTGGAACGACTGATGCAGTTCTACTGGAAAATATTTATTCCCTTGGCTAAGGACAGTGTTGATACCTTTTTTAGTTTACGTTGCTATTTTGTCAATGGCAAACCATAATATTTCCAACATATAAGGAGTGGTTGCTATACACGACGCTGCATAAACAGGCATGAAAATAAACCCATTCATTCAAAGGGAAAAGAAGAGGTGGGGCTGGAAGAAGGTTTCCAGCCCTCTGAGCCAAATATTCTTCTGCTTAGGCCAAAAAAGCAGCACATCCCCCGCCGCCCCAAACAGAAGCAGTCTCCTTGTGCCCAGTAGTACTTGTCAAAATAAATTGTATATTATGGATTCAGGAGAAAAGAATAACCAAGCAATTACAAACAGCTCAGGCTAATTTTAACTCTGTTAAACAGAATTAATTAATCTACCGCAGAAAAATACAAGTCATCAGCTTACTAATTTTTTTCAAAGCTTTTTATTACTTTGTAAGAGGAAAAATTCCAGAAGAGCAATCCATCGCTGCAGATGCAGCTGCCTAAAACATGAAGAAAATAATTTATTTCTATGTGCCTTTGACATTTTCCTTGGGTGAGAAAGAAAGATATTTAAGCTTCACAGCACAAATATCAAGACTGTAGGATCTACATATTTCTGTGATAGACTCATTGTGTATTTCACTCTGTGAGATGAAGCAGAAGAACCAGGACAGTCTTTTTGGCCCATCCTTTATGTATTCTTGGTAATTTTTTTCAAGTGCAATGGTTTGTCTGCTTTCAAATCTAAAAATTCCTCTGCATGTACCGTCAAGAGATTTGTGCTGCTTTGCACTGCCGAATCAAGAGATATGAGAAATCCATCTACTTGCATAGCAGAACTCAGTGGTGTAAGCAAGGAAGAAAGGGTAAGAAAAAAGGCATACAATCCTCTTTTTTATCTTGGGCACTTTTTGGCTGGCTACAAACTTACTGGAATCAGATGTCCAGATTGTGCTATACAGAAAAACTGAAAAATTGGGTACTAGACTTACTTGCAGCCTGGATCTACCTGTGGGTTTCCACTGTAGAGAACCAGTCTACAGGCCGCACCATCCTTGGAGAGTCCTTACTCCTTGGAGTAAGGCCGTGGTGGCTCCATGGAACGGGGAACCAGAGGAGTAATTTTGTGCAATACCTACGTGGGACCAGAAGGGTTCGTGTGTTAAAGTCTGCGCTCCAGGCTGTGCCGCGTACCTGGACCGTTGGTCTGTACGCACCGCAGCTCCTTTGCAGTCAAGAGAAAAGGACCAGAACTGCAGTGAGTTGTGTAAATCACAGCTTGCCACTCTTCCAGGCTTGAAACAAGGAAGACAGTGAGAATATCATTTGTTCCCCAGAAGCCTGTGTGCCATATGGAAGTGCTGGGCTCTCATCCACAGAGACCGAAACAGGAGTCTCCAGCCAAAAGAGAGCTGGGGGGCAACGGCTCCTCTAAATTAAAGAAGGGGCACAAATGCATGACCTAGACCACGGTCGGTGATGTGAAGCATCCCACAGACCACTCGCTGCTGCTGTGGGGATGTAACCCCACATTGCTGGGCTCCCCAGTGCGTGTCTGGACCACACTCAGGGTGGTTATTGCCTCCTCGTTCCCACTAAGCTGCACTGACCCAGTTGGGAACTGGGAGCACAACGTAGAGTTGCCAGCACACAAGTGGGACAGAGGGACAAGTGCCCAAAACTTGAGCGTCTTCTAGGGACTCCTAAAACTGCGAAGCCCAATTGTACACATCGTTTTCTCCTCCCTGCCACCTTTGCTCCCAATGAGCCTTCGGGATCACTTTCTGTGGAAACGGTCATGAAAACACATAGTGATACAAGAGTTTATCAGTTTCTTTTTTGTAAAAATGTTCTTCTAAATAAAAAAGGTCACTTGCACAGATATTCATGAAGACTGTATAGGAGGAATTACAAAGGTAGCCTGGAGGAAAATGCTATTTTTATTCAGCTAAGCAGGTACAGGTATTTTTACAAACTGTCATCGTGCTTGTATATACATATATATATGCATGCTTGTGTGTACGTATAGAGAAAAAAAAATGTGCCAATGCCAACCCTTAAGCACACTGAGGACCATTGTGTCAAAAATGTCCTCGTGAAATGGAAAGCAAGGCTGGCGAGAAGCAACAGCAATAGCTCTTGGTGAAGTTCCTGAATACAGACCCAAGGGTTTGCTTCCTTTTTCTGATCACCGCTGTAGCAAAGTGCTGGTTTTTTTGGCCAGGGTTTCCTCAAAAATCTTTGTCTGTGCCCCTAAATAGATTGCACACTCTTCTGAGCCAGAAATCTCTCAAAATTGGCAATGCCTACTATGATGAGGATTTGATTTCAGCCATTCCTCTGCTAAAATCAGTACCTCCTGAGATACTATCCTGTATTCCTCAGATTTCTGGGAATCCAAGACAACTAGGGAGATTTGTTCCTTTGGAAAGGTTGTTGGACCGAAGCTGTAAGGAATGGTATATCCAGCAGTACTGCTGTTTTGATGAGTCTGTTGCTGACAACATTTTGTTCTAATGAGAAACAAAATGACGTGATTGCAGCTGCCGTGTCTACCAGCACATGTACCCCAGGGCTGCGTGACTTGTCACAGGCGTATGGAGAAAATCTGGGGGAGCCTTCTGGGAGAGTGTTAGTAACACCTTCCGGAAAAGCCCATGGGACCCTCCCTCTGAAACATCCCACAAAGACCGCTGGTAGAAGGTATCTCCTGGACTCACACACACATGTCAAAAGCCACGTGGGATGGCCCGGAGGACCTCCAGCTTCCTGCGACCCCAGCCGGTATTTAGCATTTCACAGGGATATTAATAAGGCAGGCACTTTATCTCAGAACTACACATGAAATAAAGATACTTGATAAAAGTAACTTACAGCAGCAATGAAAAAATATATATGATAAAAATCCATTCCAAATCCAAATCATTCTCCCAAACTGGAGACCAACCACAGACAAAACTAATAACTAGAAGTGATTTATAAGGAACTGAAAACATCATGAGAACACGGGAATACAATATATTTTGAATAGAGCAATATAATGTTATTGGCAACACAATGGCATACAAGCCTCTGGAGGTGTCATGCTGTCTTCTTTGATTAAAAGCTTGCACAGAAACATGAGTATTAATTTAGAAAGACTGTTTATATCTTCTGTCTCTCTAGAATATTATTAATTGGAGTATGCAAAATTAGGTCTTCAGAGCTCTTGCAAAATATTGTAAGCAGCAAGTCTTTATGCGGAAGGATAAAGCAAGGATTTCAGAGGGTTTGGGAGAAGTAATTAAGTTTTATTACTTGCAAGTGCATTCATTTACAGGAATAACTTCCCCACAGAAGTGGACATAGTTCTCTTCCTTTGTTTTTCTTACAGATATTTCCTGAGGGAAGATTAACAAGATATTCCAACTAATCCTAAGGAAGAAACCCTCTCACTACTGTAAGTGACCTGAAAATCTGAACTAGCTGTCTTGGATCCTTAGGCTATATGACTTTAGCATCAACAGTGAGATGAGCGACTTCAGAGGGGGTGTCACCCCATCGGAAGGCAGGGGATAGTTGAAAAAAATGTCATCTACAACAATTTCCTTCCTTCAGTTGGCTATGGAGGTAAATTCTGGTTTTAAATGACTGCAAGAAGGACAGACACATACCTCCATACAGCATGGGATCCATGATGAGTTTTATTTCTAAATCATTGGTGGTATGGGGATGGAGAAACTGTTTTACATCTATCCCTCCTTTTAAGGGTCTGAAATCAACATCCACCATTGCTTCTTTACCTTTTAAAATTTTAATCCAAAACCATCCTGCACATGTATCTTGATACTTTTAAGAGATACAAATGTGGGGCTCAAGGACAGAAAAAAAAACCCCCAAAACATTGCATGGTTTATACCGTGGAGCTGATGTACTTTTACTCTTTGTATCTGACCAGGCATCAAAACCTGGCTTGCAAGTTGTTAAAGGGGGAAGAACTTGCTGGTCAGGGTCATTAGGCAAATTAGTGGAGTTAATAAGTGTATCGCCTCTGCCATGTAGCAGGTGAACACAGTTGGCATCTGGTTAGATCTACGGCTACCCAAATTACTTGATTTCCCCCAAACAACTACAAAAGCAGGCAGCGAGGGAGTGTGATTGCCTGTGACAAACCAGGCCTAGAGAAGAAGAAAGAGGTGAAAGAGGGAACTTGGGAGCTGCAGTTTCCAACTCAGTTTGCCTGGTGTTTACATCGGAAAGAGACTGACCCCAGGCAGACAAGAATTTCCACTATTCAGAGGAACTTCTTAATTGGCAATAAAACCAGATTTCACACAGCAAAACTACAAGACTTGATGAAAAAGAGGGATCTCTTTTTTTCCTCTCCTTTCTTTTTCCTGTTTGGATAAGCAGTAACAATATTTTAGTGCCATTCTTAAAAAAAGTTTGTTAATTTCTTAAATCAATGGCCTCACATTTAAACTCACAGACAGGGACATTTGGATATCATCCAGCAATTTGATTTTTAGTACCAAACTTTCAATCGTTCTTCTTAAGAAGAGAGTAACCTTCTCAGTACAAGAGAATATAGAGATCTCCTTTGGCCCTGATGTCCACCATCCACAACATCAGCCATGAGAGCTGATGCATAGACTGCAATCCTTCTTCCTCCCCTATATTCATAAGTGCTACTTCAGGTCTTAACAAGAGCTACTTAAATGTTAATATGATTAAAATACCAGTCTAGAAATCAAAGAAGCATGCCACTGAAATCAGGATGCTTTAAAAAGAAATTGGGGTCACCTTGTGGTCTAAGCACAATTAAATTATACCCTAATTTTTACAGGACTCTCTTAACAGAGGCTTAAACTGTCAAGCTCTACAAGCCACTCAAAGTGATAGTATTTTTCCTATTATCAGTGAGAATAAGGGTTAAAGTCTGAGAACCCAAATGTGTAGCTGATCTTGAGCAGAGGAGCAATGGATGGAAGCGTGATGTATGCTCAACTTCTAGCTAAAGTCATTACACTGAAAGTAAAGTAGCTCAGGGAGTGCCCATTGCCCAAATCCAATTTTCATACCAATGTGTTGCTGAGAGTACAAATTACTGAAAATTTGCCAATCCAAAGCTAATATTCAGAAAAGCCTTTCCAGTAAAAGTAAAAACAGCCTTTCAGTTAGCAGTGCTGCTCTTCCAATAAAGCGTATGTGAAATAAAACCCACATAATTGCAATAAATAAAACAAAACACAAAGAAAACATAGTTGTAAGAATATTGGTGAGAGGAATTGTATTCTAAAGCTGAGTGCATGGAAAGAAACCCTTTTCGAATGCTTATTCCCCAGCTGCATAAGAAGCAAAATAAATCTTCATGCATAGTCAGGGACCAATGGATTTCTTGGTGGGAAGAAAGCCAACTGGTTGAGTTTGACCAGTAGAAAAGGGAACGCTGGGAACACTGTGGAACCATAAATCCGAGCAAAGCCTAAATTTTGTCTGGTGAAGTTACTTTCCCTCACCTAATAATGTCACTTCCCAGCATATATGAGATGTTTACCTGCCTCCTTTTCTGCCAGATTCACTCCCACATTTCTTCCTATCTATTCCCATACGAGTGGATTTGACTGCTCAGTGCTCCAGCATCTCACCGGTCCCACATGGAAAGGCTGTGCTGGTGGTGTGCCCTGTAACGTGACCCCCCGCTCCGCGCGTGCGTCTGCCTCACCAGCCTCTGGCGGAGATCTCTCCTGAGTCATAAACTTATTGCCTTTGATATTAATTAGGGATCAGCTTTCTAAATGTGATATCCCAACGCATAACCCTGTCTAACCTCCCTTGGGTGTGTGTGTGTGAATACCCTCCAGGAGAAAGCAGTTTGCTGGCACCATCTGGAAGCTGAGCATGTCCCTCAGCCCCAACCAGAGCCTTTGCTGCAATCAATAAATGATGGTATGAAAACAGTGTTTAGTGTCTTTTTGCATTAATCCTTGTAAGTGAGGTCAACTGTAATCAGGTGGCTAGCGCAATGAATTCCAGTAACAAAAGAGCAAGATGTCAGTGAATAAGAAAAAACAGGTTAGAGAAAGCTTGGATAAACTACATGTTTTCCAATCATCAGGTCTTGATTTACCTGCTGGAGATGTTACTTAAAGAAGAAACCAAATATTGCTAAGGGGAAGGGTCATGATGCACCGGGGCAGATTGGTCAGAAGGGCAACGGGTGCTGCAGGGCAGGGAGATGAACTGCGTAGTCCCTTGAGATACTTTCTAGAGCTATAATGTTACGTTGTATGATGAATAATTGCTTGAGGATATTTTAGGCTATATTTGAGATTTCATTTGTAGATCAAGAGTGGAAGGATTGATCTAGGAATAGGGCTTGGCCAGGAACATGGTTAGAAAATGGGCATTATTCAATTCTGGAAAAAAAGACAAACATCTTGAAAGACAAATTCATTAAAATTCTGATTAAACCCAGTGGGTGCATATGCAAAAAAATGCTTTGATGTGATTCAAACCTATAAATGTGAGTGAATGTTTCTACTTTTGCATATGCTTATTTCTTTGGCCAATTCAGGCGGGAATTCCAGAAAAGAGGATTTGGTTCCATGCAGATGCTCCAGTACTGACACAGCCTGGCATTACCCAGCAGGCATTTGACTGGGTTGTTTTTAGGCATGCTATCTGTTCAAAAGGAGAGTTTATCTGGAAAACTGTATTTGGAAACCAAGCAGTTCAATGTAAAAGGAAGTCTTGTTTCTGTCAGTGCAGGTTGATTGCTGAGAGTGAATTTGGGACCTTATGAAACAGGAAAAATAATTTCTGCTTCAAGAAATATGCATGTTAACTCTATATTATTTTGAATATTTTACTTTTCTGGCTGGCACGTTTGATCCAAATAACTACAAACTTCTCTTTAATATCGTAGTTGATAATCTGGCTATTGGTAATTTGCAGCTGATGGAGGAAGACTGAAGAAGATTGTTTCAGAGGAAGACTGTTTCAATATGTGAATTAAATAGTAGCCTGGGATTTATAATCTCCAAATAGTCTCAGTTTAAGTGCTTTTGTTTCCAAGCAGACAGAAAGTGTTGACGAATGGCCAGCCTTGTGTAATGGTCCTGGGCTTGGGGTGGGGGGCACTGGATGCTTTTCTTCCCGTGTTATCAGGAAAAAGAAAATCTCTGCAGGCCACCGCAGTGCACATGTGCTGCCACCAGATTTACACAGATGTGATTGTCTGCAATTCGGTAAACATTTCTTTTGATGATGCCCCAGAAAGAGAATCTAGTTCACTCCCTCCAGGCTATGCAGAGCTAACTGGGATGGAAAAGAGTAAGCAAATAAGTGGAAAACAGCCAGCAGAGGCAAAAGAGCGGATGGCATCCCCAGCCCGCTAGGAAAGCAGAGTGCAATGCAGGAGAGGTTTTCCTGAAACTGCCGGCGCAGAGGGCAGCCCGCTGAGCTTGTTAAATGCACATTTTCAGATGAATAAATATTGTGCCTGTCATTTGAAGAGGTAGTTTTTCCAAGGGAGTACTCTCTTCCCCAAACAGAGCCTGGCAAACAGGAACTGAAATATCATTAAACCCCTGCTGCTTGGACAGGGTGTACCAGGGCTATGTAGCATTTGCTTACTGCCCCACGCTAATTTGAAAGGACGTGATTTCAGTGTCTGTATGGCCAGGTATTCCTCTGCAGTGTGCACGCAAGCATTCCACCTTTCTGTTACAGTTTGAGTCACTTTACGATACCGCTATCATTAGCAATACCTGAGCAGAGCAAATAGAATACGTCCTTTTAGTGGAACTGCTTTTGCACTTAACCTATTGGTTTGTTTATTTGTGATCGCTCTGGCTAAAGGAACTTATTAAATAATAATGCTGGGATACAAGCCTGAAACAGCTGGCGTAGCGTATTTTTAAAAATCTGACAGCACTGCCACACTGCCATAGTTTCAACTTCAACATTGTAATGGATCTAAAAAACATGTGTGCTTTTATGTGGGTTGTATTCCCAGTTTGATGGGTTTCAGATTCTTCATAATTTTGCTTATGGTCTTGCTCAGCATGGTAGACCTGACTCATTTGATGGCTGCGCAAAGTAATTAAAATAACACTGGATTTCTCTGGCCTCCCTAAACAGGCGGAGAGTGTGGGAGGAGGGCAAGTGTACGCCAGGGCTGGTGAAGGACTTTCTGAGCTATTTTCTTTCCCGTGCATTGGCAGATCTGCACGTGGCAGCAGCCGCGGATGTCTGGAAGAGAGAAGTGCTGCAAACCCACGCCTGGCGTTCAGTGTGCCAGGGCCACGTTTGGGGAAGGTGCGAGGGGCTTTAACTGACCGTGTGCCGGGGGCGGAAGCCAGGCTGCATGCAATAGGAGAAGCGTTCAAGACCGCAGAGATCTGTCCCGTTCCCACCTAAGGGATTTGTGCAGCTTCATCCTGCGCTAACTCACCGCTGCTGGGTGCCGCAGTGATTTCCAGGGGTTCGGCATTGCCTTGGCAACTCAGCAAGAGTCTTCTCCTTGCAAAAAAATGACCACGTTTATTTCTTTGCTGGCACAATTTCAAATTATGGGAGCGATTTGGGTGCCCAGACTAAGTGCTTGTGCTATTTCAGTCCTCCTAGGCTGTCTCTGCTGGCCCCTGGGCTGCCCCACACCACCACCACCAGTCCCGAAGGCCGTCTCAGACACACTGAGGTGTGAGAATAGCACCAGATACCTATGTTTGAGGTCATTAAATATTCTCTGGCAGCCTCATTTGCATACAAGAACCACTGGAATTCAGTAAAAGTATGAGAGAAAAATAAGCTAAGCACCATGGAGCCTTTCTTAGGATAGGCATGAAAGCCAATAGCTTTCACCAGTCTGGGGTACGGGCCAATTTACTGAGATGTCCCCTGCAATTAGCAGGCTTTTCTCCTTGCTCTGAAGCTCTGGCAGGCAGCTGAGATGAGAGCTGCTCTGGTCTGGGTGATTTCCTGATGTTTATGGCTTTTTTCCTGCACTGTCTTTGTACGGCAGCTCAGCCTTCTGAGTACTTTTCCTTAATAATCTTAGTGATATTAATTTTCCCAACTTAAACAGAGATAAGGGGCTGGGAGAATCAAGGCAAGAAGATGCTCTTAAAGCTCTTTGCTTTCTCACCCAGCTTTCTCTAAACCGCAGTTTTTGCTGCCTCTTTCAAGGGCTGGCTGATAATACCTGTGCTCAGACAAACGCATCGTACCTTTCTGTCCCAAAGCGGTCTCTCTGCATGAAATGCAATTGTTGATTGCCAGCGGCATTTTCCCAGTGGCGCTGCCCGCTTCTCCATCCGAGCTGCGGGAGCAGAACTGGCACACCTCGCTGCCGCGGCATTTCTCACTGCACCTGCAATGGGACCCACCTCAAATCACCAGGGCCTTTCAAGAGTAAAAAAAAAAAAAAAAAAATCTATCATCGCTCTCTTTGCTTAGGTTGGGATTTTTAACGGAGCTTCAGACACCCCACATCTGCTACATTTTTGTGGGATTTGTGCGTCTGATTCCCTTCAGCTCCTTTGACAGCCTGCTCCTCGGTTCCTGCTGCAGGCAGCTCTCAGCAGCTGTAAGCCTTTCATTTAACTCAGCAATTACCTCCCTATTAGCAAGATTTCCCATAAGATCTCATCCTGCATCAAGCTCCTGACAAAAAAAAACAGTATTATAATACTTCATAACTTTGTATGTACTTTATAACACTTACTGCCAAGATAAAATGATTCACAGCGTCTTTGGGCAATCTCACCATTCTGTAGCACATGTAATAAAGTTATTACAGAAGTCTTTAAAATAGGAGTGTGTCTATTCAAAATACGCTTGCAAATAAGCAGAACTTATGAACAAAATAAGCCTTGTGCATAAATTTCTAGCCTTGCAGATTTAAAGCAACATCACTTAGAGCTTACTAATATACCTCTCCAAAATCTCTCAGCTAGCTGGCTGCAGGGTGAGTTTGCCAGAGCTCTCTCCGCAGAGGATGACCAAGTTTTGAGTGCTTTGCTGCAGGGTGGAGAAGGCAGAGCTGAAAATCCAGTGAGAAGCAACAGTAATGAAACCTGCTGTTAACGAACTGATCTGCACTGAGCAGTGAGACCTGCTGCTGCCGGCTCCTACCCACAGCCCCGCTTGCCGGTGTGCAATCCTGCATGTTTCCTCAGAGTGCTCCCAAAGAGAAAAAAATCAGGCAGGGAAGAGCAAAGCCGTCCTCTCTCATGCTTTATTATATCCTCCCTTTGACACTATGCCTATTTACTGCTACTGCATTTTATGTGAGATATTGATCAGGTAGGAGCGAGGCCTGGGTTTGAAAAGCAGATCCCCTCCCTGCTGTTTCATCCCCTGTGCATAGGGGTTGTTTTCTCCCTGATGAGCATTGCTTTAGTATTACCTGTGGGTCTTTTCATCACAGATAACAACAGGAATGTCACGGTTTGCTGAGCTGGATCAGCAGTGGAAGCCCACCAGCTCACGCTCTGCTCTCCAACTTTACTTCTACAATCAGCGTGTTGGGTCTTTGCTCCGAGCTCCTCATCAGCTGGGGCTAATTTGTGGAAGGGGAGGAAAAAACCCTTCCTTCTCCCTTCCAGTATCCAGACCTCACAGGTCTTTATTGACTTTTCTTTATTGACCGTCACCTGTCCCAAAGGTTTAGAGGATGATCACCTCTCTTGGCCGGAGCTGGGCAAACTGCTTGCCTGCATCGCCTACGCTGGCCCTGCAGGTCACCTCGGGGTGCCGGTGTTACAGGGATGGTACACAGTGAGGCAGGAATGGATAGTGTGCACAGAGAAGCCCTGGTTGGGATTTTGTGGTCAATAAAGCACCAAGTTCAGGCTGTGAAACCACCTGACGCATTGAGTGAAACCCAACTATTCTCAGGTAGTCATCACAGGAGAGGATTACCCACCGAAATCACGACGCAGTAAGAGTGGTTTTCATGGCTTTTGCTGGGACGTTATCTGGATTTCATAATCAAACAAGCCTGACATAGTTGATCTTGGTCACTGAAGTCTGTGGCTCACCACAAATATGAGAAGCAAATCACGGCTTCTTTCTCCATTGTTTCCATACGTTTTCTTGAAGGACTGAGGACAAGCGAGGGCTTTGTAAGCCGCCCCTGGGGTCTGAGTTCAAAAAGGTCTTTTCCATCCCTGGTGTGCATTGGAGCAGCCTCACAGAACAGTTTTCCTTCAATTCTGTGCTTTCTCTCTGTAACCGAGGCTGTCGCACAAGAATAGGGAGCTGATAAACAGCAAGCGGGATGAGTTTGGCAGGGGACAAATGCCTGTGCTTGGCTAAAGCCAACAGCACCCATCCAAAATTTCTGCGGGCATCTTTCGGCCGGTGGTATCTCACTGTACTGACACGTGCCTCCCCTTGGTCTCCCATCAGAAATGCAGAGCTTGAATCTGTGCGGCAGGGCTGGAGGCTGTGTTTGCCCTGGGGAGGGTGCTGGGGATGGGGCTTGCCCTTGCCCAGCACCAGACAGGGTCTCATCCAGCACCGCTTCCCACACATCACCTTGCAGAGGTTGCAGAAGAGCCTTTTGCAAATCTCCAAAAGTTGGTGACGGCAAAATGGACTGTTAGCTACGAGGTTTTCTCACAGCTATTCCTGCTCTGCCCTCCATTAGCGATTAACACTCCTCCCTCCCAGAGAAGGGTTAACAATTCCTTCGTACGGGCTGACATTTTCCAATCTTCATAAGTCGCTCCCTGTAGGCAGAATGCCACGAACAGTTAGATTTCCTTCCTAAAGTGACTTGTCACCGAAAGAGCAACTAGGGCAAAGGGAGTCAAGAGACTTACCACTTACAATTACCACGCCTTGCCTCCTGTTTCTATATCTAAAGCCGTCTGGATCAATTTAGATCTCTCTGACTTGCTGTCTCCCTAGGTTTCCCGTGGTAGCCATCCCTATTGCACTGCAAGTGTTTTCATCCACAGGTAGCAACTAATAACTAAAAAACGTATTTCTATCCAGTCATCGTATATTTACACTACATACACAGGACGTATTTCGCTTGTGTCGAGTGGTCTTATTTGATGGCACATAATACATGTTCTTTGCTGTGCTAAACTGTTGCTCTTGTGTATTACAGAAGAGCATGAAATGCTGAGTGCAGCGCAGCATTTTTCTAACCCTTTCCCACTTCTTGGAAAAAACCTGCAGGCAGTTACAAAGATGCTGACCTCAAGGCTGTTCCATAGGCATACTTCAAAGTGACTTCATCAGAGTTTTTTGTGTTTGACACCGCAGTAACTGAGGTAAAAAATAGGCCTTTGCTCTTCTGAGAGCGGAAGGATGCTCTTGCATCCACGTGGGAAAGAAGAGCATGAGGAGGAGCTGACATGCAGCAACTCTCTTTTCCCACGAGCAGCAAGCCCAGTGCCTCCACGGAGCAGCAGGTTCAGCAGCCCAATGTCTTTACAGTGCTTGCTGCACAAGCTCGGTATCACCTGAAAATCCCAGCACGTCTCCAGGAGCCTGAAGAAGAGCCTAACAGCACTGATTTCTGCAGTTTGGGCAATCTAACACCTGGGCATCAAGTGGGGTCAGCTCCGCTTCGCCCGTTGCAGCAATACGTCCCCGAGTCTGTGATTACTCGGTGACGTCCCTGCCCGGTGGCTGGTGCACTTTTCCAGAGAGAACAGTTTTAGAATTCTGCTGTACTCTTATTCTGAGACAATTCTGGGTTTACTGGGTAATGCTGCAGTCCTGGAGTCTTTGAGAAGTATCACATTTGTGACTCATTTAATCTGCATATTTGTATTTGTAGTAATATTATATTAGGTCGACTTATTGTCATTCCAGATATATGCTGTATTTTTATGTCTGTACCCAGTTGCTACATCCCATCTGATGTTGTACCAGGAAATTTACCCTCTTTATCTTTAAGCTTTCTATTTATTCCTCAGCACATTTTAGGGGACTGTAAAAAAAAAAAAAAAAAGAATATAAGGTAGTTTTCAAGTGTAGCAGATCACAGGAAGCAAATTCAATCTTTCATTGATTTTTATATTTTATAACCAGGGAGCAAAAGGTTATTGTTATTTAGAACATGGTGTTGAAGTTGTCCAGATTTCTTGGTATAGACATTCATCCAGTTAAATTTCTTTAATGTGCTAAATGACCTTTTAAAAGTGCTCTTGATGTCATGTAGAATATCAGCAACACATTTTAGAACAGCAACAATGCAATAAATCAAAAACCCAAACATGTTTGAAATGTTTATTCTAATAGTACTTCAGATCAGCTACAACAGCTGTTTTTAAAAAAGAGAAGAGATAACAACCTTCAGTCCTTCCAACCCATCTCAAGTGTTAGAAGAAATAAGGGACTAGCTGAACTTGATCTGTGATTTCACTTATTTGCCTAAAATTTTCATGTACTTAGCTGAAATGACCGAGATATTAGTCCTAAATTCTTCTGCAAATTGCATCTAGAGCTGAAAAATACCTGGAGAGTATACACAGAACGCCAAACCCTATGGGTATTTAAGATGAGTTTCACTGGATGGATAAGCTTTAACTTAACAGTCTTTCAGAATATGGAAGCCAAGCTAGACATAGCAGACAGGAAATAGATAGGCAAAATAAAGAAAAAAAAAATTACACCAGGCAGTGCCCCAGGGTGCTGGTTGAGTGTTTTTGCATTCCTTTTAATTTTTTTTTTCCTTTTTAAGTAAAAAGCTTTTTTTTTTTTTTTCCCTAAATCCAAATAGGACAGTATTCTTTATAGGAGCTCATTTCAAGGAAAAGGAAAAAGCTGAGAAGAATGGAAAATCTTCAGTGACAGAAGAGACATAAAAACACGCAAGGACTGTGAAATCTGATCATGCCTCACAGCTCCACAAAATCAGCTTCGCTTGCAGCTACTCACGCCATTGCGGATTCCTGCTGTGGTTTTTACAGCACGTAACGGTGGAGCAAGTACACCCAATTTGTGACTCTGCTTAGTGGTGAGCTCTGTGACAAATACAATATCGCCAGGATTTGCTAGTTCTGCTTTACAAGCTGAAAGCTCAAGCATGAATAAAAATATGTATGGGGATGAGAGACGCAAAAGGGTTATGGGAGACCCCAACGATGGAAAGGGAGGACGGGGTATGAAAGGACTGAGAAGCTCTCAAGGGATGGGGAAACTGGGGGGCTGGTGTTTGTGTGAGTGCAAAGACATCCACCAGCTGTTGGAAAACACTGTTCCCAAATTTTGGAATATCTAAATATTGAGCATCAGGTTTAAACCAAGCGAACAGATCAAGGTCTCAAAGCAATCAGTGGGATGTTTTCCATAGACTGGAGGGGCAGCTGGACCAGGCTCATCATCTTAATAAGTTCATGGTGCTGCACGGTAAGGTGCATCGTGCCTCACAGTGCCCTGAAAGTGTCTTTTTTAATTCCATCCACTATTATATTGCAGTGAAAAAAGACTGTGACACTTCAGGTATAATTGTACATTTCAACAGATATTTAGTGGATGGTGTAGATTATAGTACTATGTAACGGAGTATCCACAGAAGGGGGAAGCATGTACAAATGCTATTCTTCAGTATCTACAAAAGCTGAATTATTAGAATTAGAATAATTTAAGCTCACATTCTCTTCTGCTTCTGTACTGATTAATCCTTCAATACAAATCGGTGGGTAATGCTGACAATTATTTACTTCAACTCTGTTTTATTTCCTTCAATTTAGACAGTTAAATATAGATACAAAGTTAGATAATTACACTCCAGTTGGGAGATGTACTATAAACAAATGAAATATAGTGTCTAAATTGATTAGTAAATCTGCATAAAGCTTTCTTTAAATGCAAAATATTTTTTTCATTACTGTGTAATTATTCATTAAACGCCATCTGTTAAGAGTCAAGTTAATAAAATGTGAAAAAGTGTAGGATAAAAACCACAGTAAACTAATTTCAAAATAATTTTCTTGAAAGAGTTCTCTGGAAATAAATACATTTTATCTGAGCCAGTGAAACTTGTCACACAAAACTGAGGGGGAGAGAGGATAAGGTTTGCTGAGGGTTTCGTTGTGAAAACAAAACCATTTCCATTTCCAAATACCATTTTCATGTTGGCTTTTGATAATCAAACATAACATTTTACCCAAACTCTCCTACAGCACAGTGATATTTAAGCTTTTAGCAAATTTGTGGGAAAGCAAAACTTACTGCTTCTTTACTGTATGAAGAATTTCACAGACTTTCACTGTTAATTATTTCTCATTCTAATTTTAAGCGTGAACTTAATTGGGTTCAATACATTTGACTGCTTTTTCCATATGGAACAGGACCACAGTGAGGTTTGACAGGCCACAGAGATGATGCCATTAGAAATCCTCTCATTAATTGAAGAGGTAGAAAAATGCAATGTTGCGTTGCTCACACAGAGGAAGTCATATCTGTACATTTGAACACTTCCACTACCAGAATCCTTTACGTAAGGGGCATGTGTGCTTGCCATTTGCCATGGGGCAAGCTGCAGCTGCGGGGACCGAAAGCTTCTTGCTGTGGTTATTCAGCAGAAACATCACAGAACTGGGAATTATCTGGATCCCCTGCTCCTCCTCGAGGCTCCGCAGTCACCTCACCACTACTGATCTGGCACCCGTGTCAACCCGTGCCACTTTCTTCAGGAAAGCCAGGAGTTTGGGACGCTGTTAATCCAGCTGCATTTTTCAGCCCACCTGCAAATTAAACAGCAAGGATTGCCATATATAAACATTTTTTCAGAAAACTGATATTATTCCCTACTGCCAATTAGGTTTAGCATAAGCATTTTTTTCCCAGCTCTTTTTCCACTCTCTGGAAAACCTGATGTTTTTCTTCCTAAGCCCAGCTGAAAAGTCAGCAAGCTGAGTGATTTGTAGAATGGAAAGTTGAAAAAAGCATGGCTATGGCAAAATGTTTGGTTTTAACTTTTTAAATGGAAGCAAAACGTTTGGATGTGCCCAAGTCAAAGCATTTAATTTGGATTCATTAAACTAAATCAAAACTCTGCACTGCAGTCTGGTCTGACACAAGATGCCCACAACATCTGAATCTTGTTTCTCCAGACTCATGATGGTTCACAAACACCAGGCTGATTTTACTGTGGTTACCCCTCTTCAGGTCCAGGAAATAAATCATATTAAATCTCAGTTTTGTAATGTTGCTCTCCCAGGCAAGCTACGGCAGCCACAAGGAAAGCATGAGTCGCAGGAAGGGGGTGAGTTGCTTTGCACTGTTGATAAGAAAAGAACTAGTGGTTTTTAAACCAATCTGTTCACTAAGCCCATATGACACTGGAGATGATACTGAGGACTTCTACTCCATTTTGAACCATTTGCCATGCCTTCCTAACCCTGTTTTATTCTACAGAACTGGAAAACTTCCCTTGCATGTCTGTATTGCACAAACCACTTGGGTGTGTATCAGCCCTTATCCAAAATGCTCTTTGAAATACCACTCCCATTGAATTCTAATGGCAGTCTATGCCTACACAGTTTATTAAATATTGAATGATTACCTTGGCAACAGAGTGTCTTGAGGCTGATAAATTTCAGATAAGAAGCTGAATAAAATACGTATTTATAGTTAAGCTAGCTAAATTAACTCTGAAGCTTGTAACGTATCTTATCTAGTACAGTCGTCTTATTGCACTTTAAAACATGACTAGAACAAGGGCCACACAAATGTAAAACTCTTTCTGTTAAAAAACACTTGCTGTTTAGGAAACTTGTCCATGTTTATGAACAGAAACCAATTTTTTAAGAATTGGAGTACTACAGAAATCCATGACTATATAATTCAGGGTGTTGGGGCAATAAATGAACTAGAAGCATGAGAACACAACTACTTCCTTTCTGAAATGTAAGCCATATTTCACAGAATATAGGAACAATGTACTTTTCTTTGGGCACTTCTTCGGAATAAGAGGTCAAACTCTTAAAAGGGGTCTCAGCCTAGCCTTCAAATTTGGATGGGTCTTTACTTTCATATCTCCGAATGCATTTATTCAGCTAAGACATAGAGCATCTTACCAAGTTCCAATTTTGCTCTCCTTTTGAAGGACATGGTTGATGACTGGTTGGTTGCCCCAGCCCCAGAAGCATGAATTTCTCCCCTGCTCCAGACTAAAACCAAAGATCACCCCCAGCTGAACAACCACATAGTGGTGATTGTTTATTTGGGTAGCAAAGTTATGCCAGAAAGAAACCATCATGTCCTACTGTGTGAGCTCATTGGGACTTCTGCAATGAGGCTAGCCTTGGCTTATTGTGGCCTAATGTGGTTTAAAATAGGCAAGAAAGATTAAGATTAATCTGGGAGGGTTGTGATGATCTGGTGGTGAGGGTGCTTTAATTACGCTTTGTACAGGGTAGAGCATAATAATGGGACACAATTTATTTAGAGAAGGTGCAACACATACTGTGGATTGCAAGGACCCAAGAGATGTGAACTGAGACATGTACTCCTAATTTTCCCTGGAAAAGGAAAAGACGGAGGGATCTTCACAGACACATGTTGAAGATTTTCAATTATCAACAAGTAAAGTAACAATTGCTGGAAGAAAACTCTTTAGGCTGGCAGACACTGCTGAGAAAGATGTGTTGGAAGTTGGTGAAGGCTTTAAATTGGGCACTTGCAGGGACTGGTTCTCCCTCCTCTTTCCTTTCAATGCCATTGAGAGACACCAGTGGTGCAGGAGTTCAGTGCACAGAAGTGTCTCCACGGCTCTGGAAAACACGACAACTTGTTCGTGTTTTGGGCTTTTACAACTCAGTGGAGACCCACCTCTACACACAAGCAGATCTTTTGTGTGGCTTCTCCCTCACTTCCCTTTAAAGCGGATTACTTTTATCTGCTATAGTTAGCTAGTTCCTGGTCAATCACATCATAGACTACTCAGTAACAAAACATCTTTGCAGTTCCATGCAGAACTGATTACCCCATGTGCTGGTTTATCTACTTTGGGATGGCTGGGATCATATATACCTTGGTGCCCTGTGATACTTATACCAGTAACGGTCATGGGACGCTCATCCTTGAGATCGTTGGTACTCTATTGGACTCTCAGCTCTACCCAGAGCTGCTATACTTTGTCTTTCACAAGAAGCATAAATACAGTGATTGTGGTGATCAGACAGATCATATACTATATACTGTCAGTGTATAAAAGGCAGCATCACAGAATGACATAAATCTGAAACACAAACGTCTCTTTTGTGGTTAGCATCAATCATAGCTTTCCAGCCTTTTTTTCATGAATGATTGACTGGTTGCGAACTAACTGTTGGGTTTACTTTTTCATTTTATTTGGTACAAATATACCTAATGGCCATGCTTATAGTTTCATGAATTGATGCAAGGTCTGTCAGGAGCCTTTCCCAAGTAATACAGGAACCAGTCATTTTTACCTATTTGGGAAGCTTTTCCCTGTTTGTTGAAAAGCTTTACAAGGGTTAATTAAAAGCCCTCAGAGTCTTTCCACTAGTCTTTCCATAAGTCTTTCTATTAACTTCAGCAAGCTTAGGATCAGCCTTAAATACTGTACGCCATAGGGTTGGAAGTCTGAAGCGAACAATGAAAAGAGGATAGAAGTGGCATGACTGAGAAATAATGCTCATTGCGGAAGAAAGAATGACCTAAAATATTGAAACCCCAATAGACTTGTGTCTTGACACCTCCTATCCATGCTGCAAATAACAGCAAGACACATAAGTAATAGTCTTTTCTATCTAATCTTGCCAGAATTGCTCAAGAAATCTTGTGGGGGGATTAACTGTTCCTGAACAGTTTCTTCAGTGTATTAGCTGAGAATGTCTTTTTTCTTGTCATGTCTTTCTCACCTATGAGATTTTTCTTTGGAAAAAACCCAACCTTAACTGTAGTTTTTCAGATCCTATTAGAAAACACCACTTCTGCTTGTCCCTTTTATCTTGCTGTATTGAGGAAACAAGTAATACTGCCACACTCATCTGGAAACTAAATGCTCAGGGCTAACAGACTCAGCAAACTTGGAAGGAGTAGCTTAGAGAAAAGTGAACAAGGATACTGTTCTTGTTGAAAAAAACTCAACCAAACCCTTTCAACATATGTTCAGTAAATCACAGAAGGAGAACTTAATAAAGAGGGCTATCTTCCTCTGGTAGAGACAGCAGAAGATAAATAGGGTGATTTCTGCAGCTGCAGAGCGTGGTTGCAGTCAGGAGAGATCCCAAGTGATCCAAGTATGTAGCTAGAACATATTTTGCTAGCATGGCTGGAAGTCTGAGCAGATCATTGTTTTTGTAAGCTATGTCACAATTCCCAGCTCCTGCTAATCAAAGCCCATACCCATCAATATCTATAAGTGCTCACATAAACCCTGTCCTTCTTAGAATTTGTGCTCCTTTAATACACATATAGGCAAAATCCTTCTCTTAATTTGTCTTGGAGCTAATATGATATGTCTGATCCAGGAGTTACTGAAATGATATATTGTATGTTATTCTGAAAATCAGATTATCAGAAAATGCCTCCTTGGCTTTCCATATGCAAAGTATAACATCTTGCAATGGGGCAATAAAAAAAATTTAGGAGATGAGACATAGCACTTTGTTACAAGAATCTCTTAGAACATTTAATGTTTTGCCTCTTAGAATTTTTATTGCAGGTCCGGCACTTTTTTCACCCACGTTATAATACATCTTTCTGTGGTGAAAGTCATCTAACATAACGCTTAATAAAGTTCCACAGCAAGTAATCCTATCCTTTGGTGGATAAAGGTAATATCCTGGAATATTTGTGGATATTATCTGTATCTCTGTCTGTATCTCTGCCTATCTATCTATCTACAGTATTTTAGTAAGAAAGAATACAGAAGCAAGGGTTATTATCATGCTCAGGGAAGAAATAGCTATATTTCTATTAGGAAAGAGAGAAGTATAAGAAGAATGAACAAGATTACAAATCCAGTTTTCCTGTTATCGGCTCAGGAACGGAGAAGAGACGTTATTTTTCTGCCTTCCTCACTGTGGGATCTCTGCAGATAACTGAGAGCAAGCTGCGGCTGTACCGAGCCTCCAGTCCTTCCTGGGATGGTAGCAGGACAGGGCTGCACCGACTGCAGCCCCTACACCTGTGTGATCTGACCGAGGAAGGGGTAGTAAATGCTCCCTGCTCCAGCCAGGGACACCATCCACACCGGAGTATCTTCAGGGGGATGCTTTACATCCTGCAGTATCCCCTTTGCCACCACAGATTAGTCCATTTTATTTAATGCTGGAAAACCACATAAACCCTTTGCTCAAATTTGTTGTGGGTTAAACCCTCACGGAATCTCACTAAGGCAAAATGACTTTTGAAGAACATACACTTAAAAATCAGAGCATTACTCTGAGATACTGTCATCGTGTGTTTGTGTTTGCAGCGCTAAAAACTTGTGCCATCACTTTCATCACAGACCCGTACTTTCAGTGATGCATGTCTTGTCAGAAAAAATTATTTTAAAGCTGAGATTCAGCAGTGCAGCCCTCATCCTGTGAGCCTTGTAAAGAAAAAAATTCCCAAACCATACTTTAAAATAAAAATACTGATTTTAGCTGATTCATGATGCAGTGGATAAATATGAGCTTTTATCCTGCTTTAGGAACCCTGGGAAAACACGGCTTGGATGTCCCTGCTGCTAAGAGAGATGGGCTGCCTCTAGAATTACACTTTCAGTTTATTAGGCCAAGCAAGCTGTTTGTTGATGATGCCCCTGAGTTTGATTCAACATTGCTTTATCATCTTCTCCAGCTGCAATAGCCCATCAAGTCTTTTTAAGGCAGTTTTTACTTGCCCCTAAGACAGGCAAATTCTGAGATTTCCTTCTGGAAATCATGCCAGGGACCACCTGGAATTCATGACTGGCAATTTTCCAGCCTTTCGGAATCAAAGATTCAGATTTTCTGCCCTTTCAATCACCTTGCCATCTCCGAGTAATGTGTAGGGAAATCACGCAGCAGGGAACAGAGATTGGTACCGTACTCTCCAACTGATTTATATTAGATGCAACTAAGGAGGCAGGCTGAGTGCCTGCAACGTGGCAGCAGACTGCAAGCTGTGACATCTAGGATGGCTTCAGGCACGTCCTTTGCTCTCAGACTGCCCCACCAGTTCTACCCAGCGCATTGACAAGGTGCCCTTAGCCATGGCAAGACCTCCCAGGTCAAAGGCAACTGTTCGGCAGTTATAAACGACCCAGGGATGGAGGGTGGAGAAAAATGATCTGCAATATCACCCTCGCAAGAAAGACATGCATGAGAAGGCCACCCTGCAGCTTTTTCTTTAAGTATCTGTAGGCAAAGAGAAATAATAGCATTCGCTGTATGTATTCCAATACAGCAGTTTGCATACATGATACACACACACAAACACGCTCACTTTTCCTCTCATAGTTCTTAAATTATTAAACAGAATTTAAACCAGTAGCTTAATTCCCTAGCTAAGTAGACAGGTATTACTAAACGTGATCTTCCGGCCTGACAGGGGGATTAAGAGAACTAAAATGCATGTTGTATATAAAAATCAGGCCTTCCCGTGGCTCATGCTGTATCCTGCTCCTGGGATGGGTCCTCTTCTCTTTTGGCAGCCCAAAAGTCTGCTTTGGCAGGCAGCTGTTGACTTCCACTGAGCATGGAGGACACATTAGGGTCATGAACAGAAGAAAAGGGCACAGCTAGAACAATAATATTTCAGGGATTTTTGAGTGTTATGATGGTCTCCTTGAAACCATAAATGAGGCCTTTAGCTGGTCTTGATAGTAGGGCCTTCAGTGCTGGGAGCCAGAGGACAGACTTACTCATACATCCTAAAGCATGTGTTCCTCTTTCACCTCGTTCAACATCACTTCTGGCCAAAGCTGCCTCGAAATCCAGACAGCGTGTGTCCACGTGTGCCTCTTTTGTGGAGCACTTGAGCTCTCTTGGCTGACTCCTTCCAAGGTGTTTCCAAACGTCGTCGTGCATTGGTCGCCGCTGCCAAGTTCCTCCAGAGTATGAGCACGGCCAGCAAGGTGGCTCTTCCTCCAGGCTTTTCCGACAAAATACCTTGCCAAGAAAGTGCAGGCAAGACTCAGTGCAGACGTCCTCTTGTCTAAGAGACTTAGCGGGCAGTTTGGTAGCTAGATCTGGAATGCTGTTTTGAAAGGTCTTTTACCTGAAGGAGGTCACTGACACTTGAATCTCTGCCCTGCCAATGTACATTAGAGGTTTTCCTGAGGAGCAGACGTGTAGTTTATACTAATTGGATTGAATTTTTTATTCTCTGTGTGTGCTCTCTGATATAACTCATTGTAATGTTCTTTCCTTCCTTTAAGTTAACACTGAAGAAAAGACAGACTGTCAGATATTAAAAAGGTCTACTAAGAGAAAAATTAGGAAAGTAACAGACTTTCAAGTTTTGGTTGCTTCCCTCCACTAACTTGCAAGAAAGTTTAGAAGAAAATAAATTCAAAGTCCACTGTGACCTTACACAGCTGGTAACAAAAAGAGGGAGAACCCCACGTACAGAGGGAAGACATGACAGCTGGAAATACAAAATGGCAACACTGCTTGCAAACGAGGAAATATTGCAGAGGGTATATATTAAGACAACCTCAACTTTTCTGCATTTAGAGCCATTTTTGAAGACATTGTTTCAGTTTAAAGAAAATATACCTGGAAGAGAAAAAAAGCTTCAGCATCGTCTAGCTGTAAGGCTGCAGGGACACTGCCTGTGTCTCCAGGCATGGAGATACTCCTTCTGGCCGCAGCGCTTCCTCACGTCCTGGGGTCCGGAGGTAGAGGATGAGCAACTCCTCGCAGCTAATTGAATTATACTGATTTAAAATGAAAAGAGAATAAAATTTTGTTAGCAATAATTATCTTTCCTTTTCTTTTATATAAGAGGAAACATCAGCATTTTTACTGGAAATAAACACATTTGGAGCTTTCTGTCCAAATCCTTAGGGGGTTCAGCTTTCCCACTAATAATGAAAACGCGGACTTTCTGTGATAATGTAATCCACCTAAAACTTGTGATGAAGAGTGGAAGATCTTCAACACTGTGAAAAGAAATCAGTCAGCAACTCCTTTAATTTTTCTTTCTTTATAGCTACCAGATCAATGAGATACTCATGAATGCAGAGGAAATACTTACATGAATACTGCTAAAGCATTATCATTTCCAGAGCTTGCCAAGAAAACGCAGGTGTTCCTTGAGCCCCGAGTAATAACAACCCAGGGCTCCTGGGTCTGGATGACAGGTATTCATGACAAAAGGAAGTAATCTTTCTGCGTGGGAGATAATTGCAGGCGATGTTTATTATGCCTAGGGTTGATAAAAATCAAATAGCGATTAAGGACATAGACAAAACTTCATCACTTTCTTCTTTTCTGCCTTATAATTAGATTTTGTAGCTAGACTCTCAACTACCAGGTGAAATTTAATATGAGAAAAGTCAAAGATGTTCTAGAATATTATGATATAAAGGACAGAACAGATCACTTCAAGGTCTCTGTCCTCACTTGCTCCTTACACAAATCTTAAATCTTCTCGTGTGGTTACTTTTTTCTTTTCTCATGGTTGCTCTGAAACTTTACCAGAAGAGTGTTTTAAAAAGACAAATGGATTAGCTAGTAGACATGGAAATAATCTATATGGAAGTGGATTAAATTAACTTTTTCCACTGTAGGAAGGAACTTACTTGAGACCAGTCATAAGAAGTCCTCGGTAAAAATAAACTGAAGCTGTCCCCATTTGTTCACAGCTAGTAATTGCACACTACTACTGTGAAATGGGAAGTTTTCCAAATTGTTCCATCAGGAGATTGCTGACCTTGGACACCAGTTTGGCTCTGTCTCTCTGTATGAGTTTTACTTAAGATTTCTTTCCTTATCAGTGACGCATATGGAGTACGCTGACTGATAAAAACACAGGAGAAAGCAGCCAATACATACTATTTCATTGTTTGGGTTTATTTTAAACATTTGCTGTATTGAAAAAAAATTGAAGGAGGTGACAAGGCAGAGTTCTAGTTGACTGGAAGGCTATGACTTTTTTAGAGCAGTTTTATCCACATGCTCTATGGTAGTGGATAGATAAGGGATGTTGTCAACATATTGAACACAGGCTGTGGTGGCAGCTAAGTATCTTGGAAAAATATGAGCCTCTGCATCAAAAACAGACCTCAGTACCCTTTTGGTCGAGCTACTTAATGAAAGGAAGACTAATCCTGGTGGATTTTTGCCACGTTCATAGGAGAAGAGTGGTAATACGGTGTTTTGGCTGCGCATGCTCTGTTACAGAACTGATTCTTTTTTAAGATGAGACTTACACTAGTAAAAGGTCCAGGTAGGCAGGTAGAACGGCCTGTGTTTTGGTGGGACCTTTCAAAATGGTTGTTGTTTTGAAATCAGTCACTTACTGAGCTCTCTTTTGGAAATTTATCTCCTGTTTCATCTTGTCTGGTAATGTTAATCCAAAGAAAAGTTAACCGGTTTTTGTATTTGTCTTGTTGCTTTGCTCCCATTCCTCCTTTCTGTAAGCCTACTTCACTTGAACACTAGCAGGAAAACAAGATCTTATTAAATATATGAATGCTTTGCCACTGATGCTGCCAGCAGAGGATTCTGAACATTTTTAATTTTCGTAGCTAAGACCTAACCTATAAAGGCACTGTGGATGGCTCAGTCCTCTGGCTTTGGGTCATGATGAGAACCGGATCAAAAGAAAAACAGTTTTAAATCTCTTCATGAAATGATTCATTTTGTCCTGAGGAACAGAGTAGGCCTTCCAAAAAACGCTAATACATTAAAAGTTTCCTTCATCATTAGGCAATTTTGAAGAGGTCTTTTAAAGTCTAAGATATTAATCAATCAATAACAGTACCTTTTATTGACTATGCACATAAATGATATCTAAGGTAAATAAAATTAATTAAGATGAAATTAAAGAAATCAGTCCGATACAGTTACCCTGTTTCTTAGTAGACACTAATCCCCAGGCAATTTAAACTACTGCTTGATCCACGGCTTTCCGATTCTTGTGTCCATACACGTTGCAGTGTTTGCCGAACAGAAATGCAAAAGGATTTCTCTCCATTCTTCAGCGATATTCCTGTCCAACTTGGTATGCTATCAGCACGTTTATTGCCTTGCACTTTCATTTTGCTTAAAATCATTCACAGTCCTGCAGAGCATTGCGACTTCTCGGCTCCGGTGCCTCTGTGAGCTCTTGTAGGTCAGAGACACCTCCTGCTGCTCCAGGCAGGCTGCGGCACCTGCGTAGATCAGCTGCAGCAACTCGCTCGCCCACCAGTTAGTTCTGCATCTGTATTTTTCCAGAACATGCTCTGCTGTAGGCCCAAGGAGAGCCATTGCACATGATTTGCAATAAAATGAATGTCCTGTTTGCTCCCAGCTGTAGAAAGCAACTGGTGGTACTAAACGGGATATCTCAGAGATAAAGTCCTGTTTGGTGTCAATAGAGGATTGCAGAATCAGCTTTTCCAGTTTATCATGATCTTAAAAATTTGATACAAAAAGGCAAGGATCTTTTCAAACAGAGGCCGGTGATCCATCTTTCTTGATTACAAAGAAAGTGCCAGCATAGCTGCATTTGTGGTAATTTCACATGACAATTTGCCTAAGAACCTGCTGGTTGTAGTCGATGGTCAAGGGATTGTTTTGAATTAACACAAAACCCAAGTATGGTTAGTATTCACTTCCTTTTTGCCCTCCATTTTGCTTGTAAAATGTTGACTAAGATTTACAGGTTCTAACTGAAAACCTTTACGTTAATAACATTTTAAAACAAAAAAGGCTGAACTGATAGCAAGGGCATGCCTATACCTCATTAATAGTGCTTCCCAAACTACAGGCCTGGAAATAACATATCTATTTAAAAAGGCTGCCTGGGCTTATCTAAGGGATTGCATAATTCCTTCATTACCATGGTAAGCCAGTTAAAGCAATAATTAAAATTAGAATTTCAAAGTTCTTGAAGTTAGTGGACCTGTAGAAAAGCTTCCAGTGAAAAGAAGCCTTATAAAACCTTATCAATATATCACAAATCCAAGAAATCACAAACCCAGAACTGTTACAGGGAAATAACTTAAGCCTTTAACAGACTGCTTTGCAGCGAGTCCTTTAGTCTCCTAAAGACCTACGAATTGAATGTTACCTTCCCTGAGCTGGAAAGGCATTAGTAAGCTTTCCAGTATATTTAAAATAGTTAAGCAATCAGGTGGAGAATTTGCAGGTGATACACAATTAGTTGAGCTCTGAAGTCCACAAATCCAGCATGGTAAGGGGGACAAAGCAAAAGCAAGCTGTGTAAAAAATACATATGATCATGTAAATTAAAAATATTTTTGAACCCAAACTCTTCTGCCCAGCCTGAGGCAAAGATCCAAATATCCTTCGTTAATAAAGCAGAGGTATTTGGTCCCATCATCCCCATACTTATAATAACCTCCTGCCCTGCAGACCTTATTAGAAAGGGCAGAAGTGGTACTCTGCTCAATAGAAAAACAAGATGCAAAAATAATTTATTTCAATCACAAGATAACACTTTCAATAACGGACATGTCACCCAAAGAAGTGAATAGGTATGAATATCCATGTAAAATTGCTATATTAGAAGCAATTATAAAAAATAAAATACCTAACTAATTGCTAAATGGAAGTTTATGAGAGTGTGTGCTTATGTGTGACTTTTTATATAGAAATAGGCACTGATATCTACGCATCGTTTTAAAAGCCTTCTGTTGCAAGCCTCTATTTTCGTCTTTGCTGAGTGAGAAGGAGTCAGCCCAGTTTAAAGCAAGAGGAAACTGAAATACGGCACATGTAAAAAGAGCAAGTGTGACAAAAGTGACTTCTGCTCTGACATTTTGAAGAACTACAGGGTAAAGAGAACAAATTCTGCCTAGAAGAGTGTGGATGTGATGGATATCACTTGGTTATCAGAACACGGGACCAATATAAAATGTAGTATCTAGCAAATTCAGTCCTGCCTGTTCTCCACAAAAATTGGGAATGAATTTGTTTTACCTGTCTTCAGACACCCAAGAATATTTTGGGTCTTTTAATTAATGACCGTCTTTCTTCTTCCTCTGCATTTCAAATATTCAATGCTTTTCCCGTGACAGTTTAAATCCCAGAGTGACTGTCACACCTTAGGTGGCATTATGAGCAGTGCACCAGAGGCCACTCCTAAGTTTAATTACTTTCCCTGAACAATTGCCTTTCCAGTTTCATTGCCTTCTCGTTTGGACACGGGTCTCTCAATCTTTTCAGGCACTTCTGAAATCACCTGCACAAGCACAGACTTCCCAGAGCAAAGCTTTCCTCCCACACATATGTAGACATAGCTAAGATGAAGCGCCTTTGGATTTGTCGGAGACCTCTAGCCCTCCTACCGCAAATTAACCACACAGCGAGACGATCACGAGCCTCTGAAGTTAATGAACAAAGACAGAGGAAGGCACGGCTTGTGCCTTAAACAGCCCTGATGAGAAAGCCATCCCCGTTAGCCCTAAACGCAGGCCGGACCTCTGCCAGCCGTGAGTCTGAACCGCCGCCCTGCCTGAGCGCGCGTTGCTACCGTCGATTCACAAGGCAGCTCCGCTTGTCCGAGGCACCCTGCAGCATCCTCAGAGCGAACCTGAAAAAGAAAAGGTCGCCGCCATCGTCTGGGACAGCTCAGCTCCTGTCGAGACAGTCTCAATGTTTGACAGAGTCCTCGTTACGTCTCCCTGTGGGAGAAGCGCTCGGGGGTGCTCACGGAGCCCCTTTTACAGGCGCATTGGTTTGCTCTCATGACTACGTTGACAGGAAAACATAAGAGTAACTCGGAGCAATAATAACGGTCTTTTAAATTCAGGTGATATTTGATTGGCATGTTTTCATGTGAATAACATCAGAATAGCTATGCAGCTTGCAAATAATGATGGCATCCTCTAAGCAGGCTTCAAATGTGTTAATTCCTTTTTTCCCGATTTTCCAAAGGCAATTCTCATTGAGCTGGTGCAAGTAGCATACTAGATAATGTTTCAACAGTTCCTGGAGGCTGGAAATCAGCCTTTCGAGAAATACCTTCCAGGTTTTGGGTCAGAAAGTGTCTTGGAGCATGCTGAATAATTCTAACCTCTGCAGATGTGTGTGCAAGAAGATGAATGGTGAAAGAGCTGATGGAAAAATTTACTTCCCTGCTCTGAAAGTAGTGATATTATTCTAAAGGCTGCAATATTATGGAAATTAGTTAAATTAATAATTTAATTCTAATTTAAATAGGGGTTTTTTTGTTTGTTTGATTTGAGTTTTTCAATATCTCTCAAAAAATTATGTTAGTTTTCAAAATAGTCATTCTTTTATTCATCTGCATGTAAGAAAGAGGTGAGGACAGGCTGATAACAAAAAAAATCAGAAAACAAAATGAAAAGTTTCTTACATCTTTTAAAAATTAAAATGTAACTAATTATTCTTTGCTAATAAATATATTTTTTGTGAGAAATAGTAGTGCACTTAAAATCTATCTACCAAGCTTTCCTTTGAGCCCTCCTTGTTGTCTTTATAGGTAAACCAAATAAAGCAGGTACATCCATGCACTCTCTCCTTTAAATGACTACTATTCTAATATACCTCAACATGAAGTGTGACTCAATATCTGCATCACTGATGACACTGATATGGAGTGATTCCAAAATACGAATTGTGAACCAAATCCCATGCTGGAACATGTCATTTAATATCCTGCATTTGCAGGAATAACACAGACTGACCAAGTTACTCTCCTACTTGCACCAAGCGACTGAGCTTGCTCATGCACTAATTGGTCCCCAGGTAAAGAGCTCTCACCCGGTCCAGAAGCAGCCCAGGCAAAGGGAGAGCTGTGCCTTCCACCTACACACACGTCCACCCACAAAAGTCCTCGACTCAAAGGTTCACATGGCTTGCTGCTGCCGCTGCCTGCTTGATTGGATTTCCTTAGCTGCCCTAGGAGCCCTTAAAAATCCATCCAGCAGGCATAAGCGCCAGGAGCATCAGCCATGTGCCTCAGGACCTGATGTTTCTTTAATTGCGTGAAGCAAACTAGCGGTGACAACCTGAGCATGAATAATTCACCAGGAGGGCTCTGGTGAGCAGCGCTGCTGTAGCTGTTGTGGCACTCACAGCGCAAGGGCTGCATGGTGAGGCAGCGGAGGGGTTCCCTCCCCAGTTCCCCAAAGCGGTGGCCCGTGAGAAACCATCTGGCTGGCCAGTAACCCCCAGTTAGTCCCAGTGTACCATGCAGAATTCTCTGTGCGCAACACATGGCGGCTGCTGGAGAGCAAGGAAACAGGCAAGAAGCCACGGCGTGATGCTGGTTATTTGGGGCTAGGAAGAGTGGGGGCTGAAGTAAAATAAATTTTGGTCAGTGAAGGTTACAGAGAGGTGTAGCAGCTACCTCTGCGCCATGACACCCTGCCAGCTGGGGCCTGAGAGGGACAGAGTTGTGGCTTCTCTCTCCACCAAGCGACCTTGCCAAGGTTTTGCGTGGTACTGGGCTGATGACAGACCAAAGTCAACTCACACGAGTGCTTAAAGAGCTTCCCTGTGCCTTTTCTTCTCAAGCCTCTGTCTTGGCAGGGCGACCAAAGGCTTGGATCACTTGCCACGCAGTGAATCAAAAGTTATGATTTTACAGCTGCAGAGGAGAAACTGTTCTCTGCTGCTTCTCACGTTGTTAATGGAGCAATGAACTACCAGGGCCAGCTGCCCCGTCAAGTCTGTCTACCATCCTGACACAGTATGTAGACGTTACGCGAGTCATTGCTCACGTTATCTGTACTATATGTACACGGTGAAATTCTGACGGTTGGAGTCAGTGAGACTTTACCATCGGTCCAGCAGAATGATGATTTCATGAGCCATTATCTTACTCACATAAAAGAGGATAACACTTTGTTTTTTCCAATGTGACACTTGACCTTCAAATCATCAGACTAAAGATACCGTTGTTACTAAAATTTAGTTTAATTGACAATAAAGTGAAATGACCCAGTGACTACAGTTTATAAATATATTACAAACTCTCCAAACAGCCGTGAAGCAAAAAGTAAAGGCTGATGGAGGCAAGAGGTAATACCCATGGGCTGTCTGCAGGCACACTGGCTTTCTGGGGAAAATTGGTTGTCTTTGAACTGGATAAGACACAGATAAAGGAGAAACAATCTCTTCCATGTGTCAATACTGCTGTTATTAAAGTCCTGTAAAGTTTGTACACTGCTGATCAAAGGAGGAAGGTGAGACAACAGGAGAAGGAAAGTGCAGTGAAAGCATGGAACTGAGATTCTCCAGTTTTGACAGAGGAAAATTGGAAAGCGACAAACTTCAGTGCAAAGGAAATGCATCAGATCTCAAATGCATTTTCAGGTTAGATTTTCAAGTAGTTTTCTCAGTGGTGTAAAGTCTTAAACATTAGTTTCCTGTGAAATGAGTGTCTTAGATGTTTTATTTAGGTCATCAGAATAGCCTCCTCTCTAGGATATTTAGGACATAACTGAAGATTTCATTTATCCGAAGTAGCTATTTCATTGTCTGAGTGGGACAACATGCCAAGAAAGTTTTACCCTTCATGAACACCCCAACAAAGACAAATATTCCATCCATGTGTCATAGAATTTTTGAAACTGAAAGGTCAACCTGAAATATTGAAGATTTATTCAGCTTCATGCATTTGTCCATTGCCAAATATAGACAAAAATGTAACAAAAATTACTGCATGGAGAGTAATAAATTAATCTCTTATCTAGAGGAGTTTCATATTGTTGTAATATCCCTCCTGTTTGGTACAATACTAGTACAAATCATATCTCCATCAGGATAAACTGGTATGTATGTGGTATGTAGGCCACAAATCCGTTAGCTATAGGCTGTTGTAAAAGAATGGCAAGAGGTTTGTGTGATCCTTCTAAACCTGGTCATTCATGGATAAAATTCATCATTTGATGAAGATAAGGCCTTCAGACTCAGGATCAGGGCCTCGCTGTGTACAAACACCTTGCCCTTGTCCCCATGAGTTTATAAGACAAAGCAAAGATGGGAGATTTTTGGTGAACCGATGTCCCCCTGGTCACATAGGACTCGGGTCTCTTGGTTACCAGCCTGTTGCTTTATCTGCTGGGCCATGCTGCTTCACAGAGGCACCTCTGCAGTTAATATATAGAAAGTACAACAGATGGTCTGTGGTTTTGTGTGCTTGATAATGGAGCAAATGCCAAAGCACTAGCGATCTTCTAAATGCAGACCTAGTACTGTCAGAGTTCACTGGTGAGAACTGATATTTATCAGTAGTGCTTATTGCTAATTCATAATGTAGTCTGTCATTGAAATATTACAAACCAAACTTGCAGTCCCTGTCATTAGGGACTCCCAGGCAACACATTCATTTCTCCTACAGCGATAAAATATGTGCAGCATATTCTTTCCTCCTGATTTGTACAAAATGAAGCTATTTGATGGGTCCATCATGCTCTTTTAGGTATGCATAATAAATAAATCCAAGCATTCAGTAAATATCCTCAGCTGCAGGGATTACCAACAGGGGAATCAATTATGTAAATTACTTGGGCCTTTACAGTTAAACTTTCATACTGAGACTCAAATCAGTCATCAAGAGAAAACTTCAGCTTTCTCCTGAAATCTAGAAAGCTTTTTCACTTGATTGTAGATTTAAGCCCTTTTTAGCTGCTACAATTTTTCTGTGAACATTGGGAGTTTAGTCTTACTGATAGCAATGTTTTCTTTACCTGAGAAACTTGTACAACACAGAATAGCTTGACAGGAAAACAGAACAGAATAGAATAGAATAGGAAAGAAAAGAAAAAGGCAAAGCAATCAGTAAACTCTGAAGCATAGGACTAGGAATGCTTCATACATTTAGGCCAACAATTACCGAAACATATGCCAAACTTGCTGCTTCGATTTAGCTTTCCCACACCGATATGAATGGTCATAGCAGCCTACCGAACTCTGGGGGAAAAAGGTGGAGGGAGGGGAGATTGCAGGTCTTGGAGGAAGGAGCTCAGACACCACACAGAGGAGACAGCAGGTCTCCTCTTGACCATCCTGCAGCTATCCACTCCTGTATGCTTCTCCACTCCCCAGTAAAGAGATTCAGTAGAGCCAGTCCATAGTCCTGCCGGACTCTCCTGCCCTTCAGGTCATTTCCACCATTACCTTTTGACCACTGTTTCCTCCACAACATCAGCTCCACGTTGGCCCCATCCCCACAGGTCCACTGCAGTGTCTATCCCATGCCACCCCCAAATCTGACCTTTTGTATTCCATCACTGCTTCACTGAACGATCTCTTTCTACTTCCCATTATCTCATATCGATCCATCACTTTGGGAGAATCCTCCTTTTCTGACTGTAATCCCTAATCCTTTATCACCAGATGGAGTTTTCCTCCTTCCCTGTCCACCCAGGCTCGACAGTGATGCCAGACCTCCTGTCACACCAGGGACTTACTCGCAAGCAGAGCTTTTGAATCCAAGAGGCACCTCAGTCCACTAGAGGGAAAACAGCACACTGATTCAGGAAACCATCCTGAGAAACCAATGAGCTTCTGGGTTGCAAGGCAAGATAAATGACTAAATTAGCCAGTGCCTGTGCTGCTGGCCCTTGAATGATTTGTGCAGCTGGGGGCCTTGCAGCATTGCTTTGAGCCAAGGAGGAGGCTGAGCATGGGAAGGAGTCGTCAGGTATCATCTTGACACCAAGTGGGCATGGGATTCCCCTCTGCCACTGTCACAGAATACCTGCTTCCCTCATGTCACCAGGTTTTCCCTTCCTTTTTCCCTTTCCTTCCTAGTCTCCCAGCAAGTCTTGCCATGGTTTTCTTCTCAGTGCCTCCCAACTCACGTGGCTTCTTCCTTAGGGCCCTCCAGCTGGCTGAGCTTTATAGAATCATAGAATCATTTAGGTTGGAAAGGACCTACAAGATCATCGAGTCCAACAATAAACATGGACTAGGTACCATAACACGGACTCCCAGCTCAGGCTGTTGGTGCTCAGACACCTTTCTCATCCAGGGCTGTTGCTCCCTACCCAAGAAGGAAACTTGCTGAGGTTCTGGTGCCATACAGCAGCAGCAAGATCTGCTGCTTCTCTCTCACCTCCTTAGCCTACATCTCCTAAGAGGGTAAAGACCCTTCTAATTTAAAGAAGGAGTCACCTTTAGGCTATTCTCATGTAACTTTGGATCCCTGCCTCAGGAAAAGACCAGACACTGAAGTCCTGCTCCTCATCCACCCAGAAGAGGGACAAGTACCTGTGTTCTGGAGCCAGGGAGCTCGCAGGACTCACGGACAGACCTGGGCACCTCACCCTGAGCTGCTCCTCCCCCACTAAACCATCCTGGGGAGTCCCAGCTGCCTTTGATGACTGTCTTCTGTCTCTATTAGCCCTTTAAAGCCTGGTTTAAGAAAACGACCCAAAACAAAATTGGAAGAGAAGGGGCCTTCCTCCAGCATGGAACTCTCTGACGCCGTGCAGCGTGACAGCTCTGCTGCTGAGCGGCCGAGCCCGAGCGGCCGCGATGAATAGCTGCCGTCAGCCGAGCATGCAGGGCTCTGGCAAGGGCTGCCAGCAGAGGAAAAAATCCGCCTGAGCATCTAGCTCTCGCACACGTGCAGAGGCACTTGCTAAGCCATAATAACTGTGTGCTGCAGGGTATCCTTCGCCTTCTTATTGTGCAGGGATTAAGGCTCGGCTGCCTTGATGAGAAAGCTGTCCCGATTGCTCGCAAACTCTCAGCATTCCAGTTAAAACTGTTTTAAAGAGACAAGGAAGGTAATCAGAAAACAGTTCCCACTCTGCCTTTTAAAACAAACTTAATTTTAACACCTAATTATTTGCAATACAGACTCATTCCTATTTCCTTTCTAAGCTGCTTCTTGGTTTTGATCGCACAGGGTAGTCACCCTCACAGGGAGGGAGGCTTTGATTAGGAAGAAGCAAAAGCTGTTGAAGGGGACAAAGCCTGACTGAACAGCGAGATCGGCAGCACGTTGCTGTCTCTGCCACTCACCTGCTCTATGACCTTGGGCACATGAGAGTGGCATTTGGGGCTTTGGCTTCCCCGCTTTTAAAGGAGGAGGGGAGGCAATCATTTTTCTCCTACGCTTCGTGCTTGGAGACACAGGACTGCAAAGTGGTAAAGGAGAGCAGCAAAAACATGCCGGTAGCCTAATGACAGCTCCAGAGAAGTAGCAGAATAGATCCATTTCCCCCCATCTTTCTGAGCATGGCTAATGAAGAGAAAAGAAAACCCCTGCCCTGGCTGAGAGCAAGCAGGAACTGTGAAAGTGATGCACCGAACTGTAGGAAACACAGTGGAGTGCAGGAATTTGGTTACATGGCTGTTTGCAAATTAACGGCTAAATCAATTAAATGGAAGCATGGGATTTCTCTTGAGGAAAGTCTAGTCACAATTGCAAGGAGAAGGGGAGGGGTTGTGGAGCAGGGATGACATAATCACGTTTGCGAATCACCAGCAGTGTGCATGCTTTAATCCATTAATGGGGTTTTTATCTGTGATCATAAAAAGCAGGTTACATTCAGCCTGGAAGGGAGTGAGGGTTGGAGGAGAGGGGAGGGGAGAGAAAGAGCAAGAGAGAGAGAGAGAGAGACAGAAAGCAAGAGAGAAAGAGAGCACAATTCACTCGGTGAATCGCTTGCAAGCTTTGGGCTGATAATTAGGGATCTCTGGAGAGCAGTTTCTCAGAATCACCTGCTCTCCTTCAAATGGACCGAATGAAGACAGTGGTTCAGCCCTGCTGATATTTTTTTAAGCCCTCCTCGGAGTTTGATGGGCATTCCCAGTGCTTTTGTGCACGTCTCGGGAAGCGTTGACGTGGAAAGGAGCAGCGAGGAGGGGGAGGTTGGAGGAAAAAGCTGCAGCTCTTCTAAAAACACGGAGGGCATGCAAGAGTGCTGGCGGGCTGGGGAGGAGGGCGAGGTGAGCGCGCCTCGCACCATGTTGCCCGGGTGCCGGCGAGGCGCAGTTTCAGAGATGTCCCTCCTGTGACTGGACCCACCATGAGCATCTGGGAGGTGATCCTGGCTTTCGTGGTGGTGGTGCTGATGCTCGTGGCCCTTCTGGCCAACGTGCTGGTGCTGATGTGCTTCCTGTACAGCGCCGACATCCGCAAGCAGGTCCCGGGATTGTTCATCCTCAACCTCACCTTCTGCAACCTGTTGATGACTGTTTCGAACATGCCTTTGACCTTGGCTGGGATCATTTACAAGAGTCAACCAGGAGGAGACCAGATTTGCCACGTTGTGGGCTTCCTGGAGACTTTTCTCACCACGAACTCCATGTTGAGCATGGCAGCTTTGAGCATTGACAGGTGGATTGCTGTGGTCTTCCCTCTAAGTTATCACTCCAAAATGAGGTACAGAGATGCTGCTCTCATACTGAGCTACATGTGGTTACACTCCGTGTCGTTCCCGATAGTGGCAGCTTCTCTCTCCTGGGTGGGTTTCCATCACCTCTATGCCTCCTGCACCCTGTACAACAAGAGACCAGAGGATAGGACACAGTTTGTGATTTTCACAGGGGTCTTTCACACCCTCAGCTTCCTCCTCTCCCTTATAGTCCTGTGTTTCACATACCTAAAAGTGCTGAAGGTGGCACGGTTTCACTGTAAGCGGATTGACGTGATCACTATGCAGACCCTGGTGCTGCTTGTGGACATCCATCCCAGGTAAGGTGCCTGTGTGTTCAGCAAGTGCAGAGGAAGCGAGGATGGGGTTCAGTGTTATGTTAAATACGGTCCGATCTGTATCACAGCAGGGGATGGGGAGGGCGAGAAAACAAGTATCCTTCTTGCCAGTCTCTGTTCTGCATGTTTCTTTTCACTTGTGTTTATTTCTCTGCTTGCACAAGAAACTCTCTTTTATTACGCTTAAGGGCTTGTTTTGGCAGGGTGAGCAAAGAAACAGGCAGTTTTGGCTGAGCATGCACTTCCCTTTGAGACAGTGATCAGATCACTGCTCTTTGTCTTCGAAGGTGGATTTAGCGGTCGATAGATTTGCATTTTTTTTGGCACTGTCAGCCCAAACCGTTGCTGGATCCCTGAGCGGCAGCAGGCTGAGGCTGCACATGTCCCTTCAGCCGGAGTTAGAAGGGAAGCTGGACCTGATGCTGCTCCTTCGCCCCGCTGTGCTCTCTGTAACTTTATGTTTCCTGAAGGCAGAATTCTAAGGGAATAACACTGCAAAACGCATACGCTTGAGCGCCTGTGCTTAAATCTGAGTGAGAGAGGCTTCAGCAGCAATGTTAATATGACAAGCGAGGGATGTAGAAAGTTTCTTCCAAATGACAGTCTTTAAGCAAGCCCCTTGTGCCTAGACACAGGAGGAGAAAAGTCTCCAGGGGCTAGGAGGATAAAGGGCTTGAAGGCAAGCACCAGACCGGTTTGAATTGGTGCTGGGATGCTGTGCAAAAGAGTCACGTCAGGGATTATGCACAAACTATAAATCTTGCGTGAATGGGGTATGTCTGGATCTGGAAGGGATGCAGATTTGGCTGGAGGAGGGAGAGTGGGAGAGACAGCTTTCCCTGGGTCAGTGGTAAAGCTGAAGGAGGGGAAGCCTTGCTGGATGAAGCCCAAGGGTGGTGCTGAGCAGGCAGTGATCCTGGCGAGGAGCTGGGGAAGGTGCCCGGTGCGCAGGGTGACGAGGAAGGCAGCGTGTGCTGCGAGTACGCGACGGCTCTGTCCGCGAGAAGCGGAGAGGAGGAATCGGAGAGGACCAAGCCAGGCATGGCCGGGAGGACGTGGGACCAGGTTGGTGAAAAGGGAGCAGCGGGACGAGCCAGAGCGATCTGCTGGGCAGATGGGGATTTGAGAAATGAACCTGCACAGCTGAGGCAGGACAGAGTGGGACGGGGTGGTCCTGGCTGAGAGGCTCTGATGAACTGGGGCGGATGGGGCTAAGAGCCAGCTGTGACTGGGAGGGGGTGGCAGAGTCAACGAGCGAGCTCTGCAAAGGGGAACCAGGAAAGAAATCAGCCTCGTTTGCTCAGAGGAGCTGGTTTGTCTTAGGGCTTAGTGTGACTGGAGCAGGTGATTGGAAAGGGAAGGGTCTGATGTCTTTGGCTGGAAAAAAGGGAGGAAATGGTTTGGCTAGGTAAGGGTGGCAGAGCAGCTGTGTGCTGCTTGGGAGACAGTCAGAGATGGGATCTTAAGGTTTAGACTGTCTGTCAGAGACTGAAGGGAAGGGAAATGTCTTTCGGAAAAATGCTGGCAGTGCAGGGAGCTGTCTGATACGGGGGAAGAAGTCTGCCTGGCAGAGAGGAAAGCTGGGAGCAGTGGAAGAGGGCAGTCCCACGCCAGACATCCCCCCTGACCCCCTTGCTGTCATTTGCTCTGCGAGCTGGAGGCAAACACCAGCTCTCTCCTCTTGCAGCCAGCCAGGAGCAGAGCTGCAGGACTGAAAGCACATGTGGCTGTCCTCAAAAAAAGGTCATATTTGGGGGATTCCTAAGCCTAAGGCAAATAAGGCTGAAAGGATCAGGGCAGGACAGCACACTGTTAAAGGAACAGAAACATTTGCTCAAAATTCTCCAGTTAAGCTGTTTGATCTGCCTCTTGACCAAGAATGCAGAGCAGAACTTTGGGCAAGTCCTGTTACTCTTCTTGAGAAACACATGCATAAATCTTCCCTTATTCACCAAGTCACATAGAGGAAAAAACACCCTTCTGCCCTACGTGCTGTCTGGTGCTAAACCGTACCTCGCCTGCTCTTAGTTCCTGCACGCACTACGAGATGTGGCGGTTACTCCCGGGACAGTGTCATAAACCCACTGGGGCTATTTGAAATAGCAATCGTTATGCCTAATGCTTAAAGTATGCCTGGACTGCACAGCAAAGTTTTGAAAAAGGTCAAAAATCTCAATGGTGTTTCTCCTCCTCTGCATTTTTTCCGGTCTAGGTTAATTTGAGGGTGCTCGTGCATTCTGCAGTCATCTCACTGAGGGGTGGATTCAGTGGGGCTATGGGAATGATACCTGCTTTCTTCAGAGGAGACAGAGTTGTACAGGCACTTTGCTGCAAGTGTATTACTCTTATTTCTCTCTCGCATCAGGTTATTCTAATGCCTCTCTCTAAGAAAGGAGAGTTTTAGCTTCTTTTCTAGACTGCAGAAACAGTGGCTGGTTTGACCTATGGTGGTGCTGCCTTAACTGATGACAGCTACCACTGCGGAACGGGTTAGACCTCAGGTTGCCTTCCCTGCTGTGAGAACCACACAAAGGCTGCAGGTCTCCTGGAGCAGTCAGCGACATTCATCGAGCTCTGACATACCAAAGGCATCATTTGAATTGTGTAAGTGGTATATCTACAGGCGATTTCAGTGTTTGCTATGGTACCTAGCAGCACAGACGTGAGTGCTGGGAGAATGCACATGAGAGAACAAAGTCTGTGATCCCACCTTAGACTACCTTGACTTCTCTGGCTCTTTGCACGGTCTAGTTTCAATGCTGAGAAATGTGTACAGACAATTTTCTGTTTCCTAGGACTCCGAATCCACCCGCAAGGGGGTCTAGCGACAGGCATTATGACAGATGGCTTTATTACCTGTGACTTGGAAAGACACTAGTGATCTTCTGAAGGTCATTCAAGACGAATACAAAGGAAACCTCTAAATACCACACAAATTCGTGTGAATGTTTAGGGCACATGTCCTTTCAAGTTATCTTAGGCATTTTTACTGGATACTGCTTTTTCTTGACTTTGTTCTTAAAACCAAGATATCTTGGGTATTGTGAGAGGTTTGGGCAAGACTTCACTTAAGTGCTTAAGCCATGTATTTTCTTCACTCAAATTATCTATACTATCTTTTTGGTGTATCCAGCTCTACACATCTTAAGGTCCAGTATGTCATAAATTTTGTTTAAAATATCAGACCTTCAAAGGGATATATCTAAGATTTTCCAGGATATTAAAATATTTAAATGAAAGCTTAGTCAATAATCCAGTTCTATTACTAGTGTCACTACATGACCTTGCATATGCGTTGTTATCTTAGTGCATGGAAGTGTGTGCAAAAGCAAAATACTCATCTGTGTACATTGTCTATATGAAGCAGTGAGATGAAATACCTTCCTCTGTGCTGTGGTATTTATTAGGTGCCTCTGGAAAGACTGAACAAAAGAAGTTGGTTGAAGTCTATCAGGACTTCCCAAGTCATGTGTGAGCTCCCAGAGTCAAAGACAGTTTTGTATATGCCAGTAAGGAAAAGATGTAACTGGGAAACTGTTAGAGACAAAAACCACCCTCTACACTCTAATAACAAACACCCTAATTGACTCTACTTTGGAGATTTCGTTTCCTGTATTGCCATGTGCCTGGGATACTATGAATTTAATAACACAGGTCTTAAGCGAAGCTCTCGAACCTCTAAGATCATTTGTCTGCACCTAAAAATACTCCAAGTTTTCCAGCTCTTGCAGAACTGAAAGCACATAGGTTCCCTTGAAAAGTGGATTCTTTTTTTCCTTCTCAGCTGTCATTTCTAGCTGCAAATAACTCAGACATAGAACATGTAACACTTCTAGATATGTTTTCATTCTACTTAGGCATATTCTTTAAGAGCAAGATGATTTGTTATTGCAAGGAGGATAAACTTTTCCCCCAGTATTTATTTCATTTTGCACATCATGATAGCTGCTCTGGGGACTGGCAATGTAAGACCATATATAAAGTGGATCAAAGGAAACACACTTTCTCTAACACCACCAAAAGGTAGCATAAGAACTCACTGCCACAGAGATGACTGAAGCACACTGAGATCCTCAGGATATAACATGCATTTAGATGATGATCAAACATTTGCAGGTACAGCAAATAATGTAAGGGTATGGCCATAAACCTCACAGCTATTAACATACGTGAGTGTGGAAGCTGACAGTGAGTCATCAACTACAAATTTACAATAAAAACGGCTAGACCAATGGCAAGCAGTTTCAAAATACAGCACATGGGCCAAACTATTCAGCTTGCCCGAGACGTGATTGCATTACCACGAGACCTGTGCAATGAGTCAACACGCAGCAGCGCTGCTACCTGCGTAGAGAGGGGGTTCAGGACTGTCCTCCGGCTTTGGTTTTGCCCTTTCCCAAAGGGATTGATTCAGGTACAGATGGTCCTGGAGCTCTGCGAGGTACGACCAGTGCTGCCCATCCAACCTACCCGCCTGGAGAAGACAGGAACTCATCCATTTCCCTCTAAACGCACAGCCAGCGCAGGAGTCACACAAGCACGTAGAGGAGGAGATGGGCTTTCATGTTATCACTCTTTTGGGAAGGAAATGTGCTGATTTCAAAGATTTCCTGCAGGGGAAGCATGGTCTCGGCCCCATGCTCCCATCACCTTGCTGGCACACCAAGGGTCTTAGCAGCTCTGGGGTGGGCTGGCGAAACCACCATTGGGAAACTCAAAGGAGAAACTCTTGTCCTGAAATGCCACAGGTAGGATAAAACCAAGGTGTGACTAATTTGTGTCTGTTTAGTTGGGAACAAGGCTGGTTCGAGGCGAGGAGTCAGAAGATCACAGTGCTGTGGATTTATCGCACAATTCCGGGCTTTGCAGAGCGTTCAGCACGGCAGCCATGTAGAGCTGAAAGATTTATGGCCACACGGTTCAAAGCTATGGAATATAGTGATTGCTCCGACATCAGGCTGAATGTTCAGAGCATGTTTTTTCCCTGTTATGATTTTATTGTGCTTTCTTGCTTATCTTGCTGGGAAGTTTCTCCTATCTAAGGTAGTGGTGTCGGAATTGCTGTTTCTAGGGAAGTAGCATGCTGTCTACCCCACTCTGGATATTTTGCAAACCTCTGAATATCACGAGGCAAACCCTGGCCTGCAAATACAGCTTACAGTAATTAAAAAAGCAGCTGCAACTCAACTCAAGGCTAAATTCCACCAATTTGACTTTATATAAATCGACATAATGGGGGTGTGAGTATATAAATATATAATCACGTATTTATCGGTAATTATTTTTGGAGGTTAAGACGATCATACAATGCACTAATACTTGGGAATTGTCCCATATAAATAGAGTGCACCTGGTATTGGGTTATGTGAATACAACAGTTACTGAAAAGATTGATTTCCATCATTCCATATGTAAAGCCATTAAAATCCGCTACCTGATATTACGATTCATGTTCTTGTTTGTGTTGAATGTCACACAGCGTAAGAGAGCGTTGTCTAGAAGAACAAAAGAGACGGAGGCAGCGAGCAACAAAGAAAATAAGTACCTTTATTGGTACTTTTGTACTTTGTTTTGCACCTTATGTAATTACAAGGTAAGTGTGAACCTCCATACTGGAAAAGACTACTGAGATGCACTTTTAACTCAGAGAAGTAGGGCACTCTTAACCGGAAAATGATTCAAGTTTCCTGTGAAAATTTTGTGCAGTGTTTCCACTCCTATGACAGATTGCATTTACTGAGCTAACGAAACTATGTAAAATGTCATAGCACTTATCTGATACAATCCTGATACAGTCTGTGAGCCAAACTCTGTCCAGTCAGCCCAGTCAAGACGTTGGCCGCATGGGAATGATTTAGGAAGTCAGTACACAGGATTTTGCAGACTTTTTTTCAGGTCAAGTAGTCACCTACTCCTCAGATTGCCTCCCCGGTTCAGGGGCTGATCTGTGGGGGAAGACACTTGTCTGAATGGATCAGACTGTAATAAAATCTGGTCAACAAGATCCAGCTGAGGTGAGAATATGTCCACAGACTTAAATGATAGTTTTGTCTGACTGGATAGAGTTTACTAGTCTTAAACATCAAATATCAAAGCTGTTCTGGCTCATAGATAAAAAAAAAATTTCTTCTGATTTATGGTCAGATGTCTATCTATCTACTAGTTTATCTTTGGAAATGGCTCCTTTGGGAAACACAAAATTATTCCTATGAAACAAAAAGTATTTTAAAGTGAGTATATCCAGCAAAGTGTTATCTAGTTGTTGAAGGAAATTTACAACTTGCATTCCTTATTAAAAGACTCTGGAAAAACTGAAATGCTGCTATGCAGAACAGAGAAAGAAAAAAAATATTTTCAAAGTATCTCTTATTCCAATAGTATCAAATAGAAATTATTGGGGCTGACTTCAGTCAAACTCAGATCTATCATAAAAAATATCATTGAAAAAGCTGAAATAAGACTCAATATAAGTGGGCATGTAGCCAACCCCAAGTTTTTCCAATTCAGTATAATAACCTGAATTTCTAATTCTAACAAAACGATTCTCAAGAAGGTCTTGTAGTCTCTTAGTAAAAATGGAAACCTGCATGTCACATCGATTTTGTGTTCATGACTAACAGCTAATTGATTCATGCTGTTTATTTGTAACAATGTTGCAAATACATTTGCATCAGTGTTACGAGATTTACCTTCACTTTCACTTAGTAGTCTTAAGAACACACTCCATGCCACACACTCTGAAAGGGTATGAAAGAATTTATAGTTACAGGCATTCAGCCTTAATTCTCAGGCTATAAGATATTAGAGTACTTGTCTCATTACAAATGGTTAAATTTCATTTTACGTTGGGTCTCGGAACTTAATGAAAATCATCACAGCCACAGAATAGCTCACAGCTCCATCCCTAATGACGCTGAGTGCTCTAACCAGGACTGTCAGAAGTATTTTTGTGCTTGTCAGAAGTATTTTTGTGCTTGTCAGAAGTATTTTTGTGCTTGTCCATAGGCATCTCAGCCCAGCATTCAGGCACCACCTCCTTTCAACTCTGAGGCACCCTAATTGGTGTCCCAGTAGCCCTAAGGTACGGAAGAGGGTTTAGAACAATCCTGATCCTCCTCCCTTTAGTCCATACAAGGATCACTTAAATGTTCCCCTGAGTCTTCGGTCTGTTGAGGACTAATAGCTTTGCCGCGGGGAGCAATTCTGAGAAGACTCAAGACGTGGCGTCTTGAATGCATGAAGAATTCTTGAAGGGTTGGGCACTGACCAGGCATGCCCGGTGGGGTAAAGGCTCTCACTTCCCTGGCCTTCTCCGTTCTGGTAGGTCTAGGGGCATCACTGAACATCAGGCTACAGGGAATTCCCTCTTCAGCTACTCGAATCCCCCTCGAGACCTTGCTGGACGCTACACCGCGTGGTCGGGCATTCGAGGACGCGCGTTGCTGTGCTTCCCGACACCGCACACATACGTCTGAGGGGGTTGAAGTCAAGGGGATCAGGAGGCTTTTGAGCAAGTATTATTTTCTGGAGTATGTCCAGGGCTTGGCATTCACAAGATAGAGGCAATCAATCACAGCTGAAGGCAGTGAACAGAAGAGAGCCGATGAAGTGTACTGCTCAGCCTCTCATTTGGACAGCCGGCTCCAATCAGCAATATGCTTAAATTAAACATGCTTTTAAGTATTTCATGAATTGAGGCCTGAAAGCAGCAAATCACGAGGCTTTACTATAACATCTTTCTGCTTTCACACTAAACCCAAATAGTTTTCTCTAGCAATTCCACAAACCAGTAAAGGAGTTGTGCTTATAATCCCAGCCAGATAAATTCTTCTCTGGGTAAACCAGAGTTTTTCAGATTACATTGAAGTAAAAAAACAGATTAGGCACCTCTTTTATCAAGAAAACACCCTTCTAATTAGTTCAGTGGCTGACCCTAAGTAGTATATCAATAGAATCTGATTCTTCTTGATTCATTTCCAGTGTACCAGTTTGACAGATACATTACCTGTCTTATTTATTTCTAGGCATAGCTTGTTTCTTCGTTTGTAAAAATTCTATTAGTACACATCTCTTCTTTTGCTATATTTATCACTATGTGATTAAATAACATTGTTCAAAACCTATTTTCTCCAAGGAGCTTTTTAATATGAAAAATTAAAATAAGTCATATCAATTTCTAATATTAATTTCCAACTCCAGGCATTTCATACTGAAATACAGAACTTTGCTCATGTAACTTAATAAGTGCTGTCAATGTGTGAGGAAATTGGCTTTAAATTAAAAATCCTGAAGTAATATCAGAAAGAAGTTCATAGCCCTAAGCCCTCAGGTTACAGAGGAGAATGGTGGAACAGGCAGAAGAATACTAAAATTCCCTTGTAGCATCTCTGGGGGACAAGGGGTAAACAACCTGTGTTTTTAAAGTGGTTGCCTGCCCTCTGCATGCAGATCCTGCTTGGGTAGATGAGCAAGTTCAGAATTTCTCTGCAAGTTATGTTCTTGCCTGTCTGTGCATATAAAATGCATGATTTTTCCTATGCAATCTTAGGCTGACATACTCGAAGAAAGTGGCCTTCTAGTCTTCATCTAAAGTCTCAGCTGATGTCAGGTAGAGATATTTTCCTCCCGGATAGAAAAACCTTTTGGTACAAGCTGGACAGTGCTGCTTTCTATCATCATATCTCTGCGATGCCTTGCTGTCTTCTTATCTCTGGACTGACAGGGGCTTCCTGCAGCTCTGGGGAACAGCAAGGGCTAAAAGCCACGGTTTGCAAGATTTGCTACAAGAGATTTACAAGATTAGCTACAAGAGTCCAGAAGTCTGCTTCCGTACAGAAGGTGGCCGGTTGTAATATATGCACCACTTAAGAGGCAAAACTGGATAAGGGTTAATCAGCTAACAATCACTGCGATGTCATTTTTGTATCAAGAAGAAATCATTAAAACAGGGCTTTCTTCACTAGCAAGACAGCGTACAAAAGATTCAGTCTACCAAGCAATAAAGTGAAAATAAAGCAAAATCAACATCAAGATAAAACTCATGGTCAGCCTATTCATATCATTAGCATGAAAGAAACAACTAAGGTCTAATTCTGATACTATGGGACTTGTGTGGGAAAAAGAAAAATCAGAATTAGAGACAAACAGAAATATTAGGAATGCAAACTTAAAGAGCTGATCCAAATTCCCAGAGAAAGGACTGAATTTCTTCTTGTGAGAACTTCATCACCTCCCAGCTCCACAATGTAGTGCCAGCTTTGTTTCACTCCTGAATGACAAGATATTTAGCTTATTTGAGACTCTGATCTATTCTCCATAACTCAGTTAAGTTCTCAAGTTTAAGCAATGCACAACAGATATGTTGCCATCGTAGTAGCCTCCAGCTGGACATATACATAAACTGCACATGTACATAAAGGGTTTTCAGTGTGTATTAATTATCTGCATAAAAGATCAAGGTCTTAATCTTCAACATAACATTCTTATTTGTTTATTGAAAGTGAAATAAAATAACTGGATAGCCATTTGACATGATACATGCCCTAGAACTATAAGTTTCTAAAATATTAACAAAGTATCACAGCAAACCAGCTTATAGCTTTGAAATAAAAAGGTATTGAAGACCAGACAGTAGAGTGGCTTATGAAAGCAAGATAGGGAATTATGTAGTTGATATTGTAGAATTTAATTTACAGGTAGCACTGAAATATTAATGCTCCTTCACTGAAAGTGTCATCTTTTTGGCTGAAACTTTTCATGAAAATTGAAGCTCTGCATATAATTTCCCTCATAAATGAGAAACAAACCCCTCTTTCAAAGGCAATAAGCTATGTGATACGCCTTGAAAGACTGACATTTAATTGTTTGTAGACAAAATGGAACAGCATAGCTTAGGATTTATCTGCATTTCTGTGTTTGATGCTTGATATCTGCAAATGTAATTTACTATAAAAAATAATACACAAGAATTGCAAAATGTGTAAATATCAAGGACAGTTAGGGAACATAATCAAAAAAAATATTTAAAACTCTGTCAATAAAAGTGTAGGCTTTTCAGTTGATCAGTCAATGAAGGTATAATTACAAGTCTAGGCTTGCAATCCCGAAGTATCTATTTGATATGCTTTAAATGGAGATTGTTAACATCTCGTAGAACTGATTGACAGAGACTCAGACACAAATTTGTCATATTCTGGTCATTCAAGGCATCCACTGAATTTAATTAAACTTAATCATATGCACATCCATAAAGCATTCAGTAAAAGTATATCAACCAGATTAAATTCAACATGATGAAATTCAAAATGCAAAGGCGGCATCAAATATGTGAAATGGAGAATAACAAGAAGAAGGATGGCTCATGGTAGATTACAAAGTAAATATGACTCAGTAGATGATTAATTTCCAAATAGTCAATTCTCACTTTAGAGCATATTAATGTGGGTGTCATAAGCTACATTTTATTAAACAAGAGAGAATACACCAGATGAGACCCTCCCGACAGCTTGAGCACATAATTATGTCTGGGTTTGGCTCCTACTTTGTAAGAAAGATATCAACCATGAGTTACAAGGAGAGGTTGAAAGAACAGCATTTGTTCAGTTGAGATGAGAGGAGAGAGAAATGGGACAGAAGGTGGTTCTTCAGTATCTCGAAGTCACTTAGCAGTGACCAGCTGAGCCAAGAGGCACCAGTGTGTCCAGAGGCAAGAGCCGTTCCCAAGTATTTTCCTGTAACCTGTCCTGGTCACCTCAAACGTCTCAGGCATCTCTGAGCCCAAAGAGTATTTTGGCTAATGTCACCACCCCTAAAAACATCACTGTAGAAGTGTGCCTTGCTCCTGATGGAAGGGATATAAAAAATGATAAAATTATTACCACAAAGCACACAAAACTATTCTCAGTATTAAAGTTACCAATTCCATGACAGTGGCTAAAGCCCCAGCACTGGCAGCAGACCCCTGGGTGCTAAGCCCAGCACACATATCCAGGGAGAAACAGTCCTTTGCCATGGAGTTTGCAGTCTGGGCAAACCAGAATGGAGAGAGAAGACAGAAGCTGGTAGTCAGTGGTGTAACAAATTAAGGCTCGTTAGTCCCATTTTTGTGCTCAAATGACTGGACCATGCCATCTGCCAGTGCTATTTTAAACAACACGATGTAGTGAAAGTTCATGGAATGAAAATAAAGGAAAAACTGAGGAAAAAAAATCGTCTCTAAACTGCTTGAAGTACCACCACTATTGCCATTGCTGCTGCAGAGACCTCACTTCAGAATGTTCCTTGGAAATGGTGCTTTTTCTGAAGAAATATCAGCAACTGAAGTATTTTCCAGGCAGGTGTTAAGAGCACCTGCAGCTGAAGACAGTTTCAGCGAAGATCTTACTTGCCATTGCATAGTGGTGCTCTCTAGTAGGACATGTGGCTGTTCGTCCTCTAGAAAAATCAATAGTTTCTCAACAGCTGTAGAGACATATTGAACAGGACTGCCCTTTGGTGTTGCTCAAAGACACGGGGAAAGAAAACCTTGTGGAGTTATCAATATTTCACTGTCAAAAATAGCCTGTCTCAGTACAAAGTGAACAATCTGTGCTAGTGTAGGTATAAGGAGTATATAAAGCTCTTGCCTCCCTCTCTCCCTCCCTCCCCCAATGAGTTAAAAGGTTTGCCTTGCTAAACTTGTTGCAAATGTATAAGTTTAGCCTTTAACTGTCAGGTTTTTAAATTCAAGATACATTATGCCATCTGTCAATGATGAATTTTCCTTCCTTGTGTGCTTCTCCTGTGACCCAGACAAACTGTTCAAAAGCATCAGACTCTCTCTCTAGGAGCCGGACTGGCTAAGAAAGCTGGCTAGCTCTGGTGAGGTGGTTTCTCAGATAATCTAGGGGGGACCTAGAACCACAAGTTCAGTCTAGATGCTGGATTTTTAGATAGCTAATGTTAAGGCAATATGACCCCTATGAGACCAAGCAACAACACTTTGTGACCCGATCTCAAACTTTAGTGCTCAAAGTATGGTTTTGCATCCATATTTAGAAAGTTATGTTAGGCTATGCAGAAATTATTTTTTACAATACTTGTGGTTAAATTTGCTGTGCAGGATGTATTCAATAGTGATAATGAGTGTGAGAGTCATGAGGAAACATACCTGGGGAGATCATACTCCTTTAATTCCCTTTAGAGCTATATTAATCCTGTGATGAACTTCAGCTGCCAGAAACATGATCTTACGACACACACAACTAGAAAAAATGCACAAAAAAAAAGCACTAAATGAAGAAAAAAAATAATGAAGTGAAACGTTACTGTCTAACAAGAGATCTTATTAGGACTGAGAACCCTAGAGTCATCAGAGAAAGTAACACAAGTTGCCCATATGGATAAGTTTCGGTACAGAGACTAAAAGTGTAATGCTTGAGGATATGTTATGCAGGAAATGATTTTGAGTAGATGCTGCATGATATTTTTCATCAACAATAAACTTTCCATGAAGTGTTTACCTGCATACCGCAGAATATTTATGATCCCAAACATGGTGTTCACTAGACAGTAAAATTAGGGCTAGGTTACAGTACTTTAGAGAGAGGGGTACCCCTTTACAAAGTATCTTGATGGCCTGAGTGAGCCAGATGAGTTGAAAACCCAGCTCTACATCAGAGATCTGGAATCAGTTTTTAGTCTCCAAAAGGTGTATTCTGATAACAAAGAAATAGGCTCTTTTGAAGACTGCCTCATATCCTGATGGAGTTTTTCCATTTTGCACTAAACTCTTCAACATTTGTTGAGGAACCTTTTAGGAGGCAACACATCCAATGTCTGCTTCCAGCCTCAGTGAACGTACAGCTATATCTACAGAGTCAAAGATGCCTTGAAGTTTGGAGGTCGAGACACTCTGATAGGAGCTGTGTAGTCCCATCCTTGGGAAAAGGACCTCAAGTTTACATTTGCAGTCTTAGAAATGTATAAGGGGAGGACTACATTCACATTTTCACAAGTATGGCTTTCTTTTCTTTTGTTTTCTTGCAATTGCCCAGGAATAAATTGTGGTTTTGGTGGGGGTCATTGCCTTATAGTTGTGCTGTTTCTCCATGTTTTTAATATGAACATTCACTTTTTCAACCTTCCTCTTTCCACAGACTTGTTGAATTATCCTCTGTGGTCCACATCAATTCCCACTGGGGAATCATTTCCAAGTGCTTAGCTTACAGCAAAGTTGTTTCAGACCCTTTTGTGTACTCTCTGCTACGGCACCAGTACAAGAAGACATGGAAAGACATCATAAACAAGATCCTCAAAAGAAGCTCCATCAATTCCTCAGCCCTCACGAGCGAATCGCACAATCAGAATACGTTGCAGCTGAACGAATGAGGAGCCTGGTATGGGACCTACAAGACACATAGAAAGATAGATGGGAAACAAAAGTAACCGGCCTACCCCCAGTAGCTACCCTCAGCTGTCGAGGTTTCGGGAGGCAGTCTCGGAGAGGTTGAAGCCCAGCCCGTGTCCCTCCGGTAGCCCAGGTAACACCTCAGGGAAGCAGGCTGCTTTGCACCTCCTGCCTCCCACGAAAAGAGCGCTATCGACTGCGGTCCTGCAGGCTTCGCAGATACAAATCTCCCATTGATTTCCATCAGCAGTTACACACACGTATAGGCTGAAGAGCTAGTCCTCAGCAGAAGGACTCGTGAAAGTAATGGGAGCAAACTGGTGCCATCGTAAGATTATTCTGAAGAGCTGCACAGGGTTATTTGCGCTGTGTTTTTTCACTGGCTGCAGGTAATGCTCCCTCTGATGGAGCTGCCAACCTGGCTTTACGAAAACTCTTAATAGGAAAAACTTAATAGAAAAATCTTTACCTAGATACTCATACAGTGCCCAACATAGCTTTCAACCTCTTCTGATACATATTTTTTGAACAATCCTGTAGAATTGAAGGAAGAGAAAAATCACTTTTGAAGTATGCTACAGGCTGGATTCAGCCATGTCTTCTCTGAGCTTTTAAGTAACTTCCACAGAAACCCATTAGTTTTCTTCCCATTAAATTTCAGAAAAATAAAAATGGTAAACAGGATGGAAAGGTCAGGATGCCTACCTTCCAGTATATCTGAGCTGTAAAGAGATGAATTTTGCCCAAAGCTGCAGAACTGGGCCCTGTGCCCGGGGCAGGGTGGGGGGATAATCTTTTCCTGAGGTGTTATTAATCATGTTTTTTTTCCTACAGATATGTTACTTAAAGGAAATATGAGCCTAAAGCTGAGTTTAAAAATATAATTTCAAAAGCAAGTGGACCAAAAATAATAGACCCCTTCCCCACCATGAAAGTGCAGCCAATAATCTGAATCCACATCCAAATGTGCAAATCTCGGGAGGTTTCATTGTAGATCTTTATAGCTCTAGATTGCACCTATGCATAGTAATGTTATTAACATTTACCATGCATTTAGTTCAGCCTGAAGCTAACATAGGTCTAAATACCAGTAACATTTTCAAAACCAGAACAATCCCACTTGTCACACTTCCTTAGACAATGTCACAGTATCTTAATTTTTGTAAACATTATTTTTAAGTATAAGTACAACTACAGCTGGTAGATGGCTTCAGAACTGTCACACAGACACATGATGCTGAAACCACCCTCCAGTGACTCACGAAGAATTACTTTCCTGGGTAATTTTCAGTGAAGTCTCTCTCAATTCAGTGAAAACACTATGAAATGAGACAGTTTTTCGAGTGTTTTCTTATTAAGCAAGCTGTAGAATATCAAGAGCAATAATTAATCAGTTGTCATTTCTGATGTTAAAATTCTTAGGAATAATCAATTTCTAAAACAACTTGTATCAACAAAGTGTCTTGTCCTCACAATCTCTTTAAAATTAATTTCAGTTAAAGAACTATTAGCTTCGCAGGCTTCACTTTTATACCTTGATTGGTGAAAGACTTACTACCAATTCTGACCTTAATTCTGCACACATTTTTCTCCAGAAAGTGGCTTAAAGTCCATAAGACAACAGCAAGTTAACATCAGCAATTAAATTAATTTTTGCTGGGTTGGTCAAGAAAGCTTCTGTCCAGTGGCCATAAAGTACGCAGTTTCCTTTGTGAGGGTAAATAGCACATACGTACCCAGATTTTGAATAGTCTTGGTTAATTAGGCTTCATGCATGCGATAGCAGCTTAAATAACAGCTGACACAGCTGGCTATGTTACTGCCTATCCTTGCTCATATTCTGACTGTCAATACCGTATTGAGAAAATAAGGCCCTGAGTACTAAAAATGTAGGATTACTTTTTAGTTACCACCTCCTATGTTCCTCCCAAGCAAATGCCGCTCTTTGGTGCCTATAGCTCTGCAGAATCCCCAACAGCAAAGGTTAACGAGCTAAATTGGTATATTCCCTACCCCTTTTGCTAAATGATCAATGTCAGTCATTTTGCAAATAAAAAAATAACATAATTCCAATAAAACATACACACAAATATAGTCACAGAGTTTAAGTAAATTTTTACAGCACTGCATTTGAAATTAGCCCTTAGCCAGATTAAATAGTCTACCTCATCTTAATCATTTTACTTCTTGGGCTTGACATAATTTTCTCAGGTGCAATAGATAAAAACACCCAGTTCAATACCTGTTTCTTAAGAAATTCAAGTCATTTTCATGACTTGATTGTATCAGAATACAGGCTATTAGAAAGTTGATTATTAGTGACTTTGAAAAGATAAAAAGCTCTATATCAGTTTGTTATATGTTTTACTAAGACCACTTTTACTTAAATAAATTGCAACAGGATGATTGCTAAAGTCCACAGCTGTTGCCAACTTATACGTGGGGCTGCTGCCAAAGTCAATGGGAGGTTTGTATGTCCATAAACCCAGCCCCAGAAGGATTTCAAATTTTAAATAAATTATTCAAATAGAGTAAGAAAATTTCCCAGAAAAAAAAAAAATTGTACATTTAGGATGGCTAGTAAAAATGGAGAAGAATACAGCATTGGACTTGTCTCATTATTGTTGTGTATCACAGTCGGTCACTGGTTGATTTATGTGTCACCATGAGCAATAAATCTCTCCCCTTGTATGTGTTTAAAAAGTTGTCTTTCTTTCATGGTGCCTTTCTTCTAGAATTAATCTTAAAACAGAGAATAAGTATAATCTCCCCTCACTTACATCAGCTCTCTGATACATTGTCATATTTCTACCATCTGAAGCAAGCGAGAGTTGTAAATGCTGGTGCTTGACAAACTCAGTATACAAAATAAAAGTAATACTCTAACATTTCCTGATGACATTTTCTAAGATACTAGAAATATGATACTGTGGCTCGTTAAGTGCTAGATATTCAGCTGAAATCTTATAGGCAACTGGCAAAATTTTCTAAAATGTATGTCTAAGTGATGAATGTAGATATGAGTAACTATCTGTCTGCTGAGTATTATACATACTATACAACACTTTGACTTGAGTGAGTTAGAATAATGATGGTAAATGTAATGCACAATACTTTATTATCTCTGATCATGAAGCGGAACTGTTCTCTTGTCGAACACAAATGCGCGTGTGTGCGTTGTGGGGGATTTTCCATGTGTTCTTTAAATATTTTTGAAAAAGTTTGTGAAGTATGGCTACAATGTGTGCCCCAAATATGGAACTGCATGTGCAAAAATTGTGCAGCTGCTTAGGCAATATGCAGTTTTCTGCAGTTTGTTGGTATCTGCAATCCATATGCAATATCTATTTCTCACACGCATGTTCAATTAACGTTGTCTTCATATCTTGTAAATTTGGCAGGCAGAACATTGGCTAATGATTAAGGGAATTTAGTCCACTATGTCATTTTGTGGATTCTGAGCTTTTTCCTCCATTCATTTTACAGTTATTGATATAATCTCAGAGCCCTAACTGTGAGCTAGGATCCTGTTTTATGTTATGGTTTTGAGCCAGTTTGAATGTGAAGATCTGGGTAATTGCATTTGGCAAAAACTATGGGAGACTGACAAGAGTTTATTGAATAAAGAATAAGCACCAGGTCCTCTCCTGACATAAATCAGCATAATAGTTGGTTGCTTCACCTGAGGATCGGGTCCCATTAGATAACTATATCCAGGTTTTATAAATACATCTTCTAAATATGTAGGGCCCTGTTTTCATGGTATTTACAAATGGAAAGATGTAAACAGGATTTAGCGAGTGCCTCATGCATATGTGCCCGCTTGCAGTGTCAGGCGACCACATGACTCTTCTCTAAATAAGTTCTATCCCTGTTTTTACCCTTTAAGTAAAAGACCCCAACAACATCTTTTCAGCAGCCCTCAGACTATTTAGAGCCTCCCTTATTTCTGGGAAAAAAAAAACAAAACAAAACAAAACAAAACAAATCTAGACATTAAAAATGTTCCAAACAAATCCTTATGAAGCCTGACAGCTGTTGCAGCGGTAGCCACACGTATCACAGACCAGCTGAGGTTGGAAGGGACCTCTGGAGGTCATCTTGTCCAAGCCCCAAGAAGCATATCACTGCCTTTTGCTGTAGTTTACCATCTCAATTTTGCCAATGCATCTGTTTGCTTTGCAATAGCACTGGGAAACGATCTTAGGCTGCTTCAGGTCAACAACGAAATCTTCCTGGAGAGAATTAAAAAAAAAAAAAAAAAGTTTTGGGAAGACATCTTGGACTTACCTTCAAAACCAGCTGCATCAGAACAACTGCAGAAGTTACAAAACTGGAGCAGAAATAGATGTGAACGGGAAGCTGAGGGTCAGGAAGGTTGGGAACAGCTTTGCTGCCATTACAATGATGTGTTGTCCTGGCTGCAGTGGGCTTTTCCTAGTGACCTATTTTCATGCTGAGAGCTTTCTAATTCTCTCAGCTGTCCACTTACCCCAAAGAGAAAGGTAAAATTCCCATCAAAGCCCAGTAGCTGTCATAGAGTTGGCTGAGGCTGCAAGAGCAGCACAGCCTCCATAGGAAGATCCTTGCTGGGTTGGGAAAACTCTAGTGGTTTTCAGATGGGCTATATGGAAACTCTCACATTGTTTGAAAGACCAGAAACTACCTACACCTGGATGAGCCTTACCTTTGGAGACAGGCTAATTCTTAAAGCCCAGGAGGTTTAGGTAGCTTGCAGAAAGTAGTTTTTTTCTGGACTTGCATGCTTAAGGTTTCACAGTTCCCGTATCCCTCAACCCTAAATGAAGAAAGCTCTGAATATTTTGTCCTGTACATTTTTACATGCACAGTGAATACTTTTGAAACAACCCTTTGGAAACTGCTTGCTTTTCACTAGTATTAGAACTGTCTTCATTAAATGTTCTTGTGGTTAAACGAAGCCTAAAAGCAAAGCCAGAGACTTCACACCTATGTCAGCTCACTGTTACTTGACCCTAAAAATCACTAAATATTTCAGCACATCACATCCAGCACAGAAAGCTTAGTTAGATCCTGATCCTATGGTCACTATACGTTTGCTTCAGTGGGTAGCCCGTGATGATTAGGGCTTAGCATAGGCTTATGTGTTTGCAGAATCAGGGTTTATGTCTTTGTAACCCACCTGAGCCTGAATAAGTGAGAACAATAACATTTTAGCCTTAAACCTATTTTTTTTTAAATTTGCTTTTTATGCTTCAGCGTTCATTCAGTATATCAAAAATCTTTGATGGGTAAAGTTTCTTTATGAAAACCATCTTGCTCAAAAAGGCAGCTGTCCCTGTTGGGGGGTATAAAAGTTTACATGGAGAAAAGAGCTGCTGCAGTCTTTGTAAAGTGTCTACTTCTTACCTGTAGTCCTGGTGTGTACCATGTAAATATGTATGTAGGATTGTTCGTTTTTAAGCAAATAATGCTAATCTGACGAACTACAGAAGTTGCTATAGTTTAACATAAATGTCTATATTTATAAAAAAGATGATTAGCCCTATAGACTGTAAGTGCACTTCAGAAATGTGTGTATTGAGAAGCAAATGCATCAGGTGTATGACAGCATGCATGTGCGGTAATTGTGTAGTAAAATATGATTTTTTTGTTGAAGAAATCCTATTGCACATGGTTTCAATGTACCCAAAGGCACGAGTCCACATGGTTGATTAATAATCTGCAAAGATATATAAGGAAAAGGATCTCCATTTGGAGTTATTACTGAATACTAGGAAACTGTTTTGTAGTCACACAATTAGACCTTTAAAGCAAACCCTTTTTAAAAATCAAACAAATAGCAAAAAATCGAAAGCCTCCATCCTCCTTGGATTTGGGTCCAGCAGGAGTTCCTGAGGAAAAAGAAAAGCGGTGCTTTTAAAAGAAATGCCAGTGCATCCTACTGCTGTATTAGTGGGAATGAAACGTGGCCCAGGGTGCAAAGCTGGCTATAGCCTTCCTCTTACTGACCATCACAGGTAGTGGTGTGTAGTCATATTGCGCTTAACGCTACCTTGAGTTCTTGAACAAAAATTTAAAAAAGCTCTTCTGGAGATCAAAGTGTTTTACATTACCTTCTGATCATGAAATCTTTATGCAAAGACAGGTAATTTCTACTCCTCCCACATTGCTAATGTGATCAATGAGCTACAGAGAAAAAAAAGTAGAAGAAATCTCATTAATTGAATGACTTTTACTAGGAAAAAAATGCCAGTAAAGTAGGCAGTAAACCCTTAGGGTCACACAGCAAACATAGGACAAAGCTGGGGACAAGTTCTCCATGCTCTGCCATACAGCCCAGCCTCATTTAAGTACAATAAACTGCATCAACCAGAATAAAGAATGGGTCTTTTTATAACAGAAACCATAGGGCTTCCCAGATAAGATGTTTGAAAAATCATTATCACATATTGCCTTGGAAAATAGAAATAGATAACTACAAGGTGCCTTGATTTACCTTTATTTATACACAGGGCATTTTTCTAAACCTTGGATATTTTCATGGTGTTTTTATTTTCTTAAGACCACTTCAGGATAAAAAAATCCCATGTATTTGGCAACCACTAGTCATTCCCTTCTGAATTCTTGCAGGAATGTAATGTATTACCAGTCTTTCCAGATATAGTTAGATATAAACATTTTCCCCTAGATTAGATTATTAGATGATTATTTGCTTTAAAAAAAAAAATGTTAGGCCCCGGTTTTACAAATCCTTGCTGTAAGGACAGCGGAGTTGCTTAGATAAGTAAGGACCATTCATATAATGAGAGGTATAAAAGATCCGGTCTGTGTATTTAAACTTTGATGTTTTGTTTTGCAAATAAAGGAAATAGATGATTTCCTATTTATAAAAGCACTTAGGCAGTCTGAAGAAAAGTAGTTCTGAAATAACATTAATAATAGCTGCTGTAGATAGGGCATGTTTTGCTTATATTATTATAAATATACCATTATAATTTATTGCATTTTACTTTTTTGTATTACAATGGGATGTAATTGCAGGGGCTATTTATTTAGGAAAAAAAGGCAATATAAAGAAAACCTTTCTAAATTGCATGGATAGAGAGATGCACAGACCAGTTTGTAATGACAACATGCTCAAGAGTGCCATGGGTTAACATGGACTTTAGGGTCCGAGGTAAGCTAATAGTCTGCCAATAGATATTTCAGAGATACAAATTCATTCATGTAAAGGCAGATACATAAAATTCTGCTATATTAGTACCTACAGTTTAAAGGAATACAATAAAATAAATTTCAGTCCTGACTTTAAATTTTTGAATAATGGGGCCTGTGCTGTCTATTCTGTTTACAATGGCTTGTGCTTTGTGAATACATATCAGATGTTGTAATATATTTTTATTACATAGAGTTAATGGTTAATACAAAGTGACATATATAAATAAATACATACTATATACGTATATTGTGATTTTGTTAAATTTACTGTTAATGAAATGTGATTATGATAAATGACTTGGTGTGAGCTATTTTTTCATATAAAAGTTAACATTTTAAAAAGGCTGTTTCACCTCTTTGTTGCAAAAGTCGAGCCTGTGAAGTCATTGCAATGCTATGACCTGATCCGTCCCACTCATTTTCGGAAAACAAATACAAAGTCAATTGCAACAGAATATTACTTCACTGCAATATGAGCAACACAAGTGAAATAATTGGAGAACCTTAATACATAATGCATATGTCTAGTCTTAACTCATATGTCTAGTCCTAAAACACATGGTCCTACTTAAATTTAGCTGTTCCTTGACATCTTGAGGAGGTTTCAGAGTTGCTGTGAAAACGGGTGGTGGGAGGGGAGCTGGTAATGTGAGGGTCCCTTTTCCTCTCCCAGATCATCCTTGCCCACCCGGAGCTCTCACAGAAAGGTCTCTGGAGGTTTCCGACCCATCCCGAACACCACTCGGGTGGCATACCCTGCGGAGGGAATAGCTGGGAGTCCTCACAGAGCACAAGGCTTTTATGGTCTACGTAAAGCCCAAACCCCTGGTCCCCAAATGTGTTCTTCTGCTGACTCGCAGGGTTTAATCATTACCTGTGCTTTAATAATAACATAGTAACTTCAGTGCTCAGATGTTGGTAAGCACTCACTGAAATCAACAATAGTATCTCCAGTCTTCACCCTGTGATCTCTAGACAGAGATTTGAGCTGAAGCTTAAATTCCACTCCAGTGCACAGATTAGGCCTCTTAAGGGCTCTTTTGCTTCCCTTACAGGTGTTAAATCTCCACCGTAGAAAAGCAGAAGAGACCCCAGAAGAGCTCAAAATTCTCAGACATCGAATAATTTCTGATTTAACCAACATGATTACTTTGTGCTATGCCTTTGGCTCCCATTTCCCCCCTTTATTTAAAACAGCTCAGCAAACAAGTTTCTCTTTTCCATCTTTCCCTGTGCATGCCCTCCCTTCTTGTCACGCACACACAGACGGTCTCAGAAAGGCTGGCAGGGCTGGACGAGGTGAATAATTTATTCATGTTCAGCTCCTAGCCACTTTCAATTTGTGCTGAGGGCAATGCACAAATCAGGCTCCAAATGCAAAGCTTTGGCTGTTGTCTTTGGAAGGAGAAGCTGGAGACGTGCTGGCTCTGCAAACCTTCACCACCACAATAACGTCCTCTCATGGGGGGAAGACATTTCCCAGCATCGCGGGTCCGTCTGAGGCTCCAGGCTCAAACAAACACTCAAAGGAAACCTGCTAACACAATGCAAGAGGTTCTGGGAGGCTGTTCCCTCTGAATCTGTGGGAGGTTTTATTTTGCTCTGGTCTCCATTACAACTGCTTCTTTTCATCCCTTAGGAAGGACCTAAATATTGCCTTTCACATTACAAAAGCTGATGCAAAGGAATATTAATTCCTGGAAAGTTTTGCGTGGAGATTTAGCAGAGACAGAATAATTATCCTGGAAAATGCATCTCATTTCAAAGAGCTTGCCATCCACATGGTTATAAAACATATTTCTTTTGCCAGCATCATGCTAGGACCCAGTTAAAAGCTTCATGCCAAATTCTGCTACCCAGACTTTTGAAGGAAACAAGCTGTAATGCCAGCAACACACTGGACACGCATCCAGCGTGGCAAGACACCTCAAACAATAAAATTAATTACTTACTTATTCTTTTGTATTTAGGGGCACATACAATGTAGAAAAGGGGTCCAGCCAAAGCTGTAGGAGTCCTAACACAAAATAAAGAGAAATATGTTGGCTCTTAGAGGCGTAGCCCATCCCTTGAACCAGTTTGGTCCTCGCGCACTGGAGCAGTATGTGAGAAGGGAAATCTCAGCACATCATCAGGTGGCCAAGAGGCCTCTGAAGGGGAAAGGCAGCGAGCTACTTGGTGGTTTGTGGTCCATTAGGTAAGAGCAAGCTGACCTAAACTGATACGATATCCCTGCCTGTGACCGTAAGGCCCATTTTCCAACGAGTGTGTGCAGATAAGCCATGCAAACGATGCAGGAATACCTGTATCAGTGCCATTTACTCCAATGATTTGTGTTAGCATCCCTCCCAGAGCATTCCCAATGTATTGGACAGAAAGACTCTAATGAAAGATAAAATTAAAGAAAGCAAACCAGACACAGTTCTCTGGCAGTAAATAAGCAGCTGTTCACGTTCAGCGTTGTGTCAACAGAAAGAAAAAGCGTTCCAGAGGAAGAGAAGATTAAACAACCACTCTTCAACATAAGAAAAGTGCTTTTGGAGGGAGATACAGCTCAGAAGCTTTTCCGGTTAAGCAAGAGAACAGAGCAAGCAGCAGCTCCAGCCGTTCCTGCCCTGCGTGTACTCTGGCCGGCACAAGGGCAGCCCTGGAGCCCCTCGCTGTGAGCTCTCCTTGACACCAAAATAAGGGAGCACTTGGGTTTGGTTTGCTGTTTTGGGGGGTTTTTTTGTTTGGTTGGTTGGGGTTTTTTTTCTGTTTGTTTTGGGTTTGTTTTTTTGTTTGTTTGTTTGTTTAATTAAACTCTTTAAATTCAGATCATTGCAGCACAGCATTTTCCAGGTAATTTCTTTATTAATCTTTAAGCCCCATATTTGAATATGCATATATCAAACCATTTTATTTAATAATTAGGATCAATTAACTTTGATGGTAATTTTGAACATGCAGAGGCTTCAGCTGAAGGAAAGACTAGGAGGGAACACTGCATATCATTCTAAGTTTAAGCAGTCTAAATGATTCAGCTTTCCAGCTGAGGTTGGACGTAGCTAATGCCATTTGCCTTTGGGTTTTGGTAAGGAGTTTTATCTCTTTAAATTGCCAATATTTCTTTTCAGATTTCTTTTTCTTTTCAGCACTTCCTGAAAGTGCTTTAGAGAACCTATTTCCAAGATGACAAGTAATGTTCTGACATCTTTCCTAATGGTTTCATCATTACATCCGACTTAGTAATTGAAAAATTAATACTGCACCTTTGCTGTCCAGGTATCATATTTAATTCCCATTTTACTAACTGCAGCTACATAGCATTTTCTTATATCTGCCTATACGTGATGTCACTTTTGTTTTCATTAGTTCTGTAAGCTTCTTAAACAGTAAAATAATAATTATATACCTTTTCGACAGAGCAGTAATTCCTGTTGCTATGTATTAAATATCCTGACTTTCATGACATGTGGGACGAAATAATGTTGGCTTGATTTATTCTGTTCTAACTGTTTCTGAAGTTGTGTGCTTGAACCTAATACTGCCAAAATCTTAAATTTACCATCACAAGATTTCACTAACATCTTGGGATAAACCTCTCATTCTGTTAGCGTTTGAGGAAAAGACCCACTTGGGCGGGATCCAGCCAAAAATGTTTGTATTATTATCTTATCATTCCTACTTCTTTCTGTTGTAAACCCTCCACTCCTCACAGGCAAACTGTCAAAATCAAATTGTTTCATTTAAAAACAGGTTGCTCTGGAACCCATACAACTTCATATTGCTCATAAAAATAGATGTGATATGAACAGCCAGCCCAACGAAGCGATAGCATCCGAACTCGCTCTAGTCTGATTAGTTATCACCTTTTAGACAAACCATACTTGAAGCCTGGCATTTTTCTCCCTGAAGGGCTGCCAGTCATCCTCTACGCTCCTGCATTTGCCCCAGGACCACTTATGTTGTGTCCCAGGGTCTGTGCAGGGCACAGCATCTAGGCAAGGACCCGACATTCGGGAAGCCCACGCACCCCTGGGCTCCAGGTCAGGCTTCCCTTGGCTCCTCTGTTTTGCAGGGAAAGTTTCTCCACCTTCTCATCTCCGTCACCAAGACCTTGAGCCACCACTCTGAAGTCATCGTCGTTCAAACGGACACGAGAAAGGACAAAGGATGTTAAATGCATTTTCATCTTCTCACTCAGTGTAAGAGCTGCCAACAACTGTAAATGTATCAGATACCTTTAGGATGTCCAGTGCCTTGATAATTTAAGAAGTCAGTTTTCCTTCTAACTTTAGGAAATTTAACACTTCTCAATAAATTAATGTAGTGTGGCCTACTAAGCATGCAGTTGCACGAGACCCTTCACCACTATTTAGAGGAGTCTATGTCTCAGGCTGGTTTTCAGCAGCAAGCAAACCTGGCAGTACTCTGCGGCTCAGGCTTGATCCGAGCTGAGTCTTTTCTCAACTTGGGCAGAAGAGCAAGAGCCAGGGTGGCACTTTGCTTCACTGATTATTTACGAAGGTCTACACTTTCTCAGGATTGCAGATTCTTGTTTTACCACTATGGGAAACAAAATAGTTCATTTGAAGTTTTTAATACATACAAAGTCATGATAGGATAATTTTTACAAGGCTGCTTTTTCCTTCCATTTTTTCTGGTATAAAGATTGCTTTCAGTGCTTTGTCGTCTGTCCTCATTTAATCCATTTCAAAAATATCTGTGCAGCATGAAACATTGCCGTTGATCTCATTAAGTGTCTTCTAATAATTGCAGGTTTTAAGAAAGCTAAAGACAAAAACTGACTGAAATTAAGCTTGTAATGAAAAAGAACAAGAAAAAAATGAGTAGGAGTATGGTAATTACATGCTTATGACTGTGACAGCAGGCAAAAGAAAACAGAGCAGCAGATGGTATCCAGATCTAATGGAAAATGTAAGTGATGCTGAACTCAGACAGTTCTCTAAATAATGGTGTATTTAGCAGCAGGTAGATGTTCCACCTGAAGAAGTGCTGCCTGATAATTCAAGGACATACATCCGATGTAGGAGGGACATAGGAGCCTTCTTTATTTGAATGAGAAATCGCTTTATCAGTTTCTATGTACTGCAGGGCATTTACCTCACTTTCCTGGCCATCTCTACAATTTTGCTTATCAACAAACTTACATTAGATTTTATATTTGTCACTGGTAGTGACACAAAACATCACCTCCTTCTGTGACCTTGGTAGCCTTAACATGGCTATTTGCAACATAGCCTGAGTCAGTAGTAGCTGGCCTCTAGTTCAGTGGGGAAAATAAAAATAACACTAAAAGACAACGAAAATTATCAGCATTTTAGCACATGCTCCCAGGAAGGCTGCTCAGCATCCTAATAAAGGTGTCATGTGAATAAGTGTAATGGAAAAATCAGAGGTCCCCAATTTCCCATGTCTCTGCCTGCAAGAGAACACGGAAGGCCAAGAGAAGCTGGGCAGGAGCTCTAGCCAGCAAAGCGCTGACTTACAAAAGAGGTTTTTTAAAGAAGGGCAGAAAGCAGGGCATGTGTGCAGTCTGAATGTTTCATCAGCAAAAACTCGTGTGTCAGGTCTGATAAAACCAGCCAGCTGCCTAAAAGCCTCTTTCCAGCTATAAATTATTGGGTATGTACAAACACAGTTAATAAGTTTCTTGGGCTTTGTTTCGCTCACGTTACAATTCTGGAACCAGCAATGTACGACCACTCTGTAGAGCCAGGCAGGATTTGTCTAAAGATATTTTTACTCATACTTTGTTTCTCCTTTGCAATGCAAAAGAAAGAAGAGGAAGGGAATAGATATCTATGCATTTTTCATATTTACATACGTATATATTTATATCGGATATAAATATGTATGTGTTTTACAAATGTATTCCTCCAAGGGAATACTACGAAGGCAATAAAATATATTATCTGTTAAAATTATTCAATTATTTCTGTAAAAAACATTAGTATTTTGAAATTATAATTATTTTCATTTCTCCTGTGTCAAGAGAACGCAAAGAATATTGCTGCCTACCAGCAAACAATCAATATACATAAGCACTGAGATCATCCCAGAAGAACTTCTGATTGCCTTACAATGCTTTCTCCTCTATTTTTTGGCCAACTTGCACAGTCTTCTTCCAGGAACTGAGGCATATTCTTGTCTATGGTAAAAATAAGTTGATTAGGTGGTGAAGATAGTACCTGTGCCTTTCTAATTTTACTTTTTCTTCCTCCATAACCCACATTCCATTATGTTCCAAACTCTCCATTGAATTTAAAGAGTTTCCTGAGGAAAGTAAGCATCCAGTATGGCCCATGTGGCTTCCCAGTCTCGTGCTGCTTGCTTGGCTCATCCGTACCACCCGTGAGCCTCCACGTCATGGCCCGGACCAGCCACGTCCTTTTATGTTTTGTATTATGCTCAGGACCTTCGTTACATCATTCCAGGCTGCCTTACAATGAATTTTCTTCTTCCCCTTTCCATCTCGGTTCCTACCAGCCTGCACCATGACCCGCAAATAGGCTGACAAGTTACTGCTTGTTATTCTGTCTATTTTGCTTCTTTTAATAGATGCAGGTGCACACGCTGCTGAAATGTTTTCCCCAGGAGCCTGCAGTTCTTAATCATCCTATTAAAGTGACTGTGTATTTGCCATAATTTTCACATTATCTGCTTTAACTGCACACAGAGAGCTGTTCAAATTATTTGTTGTGAACAGCTGATTGAATTTAGCTCCGTTTGTTGTTTATAAATTGTGCCCTGCCTGTTCACAGTTTTAGGGAGCTGCTGAGTCACTGAAGTTGTTTAAGATATTATTTCAGCTATTTTGGGCTGGGAGGTATGAGCACTATTGCTTACAGTGAGCTGATCTGAGCACACAGTTTCTGAAATGCCATTGGGGCACCTTCCAGACTAGCACCTTACCTGGTGGCATTCCTGGTTTTCAGTAGGCTATCAGAGTTTTTCTTATCATTAACGCGTGTCCACACAGAGTCTTCCTACAGCAGCAGCGTAACAGAAATAGCCTCAGTGTTAACTTGGCAGCAGCAGCCTCTATGGATAGAGCACTGAAGCATTAAGCCATCAGAATAGATGTATGTCCAGACTTCTGTTTATGTAGAGCCTGTATATTTTTGTCTTTCCATACTACGTTTTTCAGTCTTCTGGTCCAACTGGCTGATATGCATAAAACAAGGGAGCTTCCAGGCAGGCATTTAGTGTCACTTGATGTGTTGTAACTGCTTGCTTTAAATATCTTGCTCGCCTGGACAGAATGGATATACGAGTGCATTGCTCCTGACCACAGATATCTTCTGGTATTTCTTAAGAGTCAGTGATAAGAAAAAGGTATTACCTACCACACTGACCGTGAAGACCTATCCTGCTCTGTTGTTTGTTTTTTAAATTGTTTAACATGTTTTTATATCAGGGTTTCAAAAAATCTGGGGGGTTTTGCACTGCAGAAAGAAACGTGCTGAGCCAGCAGTGTGCCCAGGTGGGCAAGAAGGCCAACGGCATCCTGGCCAGTATCAGAAATAGTGTGGCCAGCAGGAGCAGGGAGGGGATTGTTCCCCTGT
>JAVJGG010000094.1:38549872-38601904 GCA_035590195.1 Aviceda cuculoides
CAGGCTGCCCAGGGAAGTGGTGGAGTCACCACCCCTGGAGGTATTTAAAAGACGTGTAGATGTGGCACTTAGGGACATGATTTAGTGATGGACTTGGCAGTGTTAGGCTTATGCTTGGACTCGATGATCTTAAAGGTCTTTTCCAACCTAAACGATTCTGTGATTCTATTATTTGAAAGTCTCTATAAATTTAAGATGTTTCCTATTTTAGGAATGCTTCCCATGAATTCAAGAAATACAGTACAGTTCTAGAATTAGTCTCAGCTTTTCCAACATGCAATTGTTTATGGCATGCAGATATGTGCATTGTTAAAGCTAATTTAGCTTGCAGAAGTTGTGCCTTTGCTTTTGAAACAACATATCAGTGAACTGAAAACTACCAAACACTGCCATGACTACAGCTTCCACCATACCCTCCCCTCTTTCTTTGCATTCACAAGAAAAAAAAAAAAAACATTAGAGAGGTACTGGAGATGCTACTCAGTTTATTTGTACACGAAGCACTGTTTGCCTGAACACAGAAGGACTAAAAAACAAGGAACTGTTTTCCTTGCTCCCAAGACTTTTCTCTCTTTCTTCCTCTCCCTCTGGGATGTTTTGCATGAACATACTGCCAGTGAGTTTCTCTCAGGCTTTCTCTTGTTGTTTTCTTGCCCTTCACACAGTTTCTCTCACAGTCATCTACACCATCACAAACAAGTGATCAGCTTCTGAGACACAGCTAGCTGATGAGGGGAGACAGTTACAGCTCAATTTCAGGGAGTTTTCTGTACCATCCATAATAAATGTACAATGCTGGATGTACCAGTTATCCACACCAGTCCCCACGTCTCCTTACTGTGACACCCGTCTCTCTTGGGACTGTTGCTGTTCTCCATTTCTCCCTTTTGCCAGCAGAACAACATCACAAAACCTTTTTTCACCAAAACAGGGTGACTTTCAGCAGAGACTTGGACTATGGGTCTTTCTCTGGGAGGCTAATACCTATTGATTAAGATATTGTGCATTCAACTTAGAGAGGGAAGAAGGGGCAAAGGCAATAGGGTGCCATGTGTACCATGATTAAAGTGATCGCCTAAGTACCCTCCCTTAGGGGTCACAGATTTTGATGCAGAAAATCATCATACTTTCACAGTAGGAATCTGATAAAAATTAACTTTTGGCAAGTAATGACCACTGTCTTTGAATTACTGATAAGGAAGTCTATCAAATGCAGTGACAAAGTGGCTAGGCAATTTTGTCTTGGTGTCTGTAGGTTTGGTATAGCTTCAACAGATGAGCACATGTTCCTGTTTCCTCTCTAAAGCCTCTTTATAACCTGACTCATATAAAAACACGTCCAGGTTCCTAAATATTTCAAGGTAGCATTTTCAGATAGGGAAGTCACAGGAAACTTTGGGGTGTTCTTCAGGGTTGCCCTGGTTTTGGCTGGGATAGAGTTAATTTTATTTCTAGTAGTTGATATAGTGTTACGTTTTGGGCTCGGTATGAGAATAATGTTGACAACACACTGATGTTTTCAGTTGTTGCCAAGTAGGGTTTATACCAAGTCAAGGATTTTTCAGCTTCTGATACCCACCCAGTGAGAAGGCTGGAGGGGGACAAGAAGTTGGGAGACGACACAGCCGGGACAGCTGACCCAAACTGGCCAAAGGGGTATTCCATACCACGTGACATCATGCCCAGTATATAAACTGGGGGAGTTGGCCTGGGGGGATCGCTGCTCAGGAACTAACTGGGCATCGGTCTGCGAGTGGTGAGCAATTGCATTGTGCATCACTTGTTTCATATATTCCAATTATTTTTTTTTATTATTGTCATTTTGTTATTGTTATCATTATTATTTTCTTCCTTTCTGTCCTATTAAACCGTTCTTATCTCAACCCACGAGTTTTACTTTTTTCCCCAATTCTCTCCCCCATCCCAAGTGAGGGGGGAATGAGTGAGCAGCTGTGTGGTGCTTAGTTGCTGGCTGGGGTTAAACCACAACAAGGGTGGGTTTTTGTTTTGTTTTTTTTTTCTTTCTCCCTTCATTTTTTCTTTTTTTGGAGGGTAGGAGTGATGTTAAAACCATTGTTTTACATCTTGAGTTCTTAGGCTGCAGCTTCATCACTGAAATTCAATGAGATATAATCAGGAAAGCTGATAAATACTACAGACTCCTACACTGCTCTGATTGTTACTATAATAAGGCTACATTCGTACAGTTTGGCTTTTCTAATGTCAAACAATTGGCAGCTCTGCAGTGTTGATGCCCCCTGAGGGCTGCCTGTCCTCATAATTTCTTCTGTCTACTGACAGCAAACATATGAAGTGTATACAACATGCCCACACAAGGCACATAAACACACACCCTGGTATTGTTGTGGGTCACAGAGACTCATTTCTACTCTATTATTTTTAGCATCCTTATTTGTTCTTTCCTTGCCCTCCAGAGTTTATTTTTTAACTCTAATAACAGACATTTATTTTATTTTAAATTGGGAATGGATCATTCCAACATCCTCAGCCGTTCATGATACTTCTATAATATCTTTGTAGAAACTCAACACCTTCTCTCCAGATTCTCTGTTATGGGACAGTGATGATTCAGAGCCGTGCCTGTGCCTGGTATGGGCCAAAGACTCTGGTAAACAGGAGGCAAACAGAGCCCTGGTTTGGCTTCTTTCACACATGCTCCACTGACCATCCATCTTCCTGCCATGAAAAGGATATCACACCATTTCCCCCTTCACACCAAACATGAAAATCATGTCAAAACATAAACTCGCTGAGGGAATGTTTCTTTGACCATACCATTTCCTACCCTGAGCTTTTACCAGCTTTCTTCCCGTTCCCTTGGTGTGAAAAATACCCAGGCTTTTCCTTCCTGCCAGATCCCAAAATTCACAGTAATGTTCTGTTATTTGAAAAACTACAGTTATCAACATTTGGGGAAAAATAATATGCCAGCATCTGCTTCTGAACTCCCTGGCTTGGACTGCAAATCTGCAAATGCCACCACTTTGGCTGTTCTTTGTTGGTCATCTCACTGACTGCTTCAAAAACAAGAACTACTTGAAAATTCAGGAAAAGGCAAGTTCAGGGAAGATTATTCAGGAAAATAGGGGAGTAGAAGATTTCAACTTGAATCCTCTTTTCCATGCTTCATTTTTTCCTCTGAAAAAGTGGTTATCTTTCTCCCACCGCCAGTCTCATGCTTTTTCTGTTCTCATTTCCCAAACACTAGACCAAAGAATCTAAGAAGTTCCCAGCAGATTACAAAGAAGAATTCCAGGGAAGCTCTATTGGTTTATATTCTGTGCAGATCTGGTCCATGGTATTTATTCTCAGCCAGCATTAATGGTGCATTTTCAAAAGTGGGGAAATTTTGCTCTTCGTTATTGTCCCCAGAGTTAGTACCAGCAAGGACCAAGCAAGTGACCAGGTGAAACCCCACCATTCTCAAGCACTTACTACATTCCATTTTCAGGCTGCTAACAGCAAATCATCCAGCAGTCAAGGAATTAATAATACATCTAAAAAAAGTGATAATCTGAAAAGTACTCTCTGGAGACTCACACTGCTTTAGGAGTGATAGATTGCTTCCGAAGCCAAGATGGAAATTCATCAATTAATTTGTATGAACACTTTCATCAGCAAGAAACTGGTTTTATAATTCTGGATTTTCTCCAAACAACATATGTTCTGCACATCACTTAATGCTGAAGGTGGCATGGTTATTGACAACATAGTACCATCCATACTCAAATTTAGAGTGACTCAAAGGCATTAAACTGATCCTTGATGACCTTAGGGCAAAAGCTGTATAAAGTCTGCAATGAAACAGCGCTGCATAATTTCCATAAAACCAGATACCATCTGTCTCTGGAGAATAACTCTCAAAGTTCTAACACTCAAGCAACATACTTTAGAGTTTTAAAATTACGATATAGCAACAAACAATAGAAACCCCATTTAGAATTAAACTGAATAGTTAGATTTAACAGCTTACGCTTTGTTTCTGGTGGAGCTGTTGACTTGATGACCTTGGTCCTTCAGTGCAACCAAAGGGAGTTGAAACATAACCAGAAACCCTTATGATCACTAATTACAGTGCCTCTAGATGCCATTCATTAGCCAAATATAGAAAAATAAACTTTTGCATTTAGGCAGATACAGAGGAGATCATAGAAGCAGAGTCTGTTTTTCCATTCGCTTTCCACTCCTTCCCAGATTATACCGTAAATCTACCAGTTCTGCTTGTGAAATCCTGATCCAACCTAGGAACCACCAGCAGCTGATTAGTGAGCTAGGCTAGAGCTCTGGCATGCCAGTAGCAGCCCTCCAAATTAATGATTCCATTCACCTGAGAGTTAGAGGGCTCACAAAACTATAATAGATAGGAATGTGATTTTAACGCCTTTTACATTAAAAAAAATCCTGAAGCCATGTGGTAAGAAATACATCTCAAATTTAAATCCCCCATGTCTATTCAAGTGAGATTATGCTGCTATTGATCCTTATTAACCCAGGTATTGAATTTCTGTCACATTTAAACCTCAAAAAGTAATCCCATTTTTCATATTTTTACTTGCTGACAATAAAGGCTGGCTGAACTTTGTTAGACCTTTAAATGATGATTTACCCTGAATGCTCTTTTTTGTTGCTCCTGGGATAGTACAGAGTTAATAAGAATGATTGTGTTGTTGACGGAAGTGGTGTATTGAATTCCAGAAAGCAGCTGCTGCAAATTAAGTGAGAGTTAATGACCAGAATAATTAAAATATCAAGTGGTTGATATTACTTCATATAATAATAGGTGGGAAGTGTTACTAACTGCTTTCTCTAAACAACATCAGTATTTCAGAGTACACAATAAAGAGTCGGAGTGGAAAAGATTTCAACAGAGAAGAGAAAGCTTTCTGTCACAATTGTGATTTGGTATTACTCTTCATAAATATTTCAAAGATGCAGAGGAGGTTTTTTTGCTTGCCTATTTTGCTTGCAAACATCAAAGTGTTGTTTTGCTTTTTGTTGTTGTTGTTTGTTTGTTGTTGGGTTTTTTTTTGGTTGTGGTTTTTTTCATCTCATTCTCATGGAACAGCCCATTCTGTATACATACCTTTTATCACAAGCCTGGTTGGGCTCCCTCCGTATGGGCACTTACCAAGCTGCCATGCTTAAAGCTACATTCTGGGTTTCCATATTTATCTGTTTCTCTAGATCTGTACTCCATTTATCTTTTTCTGGCCTTGAAAGCCACTGTGCACATTGTTTCTTTATCCTCTGAGAAGCCCTTCAGCCCCAGTCTACACTAGACATTGCAATTCCTCAGTATGGAGTGAAGGGCAGGACGATTTATTATTTAAGCTACTGGCTAAAAGTGCTCCTTTTCGCATGGGATTCGTAGGTGTTGCAAGACAACTTTAAATACATCTATAACTTCTTCATGAAGTCTCGTAGAAATTCTAAGATCTGAATGCAAAGGATTCCTTATGGAGCTATTATTTAATCTTATTTTTTGTCAACATTTGCTCTTCACCAGTCCTTCAGCTTTTTCTTTATCTACATTCTGATCAGGAAAATGGAGCTTTCTAAATTGCCCATGCCTTCTCTTAGAGTAGTATTAAGCTAAAAGTAGGCATTTGCAGAGAAGTGCAATGCTCTTTGTAGTATTTTGCTGAACCCCCCCACCCACTTTCGAAAGTTCTGGTGTACCTTGAGAACCCAGGTGTTATCTGCAGGTGGGATGCTGGCACTCCAGCCATGCTCTGATGAACTTCACACATGAAGGTTGGACTTTTCATCTGGGAACCTGGCTAATAGGGAGAAGTAAATGCTGGAAAGGTCTGTGAAAATCAATTTAGTAAAGAGAGTCAAGCAAAGTAGCTTAAGCAGAAAACTGGGTGCGATATTATTTAATCCAGCCTGTACAAACCACCAGACACAGGGGAGGGGAAGATGGATTTAACCTCTCTGATCCTGACACTACAGCAGATGATTAAAGGCACTCATATAACTGAAAAAGCAGATTAAGTATGTAAACATGCAGCTATAAAGTACTTTTATGTTCACTGCCTCAACTTTTTTCACGGGCTTTCCAAAATGCCATTCTTGGCATTTTTTACTGATAAATGTATTCATTTCAGGTAGTTATGGGTTGAAATGTTATACCAAAAATTGTCCAGTCAATACAGCCCCTCTGAAATTTATGAAAGGCATAAAAATGTCCATTTTCTGCCTAATGAGCAAGGAACAGATAATGAGCATGAGAGCACTCTTTAAAATTTTCATGTGAAGCAGTAATCTAAATCTCCATCAAAATAAAATTGGGTAACTTGTCAGGTTAAGAGGACAGAGAAGCTACCAAAATGGAACAAATTGTCCTGCAGATCTGAACGTGGACTTCGTGGGTTTGTAAGTCTCACCTAGACTACAACTGGCTATACATTCTGTAAAATGGTGATTATATCAGTGGAAGATGGCAGAGAATGGTTATTTAGTGACTTACTGTTCCTGGCACAAGATTGCATTCACCGTGATGGCTCCATTGAATATAACTTTTGCGGCTCAAAAATTATATTATATTGTTACGGTGAAATAAAGAAATGTCATCTCAAGCTAAATGACCTTCAAAAAGAAATTAAAGACTAGTAAGCACATTAGACTAAGTGTATAGGTATGATTTAAACTTGGAAAATTAAGGAAATACCAGAATAGAGACCTAAAACTTCTATAAGTTAATCACACGAAGCCAAAAAGCATTCATAGCCATTTATTAAGGACTGGAAAGGACTGAGAAAACTGCTTGCCACTATGATAGCATAAAAAACCACAGGCAAAATTGGTACTAAAATTATCCATGAAACCAAGTGTAAAAATCACAGACCCTCTCTCCACGCATGCACCTGCTCCAGTAAGAAAGGAAAAAGACTTTTAGAAAGTTGTATCCTCTTAGTGAGTATAGAAGAGAGCTTCTTTGGGCTCCTGCTGGGTACTTGTAAGTGCCCACAGAACTCTCTGTCCCGTGGGGTTTCCATGCTGGCGTAGCGGTGTACTGCAGCAGGAGGTGACGCTACCACAATTTATACAACCTGTATGTGCTTTTACACTTTCCCCCTCAGGCTTATGGCTGCAACCTGACTAAATATAGACAGAGACTGCTTACAAAGCTGATTGGTAAAGAAGCATTTTTGCCTCCAAACTCGGGCATTTTCAGACCCATAGGAAATATATGCCAATTTTTAAAGGAGTGAAAGTTGTTGGTGTGAAACCACTTGTACTCTATTTCAAGTTAACTCCTCTCTGTTCCAGTGTTTCTCAAAAAGGTCAACCACCTACCACTGCGTGATAAAAGAGGCAATGAAATCTGGCTGCATAAGTCCATCACTGACTGCTGAAATCCGTACTTTGGGAGGATGTCTCAAATCCACTGACAATAATGAGTTGAATCTAGGGAACAAACCCACTATACATGGATGAAAGAAAGGAAAGTAGCTTGTGACAGAAGCTGCAAATATGTGACAGGCTTAAAATATGCAATGAAAAAAATGCATTTCTTCACCAGCAGTGTCAATAAGTTTATTTACATTCATTTTTATCAGTGTGTTTTACCCACACAGAGCTCAACCTCCTCGTAAAAGTGATACCCAGACACTCCTAACAGCCTTCTGGTGCCAACAGATTAAATTTGGGTTAGAGATTACCAAGATCCATTACATTTATACCAACGTGTGCAAGCAGATATAGTTTTAGTAGACACATTTTACTGGCTTCAGCATTCGCAAGCTGATTAGCAGATACTGAGATCTGTCTTTGAGAGGTTAGCATTCTTGTAGTTACTATGATGGATGAGAAGAACTGAGATATGGGGTGATCGAAATTATGATAATTAGTTAAAAAATGAATAGTTGGATAGAATGTTTTTTTATGATTGTCAGGCCTCTACGTGGGAACAGATGACTGATGGCTGGTGTTACCAAGGAGAGTGGAATATGTCCTGTTTTAACCTTTTATTTAACCTTTACTGTGTGGGTGAGACTGTGCAACTGAATTTCTTATTACTTGGAAGGGATTGTATTTTTTTCTTTTATATCAGGGATGATAAAAGTTTAGCAAAGTCCTCATATAAGTGGCTGTTAAAATGGATCTATAATTATAAAAGGATCATATCTGTCCTCAAGCTTTATTTCCTGTTATTTCTGTAGGGTTGCCTATTTTCCTAAAACACTGAAAGGAAGAGAGATTAAAAGCACAGAATTTAGAAAAAAATTATCTGTTCTAAAGATGTGGAAAAGGTAGATAAATAGAAAACACTGGTATCCAGATTTATTGGTTTGTGGTTTAGGTCTATCCAAAGGTTAAATAGTGGTGCTATGTATTTCAAAGAAAATGAACATTTTAACTCCCAAGTGCATAACTATAGCAGTAAATAGGGCACACATCAGTTCAGTATTATTATATTCAGGGCAGGCATAAGCATCTTATCTCAGCATGAGATATTCACACATCTGAAGTTCCTAGTAAAATCCCTTTGAACTTGAGTGTTTTCCAGTGTAAAGGTACTGGACAATCAAAAAATAATTGCACAGACAAGTACGCTTGACAGCTATTAGGCCATTTATTTAGTAATGCCTAGACTAAAATGGAGTAAGGTCACCTGCATTAATCATAGTTCTGCTGTGCCCAAGTATGCATAAGCACTAGTCACGGCCAGTAAAAAGCACCAAGGCCACTCTCTTCGGCATCTGATGTTACTGAGGTCTTCAGCAAACAGAGTCCATCTAATTTTTAGCTAATAGGCATCGAAGAATTCCCCATCAAACCCACTTCTTGTTATTAAATAAAAACACTCTTCTCATTGAGATAACCTCATACCTGAGAACAAAGCATAGGAACCTCTAGGTTTGTAAAGTAAATCTCAAACCAGCCTGAAACATAATTTCATGGTAAACGAACTGACCTGCCAGGACTAAGACAGTGGTTTCCACCTTCAATCTGATTATCAGTGATTAAAATTTGGCTGGTTAGTTCCTCCTTTGCCTGTGCATGCCAACCGTCCCCAGCAAGATGACTGGGTAGCCTCCATGGGACTCTAGAGAGAAGCCACCTAAGAAACTCCATCAGTTCATAACAAAAAAAAAAAAAAAAACCAAACATAAAAAATCAGGTATGGCCCCAATCTATTGTGGTGGTACCAAAATCTACATATGCCAATGAACGAGCCAAATTAAACTGCTAACAAAATGGCTGCTGTCATTACTCCATATTCCAAACTCATTTCACATCACTACCTGCACAAAGACATCATTAATCCCTTCTCAGCTGCCAAAAAACCCCTTCTTGATTTGCTGTTAAATTTGCTATACAAAAATATATGGCATATAGAGTGTTGTAAGGGTGGTAAATAGAGTGAAATAAGTAAAATATAATTCCAAATGCTAATGTAATGATTGGATTATTTGTTTACCCCTATTACTTAATTTAAATGATGCTGACTGGGAGCTGGAGTTCCATAATTCAAGTTACAGGAAATAACATATGCACTCTTCTATTTTCTTTCAGCCCTTGCTGCCAGATACATTGCTGTTATTTAATGGAATCTGCAGAACAAGCATGGGCTGGAATTGTCTAAGAAGTTTAAGAATATAACTATTTATTATGCAAGGTTTCATGATTATATTGTTCATTCTGCAATCTTTTGCCTTTTATGTGTTTGCAAGATTCATTGACAAGAAAAAAGATTTAATACAGATGGCACATGGTATTTTTACAGTAAGTTTTCTACTCACACTTTATTTTTCCTCAGTTCTGAACAATACTTTGGTGAATGTCTTTTCCAAGAATCCTATCAAATAGGCAAAAAATGTAATAGCAATTTAAATGTTTTAAACGGAATTGTATTTGGAAGTGTACGCTGCAGTCTTTCTACCAAGCATGTTAAGAGATGTTTATTTAGCCACAGACTTTAGACTGGCTAAAGTCATACAGCTGGCCCTTCATTTGGTATAATTAAGGTCATAACATTGAAGCTAATGGAGCAAAGCTGATTTTCACCAGCTGATACTGTCCAGTGTTTATTGAGTTCATTCTTTCCTAGATCTGATCTGCACCTTTTCCGAACCTCAATCCTGTCCCGCTGTACAATTTTGTTACTTAAAAGCCAATAATAAAGCACAAATCCTGCTCCCATAGAGTCGTAAGCTGCAGTGGGAAGATGAGCAGACCATGCAGAGGAACGCCAAATCCCTTGCATGTCACAGAAGACAGTGGCGCAAGGTGTGCATGAGCACAAAAGGCACTTACAGGCAGGCCAAAAATCAAGAAAAAAGGTGGTATCAGTGGATTTGTGAACTCTGCACGTATCAGTGACCAAGCCTCTCCTCTCATACACACGATACGACTGGCTGTATCCAGGAGAAAAGCTTTTTTCAAGTCCTTCTCCCAGGTTAGAGAAGGGGAGTCATGCCACAGGGCTGAAGTGCTCCTTATCCCATACCCTTTTCACTGGCTTTAGTTCACGGAGTAAAAACACAGCCTTGAAAAGCCAGAGGAGAAAACCTGGCATTAAACTCGAGAATCACAAGACTTCCTTAAATATAAACAACCCAAGCAGGAAAGCTAAGGTGGGTTATTTGCATCAGGTTTTTTCCCTCAATATTATGGTGCTTGTCAAAAGGTGGACTTGCAGAGAAAGGGGGACTGAAATTTTGACACAAATTTTAATGATATTCGACAGAAGTTGTCCCCTCTCAGCTTTCCTCCCCTATGAGAATAAAATGTAAATAGTGTCAAAACTTTCTTGAATTGCAAAAATATACCAGTTTTATACTTTAAAAACAATGTGTTTCAGCTTTTCATTCAAAACAACACTTCTCCTGTACAAGTACCTCTTTTTTTTTTTTTTTTTCCTTTTTTCTATTTTTAAAGAAAACAGATTTACGAAGGATTAAATAACCCGACAAGCAAACAATTTCATTCCGGGTTAACTCAAACCAACTTTCTACATTCTTCCTGCCTCTCCCCCCAACCTGGGGGCTTATTTCGCTTCGACTTGAATTTTGTTTCTGATTTTTTGCCAAAACTGAAAAAACCCCCACTATTCACCCAGCTCCACTAACAGAAAGGCCTCGGGCAGAGAAATACGTATGAAGAGACGGGCTATGTAACTCTCACTACGGCTACAGCCAGGCTGACAGAAGCAGAGCTCGTGGAGGCCGCGGGCTGCCGGGCTGAGCTCTATCGCTGCTGCCACTGCCGAGCCCTCTGCCTGAGCCGCCGGAGGGACAGGCTGATGGGCTGCTTCCCGAACTTCTTCATGATCTCCTTGATTCTCGCCAGGTTGGTTTTGGAGATGGTGAAGTCGCACTGGGTAGCTCCCATGTCGTAGCCCACTTCGCAGGTCTTGGTGGCGGTGGTGTAGCCCTCTGCCTTCACGCCCACCACGTATTCCCCGGGGTTGAGAAGACGCCAGTAATCCCCATCGGCTCCTGGTAGGAAAAGAGATGGTTTTCAGGACAGGGGCCCTTTCTCCTTGAGGAAGGTGGTGTTTATGAGAACACAGAAACGCCCGCAGACGGGTAAGATGATACCACAAGCAGCATCCCTGAATCCTCACACCAGGAAGGGGTCAATGAGACGTCCCCCCATCTCGCGTACCCCTCCTCATCCTGCCAACCCTATGAGGAAACACACCTCAAACTTATTTTCCAAATGATGAAAAAAGGACAGTGGGCTTCAATCTGGCTTAAGATTTTTGTCAGCTGAAGTCAGAAAGATCCTGAGGCGCAGGGTCACCTTGTAACGGTTAGTGATTCCTTAGGGGTATAAAAGACCTTCCCCAAACCAATTCGAACTAATGAATGACGAGGAGCCCCAGTGGGGTACCCACATAGCACTCAGGATCCTGGCCAGACCACCCGGACACGTGTGTTTTGGTGCTATTTAGTATGCAAAGTGTGTGAGTGCATAATGTCAACTCACTTAGAGATCTAAGTAAATATCCCCTTCCATAAAATCTTACATTGAGTTTTATTATGCTAATTTTCCCACAAAGTATAATTCATCAGGGTACTTAACCACTTGCCTACCTGTAAATGCACAAACAGAGCTCCTGCAATCAACTAAACTACTCATGCACAAAGCAAATTATATTTTAACACCTTGTTGAATCAGCACTTTCTGTTTTCTTCTTTTTTCCCTGTAAAGTAGATGAGCACTTCTTTTTAAATATTATTTTAACTAGCAAGTATGCTCAGCTGTGAACTGAAAAAGGTGAAACTAATATCTAAAATTAGTTTTGCACTCTCTCCTGGGAAAACTGAAAACTGAAAAAGATGAAACTAATTTCTAAAATTAGTTTTGCACTCTCTCCTGGGAAAACCCACTGTGGAATGAAAGTGCGTATTCAAATATTCAATTCTATATATAAATAAAATGCAACATCTCTTGTATGAAGAGAGGTTGTTTTTTAGCACTGGTGAGAACTGACAGCCTTACTATCACTAGCCTTGGGTGGCTTGCAATGCAGCGTGGCGCAAAAACTAAAGATGTTTTGCATAAAAATATTATATTTGGGAAAAGATCAGACCAGCTAGCCTCTGTTTAAAGAAACAGGATTATAATTCAGGGCTTGGTAAGATACAAAACGTTTGCAAACAGCAAGCGTTAGCAAAAGAGCAATATCAACATACGCTGATACTACAGTCCCTGAATAGAGGTGTGAAGTTGTGTGCAAGAAGCGCACCCGGCCAGGTTAGTTCTCACATACCGGCTTGCTCAGGTTTTTCTTTCAGCCAGTTTGACCTCGCTTGGGGTGATGATCAAGGTCCAGATTTTCTATTTCTCAGGACTCAGGCATTTTTTGGAAGGGCTCTCTGAGAAGCTCTTTATTCAGTTTTCCCCTACTATTGGGTCCACTGGCACCTTAACCAAAAGGCAAAACATAAAGCTGTCCAAGTTTCTTGAATTTATCCCTAAAGGCTCATTTTTGGCTGTAAAAGCTCTGGTGATACTACAGGGCTGACAAAAGGCTATGGATCACCCTGTGCGTGGCTATGAATGCTGGCTTTAGCCCCTCGAGTTCAAAACTGACCCACATTTTTCTGACACATTTAATAGGCGGTTCATCACAACCGTGCAAAAGGCCAGAAAAAAAAATCTACACATTCACACACCACTGGGAAATTATTACAAAGCTGGATATTAAGCTGTTAGCAGGATGCACTTTACCTCCTTTCCATTTACAAGTAAGTAGACATTAGTATTTGTCAGCTGTCATTGCCCAGAATTTAATACCAGACTAAAAGGGTTTTTTTTGAAAATCAGATTAAATGCAGTAGGTAAAAAATGCAGCAGAGCAGATGGCAAGAGAAACACAATTAAAAATACAGATAAATTTAGTAAATAATAGGATTGCTAAAAGAATAGGCTCCAGAGGGAGCAGGCTGGAGGCAGACTACATCTATCTCCATCTATCGGGTCTGCTTAGATAAAATAACAATGCGTAAAAATACAAAGATAGTATTATTATAAATGTGTCATATGACTCCATAAACACTTCAATTAAGAGGAATACTCTTTGAGCCTGAGAGGACAGACCTTTGTTACAATTAAGTATCATATTTACGCTTAAATATTCCAAATTTTACTAATTTCTATTATAAAAATCTATCCTAATGCTCTGTTATCTGCAAAAGACTCTCCAGGAAAGTTAACCATAGCGCTGCAAACCCAATGCATGTAACAACTAGAAGTTAACTTTTCTCTACTGAGCAGACAGCCAGGAATGAGGCTGGAGAATTATAATACCAGAATTATGCTTAGCTTCGACTAATGTTATTAAATATTACTAAATGCCACTTCAAAATCTTTGAGTTTGGTTACATAATGTATTCTGAAATCATATGAAACTTACAAAAATATTTATAAAAATTTCTCTGAACATTGTGTGAAATTAAATTAATTGTGCTTTATTGCAAAAGTCACACAGAAAAGTGTATGTCTTTGAACTCTGGCTGTAAGAAACTGTACGTTTCTTCATCAAGATTTGCTTTGAGATTTCCAAAGTGGGCAATTACAGGAAGCAACACACAAAACTGCCTTTGCACCGTGGGGAAAAAAGAGGTCCGTGTGCCTTTGGTCATCCAACCGATGAACTCTTTTCCAAAGGCTGCCTCATAGAGCACAGCCCACATCTAACAACATGCAATCACTCAGACTTAATCAATAGTTACATCTGCATCAATCGAAAATGGAATAATTTTCCACAAAGCTCTTACTCTCAGAATCAATGACTTCAATTAGCCTATTAATATTGTTAGCCTAGTGTCAGCAACCCTCTCTTCCCATAAGATATATTGTACATCCAAGAGAAAGTAAAAAAAAAAGTGCTTTCCATGCACTTTTTTTTGTCGACAGGAAGAAGCACAGAAATTTTCTCAAACAAGTAAACGTTATTAGAGGGCCTTTACAACTTTTGTCTGGCTCTACAGGGTAGGTGACCACATTTATGTATCAAAGAAACACTAGATATCTTACAGCTTAGCTGACTTCAAACAAAACCTACATAAATAGAGAAAGCGGCCATAATTCTTCTCCTGCTTGGCCTATTTTTATAGCAAGGCAACTCAGAGGTTTAAATGGATACATATTTCATTTTAAAAGGTATAAATGAAAGAAGATTGCTGACAATTTGCCTTCTTTCTCTGGATTTTTACATGTCATTTTAGCTCTTTCGCACCAACATAAATTCTCTAGTTTCAAAGACTGAGACATACATTGTTATCTGTATAATATAAAACAAGATAGAACTTTTATGTTCCCATCTACAAAGTGAATCCCGAACAGAGTGTCAGCTTAAATGTCTTATTAAAAAGAATTAAAAAGAATGAAATAAGTACTTTTATTTGTACTAGTAAGTGCAGATGTCCTTGAAGCCATAGAAGCTCAGCTCTAAGTCTAGATGTAAATAGCTGCAAGATTCTCCAAGCTTTGCAAGGTGGATTCTGGGATCTTGCAGATTTATTACACATACCACTGGGACTCCTTTCCATATGCATGTTTGCTGTCTTTAAACTGTTGATTTTTCTTTTATGTGGCAATCCAGTGTACTGAGAGCTGGAGATTAATCACCCATTGCATTTACTCTGCCTCAACCAGAGCAATATATTAATTCTGTTAACAGAGTAATACAGCCTACAGTTTATGGCAGTCTTTCCAGACTGCCAAGACTTCCAGGACAAGGAAAACCAACTGATTACTTTAATTCCCACTATCATTTCCCAGTGGTCCCATTTTGAAATATTTAAGGCAGAATCACTATTGCCTAATTAAATATCTGTCATTCAATGTTTTCTTTTACAACAGAGACACAGTAAAACTGAAATAAAATTAATCATAAACTAAGTTAGATAGTCCAAGATTTATTATTGGCTCAGATAATCTACTGTAGCAAACATTAAAGATTTGGAAGTCTCTTATCTAAAGCTCTAAGACACTCCATAGCCTGAAATCAGTTTACGTGTCAAAGTGTGCCATACTGTAACTCAGTGGCAAAGCATATGAAAGTGGCAGCAAATGAAAGACCCAGAATGCCAGTCAGGACATGAAAAATACGTAAAATTAGTGTTCCTCTTTCTAATATTGAACCAAAACTAGACTACGCAATGATATGGTTTGTTTTATTATTCACCATGATGCTACTTTTCCATAAAAGTCCAACAGAAACCTTGTTAACCTCTTGCAACCAGCACTTTAAATGCAATCACTAAAGACTCCTGCTGACATCTTGCTTCACTGTTTCTTTCCACGTGCTCGTCTCCTTGCTATATCCCCTCTGTTGTTTCCCCATTTAAGATTACTGTGTGTCTTAAATCACGGTACAGTACCTACACAAACACAATGGCCACTGAACATTATCCCACTTGCTGCCCGCCAAAACCAATTTTCAGGTATTACTATTAATCTTGTAATTAGCCAGTGTCTATTTAAAGCAATTCTTTATTTAGTACCATAACTAGTTTCTAGGCCATTGAATAGGCTTAGAATTTACTCTGAGTATACATACCTGTGTCTGGGTATAGATCAAGACTGTGCTAACAAGGCGAATAGCCATTTGTGCTTTTCTTTTTTTTTTTAAACTACACATCTTGAAAAGCAATTCTCTGGGCTGAAATTCACCAGTGCAAAGCAGTGTTTCTGCTGAGCCCCATTAAACAATCTTTTATAAAGCTGTGATGTTTTGCAGGAGGATCTTCAGGTCGTGAAAATTCTCTTTCCCTGCAACAGCTGTTTCTCCTCTGGACACAGCCCTAAATCACATCTCCAACACATTCACGGTCCTATAACTGCTGACAGCCAGAGGAAAACTCTTTACCCCACAAGGCATTACCTACACCCTTGTTTTTCAGTGCCATAATTATTCTGGGTTAGATTTGCACTACCTTGACATTAGAAAAGGCGCAGTAAGAGTTCTTTAGGAACAGCCTTACGTAGGCTATTGATTTGGGGCCAATAAAAGGCTGTTTGCTCAATACTTTAAAAGAGATGGAAAGAGGAAGAGGGGTAGAGAGGAAAGGCATAATCCTGTCCTTGTCCACCCAGCTGCACCCTGGAAAGAGGTGACCCCCTCTTCATGTGCCACTCCTCTGCAACACTCTCCTTAGACTGTCTGCTATCTGCTGGCTTTTCTCAGAAAAGAGTTCAAAGTTGCAATGAGGTTCTGTATTTTGTTTTTAAATCATAACTCTGTTCATTTGCACTGATGTTTTGGGATCTGGTTTTGGTTTTTTTACCTGTGCGAATGTCATGGTTAACACCTTCTACTGAAATAACAGCATTTGGGATTCCCTTCCCATGCACATCTTTTACTATGCCTTTGATGCCCCGATGGACCTATTAAGAGAATAAACAAACAAATAAATATTGCACAGCAATGAACAGTACCATCATTAAGAAGATACCACAAATCATTAATTCCATATGTGAATTACAGGTTTTATATTCCTACTTCACGGTTCACGCAGTTTTGAAATATCATTATTAACCCAGTATCATCCTTCCAGGCATTAGCTCCTAGTGAATCAGCTTACAAATTCTGTTAGGATTTCTGAGGCATCAAATTCAAAAGATAGATAAAACAAGCAGATAACACAGCAGGCATAAGGTCTTTTTCTGGCAGTCCTTTCAAGCAAGCTCTACACTCATGCCAAATTTTAACAAGCTTCATTATTTTATTCTCCTAAGTCAAAACAAGCTGGCTGAAGTGATATGCCAGTATTGCTCGTAGGTAAGGTTTCTATCACAAATACCAATAGTCATGTAGTTAGCCATGCAAGAAAAATATCAGAAACCTTAAACTCCCTTCCAACCCAACTCTTCTGTTGAATACCTGTTCCATAAAAACAATCAGGGACTCGCGATTGTTTTCCCATTCTTCGGGCAACTCGCTCTCGTGGGGATACTTGTCACAGCCAACATAGATGGATAGCTCAAAGCAGTTTGTGTGCAGATAACTGAAGTCATTTATGCCTGTCAACAGGGGGTAAAAAAGAAACAATTTTATATCCTCTTTTAATCTATTGATCAGATCTGATTATTATGCAAAGTAATATATAACTTATTTAAACACGGCCTGGGTATTTATCTAGCTGGCTTAGTCAGCAGACCTGGCAGGGCAAAAGATTTTTAGAAATGCCACATCTCCCATAGCAAAGCACCAGAGTAACACCAGAGCTATACATTTAACAAACCAAGACTTTCTAAAGACAGCGTCCCATCAACACGTTCAAAAGAGAGGACACAAGATTGCGCCACGACAGCGTGGGCCACTGGGTCAGCCCAGCACTGCACCCCCAATTCCTTTGCTGCGAAGAGCAGCGTCCTTCTCCCATCACAAAACTTAAAGGAAATACAGATTTAGCAGAAAACAAACAAACAAACAAATTAAAGTCATTCCAGATAAAGTTTCTATTATATCGGTGGAGAAGCTGGGGACACAACCACAAATTGTTAGGAAAGGTCTCTCTTTACAGCAAAAAACTTGTGCTTTGCTTTTAAGAAAGCACTAAGCTTCACTAATCCTGGACACTTTCCCATGGAGCAGCTCTCACTCACGATTGTTCTGGGCAGAAATGGGATGAGTCTACGTTAGCTTGCATGGCTATGCAGCCATTAACCGAATTTATACAACCCTAAATGCCAGGACACAGAGCAATGTGCACACAGTCATTGTTATGTAAAAGTGATTTATCAGAGCAGTTGATGAGATGGTTTTCTCAGTCTAAATGTTTTCCCACATCAGTAATCTAAACGATAGGAAAGCCGGAAAAATCAAGGTAGCAATAAGTCTTTTAAGTTATATATGGCATCTGTTATCTTGTAAGGAATGAAAAGGTCTATTCTGTTTTCTCCCTATTACGGCTTTGCAGAGGACCGGAATCTGCACCGTCACTCTGCAATAGCAATTTCCATCAGAAATATGTCCTGATCAAAACCCAGGAACCTGAGGGCCTCTGACCTCTGAGGAGCTGCGGTTTAAGTCCCCGTTACAGAGAGCGCTGCGACCTTTGAGAAGGTCCCGAGCACTAAGGAAGACTGTATTTAGATACAGATCTCAAACATTGCCATTCTGCAGGTTTCTCTCCTGTTTCTCACAATTATTTTTCCTTTGGGAAATTCCACTTATTAGTTCTGCACAATCACACAGATAACATGATACAGTACACGAACATTACAGGAAGAAATGATGTGAGCTTCATTTCTCATTCCACCCGCAGTCCTACTAAAAAAATATTTTAAAAACCATTTATTAATGATCAGTAATTGTTATATTTTAAATGGCGAAGATTAGCAGGAATTGCATTCACTGAGTGTTTCTGATTGAAAAGAGTTAAAAAATAAAACCCCAAGTCCTGTCCAATTACCACAGAGCAGTAGTCAAGTATTTAATGAGCCCTCGGTGCCTTCTGGATGCAGAGCAGGAGGATTATATAATGCAGATGTTAAGCTTTACACTTTTGTTGATGAGGAAAGTCTAAATATCAGACAGTGGCATATGCTACTCTGCATAAACGTGCTTCCCCTCCCTTTGAGAAACAACCACAATTATTTTCCCCTCACATACTCCATCGCATCCTGATTAATCTGTTGTGAAATGTTTTGCAATACACAGTAATTGCTCAGTTTTAATACACGTATTTAAGAAAATGGCTGAACGTTGCCAAGAGCAACTCTTCGTGTAGCATCTGAACATGCAAATCCAGCCTTGAAAACACTGGAAATGAAATGAAATTCATCTGTTCTTTGCCTTTGTGCAGTTCAACCAGTGTAGAAATGTTATATATAAAATTGCTGAAGAACTTGCACTCGTTGCAGTCCAAAATACGTGCAGGAAATAGTATGGCTGGGTTTCAAAGGTGCACGGAGGTGTTTGCAAGATATCTGTGGTGCACATACTTCTGTAGGGACTCTCTGGTGCTGAAGAGGAATTAGAAAAACCCCTTATAAATTTTCCCACGGCACGAGCAGCGAAAAGTTTAGGTGTATGATCACTGCAAGGGCAGGCAGCCGGTGGGTGAGCAGAGAGAGGGTGGGCAGCCTCGAGCTGCGGTAGGGCGAGGAGATGGCACCCACACCAAGGGACAGGTGGGGAGCTTTCTGCAAGCAGTCCGGGGGGGGCGGGGGTGTTTCCCCTTTGGGTCAGTCGTGAAGTAAGCAGGGGTTTAGGAGAAGAAAGTGTTACACGTTGGTCAAAAAGGTAAAGAAATAGGAGTGAGCTATACAACTACATCTGTAGAGTCATGGCATTACAGAGTGAAAAAGTACAGGAGCAATTTGTCTTCAAATCTGGAATTGTATTTGGACAACCCTTTACAAGGTGCCATTGGTTAACTATCAGCTGCAATACATATATACGTACGCATGTCTATATATCTGCAACACAAATCACTCTCTCCCATTTGTCTAAGTAGAGAAGAAGCCTAAAACCATCCTGCAGGTTAGAGGCTGAGCTCAAATGGAAACCACATCTTTTGAGGTTTAGTCTGGAGTCCAAGGTGTAAAGAATTGAAAGCAAAAGCAGTATACCAGCATTTTTCTTAAGGAAAATCTTGGAAGTCTTACCATAATGTAAGAGAGCAGGATGTAAAGTATAATGAGTAACATTATAAAGCAATAAAACAAATCAGATGAACCAAATCCAATATGCAATTGTTACTAAGAAATCAAGATATAATTCAGCATCTATATTGTACATCATTACTTAATGTAACTTAGTGTGACAGTCGTTAGTGACATGGCCAATGTCATCTTTTCTGGATCGATTAATAATCATGTTTCTTATAGCACTTAGGAAAATTAAACTCATAAATTAGGTAATTAAGTGGTCAAGTTAGCATTCAGACTTTTTTTTAGAATTTGCAGAAATGCATAGAAATGTATTGTCAGACATTGGCCTTGTGATTTGAGTTCAATCTTTCCCCCCCAGATTCAGCCAACACTATTTAACCTCCTGAAAAAATATTTGAAAAGTTAATTCTTGGCTCTAGCCTTTAAAGGCTGGCCAGCATTAACTTTACACGGGCCAACATAAAAGCCATAAAAGCCATATCCAACATTTAGAAATGTTTATGCAGTGAAACTACCTGCAGGTTACAAGCACAATCAGCTCCAGTAAAAAGTGGTCTGCACAGACACTGGCTCCCATCTGTTTGCCATTACTGCTGCAGTTGTTCCTATTGTTATTCAAGTGATGGCAGAGGCACCGCTCATTTCTTAATTTCATAGAATATGTTGTCTAACTGATGTACTTATAAAAAAAAACCAAATTTTGAGCAGAATTCTGATGAATCAGCAGAGCACCTGATTCTGAGCCTGCTCAAAGGGTACACCCATAGAGATAACCGTGCCTATTGCTGTTAAAAATGCACTGCTTCTAATGGGGCTTTCCTAGAAATCAGTGCTGTGTCTGCGCTACAGGACACGGCTTCCCCTTCGTGCTCCTTAGCGGGGTGACAGGCTTGGGCATATGGTGAATGATGCAGCCGGTAATTTATTCTGGCAGCAGAAATGCCTATGGAGCCCATGAAAAATTTCAGTATAAGGATGTCCAGGTCTTTTAAAAACAGGACGGTAGCAGGCAAGCAGCAGCTTTTTAGGGCATGTTTTTACAACTCAAAGTGAATGCAAGTGGGGGCTGATCTGTGACCAAGTTCAACAAGAATGAGGCTGAAATTGTGATTTTCCTATCTAAGGGCCACTGGAATCTCTCCTTGGAGTTGCTGCTTCAGCTCTGACACTGGTTACCTTTGACATTCAGCAGCAGTTTTCTGTTGGCACCCTGTCAGATGGCAAAGGCTGAGAGGGTCCCTCCTGTTAGTGGGTTTGGACTAGGTTGGTTTTCTCCTAGCAAATCATCTTGAAGGTACAGAATCCATAAAACCTAATGTATTGCACGTGCACTTTAGGAAACTGCAGCAGTAAATGAAATGGTCACCAGGTCTTAGTGACACAATCTCCTTCAATCCTCTAATACTTGATGAAATGCAGTGAACAGACTTTCAGACGGGGAAATATTCCTCCTAGGGCACACGTTTTACCACCACTGCCTCTGCAAGGTACACCAGGCAGTGATGGCGTTATCATATCTAGCAAGGTAATGCTAACTGCAGTTTCTACAGACACTTACTGCCAGCCACAGTATGCCAGGAGGCACCATTAACAGTGCCATCCTCCTTTTGGAAATCCTCTGTGTGACACGCTCTCCTTCTCGCGTCTGTCATCAGCCGGTGCGTGGAGGCGTAGGAGTACGCAAGCCAGCGAAAGACGTGGTCATCTGGGGTAGGTGTGTAATCCTGGGTCTTCCACATGGATCGCACCATATCGTAGGGGTACGCCACCACCAGCTCTCCTCCCTGCAAATTGCCACCCAGCACAAAAGGAATTTTTTCCATCCACGCTATTATTGCCCGTGTCTCAACTGCCACCTGGGAGAAAAAGAAACAGCAGCTTTGACTCAACCTGTGAAATCTGATAATCTTGTTTCAAAGGTAGACCAGACGCAGGAGTCCCACTGTGAGTTTCTTAGCGTGGAGTGAGTAGCCAGCACAAGAGATGTGGCCAAGGAGCAGGGCTTCTTTACGTTACGGTGCCTGCCAGCTGTGCATAAAAAACCCTAACAAAACCTTAATGTTAGTAATTTATGCAGCAGGAACATCTATGTAGAGCGAGGCCAAGAGCAGCAACTGACAGAGATATCAGACCATGATATTGCTCCCTCTGCCATCAGCTGAAATGAGTTTTCGAAATTAGGGATTTTAAACACAGAACTGCCATGGTTAAGTGCCTTCCCCTCAAACTGGGGGAAGCTCAGCCTCTAAAATAGTTGCATTATATTTAAAAGGCCATGTAAAAAAAAAGTTAAATTTTTGGCACTACGATCCAATAAATGACTTTAGCATAAGCCACTGCATTGGTTTTGCATATGCCTCAGCATTTGCAGTGTTATTTCAGATAAGAATATATTTCAAGTACGAACAAATAAGAAAACCCCAGGAGAAATCTGTATGGCGACTGAGTTTGCAAAGAGCTCATCTACGTCACAAAACTAGGGAGAAGCCCGATTCATGGGACTGAGCCCTGCGGTGGGTTTTTCTCTTTATCTACCCGTTGCTGCCTAAAAGTTGGGTATCGAGTCCTCCAGGTTCTCGCAATTGCCAAGGGAAAAGAGAATCCTCTAGGAAGCAGTTCCCTTCCCAAAGGCTGCCTCTAAAATACGGGGGTGAATGGCCTTTTTGTGGCGCATTTTTTATTTCTATTGCCTAGACAAGTAGCTTAAGTCAGATATGTAACCTCACCCACAAATTACTAATTTCTTGAGAAGTGCAAAGCTCACTCTTTCAGCATGCCCCAGCCTTTGTGTTCCCTGCTCTCTGGTCTTACTCACGGTGGCATTTTCAGACAGGTACCAGTCGGGGATCGGGATGTGATGGTTTGGAACTTTTCTTTTACTCTTCTTCTGATCTTCTGACTCCCAGAGCAAAGAGTTTAAATCAGGGAAGTTATTGTTGATGTCAATGCCGTCCTGAGTCCATCGTCCTAAAGACCAGCCCCCTAATTCTGAACCCTTAGGTTTAAAGAAAAAGGGAGAAAAAATGTCATTCAGAAAAAATATCATTCGGAATATGACAACCTGTGAGCCCTCAGCAAAGTGTTTGAGGATGTGTCAGGGAGAATTCTATACAGAGAAATGAAAGGATTAATTATTTAATTAACTGAAATGAATAATTGGCTTTTTTTTTTTCCTTCATTTTGTATGAACCCCTGAATGAGGTGAAGCAAAACCCATGAAAAATTACTCAGGGTTAGCCAAAATATTCTGGTTTGTTTTCAAGGTAAGTCTAGGTAAGACTGGTTTTCCTGTGGGTTGCAATGGAGATAGCATATATTCCCTTCCATGGCTGTGAGCGCAAATTTTGTATTCCAGTCTTGTACAGACTGCCCTGGAAGATTTTCCAGTATATTTGACCAGCCCCTGCAATTTTTCCTCCCAACGTCTGTCTTCTTCCAGACTGAATTATTACAATGCCCAACACATTGTGCTCTCCTTAAAGATGCGCTATTAAATTTCAGCTGCGGAGGAATGCAAATTTTCATGTGTTTAGCTTGGTTTCTCATGAGAAACAGACTGCATGAATTTTCCATTTTCCTTAATGGTGTTCCCATTGATCTATACACCTTGGTATGGTTTGTTCTGGCAGTCTTCACAACCCTCCTTTCTATACACATCTTCCTGGTAGCCAATGTCACGTAGAATACTGTTTCTTTTAGCTTTTTTTCTGAATAAGATGTTTCAGTGGTTTCTGTTTGCTTTGATGCATTTTTTTATTTTATTTTTTTATTTTTATTGCTTGTAAAATATGATCTTTGAAAAAAAAACTGCAACAGGAGCATGTTTCATTCATCTAATAGAAGTAAAATAATTCCTTGATATGTTCATAATTATATTACCGCTTTATATGCCTTGTCATATCCATCCGGGTTGACTGAGGGCAGGAGGTGGATTCTGGTATCCTCAATGAGATGTACAATGCGTGGGTTCCCAGCCAGGTATTCCTGGCACATAAACTGCATTAGCAAAAGGATTAGCTCACGTCCAAGCACTTCATTCCCATGAGCTCCTGCAATGTACCGAAATTCTGGTTCACCTGTTGAAAACATACGGAGCAAAAGTGGTGTCAGAGCAGCAAATCAAATATCTATCCAAATTTCATTGATTTCAATCAGCAACATTTTGCTAAAGGAGATTTGGAAAAATGTTTTAACTGTACAAATGATAGATGGACATGTAACTGTACAGAAACAAACAATTACTTTCTGTTGCTATTGTAGAAGAACAGGCTTATGTATTAGTGATATCTTAAGCTACCATGTAAAACCCCCAAAACCCATTTTCCATGAAACGCATTTTTAATTATACTCACAATTTCAGCATGTTACAGGCAGATTTTAAAAGTTCTGATAGTCTAAAAATAACATGAAAAATACATTGCTACTAGTTCTTTGGGACAGATGTTAAGATTCTTAAAAGGTAACAGCCAGTAACTGTACGTAATCGATCTCTGACTTCAGACGCTCCTTTTCCTTCACTTATCAAAAAACAGATTCACACATATTTTTCAAGGTTGTACTGAATGGCACAATACTTGCACTCAATTACAAAATACTTCGGAGATTATTAGGAATAGTGCCGGCTATTAAAAACCCCTGTAATTTCACTGTCCTTTGTATGAATAACACTTGCAAATATTGACAGGACAGACCCTAGCTGGCCAAACTATGGCTTGTGGCTGGATCCACCCTCCCAGTTTGTCTGGCCCGTGACACACTCCTTGCACAGTTTCTGCAGGACTCAAAAATAGGTAAGTGGACAAAGCAGATTAGAGGAATTATTCTGGTGTTAACATCCGACATTCAGAGACTGTGCTTAAGGTCAATGCCAAGTCTACAGAGAGATTACATCTATTGTGCTCCATCCCTTATGGCAAAGTAGAGAGATGTCTTGGGAGCATGTTGCAGCACTCTTTCTTGCATGGGACGAACACGTATCAGGGTATTTATGGACACGGCAAAGCACAAGACACCTTTATTCTCACAGCTGCCTCAGGCACTATCACAGTGAGATCTTAATTTTTCTCCACAGAAGAGCCAAAGACTGAATGAGTTTCTATTCTGAAGAACTATATCACCGTAGGAAATTGTACCCCAATACTCACCAGTGAAAGAGGATTTGGAGGTTTGACCTGTCCTTACTTGCAATGCATTCACCCGTATAAAAAAGGTGAATTTCTATCCAAAGCTACTAAATCCCGAAAACTAAAATCCATTCCCCAGTACTAAAAATCACTTTTAGTTATTGTAAAGAATAAAACTCATTATCATTAAAGAATTTGATCCCACATTCAAAATGCCTTCTATTTGTGCTCACCCTCCTCTTCCCAATTTAGAAATACAGCACTGAAGTTCCTCCCACATACATTTGAAATCTTTGCTGCCATGAATATAATTCCATCAGTGATAATTACTGCAGATACAGAGAACGAGGATAAAAAAAAGCCACATCCCAACACCCGTCAACAGATTTAGTTAGACTAAATCCTAACCAACTTCGTGTTCTCCTGGGTTGTCAGAAATCTCGACAGCATACAGCTTTAGTCCTTGGTTGCTTTTTCCAATATTGTAAATTCTTGTGATATTTGGGCACATTTTGTTCACAGTTTTCATCAACTGCCAAGAAGAAAAATGACATATAGTTAGACAACGCAGCATCAAAATAGATCCACAATTAATTACTTCATTCCAAACCTCTTCATTTCCTTTTCTGATTACTTCTTAGTTGTAAAAGCTTTATATTTAGTTCATGAATTTATGTTGTGTGATAATTCACACAAATCAAATAATGTTTATTCAGCTGCAATAAGCTGAATACTGTCTGATGAAACACTACAGCATAGGTGAGGTTCAAGATCTTTCTTACATGAGATGCATTTGTAGTATTATCACACGATTAAGGACTTGAGGGGAAAGTCCAATAGGAATAAAACCAACAGAACCACTAGCTACTATACAACCAAACACATTTTGAAAACTTGAATGTGATGGAGGATAATTAGCCACCTGAACACTTCCTTCTACGCACTCTGTCATTTACTGTAGCTGAGTGAGCTGAGATGCCCCAGGGTGTTAGTGGCACGGCAACGCGTGTACATTACAGGTTGCCGCAGACACGTTCTGCCCAGTAAAGGAGATTTCTCTCTCCTTTGCCCTATGCGGCAGCAACTCAATTCAAAACAAACTAAGAGAGAATGATATCACCCACTTAAACATGATTTTCCCAGTGAATTCTGACTACACCTGCCTCTGCTGAGGTAGAAACCAAGCCCGCCCTTCTTGTATTGCAATGGGAAATCTCGCATGGCAAAATAGTTAGTTAAGGCAGTGTTGATGTGGCCAAAATAGCGAGATAAATATAATCTGAATTACTCCATTAACTCAGATTCCTCAGACTTTGCTTACCAAGTTTCAGCAAAAAATAGAATTAATAATGGAAATGCAAACAGATGGTGTGAAGACACTCCTATCATCAAAATCTATGATATTCGTTATTGCTGCAGATGCTGCATGACATAGTCAAAATGTAATCAAATAGCCTGAGTGCTTACTACAGAGCAGAGGGAAGATCATGGTTAAGGGCATAGTTCTGTTTAAACCCATGAAGTTACACAGATGTGATCCAGGTAAGTATATCTGGAGTCTAAATTGTCCCACAAACACACATTTTACTGTGGCATTTCAGGTGAATGTTAAAATTTACAAACAAGACTGAAAATTTACGTGTTAATAATAAGAAGTTATTGCAAATAGCTCTAAATGACAAGAATTTATCTGTCTCAATTTTTTTTTTCCGTTGGAAAGCATTAAAGAAAGAAATAAGGACTTTACAGTAAATTGGAACCCTAGGGACTATTAATTAGACAATCTTTTCATAAACAAGGGTGCATACATTATTGAAGAAATATTGTAGCATAACAAAAGTCTTTACTCACATAGTATTAATTTAGAAACAATATTGGATGATCACAAGGCTGATGATTTAAAAAATGCAATAATTAGATGTGTCTGATTCCCATGCCACCATTTAGCAAATCTAAGTGGAAACACAATTCACTTTGGGAAGAACATCATTAAAATTCCTCTCATAAAAGGCACCACTTCTATTTATAATCATGTTGCAAAGAGACCAAAAAGATGTTGTTTTTGCACGTTTGTTCATCTCGCGTGTTGGTTTTATATAGCTCTGAGAAACTATTGCTTTTGCAAATCTAAACTCAGAACTTGTCTGAAAAAGACAGGCAGTTAGGCTCTTTCAGTGTATTGTCTAGTTTCACATCTACTTTTTTTCACCATGGTCATCGTGATCAGTGTGCTGGTATTACAGGTACCCAGCTATTTCTATGGAACCCTTTGACACTCTGGGCACACGTAAGTGGGCATGTCATCATTTGTTGTTCCAGCTGAAACGCATAGGTGAAGCCAAAGGACACTGCTTTACATTTTATAGCGTTTGATTTAAGCAAGTCAATTACTAACTTTTTGAGACAGACTGCCTTAAATCATCATGGTCAACTTGCTCATAATGAACCAAAAATACCTTCAGCGGATATGGAGCTAGAGCCTCACAGACCAAACTTATCCACGGTCTACTGCGCGGGGATTATTAGTTTACGTCCCACTGACAAAAGGATGAAATGGATTTTTATTGGATCAGATACCACGTTTTTCTCCAATATAGATAAATATTAGTTTTTTCACCCTGCCAATGAGTACAGATACTGCATTAAAAGAAGGTCTATTTTAGCAGGCTAAACCTGGCTTTCTATAATGTGTCAAGAATGTTACTGTCTCAGCCCTGTGTTTCCTAATTCCTCTCCTTACACTTTCTTCAAACTGCAGGAAACTCCCTCCCGCCTGATGTATCGCTGCATCCATGCAGCTCCCCAAGATGCGGAATAGGGAAGACGAGCCTGTCCTCTCAGAGCTGTCTCCAAAATCAAGCTGCAGAGCAGAAGGTGCGTTTCTGAATGTGCCTGGCACTTCAGTGCACGCAGGGTACCAAGAACATCTATTTGGGAAAGCAGTTAAAAGGATGTTAAATGTTCATTACTAGTGAGAAAAATGCCTAGAAACAAGTTCAAAGTATATTACAATCACTGGAAATATTTGTATTGGCCTCAGTAAACTCTCCATCATCTCTTTAATTGCAAGCATGTGATTACTTTCCGAGTCAAACAAAGAACCTTTCCTGAATTAGGGCCTCTGGAGTAGACTTCACTGTGGCTCTTTTGATAACAGTATGGATATAGTAACGTAGTTAAATGTTTATATGTAAATACAATACTGAAAATTAACATATTTCATATTTGCTTTTCTCATACTCGTCTCGTACAAACGGCACAATAGGTCACCTGAAATGTCACAGTGTTTTCTTTGGACTTTGTATAAACTGTCAAAGACAATTGATGATAACAGTCAATCCGGGCTTTATTAACAACCAGCAGGACTGTAAAACACTTCCACAATTACATTCACTAACAGTTCTTATTTGACAGTTCCTATTTGTTTGTCACTACCAATTATTTACCCTATTAGTGCCCTGGAAAAAGACTGCATGCAGTCTTTGAAGAAGCCCTGCAAAACTGGCCTCTGAAGGTCCAATTCCTCCATTTTGCAGGAAAGGTGGGTTAAATGTAGGTCTCAGTCCCATCTATGCTTAGAGGAGGTGAAAGGATTGTCAGTCAATGCCTTTCAGGTTAGGGCTATTCTTTATCCTCTGTGGAGATCATAGACTCATAGGATCTTTTAGGTTGGAAAAGACCCTTAGGATCATGGCATCCAACTGTTAAGCTAACTCTACCAAGATCTCTGTATTTCTTGTTCTGCTGTGAGCCAAACCAGAAACAACCTCCTCCTTGTTGAGTGTGGAGACTGTCAGATGGAGACCGCCAACATGGCACTGCATGCAACCTTGGATGTTTGTCTGGGTATCGCTCTAGTCTTCTACATTTGGTTGTCACCCTTAAAGAAACCTGTTGGATTGGTAACGTATGCAGTGCTCTTCAATGTTCTACATCAAGTCCAGAACCACAGCTGACCATGAAGAGCCACACAAGACTTCAGGGGTGCGTGGAGCCTGGCTTGTCCAAAGATATGAGTCACATCCAGTTAAATGGATTTCAGAATTAACAATCCTATTTCCCAAGAAAGTTATGACCTGGGTTTGTTGTTTCAAAGACAAGGTTGTACTCAAATGTCCATCTCAGACTATTCCTGGGGATATCTATCCTACCATTTTAATAGCTTCCTACACAGCATGAAAAGATCATGTAAGTATTCTGGACTGTAAGACAATCCTGACTTCTGCATATAAGGTACAGCAAGTGTTGCCATCAACTGAAAGAAGAATCTTGAATGCTCTTTTAAGAGAAAAAATTGGTACTATAAATTTCATCTTCCTAAACAGAGAGTTCTGTTAAAATAATCTGACACTGAGAAAATCCCTCTCTCTCACAAATACTTGACATATTGCAAATAATGTAATGCTTCCAAAACACGGCCCAGGGAACACCCTCTCCTCCTTCTTCAGTGTTCATAATAAATAATATCAAAGAACAGAGCTTTTCTAAGATGGTTGGCAGTGAAGCAGCTAACAAAACTGACAATAATGCACAGTATTTTTTTTTCTTAAAGTTTAAGTTGACTCTGGAAGTTGACGGTTATTGTTCCATTTTACACTCGGGAAAGAAATTATGAAGTTCTGAGAATAGTTTTGGGGATATAAGACTTATTGCAACCCAAACCACAATCTTCTGCCTACCAGCAGCAGAACCCAATTAGAATCCACTGATCTCTAAACAAATTAACTGCTTTGACACAGAGAAAACCAGAAATTGGGAGAGCACAGTCAAAGACAGTTCACAACTGACCAGCTCTTAGCCACAGTTGCAATTTTTCTACTTGCATGAAAAGCGGAAAAATATCCTGGTTTAAAGCTGTGGTTTTTTTCCCAGAGATATTTCTAACCTGACCAACCTGTCTTTCTGCAAGGAGAATCTAAAATACACTTTATTTTATTGTTCTTGACAGTAATTATGCCACTTGAGTTTCTACTTGTCTAATCTTTGTGCTAAGAAATATAGGCCACGAAATCTCTACCGAAATAAATGTGTGACTCAGTACACAATTGCTCAATAAAAATGAATGGTGATTCATGCAGTATAAATATACTGAAAGTTCAGCACACAGCAAATGATTCACACACTTCAAGTCCAAACATATTATCTTTATAGTTGAAGAGAAAGTAGTCAGAAATATTACTTTAGGACAACCCTCACCTGTGCCTGTAGTGATACGAAGCAAGATTAAAAATAATAACAAAAAGAACAGCAAGGTTGCCTAAGTTAAAGGAACAAGATTAACAAGGCTAGTCGATTTAAAATTATACTAACAGGATTTTTTTTTTTCCTAGTGGTTTTTTGGGTGAGTTTTTGCTGCTTTTCACAACTATGAATACAGAATTGGACTTTGTATAGTTTATTCTGATTATCCAAAACCACTAAAATATAGGAGAATCCTGATGGCTAAGTCAGGGTCAAATCTGAAAGGAGAAACCACTGTAACATTCACCACTCAAATATACATGGAAGAAAAATGATGGCACATTATGTGTAAACACTCCCACTGTCACGTACTGTCACCTGTCCAAGGTTAGATCATGTACAAATTAAGACTTTGGGATTTTAACAGATTAAAACAGAAAAATAAATTAAAATAAATTGCACCATTTAATAGTATTTTTAACAGGTAGAATTCAGATTCCATAAGAACTCAAAAGCCTGCACCCATCCACCCTCCATGCAGGAGGTCACACACCAGCTTCTTTGCCTACCTGCCTCATTTCCTTGTAGTTGTGATGCTTAAAGTCAAGATTATCTGTAGTTGTCATTTCATTTCTTCTGTGGTAATAATTATTTGGGTCTGAGAAGAGAAATAAAAGAATTTTCATGTGCTTATGAATTTCAAATATAAAGATGCTTAGCCATAATGCATGCAAGGAACATAGAAATCTGAATTCCACTGTCCTACAAGTATTTAAAACAGGTTTTCAAAAGAAAAGCTCAAAGCAACAAGAAGTTTGAAATATTTCTAATTACTGCACAAATCAGCTTATATAGATCCAAACAAAAGCAAGGAGGCAGCAGGCATCAGCTTGCTAAACAGCTGCTCTGCGTGAACAAGTAAGCTTCAACAGAAAAGCAGAAGGGCATCCTTAGGCTACAGAAGAGGGCAAAAGACACTGGAAAATGATGAGTCAGATGCAAGATAAAAGAGTAGGAAAAAAAAATCACATCAGAGGAAAAAGCCCCAGTAAATTTTTTGTGTCTTACTTGATTAATTTAGTATTACAAGGAATTATCTTTTAGTTTTCTTGATGAGTATTTTCAGAGTCTATGCACTGCTTGCAAAATACAGAAAGAATCTACTGTGCATACTAAAAATTCCTGATTATTTTCCTAAACACTTCTTATGAAAGTCAGAGGCCTTTGTTACTTTAAAATCAGCATATTCATTTCTAAATAGATATAATTTATAGTTTGTGTGTTTTGAAGTCTCAAAGGAGAACATGTGGATAAAACAAAAACCTTTGTTTCCTTGACTGTCCAGGCCATTCACCTGGAAAAAAAACAGGCCAAGACTGTTAGGACTCAGCTTTGTATTTCCTGATATGTGTGCTCCTAGCTTAATCTATTATGACCTATTTTTAGAGATAAACAAGTCTATTTGGAAAACATCAGACATATTCCTCAATTTGCCATATCTGGGATGTCTGGAATTTTGAGTAATCGTTTGTCAAACCAGTGGTTGTCAGGCTACTATGAAAAATTGTTTCCCTCTGCACAAAACCATCTTCATTTGGTTTAAAATTATTGGAAAAAAGCCAAATATGCAAGCCTAAATGTTATCCTGTCTTATTGCAACACAGCCAAAAGACACTGTCTCTAGAGAAGAAAAATTATTTTTTTTAAACAGTATCGCCTATCAGTTGTGATTTTTGGGGGGGAAAACGAGCATAGTTATTAGCAGGAAGAATACGTAGATACTATCCTGCAACAACACTTCGTGAAATTATGGAAAACTCATAACACTTAAAAATGCCTTATAACTTAACACTTTTAAGCTTCATATTTCTGACATTGTAACCTCTAAATTCTCAAATTTATTCTTCCCATAAAATTCTAAAAGTATTTAGGGGTTTTTTTTATGTAGAAGGAAAGGAAAATTTGAACTATTTAAGTTATTTATGAAATGAAACATGGAAGTTCCATTAAGCTTCGCTGTAACATTACCCATGTTCTCTATCACTTATTTACTCTTCAGTCACATGCTTGTCTTCACTTCCATTCCCTAATCTACAGCAGAAATACTGGAAAGTCTGTTGAATGCTCCTCTACAAATACGACAAAAAGCCATCCTGCTCAACAAAATCTGGTTGTTCAATGTAGTCTGTCCTTTCCAGTGAGAACTTATTCTATAACAAAACCACCTGGAAATGGAGTTGAATTAGAGCCTAATCAGGTGAGGAAACAAGATTTCTTTGCTTATTTAAAAAAAAAAAAATATTTTTGAAGACTCAAGAGGGTTAGATTTCACATAATTCACCTGCATTTTTAGGTCTTCTTTCCAACTTAACTGCAGGCTAAATTGATGCAAGTCCCCTGACAGCAATGACACTGCACTAACCCTGCAGATGACTCTGGAATGCCAAACCCTTAAAGGTCAATCCACGTTAATGCAGGAAAATTACTCTTTAATATATTGATGACTGAGAAATGGAAATCATAAAACCCCCACTTCTTCTAGAAAGAGACAATGTGTTTAATGCCACACAGAATATGTTCACCATTGTAAAAATATCCCTCTGTTGTAAAAATACAAAAATAAACATCATAAAACTGCCAAGATGTTGAAGGCTTTCTCTATCACCACGAGCCAAAACATACAGCAACCGATACTTTTTCCTAATACTTTAATCCCATTCCTTTCAAAGTCTGGCACTTTTTCCATACATCAAACATTAATATCATGGGAATGACTGTGAATGCTGTAGAGTTGGTGGAAACTTAAAAAAAGCTGTACAGTGAGAATGATTGGATCTCTGGTCCTTCCTCAAAAACAGTGCACAATTTGACAGCTCCCTAGAGAATTAACACTCATATTTTGCCAGGCTCTACTGCGAGTTTGCTTCCATCACTGTATTTCTGCTGCAGCAGGAATACAGATTAGAAAATTAAAAGCTAAAATGTAGAAAGGCATACCAGTCTTGCACACAGCTAGTTAGGTCCACTTCGGCAAAAATTACTTTCTTTAATAAAAGACAGAATAAGAGACTAAGAAACTCAAACCACAGAAGAATTAGAATTGAAATACACTCATTTATTCATGGCACCACCTCAGACAGCCTTTCTTCCAAGGAGAAAAGATCCTGACAAACTGTGGCACTCCCATTTATATAGAGGAATATATTAGGTTTTTCTACCACTAATCTATCTTTACATTACCAGTAGAGTTAATTAAGTTTGCAGGTAGAGGTAGCTTGTTACCTTCACACTTCTATTCTTTGTAATGGAAAGGTATGAAGTGAGCTTTGCAATAACCTGAAGATGAAATCAAGGCTCACAAAACAATATTATCAAAATGCTCTCCTTTAGTAAGTAAAACTTGCATCCATTCCCAGCACGATTTGTTGGTATGCTCCATTCTCACAGAAGTCCTACCGTGAGTTGTATGGTATCACACTGACGGAGCTCGCAAGCTCCGAAGTGGTGCTCGTATGGAGCTCCAAATGGACAAGATAATGAAGTCAATTCAAGTGATTTAGATAAGTTTTTAATAAAAAGAATATTCTAGTCTAAATCCTTTAGACTGCTTTAAAAATGTGCCATTTTGCAAATGACTAATCTTTTCATTTCCATGTAATATAAGTGAAGCTGACTTGTCTTCACAAAATTGAACATGTCACAGGCATCGCACGTGTAGTCTTGAAAAAAATCCGCTGGCAGACATATCAGATGATTGTAAGTTTTCTTCCACATGATCTATTTCGTGTCAGTCATGAGCATTAACATCACACATTAAATGAGCAATGAAATAATATTCTTCAGCTATGGATGGATTCTTTTCTATATATGTTGATGTATAGTCCAATACCAAACAACTAATTCCAGTTAAGCATAATGAATGATAATAATGGCTAAAAGAAAACCCAAACTCTCAACCTGCAGTAGTTGCTTCTCAAAGGTTTTCTACCAACATTTGATCTTTCTAATGATTTCCTACAGTTTGATTCTGATAATAATGCTAATTCTGAGGATTGTTAATACTTCAGAATAGTATACACTTCATTTTACAAATAAAATATGAAAGAAAACCTTTTAATGGCACCTACTGCATTGCTGGGGGATATTACACATCTGTCTCGATGAGTGTGGAAAAATGTAATACATTGGCCTTACCCAGGAGAATTTTTAATTTGGTCTCATTTTTATTCAGTCTTTGCTCAGGTAAACTCCCCAAAAAGCTTTAAATTGCCCAAGATTAAGTTTTAGTTTTGCAATGATAAAAGCAGAACACAAGGTGAGACTGTCACTCTAAGCAAAGATTTACTCTCACAAGTAGTTTGCTGAATTTAGTACTGCTGCATACACGATCACTTATCATGAAAGATACTTGTAGAAAGTCAGTTTCATATAAAATAATCACACTTCTAGACTTAAACGGGTAGCCTGGCAAATAAGAGACAAGCAATGAAAATAGCACTGAATGATGCATCCACTGCAAAACACAGGACTCCATTACAGAGTAGTTAAAATTCATTTTTTATCTTGGGTTGAAAGTGATGGCGTAATCATGATACCAATGATAGTTTTCTATATAACAATTATTAAAAATTAAATTTCATCACAAATTTATTGCATTAAAATAATTGCCTATTGCCTTGAATACTCTACAGTATAAATAAATGCATGAAGAGCTCAGCTAATTTTCTCTCTCCTATCTCTGGGTACTTTTGATCATCTGCAGTTTCTTTTTGATTTTCCTTAGGTTTGAGAAAGAACAGGCAAGGAAAGTACATCCATCCCTCTGAGGCAACTGCAAAAGATTGTGAGTGTCAGTCTACATCTATGTAAATACCAGCATTTTTGGAAACTGGAGAGGGAATTAAATGCTGGTGCTTTTGTCCTCTTTTCCCCAGCAAGAAATGGCAGCACTGATCCTCTCCCATAGGTAGGATTTTCTGGCATCTTTCCTCCACAGCTAAATGTTTTTCCTTTGATGAAACAGAAAATCACTTCTGCTGCCTGAAAGACAGTACTGACACAGTTGGATAACACAGCTTTCTTTGTAGAGCTACTGTAATAGTCTAGAAAAGGTTGTTTGTCAAAACTAGCCTACAATACACCAAAAATTTATGTTATGAGTAATATAAGCATTTCACTGATAAAAATTACAATCACCCTATGTAATACATATTAGATAATCCATAATTTCTCTGTTCCAATTATCTAAATAGTGATTTCCCATGATTTGTCCAACTTTTAGTGCACCTAGCATATGCAGAAGGTTTTATTAACAGAGCCCTACCCACAGGAATGGGTCCTAACTGTCTTTAACCATTTCCGTCACATGCGACCAGTGCTAACAAGCTTTCCTAGAATATTAACATCTTATTCAGGTTTCTTCTTTATCTGGTATTCCTTTCTCACCCTCCCTTATGAGCCTACATGATGGAAAGTTGATACAAAGTACAGACTGAATGCAAATTGCTTAATTTATTCAGGGATTAATAAAGACATAAACCCTAACATTACAAGTTTAAAAGACAGGAAAAGATATTCACAGTCATGCAAAATGACTTACTTTCCTTCAGCCCCACTTTTTTTCTTGGGGTACTTCCCTACGCCCAGTCTGCCCATACATTGTCATTGCTTCAGGAGGACACGGTGCATGGGAGCTCTAAAACACGACCAAACTGCTCCTCCTGACAACTTGATTTCTTGTACGTTCACATGCATGGTGTAAATATAATCAAAACCACACCAGGTATTCAAGGAAACTGAGCATCCCATGACTTTTTTCAAGGGTTTTGGGGCTTTGGAAAGGATAGAAGTGTGTGAACTGACAGAGGTCCAACTCCTGATTTTGATGAATTTGGGAGACTTGCTTAGTTTTATGGAGGAAACCTCAGTTGGAAAAGAACCCTTGATTTCTAGTTGCAGAGTCAATACAGTGTTTGGCAGTGCTATCAGAAAGGCTGGACCCATAGCCAAACCAGTCGGTTATTTAACTCGAAACAAGCAAGATGACACCAATAAAGGGTGAAGAAGTCCAGTTACAGGGAACTGCAAAAAATGAGTCATGTCCTACAGGAGGAAAACGTGCATGGAAAGGCCTCTGCAACCTGGGGAACAGCTTTGTTTTGAGAGCCTTGCGTGCGATGAATAAAATGAGCTAGAAGAAAGAAATGTCAGTTCTTTCTGGGCTAAAAAGACGCGTCAGCAGCTTATCAAAACCTATTAGTTCTTTTAGTCCAATTACATTTTGAATAAACACACCCATTCTCATTGTGTTTCTCAATGAATGATTCTGGTATTTTCTTTCAGGAATAAACTGAATCAGCCACTGCAGGCAATTAACTCAATAAATGACTACCAAGAAGCAGCACTGATGCTGTTTCCATGCTAATCCAAGACCTGCAATGAGCCATAACAGCACTCATTACGCCAGTGGTGGAAGTGCAGATATGTTCTTACCTCAGTAGCACCCTCATCCACTGATCCAGTCCCGTGAAGCTGAAGGGTGACAAATACTAACACTGCAAAGCAGAATTTGGCCCTATATAGGTGTATACCCAATAAGAAACTAGTGTAAGTAAGTGCTGCGCTTAAAAAAAATCACCTTTCCAAATATCAACATTTTTGCTCTTTCCTCTTTAAGTACAGTTTCATGGAATAGAAAAGAATTTTGAGAATTTCCCTACAAATTTCTCTTCAAAACAGTTTGAGTGTCATCTCTGTTATTCCCTGGAGACATCTGTGCCTGTCCTGCATGCCAGGAAAGTCACGATGCTGAAGAAAGCTACTCTTTTCCTTCAGCCTCACACCCTGTGTTATAGAAAGTGGTTCCTCTGCAAACCCACACAGGAATTTGGGATATATCACAGCTCTCCAGCAACCCACTAGTCCTTTCAAGAGCTGAGGGGAAATACTGGCTCTGGAATTGCCCCTCCAGGATAAAAGGTACAATGGGAAACAAGCAACCCCCAGAGCTGGAGTTTTCTAAACCCACGGTTGAAATAAATCAGAATCCTACTGAAAACATGAAAACATAGACAGGACACCCCTGGACACTGCCATTCAAGTTCAGGATGTGTTTGTTAGCCCCAGAAAAGCAGTTGTCTAAGTGTTGCTAACCTTCACTGCTTCAAGCTTAATACACTCACAGACTAAGTTTTGTGACAATACTTGTCCCATATGCTCTTTGACAGAGAATTATCCCTTCTGTGCCCCAGATTGTTGGTGTTTTGGTTTTTTTTTCCATGAGTATTTAAACATCTAAAGGACAAAAATTAGGCTACCTCTGCTTGGCATGTGAAGACCCTACATCAACAGTGGAATTGGAGGCAGCAAGTCTCTGAACAGCAGCAGGAACAGTTAAAGCAGTAATGATAGGCTCTGGAAAGGCAGTTCTCTTTCTGGCTCTAGTATTTCTGAAAATACTATTCATAGCCCCCTGCAAAAAAAAGAGAGAGCTATCCCCAAGGTGCCAGAATTTAGGATCAAAGGGAAAAAAGCAGATGAGAGATGTGGAACGAGTAGTGGGCAACTTAGAAAAGGTTTGAACAAACAGTTTTTCCAATATTTATATATGGACATACACATGTAGACACCAATCCACCATAAGACTATTTACAATGTGCTTAATAGAAACATGTCTTTACCATAATTTGCAGTATTAAATGCCCTTTTTTTAAGTGGCCTTGTATAAGGTTTCACTTTGTATACACCGTTTAGCAAAACCCTAATTGTATTTTGCACTCATACAAAAGAAACAGCTAACACCTGAAGCTTGTGATAAACATCAGGTTGTGTCTTTTCCACAGTCTTTACCAAGGATAGAACCATTTACCTTCACCTGAGACTTACCAGGGCCAATGCTGGATTCAGTAACACTTGAAATTTGCTAGAAATTCTTTACGTCCCCAACTGCCTTCCCTCCCCCCACAAGATAAGCACTAGTTCAGTCGCAGTATTTGCCTTCAAATTAATTCAGGGACATTCTATGGCCTGTACAATGAAATAATAATTTAAAAAAATAAAAAAAATCAAACTACATGATTATGATGGTTCTTTCTTGCCTTAGATGCTTAAGACTTCTCCAAGTGACTGTAATGTAATTCTATCACCTCAAGTACATGTGCACTCAGTAAGATTAATTGCATTGCACTTCAGCCCAAACAACAGAGAAAATCTTGTTAGATCATCGATGCAATTTTGTTTTGTTAATAAAGCCACTTATAGATACTATGTGGTTGCATTTGAAGAGTTATCCTAGTACTGTCTGTGTAGATGGACAGATCTTCTTGTTTCTTTCTACGTAACTACTCACCAAAGACAGACATTATATCGAAAAAGCTCACATATCCAAAGGAAATAAAATTTCTGAGTTTTGGCACAGGCAGCCATGTCAACATCAACTGAGAAAGAGTCTTACCTGGCAAAGGACACCCTAAGATTTCCAGCCTCATACAGATGCTGCCTTCTTCGAACCAGGACCGGGGGTTTATACGGATATAGCGTGCAACCAGTGGCACCGGCAACTTGTTGAGAACTGGGATCTCTTTCTCACTGTTTCCTTCAAAAATCTATGCAGGCCAAACACATGGAAATAGCAAGATCAGTTCTTCAAAAGCCTTTTAGCACTTTTGGTAACAGAAACAAATAAAGTCACCTGGTACGGCCCCGAGCTGATGGTGGCTCAGGCCAAAACTGCTCTTCAAAGAACACAATCCCCCCTATGCCCTTCAGAGAGGGACAAAGGGGCCAGAGCTCTACACCCTCTCTCCAACAAAAGGCACCTTGTGGGCACGAGATGTCCCGAGGGACCAGCAGACTGACGCAAACCCTTGCACGAGCCACGCAACAAGAAACACGTCTCATCGCAGGCAAGGCCACTGCCAGGGTGGCATTCACATCCATAGGCAGACACACACAGATTTGTCATATGGGATATTCTGGGTCCCTCCCTGTGGCTAATCTGGCAAATCGAAACTCCACATAGACAGTCCCCACTTTCTCACTCTTCTTCGTAAAACATCTGTTTCATTATACTCACCACATCTCCAGATTCATTTCTGACAGCAGTCCATGCATGACTGTCATTGCTCACCAATACTCTGTAAGAGGTCACCCAGTTACTCCTTGAAAAAGACAAAGAGTATCTAAGTTATTTTCTCATAACTTAGAATGACTGCAAATTGTGTTTACTGTAATAAAGCTTGTAAGACTGCTAGCAATGGAAATCCCAATTGGCAAAGTCATGTCAACGCTTGGCTGAAAAAGTGCCATGAAAATCTAGATTCAACAGATAATTACAAAAGCCTAGCACATAGAAGCAAAAAACAAAGATAATAATCTGGAATTCCAGGAGGTGAGGGATTACTGCTTTCCTTTCCTTTTATATGCAGTTTTGGGGATAAATGGCTTATCTAGAACAGATGCATCCAGTGTTCCAAAATCTTACCTTTTCAGCTACAGAACCTTTCTTATTTCTGCTGTTATTATCAAAGAGAATGGAAAAACCTCATAAATCCTCTAGGATGAAAAGCCCATGAATTTCAACCAGCAAAATTTTCATTTCTTCCAATACAAGAATGACTGGAGCCTGCAGTCATTCTTGTGTTTATTAGCAATAGATAAGAACAAAGAGACAATTCTGTCTGCACAGCAGAGTCCAACTGATCACAGTACTAGTGCACTGCTGCTATATCTAGATCAATCTTCAGTAGGCTGATCTTTCTAGTGGCCTGTTGTCTGACTTACAGTAAAACCCCCTTTAATCTAAAAAAGCAAAATATTCATTTGTACTTAAATTGTGCCTCGTCTGTATTAAGCTAAAGAAAAGTATGAGGAGAAATAAAAATGCTGCTTCCTACATTCTGAGAGCAGTTAGAGCTATGTAGCTTTTAAACTGTCTAGGTATTCCCCATAGTAATGGGTATACAGCTATGGAGAAGGTAATGCCCTGACTCTCCTCTCATATTTGTTGGTCTGAAAGGGCAGCAGTAATTTATTTTTTTCCCCTAACACCTTCCTGGTTTCAACAGGCAGTGACTTAGAGGAGAGTTGTGGCTTGGAGGTATCTTTGTACTGTACAGTCAAGTCCAGGATGATTAAATTCTATATTTGTGTATATAAACTGATAGTACGTAACCAGCAGTCCTCTAGAGCAGTCATTCTTGAACACGGGTTCTTCACTAAGCTACACAGTCAGATTCCTGGGAGTGAAACCAGGGTAAGGAAAGTTCCTGGACTACAAAGAACAGGGGCAATCTGGGCAGTTACGGGAGAAGTAGCAAAGCATATAGATGGGGAATAACGGAGTACCTGGAAGGACAGACACGCCTAAGAAAAGCTTCCCCTTGTACGGCACCCACACAAATGTAACTTTGTTTACTTTTCTTTCTTTTAAAATCAACAAATAATATCAGCAAACTACTTACGAACACAAACACTGACTTCACTGTGCTCACGTTTAAGGGGACAAACTAGCTTTTATATGTTCACTCAAAGAGACTCAGGTTTCTAGTAAAGACAAAAAAGGGGCAGGGATGGAACAAGAGCAAATTCATCTCCCACAAGATCAGCATGAGTTCACCCAGCTCTGTCTTGCACAAAATAGTGACCTTCAACTAATGCCTAAGTCAACTCATGGCAGCAGAAAATTTATAACTTTAGATTTCCATCTGTTATCCCATTTTCTGAGTAACAGTGGTCCCACTTACACAAAAGACTCAACCTGATGTCCAGACTTACAATGACACCTAAACCCCAATATTAGGTGTTTAGTAGGATTTAGAAAAGCACTTCTGTACGTAGTTTACTGATACCCCAAAGTCAAAGATGAGATATCATGTGATTTTGAAAAAAATGATAGAACAAACCCAACTCTCTTTTACACGCTAAACCAGTTCTTTGCAAATCTTTCACCAGCCTTCTTCAATGAATAGAATATGCCATTCATGTTGTTTTAAACGGAAAAATCTTGACATTTGCCAAGCAGACTGAACTTTTTATTATGGTATTGAAAAGATGAATTCATCTGCCACCTGTAATGCACACACTACTTCAACATTTGCTAAACAACTTTAACAAGTTAACAGCCTTCTGAAAATCCTAATTGTCTGCCTGTCAGTGGAAAATCTCCTGAGGTAGGGGATTTGCCAGAGATCTGTGAAGTGCCATGCTGGCCTCTCAAGTCTTTGTGGCTATAAAGTGATATACAACAAAAACCACACTGACTTCAGCATGCTATATAAGTTTTGACTAACTCTTGTAAAGAACTTTACTTTCTTCCCTCAACTTCTGCAATAACCTGGCAGTCGCACCAGATTTCACTGCCATCATAAACTGAAGGCAGGCAGATTTACCTCTAGCACAGACGGAAATTAGGAATTTCGGAAATGGCCAATATCAGAACTCCAGGAAGAGGAAAATTGACTTTTTCCGATTGGAAAAGAAACCAAGGTTGAGTGCAAAACTCATGGGTTTGAATGGGGGTGGTGGTGTACATATTCAGTGCATATGAAATGTTCATGTGGGGGTTTGGTTTTGGGGTTTTTTTTTTTTTTTTGAGTTATGTTTGGGGTTTTTTTATTGTTGTTTTTGAGGTTTGTTTGGTTTTGAGGTTTTTTTTAATGTTCTTGATCATTTCTCAAAATCAGGGTAAATGACCAAAAGAGCCAATGTTACAAACCAAAAAGACACTGTTGCTTCTGAAGCATTACAGAACTTTTTTTACTTCAACTGCACAAGTAAGATGAGGAGGACAAACACAATACATCCATATTCATTACTCTACACCCAAAAAAAGGTTTTCAAACAGAATATCATAACCACATGAAAACAAGATAACAGCAGACATTCTGTGTAATTGAGAATTTTGTGAGAAAGTCAGGGCATATATAGAAAGTTTTTAAAAGAACCAGCTCACTTCATTGGCATAAGAAAACATTACTCTTACACCAATGCTTCCAATCTAGGACTTTTATTTACCATATTTTAATTTTCTTACTCCCTACAGTTACAAAGGTTCAAACTTCTCCCAAAAGAAAATGTATACTAATCCATTGTATACATATTTCATCTTGAGTGACATGTAACATGCTTTTCAGAGGCAGTCTGCCAATTAAAATACAAATGGGACTATATCCAGTCTTGTACATTTGCAGTATAGGACTACAGAGGGTCATGGGATGAGATAAATCAGCGTAATATATTTATTCACACACCACATCCTATTACCTGTGCTTGCCTGTACAGAATAAGCATCCACTTTGGATCTGTTGAGATGCAGAATAAAACCATCACAGCGGACCAGAACCTTCTCCCACTGGCCCAAAATGCAAAGCACATCTAGGGCCTTAAATCCTTCCCCCTTTTTTCCAATGTCATAAGAAAAACAACTTCTGCCAACATTAAGAAGGCTGCTGTAAATTCAGATTCCCCTCAGAAATGGCATCTTCTGCCTTGAAATCACATTCCCCATGGTGGGGATGGGGAACACTGCATGCACTCCTGTGTTCGGAGTATCTGGAAAACTAGCAGAAGCTAATGCATGGGGTTTCAGCTGAGTATCTTCAAATCCCACATATTTCTACAGATGCAGGCCAGCAGAAGAGCATTCTCGTACTAAGCTGTGGATTTTCTACACATGTGCAGCCCAGGAGGTCTGATCCTTCCAGGAAGCAGATGGATGTGTTGCACATGCTCAAATCAACAGCCAGTCTGTTTACAGTAAGCACAGTGCTTCCTGGAATTGAAGAGTTTAGTACTTACGCGGTGCTCAGTTTATTTATGTAAACGCAGAAATCTAAAGGTTTCCGCGAAATCCATCACAGAAACACGACAGCTAAAGCAAAGCCTTGTGCTAGAAGTAGCATCGGGGAACGTCATCTGCTTTGTGTTGGTACCTGATGACAGGAAGATCCATCTCATTGGGTTTGGGATTTGCAGGCATTAATTTCTGCAGCACGTCACATCGAATCTTTTCGGGGCCCATCGGCACCGAACAATAAAACTATCCAAGGAAAGCTGAAAGCTAGCTATAAAACTTTACAGTACTTAGGATGTCCCTACCGTTGTTTTAGAGAAGCTTTTCTGAATTCACTCTCTAAAATCTCCCTGGACCTAGTATTATATTCCTCACACATTTGTTGGTTTTATAGAGTCAAGGAGACGTAATTCAGAAAAGAGCGCATTGATTGTCGAGCTCTTTCTTGGCAGGAAGCTAGGCAATAAAGAAACCATTGCGTGACAGTATCTTCAAAAGTATTCAAGGTTACCTCCAGTTCACCATGCTCTAGCACAAAGTGCTGCTTGCGCGACTGCCTCATGAATGTCACCATTCTAGAAAAGGATCACGAGATACAGATTTGACAGGAATCATTTGGATTCAGGTCCTTCCCATTAATAATCCTTTTTAAAATTTATGCCAGCCTTATCTCTTCAGGAGAAAGCTATCTGAAAAATCTCTGTATCTATTGCCAACATTAATCAATTCATTTCACAGAAAGTAAACGCAAAAATCAAAATACGATTCAATTCACTTAACATGGTGGATTTTATTATTATTAATTAGTTGGTTTTTATCTGTAACACATTAGGTTTAGACAAGGCTTATTTGAACATCTTTGATTTTAAATTCAGTTTCTTGTGATGCATGGAAATGTCCAGCTTGTCCATTTCCATCCAAAAAACCAAGCTGAGGGATTAAGTGACTTGCCCAGGGACAGAGGGGAAACCTGAATCAAAGCAGATCTCCTACAGCCTTGGCAGGTTCCCATCCAAAGGATCAGCTTTTCTTTATCTAAGCACATCATCAGGCGACCGAGCATAGGGAAAGACATCCTGACAGCACCGGGACAACAAAACATCTTTTTGCCTTGCATTTTCCAACATAACCTGCTTACTTTTCTTTACGTGCATTAGACACACAGATGAAACCCAACTCAGCGCAACACAGGGTGAGTGCTAAATGAGAAGCAGTGGAGGGATGCCAGGCTTTTGGCTGCCCAGCCTCCGGCGGGCGAGTACATCAGCTGAGACTTCTGACTATTTGGATAGGGTTTTATTTTTTTGGAACAGCATCTGCTGCATGTAATATTTTAAGGCCAAGTTTCTCAATTATGGAAAGCTGAATAAGCAACAAGTGAAATAAATCCAATACTCTTATTCTAGTCTCTCAGGATGCTTTTCCACATCACTAATACCCCACATTACTTGAGATAAACAAGGAAGGTTGGCAGGTGCTGGTCAGCAGAAGCTCAAGTCCACAGTGGCAGAGATGCTGGGGATGAGACTAGCAAACACTGGCAGAGTTCACTTCAGCATCATCTGCAATGGACCTGGCTCCAGCCAACCCTATTCTTCTGCCATCATGATAATTGGATCTGTCTGCATTACAAACCCCTAAAATTAATAGAAAATAGAACCAGACAGGCACACAGATGTGTATCTTCCAATAATATATAAATCGACAAGCCAAAATACTTGAAACAGCAGAATAGCTGTACCAAAAATATGCTAGGCAAACCTTAGATTAAACTGTACTCATGCAACAGAATCAGCATGCTAGCAATTAAATGGCTTTATGCTTGAAAAAGTAATTTGTAGTCTCATGCAATTAAGTGTAAAACCATTAATATTAATATTCTATAATAATATTTATGCTGATAAAGTATTAAATCACCCACTACCAAACAGTTTCAAAAACAAGCCAAGTCAAAAAATGCTCAGACTAACCATAGGTAGCCCAGCAAGTTTTACAAACTAATTAAAATAAATATGATTTAAGAGACAGAGCTTGACTAGCAAGCAAGGGTATTTTTTTTAATAACTGAAATCTTTGAATGTTTAATTTTTAAAATTGCTTCTAGCTGACTTAAATGAATATACCACTGTGAAATCTAGCTCCTCGGAGGCCCTAACGAAGAAAAGCTCAGGGCCAGAATTTCACTTGCTCAGAATGAATTAAGCACAGATTTTTTTCAAAGCTCTCTTCTCCATGAGGAGGAGGTGGGGTTGCAAATGTGTTTCCCACCCAAGGGCTGCCACTTACAGCCAGGTTTTGGCAAGATTTTAACCTGTGACTGTCTGACCGTTCTAGAGAATCCAGTGCCAGCTGTGGGTATTTCCTTTTGCCGTTGTACATTCAGATAGTAACACCCAAAGGTGCCAGGGCTCCTGTGTGGGGTCAAAGACATCCTCTGCCCCGAAGATTTTATGGTCTTAACGCCTGCCACATCAGGCCACTCTGCAAAGAGCTCTGCAAGTCTTTGAAATTCTTCCTACACCAGACTTTCCCCTTTCATATCTTCTATATCTGCTAAATGCAACCAAGCTGCTATTCCTTATCTTCTAAACCTCCTTTTGTGACATTTTTAATTTCCCATTCTCGTTTGGGCCTATTACAACTTTGTAGATCAGTCACCTGTTTGAGAAGAAAAATCTGAACAACATAGGCGCTGCCTCTATCCATCTTTTTGCCTCCTTCCCATGAATATTAAAGTAACGGAAAACGAAACCCCCTGACAGCAAGCAGCAAATACTGACATTTGCCTGCACAGCTGCAAGCATATTTAAAGTAACGCCGAAGGGGCTTGCATCTACCGAGAGCGCGCGCAAAGATGCGGCCAAGCGCTGCTGGCCGGCGCGCGGGGGGACACACCGACTGGAGAAGGCTGCGCCGGGCAGGGTGGAGGGGAAAGGAGCGGCTGCCCGGCGTCCCCGAGGTAACTCCCCACGCCATCACCCTCCTTGCACCAAGCCATAACACACGTAGAAAATACACAGATCAAGGCTGCGATTAATCAAGTGCGAGTAATCTGTGGCAGCAGACGCCTGCATTCCTCTGATGGAGCCTTTTCCTCAAGGTTTCAGGACATTTGGTTTCAAATTGCCCATAGTAGTCCCTTCCACGGAGGGTAAAAAGCTTTCCTTCCTCTTCTAAACTACCCCAGGGAGCCTCATCATGCAAGGCGGGTTCTCTCCGCACCCCACCACCCTTCGGCAGCGCAAAGGGGCAGTGAACCAGGGGACGGCAGCGACCTGCTCCGTCCCAGCACTGCACAGCGAGTCTTCGGCAAAAGCCTCGTAACTGGAGCCAGAGCACCATCACAAATCATACCCACGGCAGAACAGCATCGGTTTTGACATTTTTGTCAAACTTGTGAAAGTACAAATAAGTTTCTGGAGGTGCTGTCAGAAGTCCACCTACGCAGGATCAGCCGAGCTGGTCACAAATCCAACTCCCCAATGCCGGGAGCGGATGGGGAGTGTTCATCGGCAGCAATGAGCACCGTGCCAAAATCCTGCGTAGGGCAAAGAATCGAGGGGGAAGATTAACATGGCACAGGGATGGACATTAAGCAACTAGATGGAGAGCACTCGAGGCTGAAGCTGCCAGAGGCTGACTCTCAGTGCTGCAACAACTGAAAGCCCGTGAGATGGCTCCACCAAGCCAGAGTTAACGGGAAATATAGCTTATTGAGAAAACCCAGTCATAAACACTAGTAAAATATGTAACTAGTGACATTAGTATATCAAGGGAGCTTTTCCTAGATTGAATTCAGGTTGTTTTGTAACTCGCATCAATATACTTGATATGATTTCAGTGGACCTGGAACAATTCAGTCTATGAGAGTCTGACTTTGGGGAAGCTGTAATAATCTCTGCAGGCCTGTCACCCAGTCAGGGCAAATAACAGTCTGCACTGATTTAATGCGCTGTAACAATTCAAGTCAGTACGCAACAGCTGCTTATTTTATTACATGATTTGGATAAAACAGCGAGACGTTTTCATTGAATTTGCTGAACTTTCATCAGGGTGTGTTTTCACAGCCTCTGTGTGGGGATAGGAGGCACTTTGAAAGTCAGTGCCAAGTATGCCTATTGTCCTGGTGAGCTGGACAGGATTTAGAGTTTATTCTACTCTGCTTTCAAAAGCAGCATTGCACTGTTGTATTTTGCCCCTTCTTAGTGTACAGTGCAAAATTCTGTTTTCTTAGGTGGCTGTAGAAACAACTCGAATACCTATGAGTAACCACTACACTGTCCCGAATGCTAATGCAGTTATACTGAAAGGATTATCACTGCTTTTTATTCTCTTATTATTGGAATGCTGAAGAAGATGCGAATATCTCTTCATGAAGCCAATCTTACTACTGAGACCATGGTCTTAATACCATGAATGACTGATAAACTGGGGAGGAAGCAAGGATTTTTTTTTACCCTCTTGCAAGCAAGGAAGTTTACCACCTTGCAATCCTCACATACAGACTGTCCATAAAACCAGATCTCAGCTCCTGAGGAGTTGCCAGGGAGTATGGCAATCAATTAAAATTTGGGGCAACACATTCATTTTGTGACTCAAGAATGAGCAGAATGCTGTACCACCAAAATTAGAAGCAAGTAAATAGCACTGACCTAAATTTATCCTCAGTTATATCTCTGGAAGGTACCCAGTTTGCTACAGACCTACAATTCCCTAAGGACAGTTTGTCAAAAGGGATGCTGGGGGATCATGAAGGGCTACACTGCACACAGAAAAGGCTGAGGGTGTACCATAAAAACATTTGCAAAATTATTCCCCTATTCAATCATAAATATCTTGTCTTTAGCAAAAGCTTGATCAGACACAAAATCAAATCTGCTGGATATTTGTTATTTGCTATCCCTGGAGAGTAGCACAAGGAAATCAAACAAGTGACACAGTAGGGAGCATGTAATAGTGTCTACACTAGCTTCTAGTTTTAATGTATCTTCAACAGTAATGAACAAAAGTGACCAGTTTAAAAGTGTGTCAGTTTAGAAGCAAGCAATTTGTGTAAGTCATTGTAATTATTCCTTCCAGCCAGCAACGCCATTGATTTGTTGTCTCCTCCAACCAACTAACCTTTTAAGTGCTGTTGCAGGTTTGCAAGGCATGCGGACTAACCTCTACCCAAATCAGACTTGAGAATTGCCATCCTGCTATTTTGTTTTTCTTTAAGACAAATATGTTGCATAAAACTAAAAAATCTTCAATATTTTCATGAGGCTGAAAGGTCTTAACAACAACATACTTGGAAATAAGTCCATTTTGATTTTTTTTCTAAAAAATTCAGACTTTTGCTTTGGAATTTGAGCATTCTACACAGATTATTTCATCTATGTTTTTTCTTATTGTTGTCATTTTGTTGTTTCGTGACATGCAGTGATAGTGCATAGTTTAACATGGCAGAAAGGTTAATTTTAAGAAAATATACCAAGTCACAAATACATCTTACTCACTGAAACATTGCATCCTCTTCTAAAAGTCAAAACATCCTCTGCATTGAAACAGTCTGAAACTTTATATTAGCCAGGACACACTGACTATTTAGACATGTGGGTTTTCTCTTGTTACGAAAGATGGTGCTGAATTATCAAAAGATAGTTTGGGTTGTGGGAAACATATTTCCCATGTTTTTTAGATGCTTGCCAAACTGCTAAGAGTGATTAATATTTTCTTTCCCTCTGTCAAGAGGGTGCATATTTTAAGCTATCACATCACTGCTTTAAATATATGGCACAATTCCACAGTGATGCTTCCAGTGTCCCACTCAACAGCCTTGAACATTTGTTTAAAGACACTTGGTTCATAAAACTGGAAGATGTATTGGCAGCAACATGAAGAATTACATACTCTATTTCTCCCCCAACTATTCAGCCACAAACCCTCTTGCAGCCCAGCTATGGTACCATCCATCTCTGAGGAGCACGTCACATGCCTTTCTAAAAGGTCACATCACTCGCACCACTTTCTCTAGCCCGAGAAGGCAAACAAAACAGCTCTGCAGAGAGATATCACTGCTGTCTATCAACTACTGGATATTCATAGTGAAACAGTGTGGTAACTGCCCAGAGACACGGATCTCCATATGTTCTCAGTTCCTACAAAGGAACTGATACTCCGCCCGCTCTCAAGGTTTACTCATATCAACCAACACTTGTGGTACTTCTGAGTTTTGGATATTGTCAGTGTAAAAATCAAAAAGAAGTCCAGCTTCTTGCAGCTGGGCCCCACTTTATCTGTGAAATTCAACATCTGCAGATCTTCTGGATAAGCTAAGCAGAGTTTGCCATTTACGATGGTAAAAGAGCGCTTTGCCATGAGTTGAGGTTGCCCAAGAATGACTGAACTGCAACAGCCCTCAAGTCCACATGCTTGCTTTGACTGGTAAAAGGAAGGACTCCTCAAAATCAGGAGTTTCTGTTCAAAGCCTGCTTTTTACAGGAGGAAAAAAGAAAAGCTGAAAGATTTTACTATCATGGAATTCACAGCCAGGCAGTTTGAGCACAAAATTTGACTCAGAAGTGTTTTTCCTTAAAAAGGAAATGATTAAATAATTTAAGTATTCATTACTAACCAAGCATGGTTTCCTTCTTTCTCTAGTCAGGTCATCTGTGCTTTCAAGTTGATGTTTCTGCACCTTGGCCTCCTCTACATCAAGGCTCTTGTGTCTCAAGCACAAGAGCCCTGGACAGGTAAGCAGAGCCACAGCCCCCAGGGGAAGACAGACAAGAAATAACAACTTTCCAAGCGAGATTGGGAGAAGAATAACTGAGGTGAAGCAGTTCCTGCCAGCATACAGAAAGTGACAGCCCCATGCATTTTTGTGGTCTTTGCATTGTGACAAGAGTAACCTTCAATTCATCCATTGCCTATAAAGCTCCAAAAAAACCCCTGTAAGCCAGGCTGGTGTGAACAGTCTCTGGGCCACCAGCAATACCAGACTACAGTTGCTAGTGCTGCTATAAAGGAGTAAAGGATTGCTTCCACCACCGGTATACTAGCTCCGGCTACGGCATCAGACACGCAAGCAGAATCAAATGCCGGACTGCTAATAACTCAAATGTTGCAACCCTGCAGCGAGGGGCAAAGCTATTTGATGCAGGATTCAGCAGGGTGTCCTTGCCTGCCCTCCCTTGTCATTTTACATGTCCTCATTAAGTCAGCAGCAGGAAGCTAAAGGGACCAGGACAGGTACAAATCTCATCTAGGGAGAAGCTCAGAGAGGACTTACAGTTAAGTAAATTTTTCCACTTTGTTAAAGTTTTTTGTTCAGTACAAAGAGGGGAAAAAAAAGGCTGTTCTTCTGATTCTTTATCACTATCACATAATAGCATTGGTGAACTTAGCATATATCCTACTGTCTTGATTTTTTTTTTTTTCCTTTTAACATAATGCTGGGAAAGTCTCCAAGGCTTAAATAAAGATCTTACCTTGGCTCTCAAGCTTGGCAGGCTTTTGCTTCTAATACAACACAGATCAGAGGGGTGTTTTTTGGCTCTCCTACCTGAAATAAGCTTATTCTCCAACATATGTTTCTATGAGTTATGAAAGCACTATGTTTTTGTAGCATAACTTCCTGAAGTTGGGAAGGTGCCTCAGGTAACAGAATGGCATGTTTTCGTACAAACTTTCATTTCACAAATAGTCTTTTTTGATACCATCACAGTCAGTAGCTAAGTATAAGAGAAAAAAAGCTAGCAAGTCTCTTTTGCTTCTAGTGCCCATTAGAGAAAACAGTCACAAAAGAACCTGCCCACACCAGTAAAATTCCTATTAGCCTGTTTCTCCTGGTCTGGCTTACCAAAGGCAATTCACTGCACACAAGCAATACAGCTACAGTCAGGTCATCATCTCCTGAGACTACCACACGTACCAAAGCTTCCACCAGTGCCTCTGAACTCTACCCTAAGGCAACTCCCGCGCCAAGCTCGGGGTCTCTACTGTTGTCCGGATTCAGTTTCCCTTTGCATAGCTCTTCTCCACACGGGGATTTCATTTTTCTTTTCTTCTCACTTTCTTGACTGCTGGAGGAATTGGGGTAGAAAAGTCATACCGAGAAGATCATCTTTCAGATGCAATGACATGATTAATTCAGAAAACAGCATCTGCCATCTTCCTGGGTGTGACGTTCCCAAGCACTCAGACTCTGGAAACCCAAGGACACCACTCTTGGCTCAGATGAGGGCTGCACACATCAGCCTAAATTCTTTCGAAAACGTGAATATCTACAGTGATACCTCAGGGAGTACCAAGTTATTTTTAAAATCGAAGGGCTTACACATGTAGAAGCAGAGCACACAAACATCCACCACGCTAATTTTATCTGTCCAATCTGATGAGGGGAGGGAGAAGATGAGGTGGACTCCTGGGAAGGCAGCCCCACAGCCAAGGCTGTATGAAGAGACACCAAGCGAGATGGAGGCCATCACGCTCTTACAAGAACAGCCACCTCCACAGCAGTCCCTCCTGCACAAACTGGGGGTCGGTAAGGAGGTCACTCTTTCCTAGGACTATTTCTCCCCACTTCCCTGGCCCTTCCATGGGGCAGAACTCAATCTTACAGGCCATGTTTTCCAGGAGAGGTTAGCCTGCCCCACAGTGCAGGTGGTCCAGTTGAAACTATCTTTGCTCCTACGAAGCAGAAACATGCTTGTTTCTCCACGAACCTGAGTAGCAATCCAGGAGGAATCTGGACCCGCTCACCCAGAACCAACCCTGCTCTTCCTGCAGATCCTCAGGGTTCTGCTCCCCAGTTCTTGGGGGAGGAGGGGGGGGGGGGCAAAAGCA
>JAVJGG010000094.1:38602004-38681305 GCA_035590195.1 Aviceda cuculoides
CAAAAGCAAGATTCAGTAATTTAAAAACCAAACCAAAGAAAAAAAGACAACTGTGAATACCAACTATAAATACAGCATCAAGTCCTGCTGTAAACTCGCAATAGAGCCGACCTAAAAATAGCAATACAAGACGAAGCAGTGCAGTGCTGGTGTTGATAGGAACAGCAATGTCAAGAGTATGAATATGGAAAAGAATAAGACTGCTACAGTAATTATCTACCTAACACAGAACAATGTGGAATAAATATAGAAACCTTATTGCCAAAAAGGCTCCTACTCCCACATCAGTGTTAGGAGAAATGAAAAAAAAAAAAAAACCAACCCAGAAAATTAAGTTATAGAAGGAAAATATTTTTTTTTCTTAGATATAGTGGTATTTTTCTGGTTTGCCTTTTATTATATGACATATTCATTTTCTTAAGTGAGAGATCTGACCAGAATCTAGGGCTGTGCATCTCCTGCATACTTGGTCAAAAGGTCTAGCAGCACAAGTGGGATTATTTGCTCACATAATGCAGTGAGACTCAACAAGAAATTAAGAGACTGGACAAACACTGTAAAGATCAGGAAAAAAAACCAAACACCACCTCCAGTTCCTGTTCATGTCAGCTGATTACTGTAGTCCTCTCATACAATTCTCACCTCATTCACACTGGCTGTATTATAGAGCAACCTGGGTACCTACACTCAGAAGGTCCAAGAAGTAAATGCACACAAATCCGTGCAAAACAGTAATTTCCCGGTGCCGTATACTCATTCTCTAACACATGCAGTAACCAGAAAGCTCATGAATGTTTTTGGCATTGGCAGTGGGCATGGGGTACACATGGCTGGGTTGCCTCCTTAGACCAATGCAGCAAGGCAGCTGCCTTATTCGTGGCAAGCATTCCTTCCTAAAAGCTTTTTAGCAAGCAGGCTCAAACTGCATGGAGTCTTCCTTGCATCCATAAACAGAGCACAACGCGCCTGCTACCAAACACCACAGTACTGGTCAACACAAACTGTGCGGGTTTTGGTTATATTATAAACTCCTCTCCAGAACAACAACAAAAAAGTATAGCCATAAAATGTGTTTTAACTGCTTATTTAAAAAACATGTTGTTTTGGAATTTTACTAATTATTTGGTGATTGCCTATGTGTTAGGAAATCTTGAAGATGAATAGTTATTCTAAACTAATACCTAAAATCCCTATTATCTAAACTAATCAAGTTAAATATCGGAAAAAAATGAAGAAGTTTAACAGAAACAAATTTGACAAGGTGAGTATAAAGGCATATAACCCGAGGGAGTCATGTTGATTCCTTTACCAGATGTAGATAATGACTGTAGAAGTTTGCTACCCTTAAACTTGTATTTTATGCCATATATAATCACTTTGCCTTTTACTGTTACTCTGTTCAATTACCTGATGTGACACAGCATTTCCATTCTTTCTTTTTTTCCTTGAAGAAGCTAAACACAATGCAACATGAATTCCTTGGTCTGAAAGCTCAGAATCTCATGGAGAAAAGTAAGCATGTACTTACGACCAGAGAGAGTTTCTTCCTTGTGTGATGACTCCCGTGAATTTTGTTAGCCTTCGAGCATCTACTTCAATCCACTGATAGGGGTCATTTCTTCCTGCACACCAAGCACCATCATAGAAATCATTTTCGTTAACACCTGCCTGAAAAGAAGGCAAAATCATCTTCACGAATCAGAACCAAGAAACTGAAGGTCTTTCATGGGAAAAAGAAAAGGACGCATGAAGTCATCATTCATTCCACTCACTCCTTTGGCAACAGTTTAAGACCCCTGAGACTGCCATTCTCAACAGCTGTATGGAGTGATCAAAATGTTTTCTTACTCAAAGTGGGGAGGGAAATTCTGCAAAGTCCCTTTAAAAACTAGGAACCATTACATATAAATTTAAGTTGGAGTTAGAAAGCATAAACAGAGCTTCAGTTCAGTCCACCTGTCTGACAGAGCCTTTATCCAGAACAGATTATCCACATGGTCTTCAGAGTTATGAAAGCCCTAAAAAGCCAGCTCCAACCTATATAAATAATGGGCAGTGCTGGAGCAATCTCCTTTCCCCTGGAAGCAGCAAAGGAGAGTGTAGGGCATATGGGAACAGTAATACTATTTCCCAACAATCTTCACTCCCAGAATTATTTATTTTCATCACTAGGGTGTCAAAGGTTAAAAATTCAGGAATGTCCAGCAGTACCCAAGTTGCGTACCAATCTATATCCCAGTTTATGCTGGCAAAACTGCCACAAACAGCCTTCTCGACATTTTCAAAGAAATAGCTGCAAGGTATTTTGAGTAAGCTGTATTTCAAATAGATCTGAAATAGCACTTAAAGAAACATAGCATCTGGGGTCTTCAGATATTTATCTCATTACTAAAGCCCAGGAAACATTTGGCACCAAGCTGGCTACTGCCACAGAGAGCACAGAAGCTTTTCTATATGGTCTTCTGAGGCTACATATATATTTATGATACTTCATCAGTGCTTAATGTGGAATTATCATTGCCATCCATGCAATTCCAAGAATGGATATCCTTAAATATTTCCCAAATATAAATGAAAAGTCTGGAAAACTTTGTAAGACAGATCCAAAAGCTCTGGTATACAGCTACCCTCTGTTCAGTGGTATATTTTCAGTTGGTGCATGTGTATATGTTAAACATAAATGAAATACCCAGAACACAACTGTCAATAAAGTTTCCTGAATTATCCCTCAGCTTCCCACTGAGCAGTATTAGCAGATATCACAGTCATAGCTGGGTTACAATGGCAGAGATTGACAGGTCTGTCTACCTCCATGTTTACAGACCATTTCTACCAAAACGGGCATTGGGTGGGTCTAACTCAAAGAGAGGATACAGTTCTTAATCCCTTTTCCCAATGTGAGTTTGGCGGCATCTGAGGGAAGTGCTGCAATACATAGACACACAATCAATTCCTAAAACTTCTCATTTTCTCAGGTATTCAAATCTAAGATAAGGCAGCTTAAAAATTACTTGCTTTCCTGCATCGACCAAAATTACATGAAGCTTCCTACTTTTACGTATTAACTCTGATATTTTAAAGTGAAGTTTGTATAAAAGTCAAAGTACAAGATAGAGAGAAAAACTTTATTAACAATGAAAGATAAATTCTTCAAGGAGACCTGAACAATGGAAAAACATGAGAATATAAATATGATCACTGACCTGAGTTATAACCTTTTTCAAGAAAAGGTTTCCATGCATTTTAAAATAAGAATTTGAAGTAGCCTTAGGGTTTAAAACTAATGCTTGCCAGGAAGCGTTAAGATCTGCAGAGCACCTTGAGCCAGCATCATGCTAATCCCCTTCACACTGATGAAATTCCACCAGTTTCTGCAGACCAAGTAGCCTTATCTCTCAGTGCTTCAGCTGGGATCCTTGGTCCTCATTCAGATTCAGGGTATTTCCTATTACTGTGATGTTCATCGGGGTATAAACCTCTCCTCCACATTATAGTGAGGAGAGGGAAGCAGAAGAGAGAAAAAAAGAGCTTATTTGCAAAAAAACCCTGATTAGATACTCAAGTCTCCATGGTTTCAACCAGACTTAAATAAAGCTAAGCATATGTTTAAGTTGTATATCAGATATGGAGAGCCTAAAGGGCACACTTACAGTTACACACAGCTTAAAATACTATGGCCTTAAATAGTGGCAAAGAGAGCAGAAAAAAAAAAAAAAAAAAAAGAAACTGTGCTGCTACTTCTTCCTGCTCTCTTATTTCCTGACATCAGCTTCTCTGAAGCCAAAAGAATATTTTTACTAGGTAAGAAGAAGCAGGTGTCTGTGTATAACTAGCAAAGAGCACTACTTGAGAAAGAGGAGTTTAATCAATGAAAAGTTCTTACTGGAACTATTTCTGAAGGAAAAGAATACCAATAAATTTGTGTTAAAACTTCTCTTTTCAAGCTTCAAGTCTGTATTTTTTTCTTAAGGTGCTTGAAGTTTTGAATTTGCCCTATGGGAACTTCAAAATATTGTTTCTATTAAAAAATGTTTATAAACTCAATCAAATATTTAGTAGTTAAAATTGCTCTTAAATTTCTTTGGAAAAATTTTCATTCCTGAAAGATGAAAACAATTATATTAAATATTCAGTCAAAGAATATAGATCAAGATACCTTTTCTCAGCAAGATGTTTACTTGAATTTAAAGATTGTACGCTGAATTAACAGAGATAATAGATTCAAGTTATGACATGCATAACTTTAAGCTATACATTTTAAACACCTGCATTATCTTCATAAGTAGGAGAGTGAAGGAGCTAATGAAAACTGGAAGTAAAGACTAAGTCTTAAGCAAACTCTTTTTTCCTTCACTGAATTTTCAAGAATAACTCAAAGTCTAACCCAGCTTATATTTACTTGTTGCCAAACACAAAAACATTTCTCAATATGCAGTGTCTTATGAAAAAATACCTTTTCGATCTAGGAAAAAGGACTTTTTTTTCCTGTCACTCCTAAGTTACCTATAAACGTGAATGCTGAAAATTGCAATTCAAATAAAATGAGTCAACTGCTTATAATGTACCCAGAAGCTAAGATGAAGGGAAATCATGAGGTTACAATTCCTCTACAAATGATATCACTTCCAATTTTAATTCATGTCTCTCTTCCGAGTTAGACATGTGCAAGACAGAATAAACACTTGCTCATATTACCACTGTTCCAAAAGTCTAATTCTATAATGAGGAGAAAGTTATTACTGCCTAAATGTAGTCAAAAATGAAGAAAGACATTTGAGTCTTCTGCCACAAGTCAGCTGGAGCAGCAGTAAAAATATACCTAATATCAAACCATTTCTGCTTAAATTCTTTTCTGTATCCAGCAGGATGATCACAAACATTATTTTACCATAGGAAATTTGGGAGGGAAAAAGAGCACGTTACTCATCACAGGTATTTGTAGCAACCACTGCTAGAAGAGAAGAATTAAAGCACACAGGCTGAAAGTAGGACTTCCAATAATTTTGTCTTTTGCTTGTGTTTTAATGGAGCTTTTCAGAAGGAACCAGTGAAACAACTGAAAAACCAAAAAGCAAGACATCCTGCTTGTTTGCATACACATGCTTGCATTACTTGGTTAATCTTCAATATTGTCTGGATTTCTCAAACCAGGAAAACAAGGAAGGGGAAGAAACATAATTTGACTAATTATTTCAGGTTTTAACCACTGCTAATTATTGTACAAGTGACAAATACTAATGACTTTCATCCCTGAAGGCAGAATGCCTCAATGAATGTTATTTTAGGCTGTGATTTTTCCTGATGATGTTAAATTACTACCGGTTGTGCCACTACTGCAGGCTAGGTCTCCAATATATGGGGCATTGCCCCTGCCCTCAAGAGGTCCCAGCTTAACCATCAAGTTCATACAGGACTGGGAACAAAATCCCAGGTCCCACACAGTGCAAGGTCGCCAGAGAAGCAGATCCTAGAAGGGCTTATCCAGTCCTGCCTGCCTGCCTTTCGAATAAAGCATACACTGACCGATAATTCCATACACTTCAAATAATCTAAACAGAAAAAAAAAAAAAGCCTCAGAAACCTTTGAAAAACTTCATTATTCTGCAAATTCCCCGTGAATTGAGGTAGTGCCAGTTACCTGGGGAGAGCCCCGTGCTTCTCAGCTGACTTGGCATCGAATAATGAGGTTGAGCAGAGAGCGGGTTTTGTCTTATTTCGGGGAGGAACACAATAGTCACATGAATATTGTGTGATGGCACCGCGGCGATACGCAGACCATGCCACAAGGGCAGCAGCCCATAAAATGGCTCCTCGCTGTACATTTAGCACAGTGCTCCGGTAAAACTTCAGTGGCACAGAGGCCTCTCAGAGCCTCTCTGACTTGGGCCAAGGGTTTTTCTTCACGTGCAGCCAGCATGAAAACACAGCTACGTAAATATCAGTGCCTTCGGCCTTTCCCCAGCATGCTGCAACCTGCCCTTTTGAGCAGCGGGCAGAAATCACCGGGGACCTCATTACCCATCTAACACATCAGTCCCCTCTAGTACCTATTCTTGGTTATAAACATAGATCTTCTAAATACTACCGAAATTCAGAAGTCTTAATGCAAATTAAAATTACGCTTTGAAACTCAAGTGACAGGGAAGACATCTACAAAGTCTAAGTGGCTTTGAAAAATTTTAAAGCGCTGTTAATTTTAAGCTAATCCCAAAGGAAATAGTATCTAAAGAAAAATAAAAGCAAGCCCATACATTTAACACTGCCAGTCACAGTGGTAACTCTAGGTGGTCAAGGTGTTTAGGGCATTACTCCATCTATAGTATAAGCGTTCAGTAAGGGTAAAAGCTTTTGATTTGAGGATAACTAGAAATCTTTATTAGAGGTAAAGGTGTAGCAGAAAGCCAGGTGTTATTGGGTTATTTGTGTAGGAGCCTCCCACAGTCCTGGGATCAGGTAAGTCCCTGGATGAGAAAAGAGAAAAAGCAGCTTTTGGGTGATAAGAAGAATCAATCCATGCAGAATTCATACAGCTCAGGAAAACAACGACGCAAAACGCTGCATCAAGCAGAAGCGGGACATTGTGAAGCCTCTGTTCACAGGAAGAAAAGCCCCATCTTCTGAATGCAGAAGAGCAAAAACCCCATTTGCCCCAGACAGAAGGTCCTTTCACCCGAAGCTCTGCGCAGCACTCCAGGGAGGGCTTATTCTCACAATAAAAGCAAAAGAAACCACCACCACAGAAGGGGCAGAAGCCTTCCAGTTATAACCAGCAGGGCCCAGGTGTGGTTGGTCCCCAGCAGGGGAAGGTGGGATGGGAGAACCACCGGCTCCAAGGTCCTCATTGATGGGACACCAAAAGAAATCCACTTGGTCTAATCCGAGTCCCCAGAGCTTTTGGGAAGGAAGAGCTGAGTGGTACCTCTCTTCTGCATGTTTCCCAGCAAAAAAAGGCTGTCCCCTTGGCTTCTGCTGGAGGGTCTGGACGACATTTAGGGGAAACATCATCCATAGGTAAGACTCTTGCACTCCTCCGTTTCTTTTAATGCGGTGTTACTGGTGCTGACATGACACCAGACCAGATGGACTCCTGGTCTAAACCAGTGTGGTCATTCTTCTATTTAAATAAATTGGACTTTAACACCAGCCTGAAAAATGAGGACTCACAACCAACAGAGAATTCAGAGGTTTGCCCTACAATCCTTGATCTTATGCCACTATATAAATAAAACTGTAATAAAATAATTAAACATTCCTACAGAACCCATCTGAATATCATCTGCATACTATTTTTGTATTCATGAGAGCTTTTATTCCTGGCAAAGAATAAGAAATAAAGAAGCAAAATCACTCAGATGTCAAAAGAAATTAAATAAGAAAGCTACAGATGAGACCTTGCATTGCACCCAACCCGCTGTACCAGCACACTGGCTTGGAAAACAAGAGCCTATTCCTGCCTCCACACTGGTCTCCTGCCACTCACCTCCAGCTGGCTCCGCTGTCCATGGGGCTGCTTAGCAAAGTCATCAACTGAGCTTTCTGACCAACATTAATCCATTAAAACAAATAATGAGAGAGAGAATTATTAAAAAAAAAAAAAAAAGGGGGGGGGGAACTGCCCCCACAAAGAAACTCACAGAGCTTTTTTGTAGAGAGGCACCAGAAGAAGCTGCAGCGAAGAGGGATGCTTCCACAGTGGGATTTTAACTGGAAGCGGTCCCTTCTCCCAGCAGCTGCCCACCATTACACTGCAGTGGGCACCATGTGAAATTGCACTGCTAATTAGAGCTCATCCTTCCTAGTCCCAGTCTTAGTTCATTAACTAGCAAACTCCTTCAGCTAGAGGAAAAAAAAAATCTAATGGAGGGTCTAATAATAAAAGTTAATTAATAAATTAAATAATCTGTAGGGATTTTTCACTGTTGACTTGGTGCTAGTATCCTGTTTATGACTTTTAGTTTTAAGTGTTGCACTCTATTATACAAAAGTAACATTTTTACACTGGAAAAGACTGTAATTCAGAAAACAGCACTAAGTGGAAAACAGAAACACAAGAAATGGGAAAACAGAATTTGGTCCTGCAAAGCACCTAAGCACACCTTTAATATTAATTAAAGAAGCTAAACCAGATTGTATGCTAGTGACTTCTGAATTGAAGCATTTTTTGGTAGTATAATCACTGCCTCTGAAAAACTGCCTTAGGGCAAGAGCTTCACTTGAAACCACACTTCCAATTAACCATTGTCATTAACTACAGGCAAACAACAACAAAAAAAAGCAACTTGCTGTGTGAGCTTCCTTCCAGGCCGATTATGAAGGGAGCTGGGACGATTCCCTGCAGCTGGGAAGGGAGCAGTTCTGGGCTGCCTCCACCTCTGCTTGCTCAGAGAGGCCTGTTTGGATTTGCACCCTCAGCACACCAAGTTTGGAGGGGTTTTTTTCTAATTACGCCCCATGAATCTAAAGGTTATCCATCAACCTTATTCACTTCTATAATTCCAGTGTTTCCCCTTCATTTGAATTACATGAGCTGACAAAGTAGTCAGAACCGATAACCATCCATTGGTTCTCTTTATGCAACAGTACAACCTTAAGCCATTCTCCCACTTAGGAGAAAAATTGATGTTACCTGAATATTAAGCCTTCCTCTGTGGGCCCCAAGGCCATACCGCTTTGCTGTAGAGGCATGGAGCTGGAAATCAGTAATTTTTAATGTCTCTAGACCAAGTGGAGGGCAATCTACAAAACAAAAGATTGATTAAAATTTAATTAAAAACCCCAAAATAACAACACAAAACAAACAAGTATTCAAAGTTTCTGGATTTCAGTTGTGCCAAACTGTCTGGGGTCCTCAGCTGGTGTGAATGAGCACAGCACCGCTGAAGTCAATGAGGAATGGCAGCTCTCATAAAATCACTGAAGCAATGCTGATTTACACCAGCTGAGGATCTGGCTTTTTGAGGGTCTCAGTTATTACGGCTTGCTGTACGCTTCAGTTTTTCATGGATATGCACAGTATTTCCTGTCAAGTGCTTTTCAGTACAAAATGCCAGTAAAACACCCTTTTATTTTTCTCTCTTTTTGGCATTTTCTTTTTCATTTCTTGTTTTGATTTCCCCCTCCCCGTGCTCATTCCAAGCTACTGTATGAAGTTATGTTTCTAATTAAAATCTGTCCTGGAAACTTCAATCACAGTCCCTCGCGTTGCACAATAGCATCTGTTACAGAGGTCTGGGAGGGCGGACGGCAGAGCTCTGCAGAGGTAATGGCTAAACACAAAGAGGGCAATTTTGAAACAAGGGGCCATGTCTCTAAGCTCCAAATTGTGCCTTGAAGAAAGAAAAGCAGATGCCATTACTTTAGCAGCTAGTCAGCAATGCAGCAAACTCCAGCCTGGAGCTCTGGCTTTGGAAGGTAAGATGTTGGAAAGAACCTACTTCATGATTAGCAGAAAAATATTCTGCTTTAAAATGACCCCAGCCAGCACAGTATTTAAGTCCCTCGGAATGCTTAGCGTATTTGTCCTCAGAATATCATGGATGGAGTGGGGAAGACCCACTCTTAGTTTCACAGGAGGTGAACAAAAGCACAGGGAGACACTTTGGGAGCACCTAATTGTACAACAGAGCACACTTTAGGGACCTTGCAGTCAGCGCCAGCTGGAATTGGAAAGTCTGAGTGGGGCAGAGGTGGAAAGAAGTATCATTCTTATTATCTCAATCAGGAACTTATTAGCTTAGACTAGGTTTTGCACTGCCGTGGCCATATCACTTCTGGGTTTGGATAGAGGACAGAGATTTTCTGCAGTCGAGCATGGGATGTTTGCTGTAACTTGCACAAGGGGCTGTGACAGAGACAGGAGCTGAGCACCAGTCATGGACCCCAGACCACATTCCCAATCCCCAGGCCACCAGTCCAGTCCCCAAAACATCCCTTCTCCCACCCGCCTGACGGCTGGGATCGCCATCTCGCTTGTGCCACAGCTGCTGGAGATTCGTCAAAGAGCTCACTCTCATGCTCTATACCTGTATCCCACTTACATATATATTTTTAATCACTCACCAAAATGTCATGAGGGTACGTACCTGAGAATCTCATCCAGGCCGTGTCTAACTTTCAGGTGGAGTTTTGCATTACTATGCACAAACTGGTAAAATATATGAAATTTCCTATGCTTCTCCTTAGCTCGTAACAACCTAAAATCCCTCAGGAAAAACATTACGTGCTGTCAATTCGTGCTTATATTTCTTTGTTCATCCTTAGGAAAGTTCTCTCACAAATCCAGGGCCAAATGTCTCCATCAGAGGCAGTAAGGACAAATGCTAAATATTAAAGTATTTTCTAAAGCACCAACAGTGATCTTAGTCTTACACAAGAGAAAAAATATAGACAGTTCCTCATTTCGAAGAGCTTTCAATCTAATTATCCAAAACAGAGAAGAGACAGGATGTATATGGAAAGCCAGAGGAAGGAATAGCTCAGAGGATTTTTGTTTCATTGGCTGATTGTTTTAATTGCATTTCCTTATAAAGCGTTTCATCTTTCATCGTACTCGGAATGGAAGAAGTCTCAGGCTCTGACAGATCTCTACTGGGAGTAAATTATATAGCTGGGAACTGCCTGCCTTTCTTTAACAAGTTCAGTCCTCAAGACACGTTTGGAAATCAATCTCATGGTGTAATCCTGCAAATGCACTTCAGAATATTTCGCTGTGTGAACAGTCTCACCATTCCCAGGCACTCAAAAGCCACCCAGAAGTACTCGTGCCAGGACTGAGCTGAAAATAAAAGCAAGCTGCTTTTCCGTGCTCCGTTGAGCCTGGCAGCTGCCTGTCAGACCTGGCTGAAGTTACCTGGAGTGACATACACCTGCCAGTGTATGTACGAGAAGTGGGTTTGGTTTTATTTGGACTGAAATGCTACTAATTTACTACAAAACTGCAATATTTTGGGGTTGCCTGTGGATTTCAAGGAGGGTTTCTTAGACTGCAAGGTGGATATTTACAGGCTGAAAAAAATTGCCTGCATATATTTGTGTGTATTACCTCTGTTTCTAGAGAAACTGAAGCCTAATAAGACTCAAAAATATTCATACAGATCTCAAACATGCCTAACTACTCTTTATTTTTCAAGGATGAATTATTTGTATTGTTTGTGAACTCACCAGATTAACAGGCCAATATTACAAAATGCAACAGGAGTTTTCAATGAAAGCAAGATTTGGCTCTAAGAGCAGGCAGAAGCTATCTCTGATATGCAGTACAGATACCTTTGATGAAAACTGTGCAATACGTTGTTAACGGTATGTTGTCCTTACTCAGGGTGCTCAAGCCTTACGATATTTCAAGTGAAATCATTAGGATCTTTACCATCAATTCAATAGTATCCAGGAATTTATTTTTTACTCTTATTTATATAAATTAGTAGAAGAACAGCTAACTTGCTTTCTCTGGTCATGAACTGGGCTTTAAACTGTGACTTCACTAACTAACTTACCAAATCACATATAGATTTTTTTCTTTTAACTCGGTAAGAAAAATCAAGTATTTTGGTCCGATATTTGAATGAAAATTAATGAAAAGCATTCCTTTCACAGTTGGCCTCTCTTTCTCCAGTGACCATCCCAAACTGGGAACAGAGCAGCAGGATTCTCCATAAAAGACCATTGACCTTTAGATGTTTCCATCTGTGCAGCTCTGCATGGCGGTGGGATTCTTGGAGTCATCAAGCCTATTGTTTGCAGTAGCTTTGATGTACGGAATTTGTGCTATTTTCCCCAAGAGAAGACCTTTGATTGTGCTTTTAAATGAAATTATGTCCTATATTTATAGCCATAATATCTGATTATTAATACTTTAGGAATATTAATTTTTTCCACATTCACATGAATTCCAGTGTCAATAAAGGGATGAAGAGAGGAGCATATTAGACCAAAAAATCATTCTGTAATGTACAGAGAAGGTGGGGGCAAATTTTTCAGTATGGCCTCATCTGATTAACTCTAAGTTACTCATTGTAATGCAACACAATCCACCTAAAGTTCCCAACTCACTACTGAAAAAAAACCCAAACCCTGACTCAGACCGTGAATTTAATTTTAGCTAAATTATTTTGTGAGTGGGTGTGTCCTCTGCTTCTTAAAGCTACTAGAGATAACCAGGACAACCTATTTTTGAAGAACATGCAGGAAAATAAACTGATTTATGGCAATCATAGGGACAGTACTTTTAAAGTATTACTTTAGTATATTTTATTTAAGAAATCTTCCATATAACAATGAAAATTGCTACACAATCAACAAGACTGTCTTAATGATTTTATATTCTCCATGCTAGTTTGAAAAACATTTGCAGAAGCTACAGAAACTGGGTAGCATGAATAATCAGAGTAGTTCATACCTTATAGATGCAACTGGAAATGACCTAGTTATTTGGTCATTTCTTTAACTGGTTGAAAAAGTAATCATTATAAAATAGAGGAAATTCAACTATAGCTTTGAAAGACATTTAAAACCACCTACTATGTACATAACAACTTACTAACAAAATGCAGCTAGTGTATTTATGTTTTAGAACAACCAAAAAGCAAGCTTTAAGCTTGCAGGTGCAGGGAAGAGGCTGAGTTATGGACATTTCTCTCTTCCTGGCCCATATCCAGCCATGATTCCGTGTGTGCTTTGCGATGTTGAATAGGTATTCACTTTAGAAATGAGCCATTAATAAGATGTCTGGATCAAATTAATTCCCAGACCTAAAAAGAGATGGGGCTCGGATTCAAACTTAATAACATTTGTATCTTGAACAGTGTTCTTGTGAGGTTTCCATTTCGAAATAGCTTTCCTATTAGCTATGTTAAATGGCTATATCTCAGTGTCCATTAGTTTCAATTATGCTTCTACTAGCCAGCCAGATGATTGTATCCCAGCTAAGGGCAGCAAGGGATTTCTGATACCCCGACACTGTTAGCAATCACCCGTCCCTTGAAGTCAGGAGGGGGAAACACTTGAGAATTACTTCATTCACAACATCATCTCTTGAGATCCGAATTTACCAGTTATAATTTAGGGCTTGCCTATACTGAGAGCACCACCTGAAAGAGCTCCTGAGCTCCCTTCTCAAGCCACCGCCAACTCAACTTGCAATCTCACCGTGGCTCTGTGCAAGGATATCGGTCCAGGTTTGAGAGCAGTTTCAGCCTCATGATGGCTGTGCCCTACTGGTGCAGCATCTTCCACTGAAAGTCTGGTCAAAAAAACCAACTTCTGCAGAGCCAGCTTGGTTGTCTTTACACCTGCAGTATAATTACAGCTGCTCTGCTGCAACATTAGCTATTCTTTATGATAAAACTGTATTAGCAGGCATTCTTTGAAACATATTAATTCTGTGAGGAGAAGATATATGTGTGAGCAGGGCAAGGAAAACACTTATGTTCATCTTTATTGTCTAAATTATTCATTTATTTTCTTCTGGTCTAAATAAAGATTGTCAGATAAGCACAGTTTGTCTTTATAGCTCTTGTATCTAATAAGGATGCATTTAGGAAATCATTCTGTACTGTTCTTTCAGAGGCATAGCAGACAAATGATTGTTTTATTTGAAGAATATTTTCCATCAATTTAGAAATATGTTCAGTTTTTCAAATGGAAAGCAAAAAAGAAGCATCGTGTTTCCTCTTCACTTATATTTTTAAGAGCCATACCTATAATTCTTTTCAATTCCTGCAAGTCTGTGCTTGTCTAACTCCTCATGCACAGTGCTACTCAAATCTAGAAATGGAGAAATATCAGTCTTGTGCAGTCTGACAGTCTCCTTGACATTTGGAGGCAGAATGTACTCTGACTATTTATTTTTTGTGATTCTACAGGTGTTTTAGCTCCAGGAGCTTTGTCATTTTTAAATACGTAAGAATCCCCTTGCACTTCAAAATGTTTGTTTGGGGAGAAAGGATGTTACACTACAGAGATACCAAAGTTCAGAGAAGACAAGGGTGAGGTCAAGGCAGTGCTGGCAGTGAGTTAACACAGAATTTTCTTTATGCAAAGAATAGTTTTAGTGCCAGGATTTCTTGTTGCTGTTGGTATCTGTAGCTTTGCATTTGGGGCTTGAGCTTGCACCATCAAAGTCAACAGAAGAACATCACTGTGATAAATTGGAAGACCTCATTGCTCTTCCAGTGTAACTGATTTCTTTAAGTCGTGCATTTTCCATCAAAACATACACTCCCAGTGTGATTTTCACTAACGCAGCACATCCCAAATTATCACTGCATTCAGCAGCAGCAATGAACACTGAAGTATCTTTAAAGATGATGCTGGTTGGTTTAGAGGGTCAAAACCATGTTGCACATCTTGGCCTTACTGTGGCCAGAGTTTGCACAAGTTGGGAGATGACGGTGGCCAGCAGGCACCTACAGCAATAGAGATGATCTGTTGCTGTTGGAAGGGAAGCAGGTCTGCTGCCAGCATGATGTGCTCTAGGATGCTATTTCTATTTCTACTAACAACCTATTACTGTAATTAATACCAGTTTCTTCTTTCTGTATCCCCATTTGCCTATCAAACTTGGCTATAGACTTGTCCCTTCTCAGGCCACCCTGTTCTCTGGGGACTCAACACATGTCTTGCCAACACAGTATGGTCAAGTATCTAATAGCAAAATCCCTTGTGATAAGACAGACTTAGTTTTAGGTTTTGATTCCCTGTTTGTATTTGCAGGCCATCCCAGGGTAGATGCAGAATTTAGGCCTTATTTAAGCGAAACACTTAAACATATAGTTAACAAAGAAGATGCAGATCTGTGAAGCTACTGATAGAGGTAAGTTAAACACACAACTAAGCATATATTTTGGGGGATGAAGACTTTAACACTTACTATACTAATCATACTATTCTTGGATCTTTATGGTCTTGGACAAAAATTCTTAATGAGGTCAATATAATAATTTTTACCCTAAGAGCTAGTTTTAGAGCTTTTCCTATGAAAAGTGTGCTTGATAATTCATCTTCCAAGAGCAAAGCTTTCAGTGGAAACTCTGGCAGTCTAATTCCTGTTTCTCAAGTAATACTGAGGTCACAGGTATGCAAAGTATTTTAACACTGCACCGCACCTGAAAGGTGAAATAACAGTAAACCCACATTTCTGCTGACCTGCTACTTGCTGAAAATATCTTTTGATTGCTTTTCTGCGATGGACAGCCTTTGCGGGGGCTGAATTAAATCGAACAAGGTTCTCCATTTTCTAAATGATTTGTTATATTTACAGTCTTAGGACATTTGTGAGGGGAACAGGGTCTAGCTAAATTTTGCTGTTTTGATGATATGATCGTGGAAGTGTGAAATTTCCACAGATGTTCATGAGTCACACTCTATACTTGGTATGGCCCAGCTTATCCCCGGAAACATGTCCGTGGATTTCAGTCTGAGCAGTTTTCTGAATTTTTTCAAGTCCGAAGTGTTGCTAGCAATAAAAATACTAGTTTCTTTTCTGGCCTGAATTCAGGCCACCAGCCTCCATGCACCTCAGATTAATTGAAGCTGTACAGGCAGATGAAGGTTCTTCAAGCACACACAGTTTGCTTTTATTTGCTTTTTCTTATAAACCCATTCCCAGGGCGCTAAAAGAACAAAGCAATCAATGTGCACTTACAACAAATCCCCTATATAGAAGTTAAAATACTGAATTATAGTCCCAGATCAAATATCAAATAAAAGATTAAATAGATGCCAAAATTTTCTATCCTAAGACAACATTAATTGTTCTCTAACGTTGCTTCAAAGCTGTATATTTTTCTAGGACAAGCAACAAATACTGCATGCGGGTTTAGGACATCGGGGAGTTCTCTCAGAAGGAAAGGGCAATATTTATCACAGCACTGCAACATACACTTATCCTTATGGTTGCTGTTGAAGATTAAAACAAACAAAAAAAGGCACAAACACTTGTGCCCAGGTCTGTCAGAGGTCTGACCCAAAGCCTCCATAAATAAGAAGCAGTATTTTCATGGGCTTTAGGTAAAGGCGAAGCCTGAGTGAGGCTCCCACAAATCTTACCCACCCGGTATCTCAGAGCTGCTTCTGATGACCAGATATGCCTCTTCTTTGCAACCATCTCCTCCAGGGGCTGCCTCTGTGTTTTGACAGCCTCTAAGCCCGGCAGGGAGGAAGGAGCTTTTCAATCCTAGCTGGCTCGGTTGGCACCGCTTTGCCTTTCCGGTAAGACAAAGACACTCCTTTCCCTGCCAGAAGCCTCAGCAGAGGATCTGCTGCAACGGTCTTTCATGTGTCCCCTCACCGCCCATGCTTGACGCAGCTCTTTAGGAAAGGAGGCAGTTACAGAGAGGTTGCAAATAGCTCCTGCTTGACGGCACAAGGCCAGTCCTGGACAGGGAAGGCGTCCACTGGAGCCAGAAGCAAGAGTGAAAGCCCTGAGACAGTGTCAAGGCCACCAAAGCTGTGTCTTTACCATATCTGACACTGGTGACACACAGAGCCTTCCCGTGGTGCAGAGACACCGAACACTTCCATGCTTTCTTTACGCCACCTAAAATCCTCTGCACCAGCTGGCAGGATTGGACCCACCAGCTACTTGAAAAGTTGCAGGGTACAGACTCTATGCAAGGCTAAAAGTGTCTCTTCTCCTGCTTCCAAGGTTGAGGGAAGATTCAGCAATTAGAGGCAAATAAAGGATAAATTAAGAATTATCTTGATCCTCTAGGTCAGGTCCGACATGAAACAAAACATTTCTGAGATTCAGAATGTACGCTTTTTTTCTTCCCCCCCTTTCATTACTTTTCACATTTTTGCTCCCTCACAAACCCAGGTTGTGGCTGGTTCTAGATGCAACAAACCAGCACATTTCGCAGGAAGAGCTTCTGTTATTCCTGGCACAGCTGGAAGCAGGAATTTCCAGAAAGCCTGTTCTCCGGGAGTTTTCTGGCCAAGCTTTCAGACTCCAGAGGCTCATCTAAACTCCAGATACCATACACACTCCCCGAGCTGCCTACTGCTGCCATCGCACAGCCTGCCTAGGAGATGACGTGATTTATGACGTGGACAACGCAGGAGCCCGATCCCACATGCACAAAGTCGGCACGCTTGGGCACAAGAAGCATTTCCCATTTTTTCTCCTGGCTCCGTTCCTTGCTGCCTGTGGTCCTTCCGCTCAGGGGGAAGAAGCAACCGTAGCCATACACACCAGCAGGCAGCAGCCTCCTCCAGGAGGAGAGACAGGTAGGTATGGAAACACTGCCCATAGCTCTTGTGTGTCTTAAACTGATTTCAGCTCTCTTTCCCCATGTCTCTTTAGCAGAAGAAAAAGGCTGAGGAAAGGGAGGTGAGGGCAGGCACCCCAGAGTTTCTGCTTCCCTGCCTATGGGAACATCACCTTGCTGACCTGACATGGGAAAGGATGAAGGTGGGAATCATATTGCAAACCGGCTCATGGCCATTAACGAAATGATACAAGGACAAGCTGCGTTCAGTGCAGACCATCAGAATATGGAGGCATTAAGTATCACTGTAGGCTAGCCCCAGGAAAGGTTTCCAGATGCTCGTGACGCTAGGTACCCTCTCATCCAAACCTGACAAGTCCTCTACTTTCTCTACAAAAGAATATCTGCATTCAGTCGCTCTGAAAAAGACATGTTATTACCTTTAATGGCCAAAACCAAATACAGCCTGAAAAAAATCATATCAATTCTTAACTTTTTATTATGAGCTTTGACTAAGGCTGAATTTTTTGCTATTAATTTTAAAATGTCTCCTCTGATATTTTTTTGAAGCACAGAATGAAGACTTTCTGTAATTCCAGCTAAAGCCACAAAACTGAGTACAGCCATCAAAAATGAAAACCATCTTTTTTTTTTTCCAGAGTCAAACAAATAGACTTAGCCAAACAATGGAGAAAAGAACTGAGACAGACCGCTCGCACAATAGCTGGGTGTAGGACTAAAATTACCATTAAAAATGCATATCTGTCCAATGTCTTCACACCAGAAGTAGCTTGAAATATCAGCTCACTGAGGTATACTGCTATGCCAAAGATTCTACAATAAGAACATTAATTGTAGCCATTAAAAATACACACTGAAACTTGCAATACCATTAACAAGTACAAAATCAAGACAGAAAATAGCTACTGTCTTAAGATACAACCCTGGCTTAATAAATGAGACACCTTAAAAGTGCTAAAGTTTAACCACTTTAACAATTACATTCGAGTGTATTTTACCAAAAACAGTACAACTGCATAAAAACAGTTGTAAGAGTATAAAATTGGCTTATGGTGTAATTATTTTCCTCCCCCTCTATGAAAGCTGTAGTAGCAACTTTATACAGAATATAACCTTAGTTAGGTATAGCACGTTCACTATCAGTTGTACACAGTGACAGCATAGTCAGGAAATTCCTTAAACATAAATAACCTGGAAAATGTCCCTAACTTCAAGCCCTGAAAATACACATCTACCAAGAATTCTGCCAGCTTTAAGGATTTTGCAGCAGAGCCATGCTTTTGGAGCAAAACAGGGATCCCAGGCAGCCAAGAGAAGTGTCCCAGCAGGAGGACGTAGGAAAGTGCTGTATGTGCTTCATCACAAGGATCAGAATTGCACACCTGGGGCTATAGTAGATCTAGCGGTGAAATACATGTCAACAGCTTCAGCAGTTCTCAAAAAACACCTAATTTCACTGAAATAGGTGGCATTACTATGATATCACCCAGTTTGCACCTTCTCACTCTCCCTAGCATACACATGAAGCCCACACATATAGAGCAGGAAAAACTTGAGAGATTGTAAAGGAGGTCTCATTAGTAGTGACCAGCCATTAAGTTTTATTGCCACTACTATAGTTACCTCCCCTCCTGAGAAAGACTAAAATCAGCCACTTCCCAGTAAGTGCTACTTAACATTATTCAAATTTTAAGCAAGTTAAGCTCTAGCATAGACCAAACTATATTTCTTTTACTTTTCTGTGAGGTGGAAAATGCGCTGAAAATGATACTGAGACAGATGCGTCAGCATCCTTTGATGAAGCAGTCCAAAGCCTAACACAAGTAAATCAGGGATGAAGATGTGATCACTTTGCTATTTAGTTTGGGGTTTCACAGTATGCTGTGTTCTACCAGTTTAGCTTTCTGACTTAGCTCTCGGTGGGAGCCAGAGAACTTCAGAGCCAGCATGATGAAGCAGTATGAGCCATGCCTTTAGGCAGCAGACAGTCATTAATCATCTTAGCTGTGAGTTGAAATGTCATCTTTCATTTTTTCATGATTAAAACTAAAAATACGCATTAACCAACAGAATGCAGAATAGAAGTAGTCTGTATCTGCAGTGAGAGCTAGGTGAATAGTACAGAATCATTCATTCCTCCCCTGCTGGTTTGTGAAAAACTAAGCCTTGTCAATTTTAAATCTTGCCAAAGAGTATGCTGCTAGTTGGAAGTGACATTCAAATTTGCCTCCTCTGCATGTAGACAAACACACGGTTGCAAACACACCTCCGTGCACACGCGAGAAGACCCTCAAAGGCGGGCTGACCGCTTCAGCAGAGATTGCCAAGCCAACTGTCATACCCTTGCAATTAATACCCCTGCTCCTCCTCTAGCAGCAGTAACTGTGCTGCCCACTACTCGGGAGCAGCACTGGGGGGGTCCGAGCAACTCCTCCAGCCTCAGAGTTTATTTGTGAGCCGTTACCCTGCACAGCCTGGTCTCACTTGCTGCCCAGCCCTCCTCCAGGTTGCACATCTGGGCTAAATACTCGACCTACATAGAGAGCCTGTGACAGGAAATACCTAAAACCAATCCAACTTGGGTTTAAAACATTCTATAAAGTGTAAGTCCCAGTTTTATGGAGACCTGGTGCGTCTGCTCTAGCAGTGAGTTTAGACATTTATACTTTTTTTTTTTTTTCTAACATCACATCTGTTGTTATTATTTTGTATGAAATAATAAGAGGAATGAATAAAAACAAACACTTCTCGTAAAGCATAGAAGTAACCGTAGTGCCCGGAGCTATTGCTCAGACAATAGTTTCAGAAGAAAGTTGTGTGGTTACAATTAACCTGAACTCAAACTTTGTGCTCCCTTCTAACCCTGAAAACGGAATCAGTTTGTATTTTCTAGAGCACAATAGAAGAAAAAAATAAGTTTAGTTGGCTTGTTTGCTTTTCATTTAATTATTCTTTTTGATGAACTAGTTTCTTTAATTGCATGGTTGATTCAAGCACAGCTCTAAAACAGTACTAACAAGTCAGAAGTGGCTAATACATTTAAAGTCCCAAACAGTGGAAAACTGTTTCAGTAAAGGGATGAAAAATTGGCTAAGTGCACACAGAAAATAACCAGAGGTTCTTCAGATATACCCAGAAGTTCTGAAAAGCAAAAGATTTAGGAACTCATGTAACAGAGCTTTCTTCTTTCCTTTAAAGCACCCTACATCCAGGCTGTCGCACCCTTGAGGAGCACCCTGAACCCAGAGTATTTAAGAGATCAAAGCAACAGGAAGTAAAACTTCGAGAAACAATTAAATCTGTAAGATTTGAGAAAATCAAATCCAGGCCTGAATTGAAATGTGACTACCCTCATTTAAACAAAAAAAGGAGGGGGGATGCGTAAAGACCAGAGGAGTGGAATTGCTGGGGTGCAAGGGGGGTGCAGGAGGGATGCTTCCCCTGGGAACAGGTCTCTGACTGACATCTGGGCTCACTGTGGGGACACAAACCCCAGGGCAGCACAGGAATCCCTCTGGAAAATGCATCATCAATGAAGAAATCTAAGGACAGAGCCCAGCTTGCAAAGGCAATTAATTATTCCCTAAAGTAATTTCTGTAAAAGGCAGGATTTTAAGGAGCTCGTAAAACACACACGCACTCTCCAGCCAGGCTCTCCCTTTCCCACATTTCACCAGCTGTGCTTCCCATGAGCTTTTGCTCATCTTCCTAAAGGACTGCAGTTTCCAGATGACTTTTTAGCTTTCACATGTCCATTGTGAGGATGGCACTTCACACATACTGTAGTCCCCCTCTCTGCCTGCCCTCAAACTGTCACCGAAGAGCCAATTTAGGGAACAAAACCACCACCACCACCACCACCAAATGCCTCAAGCCCAAGCAAGCACCAGGATTCTGTGGTTTTGAAAGCTCAGTTAATATCTTTTAAAATTTGAGCACTCAGCATTTTCACAAGCCTCTGAGCTTCCTGCCCGCAGAAAGAGAAATGCTAAAAATACCATGAGAAAGACATGGCTGTCGATATTTCTGAGCTGACCGGAGGGAAGAACTGGAGGTTCAGCAGGGAAGCTGTTACAAAGCTCCAGCTCCATGCTCCAGAGCAAAGGAGCTGAAACAGTTCACGCAAGGTTCAGACAAATATCCCAAAGGGTAGGCACCTCTCCAACCCAAATGACCGAGTGTTCAGAGGTCCTTCTGCCCTAGTCCAGCTTCCTACGATCTTGCAGCCTTATGCAGCCCACAAAAGATTCCCAAAATCCATTCTGTCTAAACATCTCTTCTGCTTTGTTTAACAATTCAGCCCTGGTCCAGCAAAGGCTCATAATCTCAGGCTAAACATTTAGTCCACAGGAGGCTTCGCTGATTCAAAGCTAAGTGTGTCAGAAGCTTCAAATGATATGAAATGTGAGTTATTACTGAGTTTAAAATTGCATGCATGCACATCTACTTGCTCAAGGCTGAAAGCCCAAAGATCTAAACTGAAGGCAATGCATTTACCAGCTTGTGGACCCAATGAGGACTGCTCAGGAAAGCATTCAGATAAACCCTAATTTATATTACTTGCCCAGTGAAGTTTGACACCCTATCCCTGCAGAAAAGTGTCATGCTAGCAATAGCCCACGTTGTCACCAAGAGAATCCTTGTCTCCTCTGCAATTCAGGAATGTGCTAATGTGAAAAGTGCAGGCTGTGATTTGGGACTCACCATTAACTCAGCTGCTGCCTTGGAGAGCCCATCCTCCTTCCCACCCACAGGAGCTGGAAGTATTTACTGGGTATAAGTATTCTGCCCTTGAGAAGCCATGGAATAAAAGCTTTGAGGCAAGCTTCCCTGAGCATAACCCCCCCCTTCCCCATTTTTCAACTTGCTAATTGGGAGGGAAAAAATCTGATTTAGGATTAATGAACAGAAATATGGAATGGTTTTGCAGAGTAATAGTTCTCTCTCATCTTCTCTCCACTTTTTCAAAGAGCTCTGTGGCATTATAGCTGCATAACTCCATACTAGCATTTTTTTATCATATTTTGAAAAGTTTCCCATTCTATTCCTCTTGTAAGAGTGTAGGGGCTTTACATGTATGGTCACCATTTGACTAGCATTCAAACATCAAAAAACCCAAGTACATATTTGCTGTTTGCATATTAGCAATATCAAACAATTCAGATTTGTCTGCAATATTTTGTATTCCGCATGCTACTAGCCTTCAACATGATTTGGATTATTTAGAAAGGAGACCTACAGGACCTACTTTTTTCCTCTCTTTTCATTTAATAGCTTACAATAACACCGAATGCTTTCAGCTGCTGTTGAGAGCTTTGCTCTTTGTGCATTGTGGACTTGAACTATTGCTTGCAAATAGACATCGCTCTTTTTTTTTGTAGAAGGGTTTTCAGATCCTAAGCAACAAGCAGTAGTTTTGCAGACAAATTGGATCAAGGGTGTATTACCCCTCATGTTTTCTTCTCTTTTTAAATAAAGAATTCAGTCATTCAGGCAGAGAGCAGATGCTATACCTTGTGATTTCAGTGACCAGATACCTCAACGCTCATTCCTCCTGGGCTGCGAGTTTGGCAACTGAGGAATTTATCCATTTTCTTCTCTGAGCCTCACGCACCCCACCCATCTCCGGGCCTCTGCAGTACCTGGGCTCACTTTGTGAACATTTTCAAAGGTCTTTGGAAGAAGACTCAGCTTTCTGCCTCCATATATGATCCCCCAATCATCTGTTGCACTACAAGATGGAAACAAGATTTTCTGGGGGCCCTTTTTGTCACTTGTCTATATCTAATGAAATACCTGAGGCAAAGGAACTGGACCAGATGTGAGACACTCATCTGAGCAGCCTGCAAGACTGGGGCATGTCCCCATGCTGTTGGGCCACCTGCATCCCAGAGAGATCTGAGTCCAGAGTTATTATGGGAAATTCCAGCCTTCCCTCCAGCGATATGTACAGGCCATATATAACCCAGAGATACTTTTGGCAAAGTTTTCGATGGAATTTTTTTGCTTGGAATTTAAAGTGTGTAAAGAAAGTGCAGTTTAAATACTCTGTGGGATAAAACTGGGTCTAGCCTTTGGGGTAGGGCACTTGCCATCCAGCTCGTGATGGTAAATATAATCCTATTTCTGAAATGTTTTCTGTAACTTCTCAGTACATAAGCAATTAAAGGGGAAAAGAGAAAAATCATGTTGTCAAGGGCTGAAGTTTTAAGTTCTACTTTTAGACGATCACATATGAAAGGCTGTTTGGCTGAAACTGAAGTTTGTGTTCTAAGTAAGTAAAAAACTTTAGGAGGGTTGAAATCTGGTCCCATGTTTGGACATCCTCTGTCATGTGTATGGGGGGAAAAAAGAGTGTGTTAAAGCCAAATCTGGCATAAAGGATGGTTGTAATGGTGGTGGTAGAGAGTGTTTACATCCAGATTTGAGATCAGCTCTTCTAAGATATTTTGAACTTTTCCCTTCATTTGACAGATGTTTTAGGAAGACCCTGAAAGTCGAGAGGAGCCAGAAGCCTGTCACCATAAAACACTGTATCTCTGAAGAGGAGAACATAAAAATACTCCAATTTCTGGGAAAGAATGAGAAAGACAGTTTTCAGTTGCTCCCATTGAAAACACCATCTCCCAGTGCACCGCAATGATTAATGCACTCAGGCAGTTTACAGTAAATCTTAGATGTGGGAGAGGAAGGAGATACTTGGCCTTGCTCTGTGCTCTCTTGTCAAACAGAACTCCCCTCGAAATGGGAAACTGTTTTGCTTTCTAAAGTTCCTAGGAGGAAACAGGTAAAAGGCAAATCTGGGGGCAACGGAGACCACAGACATCCTGAGCCCCTCCACAGGCCAAAGAAAACTCTGGGAGCAGGGACATTTGGGGTTCCACCTCAGGTTCCCTTTTAGGTCAGAGCCAGGAGGATCAATCCTGTAGAGCCAAAAAGAAGGGAAATGACCAGAAAACTGCTAAATCTGTGATATGTGGGAGTGTGAGAAAGAAATCATCTACAGGAGGCACTTAAGCCCCATAATCTAAGCAAGCAAATCAGATTTAGGAAGTTCTGTTGGCCATTGTCTGGATGAGCTATTGAGGTCCAAGAGAAAGAAGAACAACCTGAATACAGGACTCTGGTGCTGAAGCCAACTAAGTCCCAATATGGAACAGGTGAATGCTGTACCTATCATATCTGGTTGTGTCTCTTTCTGGATGGTGAAGACCTGTCTGCCATGTACTAGGATTCAAAACTGAGCATTTGTCTGTCCGTGTCTCCTGAATGGAGGTGATTATTATGGTATTTGTATTATCTCTCAATGAATGAAATAGAGAAATATTGACTACAGTTTCCATCACTACCACCAAAACTATCACGACCTGTGGCTGTATTTCTAAGGACAGGAGCTTCTTAGAGTGCAATCTGTTGTCAAGCACAACACTCTTTCAAAAGTCCCGTATTTTTAGAACTTTATATCTATAAAAATGCACATAATCCTCTAGTATAGACTTCATGAAGTTCTAAGTTGCATTGTTAGTTGAACTTGGTCCTTGGGAATCATGTTGATTATAGAGAACGCTATTGCCAGGTACATACCTCGCATAATTCACAAGCAGCCCAAGTCATGTAAGAATTCTGTCAGCCAATTCATTAAAAAAAAAAAAAAAAAGATAAAACACAAAATAGATCTATAAGTGATTAATAAAAGAAAAAAAAAGAGAGCTCCATTAATCAGGTTCACTATTCATTTTGAAAGTAATATTTTCTATGTCGGTAGCTAGAGACTAGAGAGTAGGTACATTGTGTAGCAGAAAGAAGTAAACAGCGAACTAAGCTGCCACTACATGAACTATGTTGAAGTTATGTATACAACAACTTTTATTACATTCCTTGTTTGGACTGTTCGATGCAGCAGTACTTTTGCAGATACAGCATCCTGCTAATCCTTGTGTTAAAGCAGGTGCAGAACTATATAATTTACTATTATTTACAGACCTGTACATTTAGAGGATTCCCATACTGTAAATAACCACAAATAAACAGAATTTAAATCCTATATCTGGGTGCTTTCACTACTAAATCAGATACTCGGCTTCACCCATGAGCCATAGTTACTGGAAGTCACTATGGTCCGCCAAAGCTCACCAGCTTTTTGGGGATTTTCTACATCAAATCCCGGCAGACACACTGTGACGCAGCCCCACACGGACCATGCAGTGCAGGTTTGGGGCTCACTCGTGTTGGAATAGGAAATCATTCACTCTTCCTAATCCAAGGGTAAAATGTGTTTCTCCAGCTCTGACATATGAGTAGTATCTCATCATTTTTTACAAGACATTCTTGTAAAATGCACTCTACAGTGTATTGGGTCTGATTCCCATTTATAAGATAGCTCCTTTAAACACCCCTCCACAATCAGAAAGTCACTTTTAAGCCTCTTTTTATTGAGGAAAATTATGTAGATTGCTGTGGAAACAAGGAATGAAAACTTTTATCTTTTCTCATCTCCGTTTAACCTATAGTAACATACCAGCTTGCCAATGCCAGTATGTTACCCACCACAAGGGAAGTATTTTACGTCCAAAAGGGGACTTAGATATCTATTAGCAGACTCACCAGACTATCCTTTGTAACTTAATTCAGACAGGGCTAGAGAGATTAACAGCTGAACCCGAGTACTCTAAAGATGCTTTAAATGATCCCCACATACTTCCTCTGATGTCTTCACTCGGACTCTCTGAGTCACCATCTGGCATCTCTTCATTCCCCCTCTTGTTTTTCTCACCTTTTTTTTGTTGCCATTTTTAGCTATGAGTAGAAAAGAGAAACAGTTTTCCTTTTACACTTGTCAAGTTGGTTTAGCACTGCCTGGTGACTGCACGAAGAATAAAATGCTCCTCTCTGATGGTGCTCCATCCCTTCCAGCACACAGCAGACACCCCAAGTACCCTGTTCGTCCCCACACCCAGACGATAAAACCACAGGGGAATGGAATCACAAGTGTTCCTTTGGCTGTGCTACAAGGAAATTCAAAATGTGCTTGCATCAGAAGGAGTGAATTAACATTGCCGTGTATTTTACTAACGATTTAATGTAGGTGTTTTTCGTTATTTCATCAGAAATGTAAAAACCCCACCAAACACCTTTTGAAATCAAGAGTAAGAGCCAGAGAAAGGCTTCCAGAGGAGCAAGGCTAGTCCCTGAAAGAGGTAGATGTGCTCAGTGATCAGCATCGCCTGTGGCTTGGGAAAAGATGGCCCCATCAGGAAAATAATCAGATGGCAGCGGTGTTAGAGACCCACCTTGGGGCTGCCCACAGTGTCCTCTAAACATTTTTATTTCCATTTTTCATGCACTTTATTCATGTCTGGGCACGGATAGTGTGTTCAGGGAGGTTAGCGAGAAGTCACTTCTACACTGGGGATGCAACTGCACATACACGACGGCTGTGACCACCCCTGAATGAAATCCCATGCAAAAATGAAGGAAACTCGAATGGTCTCTTTGATTCATGGGCTATTGAATTAAATAGGACCAAACTGTCCATTCAGGTAGCTCCCAGGGACAGAAAGATTAAAGGTGATTGTCTGTTTCTAACATGAGCAGTCATTCCCATCACCTCTGTTTTCTCTCGGTGAATGTTTGTTTTTGCTGAGTAAAGGCTATGGAGTGTTTTGCTTGTGTAATCACTGGATACTAAAAGACAAATAATTTTGGCTACATCAGAGCTTTGCTTGTTCCTGTTTTCCTCAAGTACCCCAAAACCTAGTGTTAAAGGCACATATTTACATGTTCATTTCAAAAAGCCTTGCTTTATAAAACAAGCAGTACCACAAGACATAACCTCACCAGAAGCCTGACAAGAAGACGATTATGCATCCTTTGCATAATAACAATACAAGAACAAGCAATGACTATGTGTGAATATGATAATCAGCTCTGTACCCAGACAACAAATCTTTTGGTATTCTGCTTTTTACATAGACAGTGAATTGGGCAAGATTCAAAAATCCCAGGAAGAAAAGGCTCAGACATTGAAAATTCGAGAAATTACTTCTTATGCACCATACCTTCCACTTCCACTACTTCATCTTTTCGACAGATTCTAAGTTCACATAGCTGACAGAAGTCTTCATTCCAAACCCAAAAGGAATAAATGGAATTTGATTGTGAACCATCGGATTGACCTGTCTAGCCAGCTCACTGAACAGAGAATAACATTAAAAACCAAGAATGAATTCAAATAATGAGTGACCTGTGATATGCTGGCATTTCAGGAACAAGCCTAGACTCAGGTTCATACTATTAAAATCTGTTCAGTGAAACCATCCCCTTTTTAAAGAGGTATTTTTCTCACCTTAAAAATTAGTTTGAATTCAGAGAAGGCTGCTAGGAGAATTATCATAGAAAACGGTTTTCTCTAGCATAATCTAGTGTGTTTATTCTGATTTTTTTTTTCCTCATGTTACATTATTCATTGAAGCCATGGGTAAGGAAAGATGCTAATCAAAAAGGTTTGGCCAGTTTTGAGGGCATTGCTCATTATTCATCCTTAGTCATCCTTTGAGCTCTTTTGTTGTGACATTCTTTAAAGGATGGGCTCTTAAATGGAATGGCTATGTTACATTTCATTATTCTACATATTTGTAGAAGTGCTGAGGAGAAAATAGAAGCTGGTAGATGAAAGAAAGCTCATTAAAAGCCACTGGTTTTCATCTTTGCTTGTCACATCTGGCAATTAGGATGTGATACAGGTCATATTAAAATTCATGGGATATGCACCTAGGGCCAATGAGTTCATTCTTAAAATGAGTATAAGAAGTTTTAAGCAAAAGCTTTAAAATTACAATCTACATTCTAGGTCACAGGAGTGCTCCACTTTCTCTGGGCTTCTCAGGAATGGAAGCCAGCTACAAGGTTTAGGAGAGAGGATACCAACGGGCTAGAAAACACAGCAGCACTGGTAATTACCCAGCACATGGGTAATCCTGTGCTTATTTCTTCCTAGTTCCTATATGAGTCATTTATCACTGAATAGCCTTCGCTTAAATACCAGCCTATGTACGCAGTCATCCCCCAACCTTCACCTCACCCTCTGATTCGGTCCCCTAAGCCAAAAGCCCGTTTCCCGTTCCCCCCGAATCTTGTCTGCATTTCCCTCTCCTGCCCCACTTCCCTTCACACCTTTCCCTCTATCTCCCTGACGTGCTGCTGAAAGCCCCCGCTGGCTTCGCTCCCTGCCGGACCCACGCCAGCCGCCCGCCCCGTCTGGCTTTCGGCCCTTGCGTTCTGCTCAAAGGCACCTTGCCAAAGTTTCTAATGACTTTTTTTCCTAGCCAGAGCTCTGAGGCATTACCCCATCTTCAGCGTGCCAGCAAAGTTCAATACGCTGGACTTCAAATGTCTTTAGAAAACTTTGACTTTGATGACTCTCTTTGCTCCTAGACTTCCTCCCCACTCTCCAGGTATGCCTTCAGCCTGCCTGTCTGTTTTCAGACTACCCCCTTCCCATCTTCACTCTAGCTAATCCCACCCAAAACCACAATTTTGGCAAGCAATGCTGATTCACAGGCTACCTTTTCCTTCTATGTTTCCTTCTGGTCTAGCTGGAAACCTGGTGTATTTTGGTGACCCTTTCTTAAGTGCTTTCAGCTATCAGTTCAATGCCTCACATATCACTCTCTCAGATCTTCTTCCTAGGAACAAATTCACCATTCAAATGCCAGTAGCACCATAAACTTGCCATATTTTTAACTTCACACCCACCTCAGGTCTTCATCACCATTTTGCACCAAAAACTTTCCAGTTTTTCCCGAATAACATCTCTATGATTCAGCTTTTCCTCATCATTCACTCACTGATCTCTCTCCAAGCCTTCATTATCTCATATCTTGATAAATGCCTCAATTAATGTACTATCAGCCTATTTTTATACATTCAAATACTTTCTGCAAGATAATTTTCATGGTTGCTTGCATTGGCCTTTTATCCTCTTTTTGCCTTCCCCTGCTGACTCCTTCCCTTACTGACTCCTCCTCAGACACGTGGTCCAGTGAGATCTTGACCCATGCAAGATACTCCTATGCACTACATAAATTAAAAAAAACTAACAAACCCAGAACCTTAAGAATTACGTTGTTGAACAGGTGGTAACATTATGCAAAAATAAACAAATACAGGACAAGTAAACTGTGATGCATCTGAAGAGTTTCATCAGGCCTGGGGAAAGCAACAGATAAGGCAAAGGAAATCATGATTACTACACACACACACACGTGTTGGATTGCGCAAAGATCAAACACTGCAAGACCTGTGAAATACAAAATAGATGTGCACCAGAATTCCATTCTGAGCACTGCCATATAAATAAACATTACTCCTTTATTTTCTAAAGGCAGGCAGAATTGAGGTATGGCCAGAACAAGAACTACTATAACAAGTATAAGTTTTGTAAATCAAATCAAAATTGCAGATTTAATTGTGGCAGGTTTGGGCGCAGTAGGGTTGAGGATGGGAACTACTGAGTCACGACCCAGAGCGATGTGCGACACTGAGCAGTGTCCGTGGGGACCTCAGCCCCGTAAACCTCGCCTTGATGAATTTTTGCCTGTATGCAGACAGACCCCTAAACCATCTGTAGGAATCTGCCCCACAGATGGTAGCTGAGACAGCATACATTAAACTCTGTTAAAGGTCTCGTAAAAGAAAAACGTTGACATTAACAAGACTCTTTCCACTGATTTGAATGGGCTTTGGATAGTGGCCTAAACAAACAAGGATGGAATTAGAAAATGGAAACATGTATATACAGAAACCTGTCAATCCAACTGTTTACCTTCCAAGGATGACCTAGTACCACTTCATTTATGAGTCATTTAAAGGGCAAGGAGGCAGGCTGATATTTTTAACTGTCATCCGAATCGAGTATTTGCAAATATTGACTCTAATAATACTTTTAAAAAAACTCAACACATTGCAACCCCACTGGCATCAATAGGCTTTCTTTCTACATTAATATTTCACAGATTGAAAGTATCTATATACTCTCCACCTTCAGGAATTAGCTTAAATAAATTGAGCCTGTGTCATCTGTTATGTGCCGTGTCCTTCAGACTGCTATATTTGATTTCAACTTTGATTCAAAGCTAGGGCTGATCAGTACCAGCTGCTCAGCCAAAGGGCAGATCACACGTCCCCGTTCCTCCTCTTTCTTCAACCCAGCTCCCAGCCAGACTATTGTTTGTTACAACTAATTAATCCCACATGCCCTGGCTGCCAGTGAGCCTCAAAAAAGCAAATTTTTGTATTTACTGCATGTCAAATAAATCAATTCCAGTTCCAGCTATATGTATAAACACATAAATGTATACATATATACACAACACATATATTTACACAGCCAGATTTATAGTTACTATTCACGGATATCTGTTTGGGAACTGCTATTATTATTTCTAGTCATCCTCTTAACAGGCCAACTGTGAGAAATTAAAGGTACATATTATTATTTAGGCACCACTGTGAGGGGCCAGATTGTCAGATCTTCATTTTAGACTGATCCCTGGTGACATGGTGACATGGCACTAAAGCATTGGAGTTACTGCACTGGCAGGACCTGGCCCTTGCCTGCCTTTGGGAGAGGAGAAAGGAGAAATTTCGAATATTATAGCCAGAACTTTTAACATTGTCTGCTGTTAAAATTGCCTGACACTTCCTGATAAAAACCTCCTGTTTTCACTTACAGCTTTAACAAATGGTAACCATTGTCTTTGCTGGGTGTTTGCCTTAGGGCTTATTATGGCTATTTCAGTTAAAATAGTTCAGCTGCTCCCGAGGAAATACACCGCATTTTCCCATATTAAAGTAAGTCTAACAGCCAGTTTGTTGAGTTGGTGTCAAGCCTCCATGCGCTGGAGCAAGGAGCGAAAGCTTGGTGGAGGGGATCGGTTGTTTGCTGTACCTCTAGCTATTTTTTTAAAAAAGCTAATGGGCTTTATAACCTCTTCTTGCACATGGCTGGTGGAAGCTTTGGGCTTGGTAGCTCAGCTGTGCCAAAACAGCATGTGCCTGCTGCGGAAGCGAGGACCGAGTTATTTCCAGCTGCTTCTGGTGGTGCATCACGAGCCTCTCCCGTGCTCCCCTTCATCTTGTGCTTGGCCATGAGGAAGAAGAGGAGGAGGCTGAGGAAGGATCTCACCTGACTGCAGAAATAAAATGACTGCCTGGACTCAGTCAGGTAGGGTGGAAAGTAAAATGCAGTAAATCAGGTGACGAATCTTGCACAAGTCAATTGGCTGGCGCACAATGGAGTGTTTTCTGGGGAAGGTTTGGGGAGGTCTTTTTATCCTTTTCTAATTCCATCATTCCCTATACAGAAAAATGAATGTGATTCCATCGGTAAAATCAACCATTCTTAGGAAATGACCAAATTCAGACTGCCCGCAAAACCTCAGTATGCTCCCCTAGTAGGTCAGCGGTGTAATACAGTTTGAATTTTGCACTGCTAAGCCTACAGTGCATAAACCAAACCAGGTTTGGAAAGGACGAGTGTTCCATAAAGACAGAGGTAATTATTTGTACAGCTGCTGCCTTCTCTGCACCTGTAAGGCGCTCAGTGCAGCGGGTGGGGAACAAGGAAGAGGCCTGTCCCTAAAGAGAGATGAACATTGCCCTCACAGATCAGATGCTATCCTCATCGCTGTCATGGTGCTCCACGTTTGGTGGAGTATATCTGAAGCCGTGGTGCTGGGGAAATTGGGAAAACGCTCAACGGGGAAGGTGAAAGCAGAGCTGAACCGCAGAACATCCCACTACAGGCTGGAAAACTATTGTCTCCACCACAATGAAGAAGAAAAAAGCCTGGTACTTAATTAGGTGGCTTTAAACCCCCTACGCTGCCCATGGTTAGATAATTAACCCAATAAGCCAGTCCAGGCAGTACCGTGTGCTCGGGAAGCTGCCGTCTAGCCGCTGGTCCCCGAGGGAGCCACGGGCACAGATGCCTCGTGTCTCCGCTCCCTCAGACAAGGTGTGTGTGCTGCCACCCGTGATTTCGGCCCAGAGTTACACGGGCAATCCAACCTGGCTGCCCCACAAACAGCTTTCCAGATTTCAGAAATGGTATTTTCTTATCACTACTAGTTATTATAAATGCTCAGATCTTTGCTAATCAAAGGCTAATGAATCTCTGTTAGTGTTAACATTAAATTGAAAATATTTTCTTTATTATCTGCCAGATGTAACAGGGAAAAGTTAATGTCACTCTACAACCTGTGATCCTCTGTTTCGCTGTACTGCACGTATTAACGGCTCTAAATTGCAAACTTTGTGCCCTATGCTTGAGCAGCTAACATTAAAAGTTTCCTTGTGAAGTAAAGGGGAGTTCAGCTGTAGGGGATTGGGATTCACCCCCAAATTTTACAACTCTAAAGTTCATCACACAGGCCAAACACACTCCCAAACCAGCAAAGTACCTACCATACATTCAGAAAATGCAGAAAGAAAATACTCTTCTTTCAGGGTGGTGCAATGGGAAAAACTGGATGGTAAAAGCTGATCAAGATTCTGCAAACTTTAATAACTGCATATTTTTATCTAATCAAATGCAGAAAATAGAAAATGGTACAAAGGATGGCCTTTTTATTATAAGGCATTTTTGTTGCTGTGTAATTTCTTTATTTTAGAGGTCAGTAATTAAATTCAGCTTGTTATGGCTTAGTCTTTTACAGGAAGATCTTTGTTTACATATCTTCCTCTGGAGTGCTTTAAAGTGAAATCTCAAAGAAATTCACAGGTTTATAAGTAAAATTAATTTAGAAACCTCTTGGATTAAAATGACAAGGGTTAAAGTAGGATGTCACCATATACAATCAGCTTTTACTACAGAATCTGTCTCCCTTCTTTTCCTTAGAGAACAGCAGCTTTAACAGCAACCCAGTTGTCAAGTGTAATTAAGAAGAAAAAGTCCCTATACTAGCTAGAGTGCAGCATATATAATACATTACCACTCTGAAACCTCTTTACTTGATGAGGAAAGGGTTAAAAACCCCACAAAAGTTCTGTAGCTCTGTTCTGTGGGATATTAAAAATAAATGTGTTGTCATCAGCATCACCACGAGCACATTTATTGTTATTATTACCAAGAGTGCCATTAACTGGATATTCATTAATATTAAAAGTCACAGTCAGCACGAGATTCAGCAGACTCCACACTCTGGAGGAGGAGGTGGAAAGTTACCTGGTGGAGTTTCAAGAATGGATTTTCCTTTTTTGTTGCTTTTCTTCGGTTTTAACTCTTTCCTGCTGGGTTTGAACCCTGGGTGCTCTTCTGTCGCTGCAGCACGGATAGGTCCTTCCCCTCCAGGTTGCTCCGTGAAAGGAAAAAACTCTTCACCGGGATATGGGAAGGAATAATAATGATCCCTGTTGCTAATCTCCTGCAGGTAATAATCCTGATCGTCCATGGGTACAGCCCGGGACACATCTCCCAGCAGCGCCAGCCCAAAGGCGCAGAGAGCGAGGCAGAGTTGAGGAGAACCTGAGCCTTTCTTGCTAAGGGCAATCATTATCCTTCGCTTTTGCAGAAATCTCCTCCGCAAGTCCCAGAACTTTATTTGGAAACAGGGAAAACAGAGCGCCGTGGCAGCTGGCGAAACACCCCCCCCCCCCCCCCTCAAAAGGAGACGCAGAGGGCTGAAGGAGCCTGCCTGCGAAAAATGCCTCCGCTTTGGGCTGGTTTTGCCAAAGTTGCGAGGAGCGCAGCGGGATGGAGGGCTGCGGAGGGAGGGGGCAGGACGGGGACGCATGTGATCGTCGGGCTCACCAGCCAGACAGACGGACAAGCGCTCTGCTCCGCTGGCGTTTGGCAGGTGGGATCTCCAGCACGGTTAGCTTGCTGCTTTTCCTCTCCTGCCTTTCTTTTTTTTTTTTTTTTTATTGCTGTTCGTGTTGCTGCTTTCTCCCCAAAACAGAGTTACGAGACAGTTTCAGCTAAAAACCCCCAACCGTTCCTTTAGTCTTCCCGCACGCAGCTGATCCAAGAGAGCATTTATTCAAAGAAAAGTAAACTTGGCAGCCAGCCTTCGCCTCCCAGCCGGTGTACAAAAGTTTCCCTCCCCCAGGAGATGCTGTGAAGATGGGGGTGGGCACGCGGAGCTGGGAATGACCCCTGCCTGTGGCTGGCAGGCTTCATCTGCCTGTACTTTGACCCTGGGTATGCATGAAGATACGTGTGATGTGGGTCTGTGGCAAATAATCCTCATTCCATAGATGTTGTGCTGTATTTCCTTTCATCTTTTTCTTTCTTTTTTTTTTTACCTTTTACAAATGTAGGACCCCTCACCAGCACCAATCTCAGCCCCCTTTGTATTAGTTTATATATATATATATAAAAAACCTTAAATATAGCTTGTGTATAACTTATGTTAATTTATATATATATATTTTAATATATGTTATATATAACTAATATAATTCAACGCACTGCATGTGCCAATTTATAGGATGCTTCTCCTAGGGTATATGGGATCTCCCTGGATTCAGCCCAGCTGAAAACCAGGAAGGACATGTTTCATCACTGGCCCTTTTTCTCACTCTTTTTTGGAACGATCCTGATTTTTGTTCTCTCTGAAACATCTTCTAAACAGATTAGGATGCATTGTGCTAGCAGCTGCACACATGTAACCCAGTGTCATTAATGGAATCAATTTGTCTGAGAATAAAATCTTATCTTTCATCTTTTTCATACCTCCAAAATAACCATCATTGCTGAAGGAAATGTGCAGCAGTTGGCTCGCATGAGATATGAATCCTCACTCCCGTGTTGAAAATACCAGCTTATATTTTCACCATGTGTATTGTATTTCTTGCCATTCTCCGGTCAGCTAGGAGAAAGTATTACATCTGTTACCCCACTCTTTATTCTGCCTTTGCAATCACATTTTGTGTGTGTTTCTCATAACTTTAATACCATAATAAGTGTAATTTTATATCTCAGTATCTATATCTTTTGGTATATTTGGTTTCCAGACTGTGGGTGATCCAGTTCCATATATTTGATGATCATCCTTGCTTTCTTAGTCACTATCACAAAAACAATTTAGTGATTACATTGTGTCTGTTGTCCTTCCTCTTAGATAAGTGAAAATATGTTTTCACTAGCAATTCCATTTTCATTCTTCAGTTTTATATTTTTTTTTTTAAAACCTGGAAACTATGACAATTTCTATTCTCAATATAGAAATTTTCATTTTCTAAAATTAGAATAAAACATTCTTTTCCTTTTCACTGCTTTACTGAATTATATATTTTTTAAAACTTCATTTGATGAAAAAGGGCTTCCCATCAAACTTTTCGGATAGTTTTATCTGGAATAGATGGCTTTGCCACCTTTGGCACAGAGTGTGCAGTGACTGGGTGCAGTGGGGCAGCTAAGACCCACTGGATATGGTGTGTGAAACAGGCTGCTTGTTCTCTGTATTCAGTGGCAGGCTGAATATCCTGAATATCTCGTCTTAGCGATTTCACAGATGTTCTTACTTTATTTTCCCTTTCCAAAGTATCCAGTCCTTCCTCCCTTGGTCCTAACTTCTGAGGGCAGAGCACAAGCTACAGAAAATATGTATAATTTTCTTACCATTTGCAGCACAGTCACTCTTTTGCAAATATTGTGGACATTCACATACCTAGAGAAATAATAGAAAAAGAGACTTTTCAATGACATCATTAATGACCTTTTTTTTTCAGTAACTAAAGGAGCTTTAGCTGCAAATTATTCTTTAACTCGTTGCAGTGGTCGAAGAAGGATACATAGGAACAGAAGAGGATTTACACTTCCAAGCATAAGAAGATTTTCATAAAATGGAGAGTCAAGTGAACATTAACTAAAGACCTGAGGAATGCGATTTGGGGGAAGCTTACATTATTTGCTTTTGGCAACTTTACATGTGTACGTTTCAATACCTTTTCTACAAGGAGCCAACTGTGTGAGCCATGCCCAAGTGTGCCTCTGGGGACACCTGAGCCAGAAGAGGAGCTTGGTGAGCTTCAGCCAGGAGGATGCACCCAGCGGGACGCAGCCAGGGACCCAGGGAGCGGCAGGTTTGGTCGCACCCCTCCGCTTCTGCAGGTGAGGACTTTGCAGAACTTCAAGCAGAGCCGCAGCCGCTCCTTCACCTCCTGCAGTCACTGCAGAGAACGCTCTCTTTTTGTCTGTGTGTGCTTGCCTCAAGGAAGATTTATTCACCCAAACATACCTATCAATATCTATTCCTGGGTCTCGACTTGGGTCAATAGCCAGCTCCCCTATGTTTCTTTGTCTTGAATTTTAATACTTTCTGTGGGTATGGGTATGGATGTGCTGCTGCTCCTTCCAGATCCACCTCTGTTCTTGGGGTGTGCATGCACCCAGACAGCTGGAACCACACAAAAGTCTGTCTCTAGGCAGAATTTTGGTCTTCCTCACTGCGAGATGGTTTTACCATCTTTTTCTCTCTGTCAGCATCCTAGCAACATACAACTTAGAGGAAAGGAGAAGTTTTTTCTTCTTCAAGTGGCACGGGAGTATTAAGTTCACTGAAGGCTCAGATGGTTTTGGCCTAAGGGCTGTTCCTTGGTTTTGCCTGTGAAGTATCACAATAGCTTTTAAAAACTTGCAGTCAATGTGGAAGGAGATAAAGCAAACTAATATTTTTGTAGAACAACTGTAACTAGCATTATCCTCCCCTCTTGGACCAATGCCAGTCATTCTACACTTTGCTTTAAATCTTTGTCCTGCTGAAGTGAAACACAGCATGCTGTTATCTGCAAACGAGCAGGGCTTGCCCCCTCTCTTCCCACAAAATATTTATCTGAAAGATGATGGTTTACCCTCTAAGCTGAGTTAACACTTCTCAGCACTGGAGATGCTCAGGTGCCAGCAGTGGGAGGGCACGCGTCAGCCACCCTTTCCTGCCCTTCTTATGCCTCGAGATGGCGTTTCCCAGCTCTTATTTCACATATACCATTTGACAATATATGGCTTTGGTGGAGCTAGTGGTTTGTGTTTGGAAGAACTGGGCTCTACGTGTCGCGCCCTTCCCCTCCCACCTCTGCAGACTTGTTTCTCCCTCTCTGGTTGTCAACAACCGCAACTTCATGAAGTTCAGGTTCAGGAATGCATTTTTACTGAAGAGAGGTAAAGTTGTATGTGTAAGCACTGTCCCAGTCCAAGGTCTTCATTTGTATTTATACTACACAACCAATGATCGCACATTGATGCTTAATTCACCTTCAAACTGCTTGGTGACTCCTGCAACTTCTACTTTGGAATAAGTGCATCATTTTTTAATTGGAGAAAAGCTTTGTGGTTGGAAAGAAAAGATGAAGGAATGGGCATCCCTGTTTCATTGCCATTCCATGGTAACTTTCGGAGGTAGCACATAAGGTTTCTATATGCCTTGGCAACAAAACAACACTAAAAATAACTTTCCTTCTGAACACCAGTAAAGTTTCTGTTCCTTTGTACTTCAGATCTGTAGTAAATCATGGAGCACAGAATAGAGCAGGAAAATAGAATTATACTTTTTAAACAGTCATTTTCTTTCCCGCGTAAAGCATTTACCCCTGCTGTCAACAAGGTCAAACCATCTCAGAGGAAATGGAAACCTAAAACTGACACAGTGAAATAAAAAGTAAATTGCATTTAACATTTATGCGTCTCTTAGATGCCTGTTTCTTACATATGTAACAGAGGCAGATACTAGCTAGCTGTCCTTCTGCTTACCTGCATACACCGCACACATCCCTGGGGTATCTAGGCATTTAAAAGCCTATTTGCACTTTTTGATAAGGTAGATCCTTGAAAGAGTGGCTCTTACTGCAAAAATGACTGGAAACAAAACCAAGCTCTCATATGGAGACATTTTACTCATTAAGAGGCATTGGACTTTAAAGGGAATATCATCATTTTACCAGGTGAGGGATGCCAAAAATATGCGGGATCTTAACACCTGTCTTGACCTTATCAAATAATGATACAAAATATGAGTGAGTCTAAAGAATAGCCAGTTAATGCTCCCCTCCCTCACGAGCGGGCTGCTGTTTCCTTTAGGAAAACAGATTTTGAAATAAACAGATGACATTAATGAAGGCAATTATTTCCTTTAGCAATTGCTTATTTTAACTGGTTAGAAATGCAGCGTGCATCCTGACTGGGGAAATTAGCCCAGTGTATTGTCTCTAACTTCTCTTGTAAGAACAACATGACCTTCAGATAATCATTCAGCATATTGCCCTTGTGCTTGTGTCTGAAGAAGGAGCTCACATTGCCATGGAAACAAAAGTTCCTTGTTCTCTTATACTTCCTTGTGCTATGATATCCTTTTCGCTATATGAACCCTTTTCTTAGCAAGAAATGGAATTGTGGGATTTTGATGTTTTGAGCATCCCAAAGTCATCCTCTTAGGTGATGGCTCAGTTTGTGGCAGAAATGCTTGGAATGTGGAGCAGATGTTGCACCCATCATCATTATCTTTTAGGGGTATTTAGATCAGATACATCTGCACCAGTCTGTTTCAGCTGGAGAAATGAAAAATCTCACGTACTCTTTTCCAGAGTTTTATTTTTTCTTCTGTGCTGAACAGAGGAGAAGAAACAGCATTTTAAAAAAGACAACGTTAGCCAGTGACATAAACAAAGCTGAAAAGAATTTCTGGCATTTTTGCAAAGAATGCAATAGGTCTTTTTTTTTAAATGATGGGAACTACATTTCTTCATGTCCCAGAATGCCTCTAGATTTTGTGTTGACGACACATTGCCCTGGCATTTGGCAGCCGCTGCTGGATCAAAGCCAGCAGGATTATCACTAGGAAAGGGACTGAAGAGGCTGCCTTGTGATTAAAAAATCTGTAATGCTAGCAGTACAAAAAGGAGAACTAATAATACTTTTTGTCTAATACTATTTATTTCTGGTTGATTTATCAGCGTTTGAAAGACTAGTTCTGCATTAGTCAATGGTTTAGAATTTTTTGCATTGTTCAAAACCGGGCAAATTTTATGTCCATTTTATTTTAACTGTAAGACTGAGACAGCATTAAGACAACAGAGATGACTTCACGACAGTAGTTTTAGGGAATGGTTGGAGAAAATGGGACGAAATGCCCCCACTGCACACACAGCCAGAGTGGGGGTGATGTGCGGCCGGAACGTCTTTTTCAGTTTACTTGTAGGAAAGCAGCCACTTCCAGCAAATTCCCATGGACATCACCTACCTGCCAACATTTGAATTTCAAAAAGGAATGACTCTCACATTTCAGTCTGGTATTTCCTGGACCAAAATTGCTGTACATGTGCCATGCGGAGTGTGAGCAGTATGTTTAACACATCCCAGGCAGCAGCAGGGAAATGCAGTGCGAAGTTTGTCTGAAACCTACTTAAAGGCCATTTTTCCTGGGATTTCTTCAATATCCACAGGCTATGTGTAGCCTGAGAAGCCATGGACAAAAGCCCCGTGGGAACTGAAGATGACACATTAATGTTGTAGTCTTTGTCATGCTAAATGCCGTGGAGATGGCAAATGCAACGTCACCAGAGAGTAGTCCTTAAAATTTCTGTATTTAAGGATTGTGTTTTAAAGACAGAACAGCAGGGATTTATTCTCTTCAGATACAAATAGTATTCATGGCTGTGATTCATTTGGGTGAATAAATACATAATGTGATATTTCCATATGATAACTGTGCCCCTTCATAGCTTATGAATTCCAAATTATCAGTTCCAAATAGATTCAATATAATTTAGTGAAGTTTCATTTTTTATAGCTAATGTACTTGTTTGAAAGTGGGAAGAGCTGATTTTATTTATCTTCATAATCACATATTTTTGACAATATGCTGGAAGTTCCTTCCATAATGCATTCACTTATGAAAACAGTGAAAATGCAAGAATTTATGGGAAAGAAAAGCTCTGAAATGAGTTTTCACTTGTCATACAGAAGGCATCAAAGATTCATGTCAGACTTACATTACCGGATATGCCAATATAATTTCACAGCTGTGTAATAAACTTGTTTGATCTTGACTTATAGCCATTAAAAAGGAGCTTGTGCCCGCATGTTGGATAAAGCTGTTTGAAAAGTGAAGTGATAGGCTCTAAAGATGCAGTGAAGCTTTAAGGCTATGCAGATGTTTACTAATATGTGACATAACAAAAATTATAAAGTTCCAGTGACATTTTTGCTGTCTCATATCACAAATGACCAACTGTTTGAAATACACTAATATATTTTTCCACATAGGTCCTTGGCACTAATTCTGCCAAGGAAGCAGGATGGTGAATATTGCCTTGCATTTTAAGATCTATCTTAAGTATTTAGTTTCCAAAAATCACAGAATAGCTTAGCTTGAAAGGGACCTTTGGGAGACCAGCATCTCCCTTTTTAATCCTCTTTGTATGTTTAAACTAGAAATTCTCTAAGACAGAGTTGCTTTCTCATAGTGTGGTTGTATATCCCACTCATTGATGGCATCAGCACTGTTAGAGATATTATTGACTTCAACAGTTATATCATAAAGAGTACCATTAACATTTGGGTTACTGAATTTGAGTTTTGGAAGTATTGAAACTTAGCCAAATACACCCCACAGTGCAGTTCAGGTTGGTTTTGCTTGCTTCATACTGGTTACTGCAAACACAGTCCAAGTAAAATACCTCGGCTTCACTTGAGGCCAGATAAGCTTGTCAGCTGAGTAGGAAGTAATTTCCAGAAGCATCCATCAGGACTTAAACGGCTCATCTCAGAAATAATGATAATAACAATAATAATAATATTTTTTAAAGGAAATCACTTGTGACTAATAGTAAGAAGAACTGCCGTCTCCTTTGCAACAGTATCCAGACAAGTGGGTTTCTTATTTCTTTTTTACTGCTGTAACTGGATTGATAACAAAACTGGTACAAAGCAATTTCAAAATTCTCCTGGCATTTTTAAGGATGCTGTTATGTGCTGTTATTGCTTACGACCTTCTCTTCCTTCCCTGCCCACGGTCCCTCCACGTTTGCCTTGGCCTGGGCCTCCTCTTCTTTGGCCACGATGTTGTACGGCATTGACCGCAGCGCATCGGGAGTCTGGAGGGCTGGCAGAGCAAGGACCACATTGCTTCTCCAGATTGCGAGTCGTTATACAGTCAAGAAGTCTCCTCAGTTCTTCGGTGTCACCCTCCCAGACTTTAATACAAATATTGCTACCGAGACCTGCCTTCACACTCGTGATTGTGTTCTGCTTCATGGCTCCTTTTTGCATCTCGGTGGCCACAGTCTCAGGGCTCGATTTCATGGGAAATCTCAGAAGGTTGGTGGGGGTTTTGGAATGAGATCAGCAGACCTCCTGCAAGGCTGGCAACCTGGGGAATAGGACGTCCGCAGACCTGAGCCTTGAGGTTGGCCTGATATTTATGTAGGTGAAACACTGCACCGTAATTATCTTTCCCATCTAGTTTCAGAGGTGGTTTAAAGCCATATTGAATATGATGCTTTTTCTGAATATAAACAAGCATTTTCAAATGCATCCATCATCCGTATTTTATTAACTTCGGACAAAATCCCAGCAGAAACTCACAAGAGGCTCCAGATCATTTGCAGGGAACATTACTAAAGGCCTCTTTGCCAGCAAATGACGAAAAATGAAAACTTAGCTCCTCTCTCCAGAGAGTTCCATCGTGCACTTGGGTATTTTGATTATTTAATGCTGAATGACAGCTTTAGGTTTTAAGGGTACTTTACATGTATTTTAAATGAGATTACAGTCATACGAGGTCATGAAGTTTTATAAATTGTAGAAGTCACTTGCAAACACTCATGTGAAAACTGATTATATCAAAAATGTCACACCCTTCCTATACACCTGGATTATCTCCAACGAATTCAAACTGCCAAGTGTGTTACAGAACCATCATTTTTCCATCCTTACTCCCTCAAGCCCCATGGAAGATAATTTATTTAGTAGGGTCTTTGGAAACGCCTGTCTCATTATGTTGCACTATCACCAAGTTGTCCGTTTGCTCGTCTTCCCAGCTTTCACACAGTATAAAACACGGCCAAATTAGTAACCCCAGAGATAGAAAACTGCACTTTGAATTTAACAGTTTTCTGTGCTGTTTAGCTAGCTGATTTCTCAATCAGCTTCAGACCAACCCAAGCACATGAATCCTCTTGCCAAGACAGCAATTTGGGGGTGTGGAAGAGAGCCAAAGGTACTCAATGAGGGCAGGGGAGCAGGAGATAGGAAGAAAAACTGAACTTACTGTGATGAGCAGCCGTAGGCAAGTCATTAGAGAAGACCATATAGGGGACATAGAATGGAGATCCAGAAGAAATTATGCTCAGCGTCCTTTCTGCCTCACGTGCTACCTGTGCCTCAAGTCCCCCCAGGACACTCACTGCAAGCTTAGGGTTTTTTTTTCTTATTTCTACATCAGCCTCCCTTTTCCCAAAGGCTGCAATGGTCTTCCAGTCCCTCTGCCCCTGGCCAAAATGCTGTGTCATAGCTGTCCCTTGGGGGAACATGCACTATCTGTAGACAGGAGGTACTGCTGCTCTTTTCATGTGAGAGACAACCACGCTCCAAAGCTGCTATTTCTACACCAACATTTCTGGTGGGTGATTTCCACACCCCTCGCAAGGCTAACAGGCAGGGGAGGAGGGCAGGCTGCTGAAAGCTCTTCCTGAGGGAGCTTCCAGACATGTAGGCAGCACATCACCAAACAGAAGGGAGTTTTATAGCCACATTTGATTTCAATCGCATATATTCATCTTAAGTGCAGAGGACAAAGGAAACTTCACTCACAATACCTGTCCTACCAATGAAGTTGCCATATGTGGAATTTGGGTTGCAGCTAAGAACTTCTGGGCTTTTTAACAGCTGTGAGTATGTGTCGTCATTGGTTTCATAAACTAATATGAATACAGTCTTTGGCAGCAGATCATCTTCCCTGAATTTTCACAGTGAGCTGAGCTGTCAGCCGCTTCTTTCTTTAATCCCAGAGCTGCGGTTGTTTTGGTTCTTGATTCAGCAGGCACTTCGCTTCGAGTGAGCAGGGTGGGGAAGTCCTTCCCTGTCCTGAGCGGCTTGTCGGTCTGTGAACACAGGCGAAGGGCTCTGGGCCACGAGGAGGAGAACGCTCGGGTAGGCACGAGGCTCATCAGCAGTCATCTCCCTTACGCGCCCGTACACCTCCTCGCCCGTCTCAGCAATTCAGGGATAGTATTAGTTATTCAAGACACTCAAGAACCTGCTCTAAGGGTTTTCCAGTGTCCTATTTTCCTGTGTGAAATGCTCCTTGTCACGAGCCTTCCCACAGCCACAAACCTCCACTGCCTCCAGGGCTGCCCGGTGAAGTGTGTCTGAGAAACCTGAGGGCCAGCACAACAGGGAAGAAGGATGCGATGTGCCTAGAAAGTTTCCTTCTGCTGTAGAAGATGTATCTTCACCTTGGTAGTGGAAAATTAGCTTCAAAAGTTTGGGTCAGCTGGAGGATCGCTTACAGCTACTTTTTATACAGGTCGCTTCTAACTGTGATCCATCATACATACCAGACTAATGGGTTACGTTGCCTCGACTTTACCTTCATATTCCTTTATCCTGGAAAATCTGGGTAATGGTATTAAGTGTATTTTTCCATAAATAATTTTTGTGAGGAGGCCAACCTTGTTAATGCACTGGAAAATATTTGTTTCTTGTTATTTCGCCCAATCATGTGTAAATTCCTCCTGCCTACTTGTCTAACACTGTCACAAAAGAAAAAATACTTAAAAGGCAATGTTGAAAATGACCTGGAAAACACCAGAAGCTTAAAACAAAACAGTAGGATAGAGAAAGGCAAAGCAAGCCACAGTAAATTCCAGACAGCCAGCCAAATTCCACAGATAATCATTAATCTGGAAAAAAATCCTTGCGATTTCTAAGATTGTTGGAAGCGGGCGTCGGTTGCTGCTGATTTAAACTTTCTAATATTTAAATACTTACTCCTGCCTAAATAGCACTGCCATTGCTCATCTGCTGCAGGGACAGCAGGAGAGGCGAACCACGCGCGAGGCTTCAGACGCAAACCGCAACCTCGTCCCGCCCGTGACCCGCCGGGCATCTGAAGTTCGCTGGCTGCAAACCTCGTGCAAACATCACTCCCGGCTCTAATTCACAACAATTTTCTTTTCAGAAAGCCCTAATGAGATGGTGTTTACAGAGGCCTGGTTGTGCACGTCAGCGGTGCCGGGGAGCCCGGTGGCCGGTGGTGCAGCCCTGCCCAGGCGTGCAGCCAGCTCCGGGCTCCCGTCGGGCCCAAAAGACTTTCTTCAGGCCACATCAATTAAGGATGGCGTGAATTTCTATCTCAGTTCCCTTTCAGGCAGCCCAGTTATTTTGTAGCTTGGTCCTTCATGCCTGTGCCACCGTTTCGTGTGGCTCCTTACTCCATTTATTACAGCGTTGGTGTTCTCAGCGCCTCAAGTTTTTCCAGTAGCTGTTTTTGTTAAGAAAATAGGGTGAAGCCAGAAGGTTTTACTATCAGCCCAGCAGCAATCTATTGAGGTAACACTGCCTTTACAGGCAGACATTTCTGTTTGGTCTGTCGGTCTCTTTCATTTCCTTGTCAGAAAATAAATGTCTGTGCTCTAAAGAAGGGTTTACAATGGGACAGTTATGATTCTGGTCTCTTTGGAGTGGACTGTAATTGTGCTTCTATAAATAAAATATCAAAAGCTATTAATTCCAGAGAAGCAGAAGTGCTCGTTCATCTTTAAACAGATAAGCAGCAATACTGCTCTCTTTCAAAATCAGATTTAGGACTCAAGGGAGAGGAAAACTTTTTTTTCTCTAAGTTTCTCCCTTTCCCCCTGGCACAGAAGCGCTCCTCGCATATTTTCCCTTTGTCCAGGTTCTTTGCACTAGCAACAACACGTGGTCCAGCCGCGAGCACAGAAAGCTGAGGAACAGCAGAACTGAGTGTTGCTTTGAACTCTGGCACTGACTCGCTGTGTGAACCTGACCATGTTGCTTAAACTTTCTGTAACTCACTTCCCCTGTTTATTCTCCTTGGAAAGAAGTGCATTTTTATGCAGCTGATATAAGCTATTAGCCTTATTCCCTTGTACTTTCATGTGCATTTGTATATTGAACACAGGTTCAATATTACCAGATAATTTTGTTTTTGAAAATTTATATTAGGAACTTTAATTAATAAGTTGACTATGAATGGTGCTCTGCCATCCTAACAGGGAGAAGGCAGGAAAAATCTTGGCATCTGTTCCAATAGTGTCACCTGGTTGCAGTCTGTTCTCCAAATTATTTCTTGAAGAACTTACAACTTGTAAACTACCAACCAGTTTTACAGACGTCCTCTTTATAAAAGGGATTATAAAAGTCTCCCTCCTGTGAACATGACTCTTGTGGTCTCATCTCTGCAAATTTCCTGGCAAAAATGGCGATAAAGCATAATCATGCTTTTCCTTTGCCAGAAAAGAAAAAAAAGAACAGGTAAAATGCCAGCTATATTAATAGTTGATTCATATAAAAGGTACTTTCCAAAGCAAATGAGGCAAACCTGAAAGTTTATACTTTTCACTGAAGTTATGATATTTCCCTAATGGAGAAATTTGGCATTCAAATTTTTGAGTTATACTCAAAATACAACTTTCTGCATATAGCAAGTGTATTATGTGTGTGTGTTTTTATAGAAAAGTATAGGATTACTTGGTGGCTTTATAGGGTTGCAATAAAGTTGTTCAAGTGTAGTGTTCTTAAATGTTTAGTTATAGGATGGTGGCTGTATTTTATATATATGTAAACTTGTAATTGCAATGTATATTGTATGCCCTATATATGATAAAATAATAATACAGACTATTAGGAAATGCATCTCTACCAAATAGTACGGATGAAGCTGAGAGCACACGGGTGGACTGTGTTTGCCAGCAAATCACATTACTGAGGTTGCTGTCGAAATACAACCTCTTTGATAGACCCCAGGAAAGAGAAGGGGTGGCTATGAGAAAGAAAAGGAAGAGAAAGAAAAAGTTAGTTTTCTGAAAGCTTTGCAGTTCCTGAGTTTAGAGTTTCTATCCCAAGAGGACCGCACCGGTATAAATTGGACTTCTCATAAGTAGCTGGCTTTGTCAGTGCTGATTTCTCGGAGGCACTGGCCAGGAATCGCGGTCAGTTTAGACGTAAGACGGATTGCGAAGCCTTTGCCCACCATCAGAAGAGGTGTTGCAGCGAGAGCCACTGGCTGCCTGAGCCCACCGGGATGTGTGTGTGTCCTGGGCAGCCCAGTCCCGTCTGCTGGGCCAGGCTCTGCCACTGGACACGGAGGGGGCTGACCTCCTTTGCAAGTCCTGCTAATGAGAGTTTAAAAATGAGGTCAGGGATTTGGGTTTGTCCAGATAAACATGCAGCTGATAATGATGTGTAACTTCTCCTTTCTCCACACTTATCATTAATTCAGGCTAATTCTGAAGAATAGGCTCATGATCTGGATGGTAAAAATTGTTATAATTGGATATTTAACTCCCTTTACAGAAGCTCAGAGGAGCTGAATGCTCTTGGACAAAAGCAGCAGAAACTCTTAAAAATGTCTGTTGACATTCTCGAGGGCTGATGTCATCATGCAGCTTTTTCATAATAAAAGGGTGATATGTGTGGGTGCCTGCAGTATTAATTAACTCTTCTTTCTGTCTGCCTCTGGATAGTTAATGATTAACACTTCTATCACACGATAGTGGTCAGAATGGATTAGCTCAAATTGCTACTGTTACATCTCTAAATAAATGCAGATCATAATACCGAATAAACAGCAGCAATGGCCAAGGCAACATTTAAGTATAACATGCAAATGAGCTCAATAAAAATAGCCATCCTAGGTCATTAGTAGGAGAGTGTGAGTGTCCCTCTCTGTACTGGTAGATGCTGTTTCAGGGGGTTTCTTGCTTATTGCTTGATTGTATTGGTAGTTGTTCTAAAAACAATCCCTCCTGTCCAGACCTGTTTGAGTCCTCAGATCCCCCCAGCATGTATCCATAGACAAGCCCAGGGCTGATGGATTAATTTAAACTGTAAATGGAATTTTCAGAACATGCCCAGCAAATGCTACCGTATCCCCGAGATGGGCAGCGAATCAGCCCAGAGAACAGCCTGGAAGCCATCTTCATGTGAGAATAGCTGCGGGAGTGTGAAACCCCGTCTGCTTTTGACGGCCTCCCCGAGGGTGCTGCCTGCCCATCACCACCCCAAGCTCTCACCCGGACCTCGGTGCGCGCTTTGGGGCAGACGAGCTGCGGAGGGTCACTGTCAGTTATTCCAGACCACTTCGCTATTCCCGACTCTTTCGGGAGCAATTAATGGTGGCAGCTCAGGGTTTGTGTTGCTAAACACCAGGTTTCCATCGTTTCCTTCGTGGTTTTGGAATAGTGAGTTGTGATTTTTTTTTTTCTTCTTTTTTTTTTTCTTCCTTTTTCTATTAGTATGTTAATGTGTACAGCCGTCTGCTCTCTGGGGGTTCATGGTGGTTTGGTTCACATGGACATCGGTGCTTTGGAGTTCCCCAAGTACATTAGCTTTGCTGATTTTCCCTGAAGTCCATGGGCACCGCTGAGCAGAGCTGCGTGTAGGCAGACACCAAGAAGTAGCTGCCTTCCAAGATCAAGACAAATATCTGTCTCAAAACAAGAATAGAAACTATGATGGTTTACATTACATAATGACCCGTTACAATAAAAATTACGATTAATAATGCTTTATGGTGACCAAGCTACTTACAATGTATCTCCCCTCATAAATTTTCTGTTGTCTGTTAACAAGTCAGTTCAAGCTATGGGCCGTTCCTTACGCAGAGCATCAGTAATCTGTATTTCATAAAAATGAGAATGTGGTAAAGGAAATCAGTAGTAACTTTAAATCTCTGCAGCCTCCATATTCTCTGTTAAAATCCAATGAGCCAGGCCAACTGGAACAAAAGTTATTAGAGAAAACATTCTCACAGTATGGCTATAAAAGCCTAATTAATTAACAAAACAGGCTAATTAGAGAATCAAACTGGGATTTGGTAACAACATCCAGAGAACTAATAAAATTAATCACATGTGCACGATTAACATGCTGTGAAGATTTGGGCCAATAAATCATAACTTTGGAGTCTCCTTTGAACATCAGGAAGAGGTGAGGAAGATCTTGTGACCGGGCTGTTGTTCAGATCAACTGTTGGGCATCAATTAACACAGGAGGCACGATAAAGTAAGATCCATGGAGATTTCTGGAGCGCCACCAGTGACGGCGACCGAACCACGGTCAGATTGTATGGCTTGAGGGAACCTATTTACTTTCAGTTTCTTGAACATTCCCTTGAAATTATCTCAAATGTGATGGATCCATTTAAATGACATTGTATAATAATGTCCGTTATAATTAATAATGAAAGCAGTTACAAGGGCCATACGTGTTCATTTACCCAGCCTCCAGCATGGCTCATGCTGAGACCCATCAGGGCTGCCACAGCTACGTACACCGGCCATGCTGGTTTGAACTGATCGTACACGACTGAAGCACACGTGGGTATAAATTGCTGCAAATCTGGTGCAGAGAAAATTAGTATTTCATGCTGGCTGCCTAGGTTTCCTGGAATAGATGACCCAGTCCTGGCTTCCACGAAGTGAATTTACTCTCCAAGCTGTCAGAGGGAAGAAAGACCATCCCGAGCAATGTGTCTGAGCCAGCTTGCCCTGTCCCCTCCTCCTTTCCCTTCCTTGATGTGCCCCGTAATGCTTGTGGTGGGCAGAGGGATGCAACAGGCTGTGCCGCTCCTTGTGCCTGTCGGAAAGGGTCCTTGTTTCTTCCTTGCAAGCTTCACCATGGATTGCTCTGCACGGTTCAGCCCCTGGAAGCCCCCAGAGCAGGACGGAGCGTTCAGCTGGGTGACGCAAGGGAAAGCGCGAGGGGATCCGGGTCCAGTCATCAGGGTGAGGGTAGCAGCAGCTGGAATAGAAATAACTCTCAGAGCTAACAGTCAAAGGACATAAACCCGGAGTTTCAAGCAGCAAAATGCTTTCACTTCACAGAAGCAGGATCTTTGTTAAAGGTCCATTTCACACTTTTAATGAGAGCCATATTTTTACGAGAGCCATGAAAATAAATTAGAAAGCTTCAGCCCTTGGACTGTTGCTAGCCTTGACGACATTTGCAGGCACTGTCATCTTACATTTTTTAAACTTCATGTCTTTCTTTTAGTCTGGATGAAGTGGTTGTGCTGTGACATACAGTCCAAAACAATACCAACCACACCACAGAAAGATGCCTTCCCTGTCGGAGTGAACAGTGTCACATACACATCTTGCGGCTGCCTGGTTCACACTACAGACAGCATCTCAACCTGAGACATTTTTCTCAATGTTATTTTGAAGAATAACTTTTTCAAGGTGAAATATGAGACTTAAATAAAAAATTTGAGAAAGGGATGTAGGGGAGAAAGTATTTTTGAATTTCACCACAATTGAAATGCCACTGTTTGCAATGCCAACCCATGCAGCTGTTGGCAATTTTAGAAATGTTTCAGAACAGAGCTACAAGAAGGGTGCCAGCATAAGAAATATTGCCTTCCAAAACCTAAACCACCTCTGTTTTTCTGCACTCTGCAACTGAACACTTGACTGTGGGCTAGAAGTCCCCTGGGTGGAAGTAGTTTTCCAACAGCAGAGGGCTCTTTTGGCTCAGCAAATGATGGAATTATCAGCTCTGGTAGCTGAAACCGACTGATAAAACAAATAAAAAGCAGAACAGAAATGAGCTGCAAATTTTTAACGGCAAGGCTAAACTTTATTGAAACAACTTAACTGGTGACAGATGTGATAGAGAAGTGAGAATGTCTTTAAAAGTTACAAATTTTGGTTTAAAAATAACCTAATAAAACTCCCTTTCTAGCCTATAAAACCATAACCATACACAATATGGTTATAACCATAAAAATCCATCCCAAATTTACAGCTTCTTATTCCTGTACGGAAAATGTCATGAGCTGAGGATGGGAGGGTTAACATGATTCTAATTTTTACATTTTATATGTTGGTATTCTAGAAATTTGTTTTGACGGAAATGTTGTCCACAGAATTTTCACATTTAGTTGGGTTTTAGTTACAGAAGTTCACAAGTCTGATACATTTATAAAGTGTTTGGAAAGACCATCTGAGGCTTGAATTTAACATTTGGAGAGAAATCAGCATAAAGTAGTTGAAATCAGCTAACTTAGGGTTCTTTGTCAGTGGAAAATGATATTTTTTTCCCATAGGGGCATGAAGCAGACCTTATAGATCTGTAATTTAGTAACAACGAAGTTACCTAGTCATGCATCTTTTATTCCTGAGGCCACTTCATAGACTGAGGATCTTGGAAGATAAGAGCAGAAATGAGCAGATGTGCATGTAGATGCAGAAAGTTTATACTCCTGCAGTGGCTGAGTTCATCATGACCTCAACCAAATAGCTGGCATCGGTACGATTTCTCTATTATTAGCCACATTTCTTCTTCTCTCAGCAGGGCAAGCATTAGGAAAGTGGTCTGATATATGTTCCACCTAAACAATAAAAAGTAGTTCTACTTAATGGGAGACTCCATACCACTTCTAGATCAAAACTTGTTACTGATACATGACGCTTAATGTCATGTCAAGAAGTTTCTTACAATAAAGTAAATAGCATGTATTTGGTGCATAATCCTTTTCTATGAATTGGGATAATTTTTTCTCAGTTCTGAATTTGTTACTGATATTTATCGCAGAAAACATTGCTATATCTCTCTGTACTGTGTGGAAATTGTGATTAATCTCTGCCTAATCTGAGCCTGCTGATTAGAGATTACTTTAGCTCAGCATCATGCATAAATACATCAAAACAGTCCAATCATGTATACAGCCTATACGTGGGGTCTCTTCATGGGACATATTTGAACATAAACCAAACACAGGCAGCTCTTTGAAATTCATAAATAAATAGCATATGTCAAACCTTTTCACATGCCCTTGTGTAAATTGTTGTTTTGTTTGCACTATGTAACCAGATGTTGTTATATAAAATACCTCCCATGCTGAGAACTGTTACTAGAGGCTGCAAAGAGCGCATGCCATTAGCAAAAGAGTCTTCTCGTCTTTTTTTCTTCTACGTACAGCAGTTTACAATATTTTATCTCTTACTCAAAATAGATTCAGTCTTGATTTACACACTCCTGAAAGAAGCAGCAGGCTATATTTATGCCATGCCCAGTGCCAGCATTTCCATTAGCCTTGAAGATTGCTCATTCTCCTCTTGGTTCGAGGTAATGTCTCCTTTTAGCTCTCAGCCATTGGGCTGAGGCTCATGCAGAAACCTGTTCCCTTTCAAGAGCAAGAGCAAGTGAACGGTTGTCCTTCCGTCCTGGGCTACCCTGCCCAGGCAACAGGGTGCAACTGCACGTCTCAAAAAATGAACAAGTTATTGGCCTTAAGTTGGGACACAAGCTTTGCCTTTGTTGCTGATTCTTTCCGTAGATGTTCTTGGGCTCACTTTCTCTACTTTCAGACAAAGAAACAATATCAGAAAAATGGAATGTTTTCCATTCTGGGGTATTTCATTGCAGGTGACTTGACACCACACTTTGCACCTTTGTGATGTATTGCAGATCTGCTGCCTGTATGCCACACTCACGTCCAGAGCTGCTGAGCCAGGTGGTGGCTGAAGATCTCCTCTGGTCTTTAACCTTCCCGGTGGATTTAAGGAACAGAGCTGGAGACTTCGCAGATGACTTGAAGGATTCTTCCCCTTCTGTTTCCAAGGGCCTCCTTCCTAAGCAATAAAAGGCTGGAAAAAAATGGACATTTGTGAATATTTCTCTCTTAAAACAACTGTGGACATTTCAATGCCAGCAACTTTTCAGAGCTAACTGCTCCTTTTGGAAGCACGCTGTTTTCAACACACAAAGGGATCTGAGGCAGGACCTGCTCGTGTGATCTCCTTGAAATTATTAATGTTGCAGAGCTTGAGCCCCACAGAAGAGGACCTTACAGATTAAAGGGAGAGATAGGGGTGAGCTCACAGTCTTTGTTGAGTGCTCAGAGGGGTGAGAACCCACCTAAGAAGGACCCATTCTCCCTCTGAGAGCAAAAGGCAGATCAAGACACATTTATGAGTCTTGTGACAAAGGAAAGACATTCTTCAAATAATGAATACAGTATCTCACAACAATCTTCTGCTTTGATCTGATCAGCTACCCTTATCGCTGCTTGCTGCAAAAGCTTTGTGCTGTCGTTCGCGTATGGAGATGTTTTCAGCAATTAGAGGAAAGTGAGACGAGCTGTTCTGCCACTTTATTTTGGAGTTCATTGAAATGGCCCTTGTCGTACAATGTAACGGACCACCAACTGCTAGGAAACTCAATCAGAATACAGCATTACAGTGAAAAATTAGCCTACTAAGGAGCAAGTTCAGTTCTGTTTGACTGAACAATGTGTTAAGAATATCTCTGAGCATATGGCTCCCCTATGATCCCCATTTAAAAACAATCTGAACTGATTGATGAGGGAAATTAAAGGGTACATGTAAGCATTCCCTACAGCTGTTGAAACAGAAAATTATTTATTTATTTTTTTCCCTATAGGAATATAGGACTCAAATTTCTGTAAGGCTCCCAGCTATACCAGCATGTTTTTCAACACGATCAGCAGTAGGGGCATAAGGCCTGGATAATGCCTATTCCATGAATGCTGCTTTTAACCACCTACTGGCTTCCCTCATGTCTATGGCCATCAGATAGCAGTCTGTCTCTGGAAATGAAATCATAATGTATTTCAAATTAGCAATGTGTTACTATTTTTATTACTGCTACAGATATCCCTAAGCCCGTAACAAGAATTTCTGGACTTAGGTTTGGATGCAGAAGTGGATCAAATCAAAGTCACCAGCTCAGTGAGGGGAAGTCCTCAACATTTTGGGTTTGAACAGGTTTGATGCACTATACTAGGGAATCCTCACGCCCAATTTTTGCTGCTGGTGTCTCCGTATTTATGCAGATACCTGAAACTGGGTGATTCCCAGAGACTTCCACCCCACAGACTCTGCAGGGGTTGAGAAGTGCTGGCTCCACGGCCACCACAGATCACCATCACTGTAGCAGAGCTCGCAAAAGACTTGGAATGTGCTAAGGGAAGTGCTCACAGCAAAGGGACAATGGGCAGACAAAGAAATAACCTGTTAGATCACCTTGGCATGATTTTTCAGGGACCATCTATAGGTATTTGTATCTCTTAGTCCTGCCTCATCATGTTCTCCTCAGAAAAGCAGAAAACGGAAGAGATGTGCAGAGGTAGAGACTCCTTGGCTCTATGTCAGTTTATCTACGGGATGATGAAATATCTTTGCATGGAGATATAATTAAGGAAAATGTTTTTGTTCAGCTCCAGATACTGGGATCAAAATTAAGTCTTGAAATAATGATGATACAGTCTCCAAAATGTTTTCTTGTTTTTTCTTGAGGCCGAAATAATATTTAAGAACGTAACAAAGGACTTATTGCAAAATCAGCTGGTAATATGATGTACATAAAAAAATCTTTTACTAAAAGCTCAAGGATAAGCTATTCATGTGATTCATGATCCATGGTCCAGATGGAATTGTGTAATACATTCCCTCTGGTCTTAGATTCATCTGGGAAGAAAAGGCAACACATGGGCCCAGGTCTAAGGATCTGCTGTGTCTGGAAGGTGAGATAGATAACTGCAATTTCTGAGCTGAGCTCAATTTCAACGTTTTGATGTGCTACCTACGTGGGCTGGAGATACAGTCCTGTCTGTCTTGTGGTTCTTAAAACCTATATTCATCATTAGTGCAATATAATGCAAGAGTTTCTATGTCTGAGGCTCCCAATAATGCCAAAGGTTTGAATTGTCCTTTTGTTGCCTTTTCTTATCTGTGAGTCAGTACTGAGTCAGTATTTGCTTCTCTGATAATGAACAGTAAAATCGATTCATCTTTATAAATATGGGGAAGCCAAGTTAGTCTTTTAGGGAAATTTACTGAATTGCTCCAGAGCAAAAGAATGCAGCTAATTCATATTTCTGATGATGTAAAAGGCTCTTTGTCTCCTACACATCACCACTTACAGTGTTTTAATTAGAAACAAAACTATTGACAGGGCAATGGAAAAGAAAACCCATAATAATCTATTGTTAAGCAATAGCCATAACAGTATCTGTTATATCTTTTAATAAGTTAAACAGTCGTAATTCAATGACTCTCAGACCACATGGCCAAGGTAGCTAGATATTATCAGTTGTGAGGTATCAGAAGAGAAAGATAAATCAGGAGGAATGTAACAGTCACTGGTGAAACCTGTAAGCTCTTAAGCTAGCTTCTTCAAAAGTAGTTTGATACACGAATTTTAATGGGAGTTGGGAGTAAGCTGTGCTATAGCAAAATGGAAGTTCTACAAAGAAAAGGAAAAGAAGCGGAACTTTTTAAAAGCAATACATAATTCAAAGCCTAGAAGAGATGCTTTATAATGAGAAACTTCACGTTTGTTCTACCGAACAAAGTTAAGACTGAGAGTCTCTTGTTTGCATTGAAAACATCTTTGCAAGTTACAGAGAAAATTAAGTTCTCTCTCCAAAAGGAACCAAAAGGCAAAGCTTCTGTGTAATTCAGAGCCTGGAGGATGCCTAGCTCTAGCTTAGCTGACAGATGACCCTACAGAACCTTTTATTCTAGCTCCTTCAGAGCTAACCTCAAAGAGTAGTGTTGCCTCATTTGCAAGGTGCACTAGTCAGTGCTGGCTCCTTTGTGCCCTTTTGACTTTTGTGGCCTGAGTAACAGGATGATTTTACTAAGGATGCTGGAGAGGATTATGGCACTGGACTGCTGTGTGAAAAAGGACAGCGTATCCCCTAAAATGTTTTGGTTTGGTTTTTTTTTTTTAAAGTCAGGAGAAGTCAGTGTTCTTAACTGGAAAATTTGTTGCATTGCTTCTCAATCCCAGCTTGTCCTAACATTTTCCCTGCTCCTATATATTGATCAGAGTTGGTATCCTGATTAATATCAGGAAATAGATAAATCTTAATACATATTATAGCATGCAGTGTGAACAGCACTGTTTCTATCAGGTGCCTTTTTTGCTGGCTTGTGCTAATGATAAAACTGCTTACACATTGTAATTGATTCTAAGTAGAGCTGACTTGAACCATTCATGCTGTCTGAGTGATTAAAATTCTCCAGATGGATCCTCCAAATAGAAAGGTCATGTAATTAGTCACCTCTTAAATAAGAAATTCTTTCTTCAGGGTCTATCTGCAAAATAGAGTGTAGTATATAATATACATATCTCTGCATAATTCAGTTTGGAATGTCTTGATGCTGTAACACTTCTCAGGTTAGGAGAATGGTCCCAATTTAAAAGACAGACACATCGTACTTACTACTGCACAGAGTTGGTATATTTTCCTGTCATGCTTATGAATGTCATATGAGCAGCAAAGACCTTTGTTATGAAGTTGTTAAGTAACAAGCTTAACTTTTTATGCCATGTCTTTAATCTCAATTTGTCTGCTCCTCTAAATCCCCCTCTAGACTGCCATGAAGAATTTTGTGGGGGTTTTGATTTGTATTAACTACAGATGCATTTGCAACAAGAAAATATGCCTTTAAAAAGATGCCAGATTTTTTTTCCTAATTCTAAGTAATGGAAATAAATACTTGTTAAATTATTAAAATAATCTAGAAAAACTTAGAAAATTTATTGCCCTTCTACTCAAAATGTTCTGGTTTTCCAAAAGTTTTCATTTGGATTAAATCACCAGATGTTGAAACTAAGTGTAGATCCAAACCATCAGTTTTATCCTGTACTCTTTGCCACATATTGCCTCTGATGTGTCTAGAGATGGTTGAAATTTTTCTCATACATAAGACAGGTACAAGCCCTCAAAATAGAACTTAAGTGCAACTTGTCTAGTAAAGCAGCAATGGATTTCCACTCAGATCAGAAGACAAATTTTCGTCCATGCTTTCTGAGTTGCAGAAGGGTTGAGAAATATTTAATCTACAAAGCTTCAGGCAGAACTTTGTGATGATATGTGTGGCAATGTAAATACAGGTAAAGTAATTATAAATAAAAGCTTCACCTTTTGAGATCTCACAAAATGCAAAGGACTCTTCATTTAGTTATGTACAATCTCAGCATCATCCATGACATTATTTCTTTGTCACCACATTATTTTTCCTTACTGTTTCCTTTACCTTGCACACCAAATCACTGTGTCTTTAAATTTTCCCGTAAATGTTTTTTTATTTGTTTTAAAATTCTAACTCTAGTGGTTTTTAATTCTAGTTTTACTTCAATTCTAGATATAGTTATTTTCCTGTGGTCTGAGGTAGATGTCTTTATTTGGATATTGAGGAATGTCAATGGCAGATATACAGTGCTTGTTACGCTCTAGCTTTGGACTACTTCAGGCAATTTTTCCTGTAGATGCCAGAGCTCTCACTGTGGCCAGACTGGATTTTTTTTTTTTTTCTACAGGAAGACTCCATTAGAAACTGAAGTCCTTTAAATTATTATCTCTTTCTACAGATATCCAGTTTTATAACATGACTAATTCAATTTCACTTAAATGTAATAGTAATCTCATTCTAAAAGCTGACAAGACTCTGTTCCTGAAAACTGTCTTATGGTTTTAAAGGACCATATAATTTTTAGCAAGGCTGTTCCATTAATCATTTATTTCTACACTTTCTCTCTTTTCTTTCAGAGTTATAGTCATTGTCTTCTATACTTCCATCTTTTGCTTCTCTCTATTCCTTTGAGTTATCTGGTTGAAAGAGAAAAACCTGTGAGGCTGTTATTAAACTCCACCTAGAGTTGTCTATCCTGGATAGGTTCAGATATCAAAGTCACCTTTCTAAATTTTGTCCAGTGTGAATTATATAAAGAACAGAGTTTAAGACATCTGAACTTTTAGTTATCGTATTTAACAAAATGCTCATCTTTGTACATTTAAAACCACCTATAATGCTTCTGATGTTTAAAAAGTATCCTAAAGATATATATATATTTATTGAAAATGCAAATCAAAGAGAAAAACAATGGTCACATTAATCCTTGAGAACTCAACTCCAGTATTTTATCATGGATAAACCTGTATGGCATCTAATGGAGAGAAATAAAGCACACCTAGAAAGTTGAAGAGTTTGGGTAAAGCAGGAGCTGAAGATCTTGAAAAGTAAAAAAGGAAGGCTCTAATTTTTAAAGAAAATCTATAATCTCTCTCTTAACCTTTAAAAATGTATTTAAGAACATATAAGCTTCAATCAGCATTTCCGTTTAGAATTCCTTCATAAAATATACATAACTTCCATTTTAAAATACAAATAAGAAGTCTGTGACAGTCAATAAATAGTAAAATGCTAAGGGGTTTTTTTGTAAGCTGAAGGTTTTGTCTTAGCCTAATTTCTTGTCACATTGACCTGTGAGACAGTCTACGTGCAGCTAAAGAAAACAGTGCGAGCCTGCCGAAGAGGATGGCATGAGCCTATCCACGATGGGCAGTTATAGAAGACTGTGTCCTCAGAAAGAGTTCCCTGCCACAGTTGGCCAATCCACAGGGAAACGGGGACATTTACAGTAGTAAACCTTTGATCCTCACTAGTCATTTTCATAAGCTGTCTTTTCTTCAAGAATGCAAGGAAAGGGATGGGATGCTCTTCAGCCCTCATTAACGAGCATGAAGCTCATCTAGGTGCCGTCAGGGACCAGCTTTCTTCCCTCCTTCCAGATGCAAAACTGAAGAGGTGCCCAGCTGTCAGCACAGCTACTTCCCCAGCACCGCAGACGGACTCAAAGCAAAGCTCCTGTGCCAGAGCTGCTCCTTCAAGGCTGATGGGTCATCTGTCTTCTCTGCCATTTGGATGGAAGGATTTGGGTTCCCCCCTTCATACAATGTGGGAACAGCTTCACATGTACGATTTTGCACATGCACTTCTCTGCTCAGCCCTGGGAAGCAAGCTAAATACTGTTTTCAGCCAGTCATCTGCTCTAAATAAACCCTCTGCTGCCTTTGAAATATGCTCATAAATTTAAATCAATGCTGAGCCTGGAGTCTCCACTCCTTGATAAGAGCACATTTTTCATGTTGCAAACATGTTGTTGAGGCTCTAGAGGCTGAATCCTTGTCTGCCGGCCAACATCTGGGGTGTTATGTTTTAAGGCAAACATTCTGGGTCATTATAAACTGCACTAATCTCCCTTGTTGAAATTTACATTTCTAAACCAAAGAGGGATCATGATGCATTTGTCCTGTCACATGCTATGGCATTTAACCAGGAGGTTAATTCATTGATTGACTTACCGCCTCTCTTCAGCTTGCTTTGCTACTAATCTTCCATACAAATGGGGTTAAGGAATATAATTTAGATTTACCAGCATAAACAAAGTGTACAGCCACCCTGCTAGGATGTAAAGCTTAGGGAATTCAGGGGATAAGAAGAAAACAGCATAGCTGAAGAAGCAATAAAATTAACAGTAAAATCCACATGCTGAAAATGCTGAAAATTAGAAGGAAAAAATTGGGGAAAGGAAAGATTCTGCTTCCAGCAGCCAGGGCTGGGCACAACAGCAGAGGGACTGAAGAAGAGACCAGTGTCCCTCCTGCCTTGTAATCTGTGTTCACGAGCCACCCTGGCTGCAGATCACAGCCTTCCCCTTCTCGTGGCATCTGAAATCGGTGCCCAATGGGTAGGGCCGATGGTTGCCCTTTTTCCCCTAGAAGTCCACAGTGGTTTGAAGACCCCCAAAGGACACTGCCGTGAGCCCCAGGGTGGCTGTCACTGCCGAGCCGCGTCGTGGCAACTGCACTGCCGTGGCTGTAATGGGCAGCAATCTGCTCCAGTTGACTTCAAGCCCCCCAAATACAAAAACTAAAGGAAAGAAAGAAATTAATCTCATCGCTTTGCACACCTTCCAGCAAAAGCCCCCAGCTGAGAGGGCTTGCTTCCTGGAAAAAAGAAAAAAAAATAGAAATGCTGGGTTTGTTTCTAGCTCAGTTTCTCTGCCCACCTCTCCTCCTGCACTGGCGCAGAGCAATCCTACCCCAGCAGACTCCGGGGGAACCGTGAAAACCCAGCACCTCTCTGTATCAATCCCTCAGTGCCCCTGTTACAGTTTCAGAGCAATTTCTACCCTGAAGGTAGATCCTGTCAATCTGTCTATCAGCCCAGCCACATGGGAATAACTTCTGATTATTAAAAGGATCATGAGCTCACCAGTTTGGAGACCTAGCAGGCTCCGGGGACTCTCTAGCATCAGCCAGCGTGAAAGAAAATAGCAACTTTTGTCAAAGCAGCACAGGTTTTGCAATGTGTAGGAAAAAAATTCCTTTACATCCGCTGTCGACTTTGTTCCGCCACGGTTGTGGCTATCAGCCAGCTGTGCCATACCATGCCTCGACGAACCTTGCCTCTCCCATGCCGTGGGACCGTGGCATCTGTGTTGACTGATGCTTTGACGTGGTTTGGGAGGAAGTCTGTGATCTTGCAGAAACCTGTGGCGTGAAGGTGTGAATATGTGAGGCGATTAGCAGCCTCTGTCTCAATTAATGCATAAGGGTTAGGCAAAGTGTTTTTCCCCCTCTGCCTCTGTTTTCTTTTCTGTCCCATACTCTGCTTAACATGCTTTAACTATGGAAGTCAGGGAATTTTTACAATGGGTAAATAAGGGTAAAATGAGTAAATCTCAGGTTCAGAAGCAAAGGAAGCGATTGCTGGGTGAGGTGTTGCAGCTGACTTTTCAGAGCACTGTGTTTGAACAGCAATCGCCTGCTTTCTCTGGAAATGAAAACCATCTTCTCAGCACAGGGTGGCAAAGACCACCATTGAAAAAGGCTTAGTGAGATGCCAACTTCAATCTACTGTCTGCAAAGCATTCGTCTTTTTTGCAAAAAAAGCAATGAGTGTGCTTTGAATACAAACTCATGAAAGCAAATCCTTGCCAGCTTAGAGTTTTTGTCAGCTGAGAAGGTGAGAAACCTTCTCTAATTTTAGTGTTTTCAGTTTGGCCATTTTTCTTTAGCCTGGGTGACCTGTCGTCTCGGTTGGGGTTTTTTTCATAAACATCAAAATAAAGTACTTTTTGCCCGTCTGTACCTTATATTCTAATAAAAGTGCTTTACTGGAGTGATAAACTGGCAGAACTGTCTCAGGCCATAGCCCATGCAGCCCACAAGCACACAGTAGCCTTTACAGGCGCAGAGCCAATCTTTAAAAAAAGAGAAAAAACTGAAAATATTTTAATGAAAATATCAATTTTTAATAAAAGTCACATCTTAATTGAAAAAAAGATTATTCGAGTGATTCTGTTTTCAGCTAATCAGAGACTATCTAGGACATCTTTAAAAATCATAGAATTTTGATAGAATTTTAAAAGTCTGATGTTCACTGGCCTTATAAATTACTTTTTAAAATATCTGTAGAAAACTGTTATGTAACAAAAGGTTTTCCCCTTAGTTTTTTTTAAAAAGAGAGTAAGGCAGGGAGTTATCATGGATTGACTATCACCTTCCCTGAGACATGTTTATTTAGTATTTGGCTGCTTTTCATTCTTTGCCTGACTTCAGTCTCACAAAACCAAAACACAGAGTTGAGGGATGTTGTCTGGGACTTGGACAAGAAAAATAAATGCAAGAGTGTTTTCTGATCTGCTCTAGTTAGAAATGAAATTGATTGTTCTCTATTTTTTTATTAGTGTGTCTGGACAATTTCGACTTTTTGGGAAAATACCAAGCCAGAAGTATTCAAAATGTTCCCAAGATACAACAGGGTAATTGAAGTTGAGTGTCCTACTTACTGCTCTCTTGAAGGAGCTGGACCTTTCTGGTTGATTTGTCTTTTCTTCTTTACCATCTCCGCTAAGTGGTAAAGGATGTGTCTGAAATGTGTATAGTAGATCCCAAAGAGCATGTGAATTTATTTATTGGGAGGAGAGAGGGTTTAAAGGCAAAAATATCACAAGTCCCTGGGAAAATGTCACCAGTAGATTTGTGACAGATATCTAGAGTTTGCAGAAAAGGTAGATACATTCTGTGTGCAAATATCACTGAATTCAAACACTGTTGGTGTGGATGCGGCAACACAAAGAATAAAAAACACCCCCAGTACAGACTCAAGAGAAGGAACGTTAATGGAAGCCTTTCTTTTTTTTTTTTATAAAGAACTCTGTTCATATTTTAGAAGGTAAAACCATTGTGGCTTCATCACAAAATATGTCCAAGGAAGGCAGAGATTTTTTTAGGTTAGAAATTTTGTTTGCCCTTGTATTCTCAGCATAAGGATTACCCTAGATCTCAGTTTGTTGCACTTTCTGCTATATAGGCTGGTCTCTTGTGACTTACTGGGGAATATGTTTTCCAAAATAAAAAGTAAAGAAACCGTGACATGACTTTCATCCAGCTGACAAAATAGAACAGTGAACATTTTCAGTAGCATGTAGGAGTGGGTTTGGGGGCTTCTGTTGATATGCAAGAATTACTTGAGGCAATGAATCAAATTGCTGGCATCTAGTTTTGTCAGGACCCTACGATCTCTTTTTCTTTGTATAATAATATTTACTCTCAAAGCACCCCCAACTACAAACTCAAAATATCAGTGCAATAGATAAATTTCCCGTACAAGTTGCAACAGATACTTGTTTTTTTCCCGTATCATGAGGCTGTGGTTTCTGCCTCAGATTCCTTTCCTTAGTTCTCCTCCTACACTCATTTTTCTCCAGTGCAACTTCTATAAAGCTATTCTTCATATCTATCAGCATGAACAAATGCACACTCAGAGACAGAGATATTATTAAACAGTTTTTGCAAATCTCAAACCCAGCTTGTTTATTATATTTAAATAAGAACTGATTTTTCCAAATTTGCAACCATGTCTTGGTAATCACCCACAGTACATTAACAAAAGATGTTTTGTTGCTTGCAGTCACCGTATGATTTCCAGAGGTTGTTCCAGTAACAAAAGCACATCCAGATATGTTCTTTAAATGAAGTAAAGCAAAACAAACAAGATCAGCTCGGCAGAGACATTTCAGTGGCACTCATCAATCTGTACGGCTTTGAATCCTGATCAGTGTTGATTCCCCTAGCCCAGCTGAGGAAATGCACTCTGTGCCTTTGCGAAGGTTTCTCGAGAAGAGGTCAATGCAGTACCCACAGAGCTCAGGTTTTGTGGAGCCAGGCGATGACCTACCGCGAAGCCTTCCTCTGCTTGACCCCTGCACTCATCGCCCTGCGGTCCCCGGCAGAAAGTGCCACCGTCTTGTTCCGTGGAGGAACAAGTCCATGGTGTTACTCAGCATCCTTCTCTCCTTGTGCTGGGGACAAGGACGTGGGTCACCAAGGACATGGGACGGTTTGGTGGCCCACCTCTCAAGTTACCAGGTCCTCGTGCCATAACTGTGCTGTATGGTACATGAGTCAGGTAATGCGTATTGAATTTGGTGGTGTTAGTGCTGCAATCAGTGACACATGTCCCATTGACTTCATTCAGGTAGGGCTTTCATTTGAAAAGAAGAAAAATGAATCCAATTTTCTGATTACCCCCACCCACCCAAAAGATGATTAACCTTAAATGCTAATAAAAATTTATATGAACAAATGCCATGTTGAGTCCAGGCAAGCAAAGTAAAGTCATTGCGTTGCAACCAAGGAAATATATTCAATGTTATAAATGGTAGAGCCTGTGGTGTTATTATTATTATTGTTATCACTGAAGGAAAGAGGGAACAAAAAGAAGAAAAGATCCTATTATATTTCTTAATATTCTAATGAGTCCTGAGACACTTTTTTTTTCTTCTCAGGTTAAAGCATTAATAAGAGGGTAATTTTTTACTTGGCTTTGTGTCAGGAATATAATCTTTATCCTATTTTTTAGAACAATTAACACTTACAAGGCTGTGATTATGTTATGTGCTAATCCACAGTAACTATTGCAGGAATTTCCAGAGACGATATCCTCAGAACACCACTGTTCTATTTAACTAACTTAGAATGATACGGCCAAGAAATCATATACTCAAAACTCAGGCCATCGTGGATATAGTCCTTGTCCGGAACAGTAGAAAACCTCAAGTACTCTATTTGCAGATATTTGTGATTTTGTGGTGATTTAAATAAATAAACAATTTATCAGTAATAAGGACTCAGTCTATAGCACTGTCAGGCATTAAGCAGCACAAGATCAGACAGTGAAAGTATTTTTAATTGGAAAAGAGATCTCAATACAAATTTTAGATCTGAATTTTCCTTTTTACAAAAAAAATACTGTATCAAACAGTTGCTTATTGCTGAAGTAATACCATGGAAATCAGTGGAACTGGTCCCGTATTCAACAGGAACACAAACTCCTGTTTCTCTGCTTGTTTTCAGATGTAAAATGCCAGCTCTGCAAAGCTGACCCATTTTGAAGAGCGTCTTGACAAACAGTTCAACCATGAATCAGGGCAGAGAGACAGATTTCAGAATGATGTGTTCAAATGTCATTTCTTCCAGTGTTTTTTTTTTTAAATATTTGTACTCTTCCTTTAATTTTTAAATCAAACTTTGAAAATTTAACCAAATATCTGACATTATTCCTTTTATTCTTCATGGAAGTCAAGGTTTAGAAATGTATATGGTATGTTATACAGAAACATATGTGGAAATGTATATGGTGAGATGATATGTACCAGCACAAAACCAAAAATAAGTATGATGTAATTGATTATGGAAAAAGGTGTCAGAAGGACAGAGGAAGTTACGACAAGAGGTTGGCATAAATGAAGAAGAGTGGGAGGAAAGAAGAAGAGAAGGGCAAGAGCACAATCAGCTGTATTATTTTCTTAAGTTATGGGAACATCCCCAAGCCTTGATCTCTAGATTACATAAATCTGTGGGTGTACATTGATATCAGCTCAGCAATGTTAACATAGATAACTAAGTATTCCCCTCTCAGGCTCTCGGCAAGTCACTCACCAGCTCCGCCATCCTTCAGGAAATGATCAGCCTTAAGGGACTGGGAATGGGCCTGTGACAGCAGCAAGGGGTGATAAAATTTAAGGTTTGAGGTTTAATGGATTTAAGCTCCCTGGCCAGTGCTGAGAAAGCACTCTGCAGGCCTTCATTTTGATAATCTGGGGCGTTGGGAAGTTTTTTTAAGAGTCTGAGGAAAATCTAGCCTATCATTTCAGCATGGCATGTTACAGTCACCTTGGCAGCCTGGAGAAAACGACCTCGTTGAGAGCCTCAACCACAACACAGGGAGTTTTTCCTTAACGACATCAGCTGGTGTTGGCGAATATCCTGCTGATGCTGAGGGAGGTGAAGAGCTTGCATAGTTTGGAGTGAGACAAAATACAAAGAAGAAAGCAGCTGCAGGCTCTGGACCTGTCCCGGGCTGAGTGGCAGAGCCTGAGCAGCAGTAAAGTCGTTTGATTTGTGTATTTCTTCCACTTTCTCTACCAGTGGTGACCAACGCAACGCGATGGGAATGGGAATTGTGACAGTGTCTTCCTTTACATTCCGCTTCACCTGTACAACTAGTACTCAAATACTATTTTACAAAATTTGGACCTGTTCCCTTCTAAACTGTCAGGATCAGCCTCATTCTGCTTCCTTAAACTTAGCAGAAGTAAAGTGAAAAATTTCTTGGAATAATGAGCCAAAATAATATCTTATTTTATAAAGACAGTTCCAGTCCTGCCATCCACAAAATGATAGCGTTATGTAACTGGGCAAGTGCTGGCTTTTCAATAGAAACCATAATAAATATATTAACTGAAAACATGTGGTGCTAATTGGTTCAAGGCCTGCTCTATTTTCTTGTGTTGGCAGTTCCTCCTCCTTTAGCTGAGCATAGATTTGGTATTTCCTAAGTGTCTCAGGTGTTAGAACAAAAAATGCATTTTTATTTATATAGTGTTTGTCACGGTAAAAGCATAGAAAGGCTTTCTTTTAAGGTCAAAAGTATAAGCAGAATCTCTTGTGAAAATAGATGAATGCAAAGAAGTGACTTTTGAGGAACACTACCTGTCGAGTAACCAACTCTCCTGCAGCAGTAATGAGGCCGGTCCAAGGACCTGTGTTCCTGCATAGGTCTCCAATGTTCACCTTGACCCTGGCAGAGGGCTGGAGGTCAGCCAGCCACCCGAGAGCAACGCACACCAAACCCTCGAAGAAGTCAGCCCACGAGGAACAACACTGCCCACGCTATTGCACTGATGAAAGATTTTATTACAAGTCACCTGGTAATGAACATTTTCTTTAGAGGTCCATCAGCTAAACTTATTTAATGGGTAAGAGTCTCAGCTTTTAAAAAGAAGTTCATTTCTAACGCACATGGCTGGGAAGGCAAAAACGAAAATGAAATAGGAAACCCATGGATAATGGGAAAATGCAAGCTTCAGAAAAAGCCGGAATGTTTTACCTTAATTAATCTCACATTTCATGGGATTGGACTCACATTTTTCAATATGTGGGATTAGCGGCAGTTCACATGCAATATATAGTATTTTTTTTTTTCATTAACCCTGAATTAACTGAAAGTATAGGATTTCTTACGTGACCAAATGTTTTTTTAGAGACTTTCTGTTTTCTTGCAGATACAACATGGCCCAAGTGTAGAGGTCCCCATCCCTATCCAGAAGTGCTCAGTAAAATTGACATGTACCAGAGGTCTGAAGCAGTAACTTTACAGAATGAGGCATCCTACAGATGCTTTGGCTGAAACACACCTTTTGCAAAAGTTAAGATGCTTTCCTGGATTTTCACACCCAAACACAGAGGTGGTGTGTGATAGTAAAGACTGCTAGGAGCTGAGGATTAGTAAGAGACATTAGGCTTGTACCTGATAATGTCAATAAAATCTAGTATTTTGGATGGATGAATAGAATCAGTCCAGTATCAGCAGTCCCAAGTCAACTTTCAAAGACATTTTTTAATTTGGACCTATGTGCAGGCCACTTAGAAGCAGCAAAATAATTCACATTTGCTTCATCTAGTTAAAATTCTAGTTGGATTTTCTTCCACAAGCAATGGATTAAATTGGATTTCCTATCAATCACTTAGCATAGAGATATAGTACAATAAATTGCCCTTGAAAATAGAAGTGCAAGTCTCTCATTAATGGTAATACTACCCCAAAAAAGAACAGATGCAGAACTTGACTCTTTCTTAGCTGAAAAGGCACAGCATTCAGTAGACAAAAACCAGGATTATTAGAGGAGAAAGTTGAATCAAGAAATATCTCAAGATGCAGAATGTGTACAGTTGTGGTGGAAGTTCTCTCCTCTTTCCTGCTCGGAAGACCCAGAAGTTGGCACGGTGCTTTCAGCTGGATCGCGCACAGAGGTGATTTGCAGACCTATTGCTGTTGCAGTTTGACATCTGAAAAATACTTGTTTGGTATAATAATTAGGTATAACTCCTCCCACTAATGACTAGTACATTGAGGATGAGAGTCATAATTATAATGATGAAAATGATATTTGGAAATCATAGAATGGTTTGGATTAGAAGGGACCTTAAAGATCATCCAGTTCCAACCCCCAATACCAAATGGTATCAAACAGTACTCAACCACAATTAAGCTAAAAAAATGGTGGGTCTCAAATAACTGAGGAGACTTCAGAGTTGAGTAGAAACAAGACCAAATCTAAATGAGGCAATACTGACCAGGAAAAGGTGCTTCCTTGTAAAAGGAAAATTAGAACCTGGCTGTAATGCTTATAGACAGTGACAACTTTCTCCAAATGGTGAGATTTCGGTAGGAATGTATCCCTTGGCTTGAAAGTTTCCCCAGTTCTAAAGGCAGTTTCATAAACAAATGGTCCATTTTTAGTTTTAGCACAATAGTTTGTATAGCAGTTAGTTGTAGTAACTAGTTGGTGTAACAGTTTGAAGCCAAAAAAAGAATATCTTACAAACAGACTGAGAAATGTAGTTTAAATTTAGTAAATGAAATGCCAGAAATAAGCAGAGAGGAACTGATGGAGAACAAACTTGCAGTGTGACTGAAACAAATATTGGATTCAAATACTTTTAACCAGCAAGCCGAAAAATACAGCTAAACAGTTGGAAAATATTTGGATACTCATTCTCTCAGACATTTCTGATACTTTAAGAAAGGGAAGGGGGATTTTAGTGGCTGAAAACATAGCTCAGTATTTAGGTCTGTGGTATGAGGGTTAGTAAAGAAGAGGAACCATAATAATGACCTTGCCATTAAAATTGTGCCGGTCATATCGCCCTTAAACAAAGGAGATACTAGATATGTTGGTATACCGTGCTATATTTTCCAGAAGTTTACAAGAGAAGAGCTCCCACACCAAAGTGATTCAATTCAACCATTTTTTAATCTACCATTTAAAAAAGGGGGAAGGGGAGGCTTTAGTTAACCTCATCTTCCATCCCTAAGGTGCTGAGACCTTCAGCTGTGCTGTATCCATGTCAGCTGAGCTATACTGCAGAATCGGGGAAGGGAAGGGATGACTTTTTTTTATATATATATACAATGTTTGCCATGACTATGTACGCCACCCAAATGGCCAGGGTGCCAAGCCCATGCTGGCACGGACATGCTGCTGAGGTGCAGAAGCTCCAGCAAGAAATTTATTAAAACTGTCCACTAACATCAGGCCAGAGAAAAGGACAGATCTTTTCTATTCCCTCATCTGTATTGGCTAACTCAGAATATCTTGGATCTTAAAAGAGCCTTTGGTTGCAGATACTTATGGCTGATAATTTCCTCTGTTAATACATTTTATATTTGGGTGGTGACATGGCCATAAAATACTTTTTTGACTACTGGAGGTGCTCTGATCTCCATGCTGGCTGTATAATTTATTCCACATACTGGGATGAGGTATGGCTAGACTATGGTAAGGGGAAGGAGGCCATGGAGTGTCTGACCCTCCCCAGGGCATCACTTGTGCTCTGGCTGCAGGACCAGCCACCAGCCCTGCAGAGGGAAAGACCCAGGAAAGGGCATAATACATTTGTCCAGTTACTGCCTGTTTGTCTCCTTATGATCCAGCCAACATTCCACCAGGCAGAGCTGCCTACTGGGAGCCATGTTCAGGAGAAAGGTTGATGTGCTCCGCACTTTACGTCTTTTTACTCTTTGTATTCTTTGTTGGATCTGTCTGCAGCTTAGGACTACACCACCCGTGGGAAACACAGTTCTATATCCTGCTTGGGACCTCTTGGTCCTCCTCAGCACCTGTGTGTCTTTGAAAATCCTAGTCAAAGACTCAGAGTAAAAAAAAAAATAAAAATTTAACAATGGGCCTTGGGTTTCTCAGTCACAAATATCTGAGACTTCCTTCTGATGAGCTAGCCTGGGCCAGCAGTTTCTTCATCTCTTCTCACTCCATACAACACCCCTACAAATCTGAAGGGCTTAGACTGCCAAAGGATACAGACCATTGCTGGCACTGAACAATCCCACTCTACACGCCAGTCAATGGGTATCCAATGCACACAAATCTCTTTCACATAAAGATGTTCTATTCCTGTTGAATTAAATGATGCTGGGGTAACTCCTGTCAAGGTACTGAGGTGTAAGTAACGCTCCATCCACTTGCACTATGTAAAAGTCTTCTGCAAAGAAACCAGAGCCTGGGGCTGGCCACCAGGCATCTTCAGGGAGAAGTTAACACATTAGGCTTTCTACTGCAATGGGTATAGCACACAGCCTGTTGTCAGCCAACACATCCCACCGCCCGTTTTTGATTTCCAAGCTCCTAACCGAGGTGACCCAGAAGGGTGCTATGACTCAGGCTCAAGCACTGAACCAAAAAGGATCCACTTGCAGATCCAGCAGCCCCGGAATGATCCTTTCCGAGCCCGTAAATGCTGTTCATCACGGTTCCCTAAGCACAGAGGCAAGCAGCACGCATGCATTTGGCAGCCACCCTCCGTTTTAGGGAGGGCTTTTGTAAGGGAGGTGAGGTCAATTTTTAGCAGATGGTTTTATTTATTTACATCTCAGCAGCCCTTTCTTGGCTTTATTTGTATTTATTGCAGGGGTTCTGCCTGTGGTTCAGGGATTGCATCGGAGCTGTGGTGGTGCACTATAATCAGCGCTGACCGTTCTGCTTGTTGAACAAATGACAACTGGCAGCCTTTGCAGTGTTTCCATTCTGTAAGCACTTACTGCTGTGTCTCTCCGTGATGAAACACATGTCAGGTCCCAGCAGCGTAGGACCACCTGGAGCACATTAGCATCAGAGTGATTTAACAACCCGATCAGAACTTTTTCAAACGACAAGTGGCATGTGGAGGAAGCAGGACATGGAAACCTCACCCAGCCTTTCCAAGCAAGCGCACTTCCAAGCATTTCCCTGACTTTTAGCACTCCAGAACTGCCAGGTTCACTAAGTAGCTGTGTGGGGTACAGCATATCAGAGGCTCTGAAAATTGCCAGGAACTGCAATATTGCTGCCAGAAGAGCAATTGTACCTGTTAAATATTATGAGGCCCGAACCAAAGAGGGGAGCAGCCTCTCACCAATAGGTGCTAGAAGTAGGTTATCCAAAGGAGTCAAGGATTTTGTTCTTCTAGAATGAAAACATTTTTTTTCCTCAACTTGCAATGATCTTTTGATCATGATCTTTATGCAACTGCCTGCCAAGGATAATATGGCTGAACTACTGAAAACAGCACTGTGATTAAAAAGTCTCAGATGTTAAGAAATGCCAGCATCAGCCCGTGTGTGTGTTTGTGTGTCCGTGTGTGTGTTTGTGTGTCCGCGTGTGTGTTTGTGTGTCCGTGTGTGTGTTGTGTACATGTGTGTGTACGAGAGAGAGAGACCCTAAGCAGGGGCTGCCCTTACCACTCCATGTTAGCACAACAAGCAGCACTGCAGGGCCTTACTCCTTCCCTAGGATTCCTGGCTATGAATAATGGCAAAACACAATAAAGAAAGCAATCTGAATCCTTACAAGGATATCCAGAAAGGATGGAAAAGATTGCACAGGAATTAATGCAGCATTTTAAAGACCCTAGAGTACTTTAGCAATACCAGCCCAAAGATCTCTTATTCTTTTCTTAAAGACTTGAAATAAATTTTGCAGGTTTGGAAAATGACTTTTTGTATAGCTGGACTGGAAAAAACTCAGCACAAGTAGTAATTTTTGCTTTCTTCTATTTTTCATGTAAAGGAAAAGCATGTTATTTTTCACTAGGGAGACAGATGATAAGTACAAAAAGATCAAACCTTCTTTTAGCATTACAGTATTATGACTGATAATAATCTTTCCTTTCCCATATGACAGCTTCCTCATGGCAATTAAAATTGCCCTAGAGCAATAAACTTTTCTTTCACTAGTTTTCTTTCATGAGAAGCTGGAAGGGACTGCTTGGGTCATCAAGTCCCATCCCATGTGATGCAAGGCAGCCATATAGGTGGATGTTTGGTTCAGAAGGGTCCTTTAAACCCCATTGGAGGTGACTTACACCCCCAAAAATTACACAACCTATTCCAGCAACACATTCAGCACCTCAACTCAAAAGTACCCCAGGAAGAGAGAAGGAATGATGTGGAAAATCCCAGTTACTCTAGTTGCCTGCAAGAGCAACAGTATTGCTCTTGGATAAAAATCCCAAACGTGTATATAAATTTCCATATATTTTAAGTAAGTTCCTGAGCTTTTCTTTCTTCATTTATTTTTTTCCCTGGACGAGTAATTTGTGATATTCCAGTCTTTTCTCATTTATGCATCTGGAAATGCCTTGTTTATAAAACACCAAGATCCCAAGGCCATATAAAATTTTGATGAGCCATGTTCTCCTGGGCTTGAGAAGATTCAACATTTCACCTGAAAGTGCCTCTTCTATATAAAACTAGGCCACTTCAGCCTATCGACTCACATGGCTGAGACAGCAACCCACGCTTTCTGTTTGGATTTGCTGGCGGGTAAGAACAAGTTTCCACTGGGAGAAATGTCCCTCCAGCAGCAGCCAAGTGCCTTCCCACTCACCAGACAGCTCCCAGCAGATGTGTTGGATGATCATCTGTTTGCTCAGGACCTGCCGAGCTGTGACCTTCCCTGGGCGCCTGGTGGGACCACTGCCGGGGAGACACCTCCCACAGCTGGGACTTTCTGCTCCTGCAAAGAGCCAGGTCCCTGCAGACCGAGGGAGCGGGCTTCGTGCCATCCTACCCTCGTGCAGCGGTAGAGAAGAAAGAAAGTCTCTTTTCACCAAAAGAAATACCCGGAGGAGGCCCAGGTCAGAGCTTTGGAGAGCTTCCCAGGAGCTTCTGTTGTTCTCTCCACGGATGATTTTGGCACTGCCTCACCTTCTCCTGCTGTCCCTGTGCAGCCACCCCGCATACCCCGTGGTGCACATCTGGGATTTATCTCCGGAAGGGATGTGCATGCTGATGGGAAGCAACGCAGCGGCACCCTCTCTTACCCAACGTGGGACTCGCGCATGTACGACACCCAGGCTGACAACCAGGGAGGAGGACTGTAGCTCCTGCTCCGAGTCCTTGGAAACCCACCGTCTGGTTCTGCCTGCTGGGTTTTACCAGCCTGTGCTCAGAAGGGGCAGAGGAGGATTTTATTCCTTTCAGTGGATTGCCAGTAGGATGATTTCCTAAGGAATAATTCCAAGGCCAAGAAGATACATCTCTACAAAGCACATCCCAGCGTGCATAAATGTGTCAGAGGGCAGAAACAGACTCTGCAGATCTTGGTGCTTCACTACGGCTTGTGTCTGTAGAGGTAGCATGGAGAAGAATCTTCTCTTTCCTTGTTTTACTGTGACATCTTTTCATCTTGTGGTGCAAAGTCTGCAATGTTACTTTGTGTAGCCTTTATTTTCAGAATGGAAGTTCGAGCGATTGCAGCTGAAATACTGTCTTGTGATTTTGATTGAATTTTTGTTTAATCCTTAGCCAGTAAGAAATCCTTTGAAGTAACAGAACTATGCTTCTCTGCAGGTTGATCTGGACACGCAGCAATCAGAGACAGATAGCAGGCGAATGTACCAGAGCAGAAATCACTGATTTGCTGCTAGGTCCCTGACAGCTCCAGACAGATACTCTGCTTTAGTTTTGCTTGCTTCCCTCATGCTCCAAAGAGAGGAGTAATAGCGAGAGGACCTCACTCCATTAAGTCCCCACTACTACTGGCCTCAGACCAAGCAACCAAATCCTTACTACAAGGCCTGCCAACCAGCCGAGTTAGGTTTTTTTTCTGCACAGAGCCCTTCTCCAAAGCATTTCCACAGCTCACTGCTGTGGGAAACCTTCCTGCTACTCTCCCCCTCCCCAGAAGAGCTCCAGGCTGGGACTGTCAGAGCAAGAACCAGCTCACGCTTAGGCGAGGGAGGGGATGGCTGATGTGGACCCCCCCCCAGCTCCACCCAGCCCTTGCTGTCCTCGGGTCCCATTTCTCTCTCCACCAGGGGGGTGGGGGTTGACAAGCATTTAACTGGAGCAGCATGTGCAAACAGAGAGGAAAAATTCAGCTCGAGGTGCGTAAGTCTCCGCTGCAGCTGCAGGGCGGCCGCTAACACGGTTAGGATCGGCGATGGGATCGACCGGTGGCGTGGTCTGTATCTGCCGCCTCTCCGAAGAGTGCCTTGAAACCCAACTGTCTGTTACACCAGTGCCATAAAGCCTGCAAACGCAAAAAGCACGACAAATAGCTGGCGCTTTGAGGAAATGATGCCGGCCAAATGGATTTTCCCTTTGCTGAGAAAAAGAAAAAAAATCGCAGCAGAGGGACTGTTTGGATTAGAGTGATGAAAGTGATGGCTCTTCTCTCATTTCCATCCGTCACCGGGAAGCACGGTGCCCATCGCACGGGAGGATGCAAGGTGGTTTCGCGCTTCCCTTGGGCTGCCTTGGACACTTCAAGAAGGCAAAAGTTTCCCGTGTGCAAACCAGCTCGCTGCAATGCAGAGGAGAGTGCAGGGCTTCAGCTCCGCTGTGCAGGGATGGGTTTCACCTAATTTTCACGCTGGAACAACCTGAAAACAATTCTTCTCCCAAATATATTCCATAGATTATAATAAAAACAAGACAGAAGATGCTGGAAAGAAGTGTTGCAGCCCCTTGCAGTCCTATTCAAATTGACTTTAAGCATGTGAAATGATCTTTAAACTGCAGTGAATATAACTACATGTACATTTTAGGCATCTAAGTTTCCTATTGTGACTCACTCAGAGATGCTTTTCTTGTGTAATATTCTCTGGGCTTGCATCTCAGTATATACATTTTCCTTATCCTAAACACGGAATAACTTTGAAAGACTGTAATTCAGGGAAAAAAATATTTATACTTTAATATTCTTCCTGATGTGTTACAGAGCGCAGGAAAAGACTTTGGCATTAAAACGTGCTGTGAGGTAGCAAATCCAGGTCCCCGTCCAGGCATCCAGCCTGGCTGTCTCGCAGCCGTGCTGGCACTGTCGGGAGTCTTCACAGTCACCTTTGGGCTCAGTAATCTTGGGTTTGTGTTTAAAGACAATTTACGCTTTATTTAGGGGATATTCATCATACTGAAGATTTCTTCAAGTGGCATCTTGCACTTGAGATGTAATCTCAATCTGCAAACCTGAGCCAATGTTGTTTGTGTTACATGTGTTCATCAAAACGGGGCTGGTGTGAGAATGCTTCGAGGATAACTAGGAACCAGCTCAGCTTATTCTGGGGACTTGTGTGAGCTCCAGAGCAGAAAATCTGCAGCATGTGTCTAGAAATCAGTCGCTCTGAGGAAAAGTAGGACAAACCTGTTAGTAAAACCAGGCCGGAATGGGGCTAAATAAAAATGTGGTATTTCTTCACGGTAAGACTGACAATATGTTGTAAAATCCTCTAGTAAATTAAGTTTTTTTCTTTTTAAGCACATGGCAGATAGTGTAACATCATGTCAACTGGAACGGCTCTTAAAAGACTGCATAACATAATGCTGAAAGCTCCTGTATCTATGTTAATATTGCAGAGATGTCACAGAGAAAACTTGAGGTGCTGCACTGGTAACTGATGCTGTTAATCACAGCACTAACTCTGCTATCAGAAAGCTTGGAACTCAGTATGGAAACTGTTTCAAAGCTTTGTGTTCTTTATAGATTTCTGGTCTTCTTCATTATTAATACAGAAAATTCCCCTTTTTTTTGCCATAGACCCAGTGCAATAGCAGACATTGATTTTTGAAATGCAGTGAGGATCTAGTTCAACTGTTTATCAGTCACAGGAAAAAGAGAAGGGAATGGCTATAGGGGAGAAGGACACAAAATTATACTTCCTAAACAATGTGCAGGTTTCCAAGTATAGAAAATAATACACACACCCCCCTCCCTCCCCAATATTTGCTTAGTTCTTGGATTTAGAGACAACCAGGTTTTGGCTACCTACACAAAGCTTTATAAAAAGCTCCGTGTATTAAAAAAATCTCAGGATATTGTTCAAGCTGCTTATTCTAATCAGTTACATTCCTCATATTCCCTTTTGCCTTGTCATTTTAAAGCAACCAGTCAAGCAAATACCAGGCTGGTTCCATGCAGCAGAGGAATTTCTCTCCGTGCTTGTAGGCAAGCCCTGCCAAGCTCTCTAGACTATCCTTCACCATTCTCACCCAGAGCTACGTGTGGTCTCCTGCCCACAGGCTGGGTTTCCTAAGTAGCCTTCTATTTTTCTTCCAGTGCTAGGTCACCTCATGAGACAAGGAATTTTGGGTGATTTTTTCCCCTCAGGGCAAATATTAGTTTAGGCATAAATGCCAAGCCAATGTGGCTGGTTTGCCTCCTGATGTTTGCCAGGCAAGGTGAGCCCAGGTCTGTCGTGTTAGAGGTTTCCTCGTGGTCTGATGGGAGTCTGGGGATGACATGGTCATTAAAATCTTCTGAGTCCCAGGGAAGGGCATTAGCTGCAAGATCATCTTCTTTTCCTTTAGGTTTGATGACTACGACAGCGAGCTGGGTATTTTATTGTCTGGGGCAAATCCTTGATGCAGCATTCTTGAAAGTAAAGAAAAAAGTAAATAATATGCAACTCTTCAAAAAAGTAGTCTTAAGAGCAGCAAGAGGTTTTTAAACACCCACAGCTGAGGGCACTTCAAATTTTAAACATTTACAGTCTAAAATTTCTTAGATACCTGCCAAGATGACAGTGAACATTTCTCTCCAGTTCATTCCTTTTACAGTTGGAGGACCAAATCACTCCATCACAAGCCACAGTTTCTCTAAAATTAATCAAGTTATCCCCACCCCTGCTAGGGCTGCATTTGAAGCCTTTCATCTCTCTGCCCCAACTTCTCCAGTTCTCCAGCACTTCAGTTCCCGAACTTCAGTGTTAAAATTCCCAATTTCCTGGCTCTGCCAGCAGTTAACTTTAGCAAATCCTGCCTCCTGCGGTGCTGGACACCTACAGCTTCTGCCTCCTGAGGTTTTATCATACTCATGCTAGTATACTTATGCTAGTCCAAGTGCTTTGAACCTTTTGGCTTCAGAAGCTCAGGATTCTGATTGCTTGCTGAATTGTTCTATTTCAAATACCTGTCTTAGCTCATGCTGTGCTGCTTTCAGCCCCCCCAGCCTTTAATTATACAGCAACACATACTTCATACTTACCGGGGTGTTCATTAACTAATATACACTTCTGTAACACATATAGAAGAAAGGAAAACTATTGAAAAGCAGCTCAACGTAAATGTATAAATTCAGTGCTTCTCAAGTACAGTATTACAAAAGCTCAGCCACAGTTAGAAGGAGAGGACTACTCTGCAGCACCACCTGCTGAAATGAAATCCACTTCGTAATCCAGTTTCAGAAAGGCACATCGTCACTCTTGAATCAGGCCAGGCATCATGCACGCTTAGCTTTGGGTTGGGAAAAAATGTTCCAGGATTCACCATGGGCCATACGACACAGCACCGTCAAGGACTGGCTCATAAGCGCCTGTTTGGAAGGTGTTACTTAAATACAGGGTTTCTAAGAAACTTTTTTTTCATGTTTTGATAGTACTACTGAAGCAAAAGATGCTTCAACAGCATTCAGTTTGGTAAAATCACTGTGAGGCAACACAGAACTTAGCAAATATTGTTTAATGATGCAGTAAATGCTGACCTGACTGCTTAGTATGCAAGTCTCACAGAAGGATTTTTCAGTTGGGGTGAATTGTTCATATGTCCTTTTCCTGATATACCATGCTACAGGATAACTAAATAATGCACTGAAATATTAAACTTAAAGAAATTGGGCTTATGTTTGCCCATTGCAATAAGGAAGTGGGATTTTCATTTGGTACTTTCAAAATCATATTAGTTGCACTGAGGTTTGAGAAGGGGTTTGTATTGGGCAGCATGGATCAGGGTGATTTTGAAGGGGTGAGACTACTGCAGTCCTGGTAGGCACATGCAGGAGAGAGAAGGGGGATCGTGATGCCGATGACTCTACATAAATAGCATCTGTGCCATGCTGCATGTAAATTGTACTGCTGGGCATGGTTCGGTCCTTTTGCTCCCAGTGCTCTTTTCATCATATTGAGCTATGTTGAGTTATATATGAGTTATACTGAGTTACGTTGAGTTATGTTGAGTTACATATGAGTTGAGTTATTTATGCGTTTGTGCTATGTAGCATGAGAACCGCTTTCCCTCCACCGCTCGGTGCGATTCTGGGGAAATCTCTGATAAAAGCTTTTTGTGAGAGCACTTCTTGTAGGCTGCGAGCCAAGGCAGCAGGCTTTGCCCAGCTGGCTGCAGTCACCATCAGACATGTCCCTCCTTTTCCCCCGGGTTTCTTTTGCTCCCTCCGGGGTGTCCTTCGCTGTGGTTGCGATGCAGGGCAGCGCAGCTGGGTCTGGCCATCGCACACCAGCCTTTCCAGCTGCAGCTGAATTTCCAGATATACCCTGCCCTCTTGTGGTATGCTGCTGGCCTCATCACGCCTCATTTCTTGTTGGACTTACAGCCCTGGAAAATAAATGCTTGGTGACCCCTCAAAGCCACAGCCGGAGGGGATGGGGTGGCAACCTGCAGGCAGCTGGGTTTCAGCAAGTGTCGTGCTGCACCCCACCTCTCTGCTCCTGCCCCACATTGCTTCCATCAGTAGCATCACGCCCTGCCACTTAAAATCACCAACGTGGTTTCCCACAAATGGAGCCTAAAATAAAAGGCAGAATAGAGTTTTGCCATCTGTTACACACCCTCTGGACCGGAGTCCTGCCCTCGGATGGGTCCTCCCATCTAGAGCCTGCACACAGGGATGGAGGATGCCTGAGAACTCTCCTAATGCCAGCCCTTTTCTCTTCTTAGCTATAAATGCAGCATTTAGCCTCTCTTTCAGACTCTTAATACAGGCAAGTATCTCCTGTTCTTATTTTAGCCCTTCCCCCTCAATAATTGTTCTATTCCTTTTAACATAGTTTGCTCCTTCCCAAGCCTAAATGAAGCATTGGACTCTGTTGTGTGAGCCGGGCAGAGGGAGGTGAGGAACCCATTTCTGTGGATCCCATCTCTGTTCCTCCTGACGCTGAGGTTAGACCTCCTAGCACAACATGCAACAAAAGCCAAGTCTCTGGTGGGCTTGGCCAATACCTTTCCAGTCAAGCCAACATAGTTTCTCCGCTTTATCATTATTTTCCTTTCCTAAGCCTTTTCAGATGGTCAAAAATAGCTGCCTTTTCTTTTCATCTGACAGTTGTACATCTCTTTCTGCTTATTTCTCTGTCTGATTTCTTCTATTTTTTGGCTATCTTGCTTGGGTTTACTTTCTTCCATGCAATTTTGCCCAATTGATTTGTCTCACTGCTCCAGAATTTCATTTGACTCAACTGCAGGATTTCTTTCTTATTTCCCCTGCTTCTCCATCCCTTTCTGTAGGTGTTGTATTGCAGCCTTTGCCTCCTTGCCCTGCTGTAGGGCCACATTACCTGGGTGCCCTGCTTGTATCAATGGAGAGCAATTTTCATTGCTTTCTATCTCTGATTTCAACATGTTAGAGAGGAGCTAACATGTGTAGGCCCAATTAACCACCCAGGTAATTGGTGCCATGTGGGCAACACAGCTCAAAGGGCAACCCTTTGCTTCTTCCAGGCCTGGGATAGCTTGGCTGGAGATATCTTGAGTGTATTTCTGCTTTAATGCCTATTTGATGGCAGCGTGACTGTTCCCCGACTCAGGAGCTGGTAATTGCTCTTCTCATAGAAGACCCGAGAAAGAAATAGTCACTTAAGTGAAGTCAATTCAGGCCCAGAGTAATACCTACCATTAAATATACACAGGCTGTGTGTCACCACGAGGGCTGAGCTGGGAAGACAGAAAAGCTAGGAATGATCTGAATTATATTGTGCACTTGGCTGACTTACAGATGTGTTCAACAAGTTTATAAACCAAGAAAAATTTAAACACAATTTTGTTTTGTCTATGAACTCTTTTTTTTAAAAAATTTTCACTGCGGGAGAATACCCAGCTTGCTTGGCGAAACTGCGAGCAGCCACTGATGAATGACGTCTCACTACATGTGTGATACAGACAGCCCCAAATCTTTGGTCTCTGAGAAACCCAACATTTTCAATAATCAGGATGCACCGGTTTTAGCTTCATCAAAAGCTAAACCCCAATTTATTTGCAAGTCATCTGTGGCTCAGGCCTCTGTAGCCTAAAATAAATAAAGTTTTGGGAGCTGCTCTGAGGCTGTTCTTCCACTGCAATGCTCTGAGCATCAGCACAACCCTTCCCTGTCCTCACTCCCATTCATTAGTAGAGGAAAAGATTATTTTGTAAGTGTGTGAGACATACCGAGACTGAGGAAAGAACCGTGAATTATTCTGTCCCTCCTTTTGATAGTAAATGACAGTGCTTGCCTGTATTTTCCTTGGGGAAGATGGCCTGTGCAGCAGGTTTGCAGTACCACCACTGCCGTGCAGTAAGTTATTACCGCAGCAACTCAACAGCAATTTTAAAGCTCTTTTAGAGTCACATTTTCAGCATTTTTCCTTGTCATGGTTTAACCCCAGCCAGCAACTAAGCACCACGCAGCTGCTCACTCGCTCCCCCCCCCCCCCAGTGGGATGGGGGAGGAAATCAGGAAAAAGA
>JAVJGG010000094.1:38681405-38696285 GCA_035590195.1 Aviceda cuculoides
TACTGAACTCAAAACACAGCACCGTACCAGCTACTAGGAAGACAATTAACTCTATCCCAGCTGAAACCAGGACATTCCTCTAGATCTTCCATGCCTGTGACCCATAGCCGAAGGAGAGCGAGTGGGTGGGGAGGCAGGGAACAGGGAGAGTTGCAGTGTGTGGGATCCTGCCGCTGACTTGGGAATTCAAACAGAAGGTGAAGGACATGAGTCTTCTGGAGGTAGGGAGCCAGGTACCAGCTGCACTCACATCACCGGTTGGGGCTTCTTTCTCCAGGGACTGGGACTTCTCACCCCTGCGAGCATCGCAGGAGTCGTCGTGCTACAGATGTACCCCCTCTTCCTGCAGCCGTCATTGGAGAAAAGTGCATTTGGTGGGTGATACCAGGAGAAGGCAGATGGACACCTTGGCAGCCCAGTGTGCCCAGTGCCCCTCTGCCCTGGCACAGCCCAGGGGTGTGAGCAGCCACTGCCCCTGCCAGCCCAACGCACCTACAGCTGCTCCAAGGGGCAGCTCTTTCACCGAGCAAAGGGATGCTCAGAAACGACGGCGCTGAGGGACGGAAAGTGTATCTTTCCTCTGAAATGTGATAAGCTGATTACTATTTTTGCCTCTTCCAAACCTTATTTCCTGCTAACTGGGGCTTAATTTGTACACAGCAGGCCTCTAACATTCAACGGTAGCTTTCAGCCTGGCAGTCCATTAAGCCCCTGCCACGCCAGCAATCATTTTAAGGGCCCTTCTATTATTGATCGAGGGAGCACAGAGAGCTGGCAGAATTTTCACAGAAGCTGTGACTTAAAAGCAGGGGTCTCCAGTGGGACCCTGCCGTGATCGGCAGAGGTGAGCATCGCCCCGGCCTCAGCCGCTGATGCCATCGTTCCCCCGGTGCAAGCAGAGAGCTGGTATGGATCGAAGCCCTTAGTAGCATCTCTGCAAACTGGGATTCCCAGGCCACTGCCTGCGAGTGGTTTGGCAGGTGCTCTGAGCTGGAGACTTTTTAATAAAACTAGAAGTACCACTGCAATAAGATGACCCAACAAATTCCCTCGGTGCAGAGGTAAGTGCTCGTGATGGCCTGTGCCGGTGCTGGCAAATCCCTGTGGGAAACTGCAGCACACACAGGACCCCCACGGCAGATCCCCAGGAGGGACCACAAGGATGAGGTTGTGGTGAGGTGGGGGTCGGTCTCGTCTCCTAAGTAACTAGTGATAGGACAAGAGGAAATGGCCTCAAGTTGCGCCAGGGGAGGTGTAGATTGGATATTAGGAAAAATTTCTTTACTGAAAGTGTTGTCAGGCATTGGAAGAGGCTGTCCAGGGCAGAGGTGGAATCACCATCCCTGGAGGTACTTAAAAGACGTCTAGATGTGCTGCTTAGGGATGTGGTGGACTGGGCAGTGTTACATTAACGGCTGGACTCAATGATCTCAAAGGTCTTTTCCAACCTAAACGATTCTACGATTCTGTGATGCTGGGGCTATGTGGAGTCAGTGCTTTTCTATTGGGTTCCTAACTCCTGGGCTGCACTGGAAATTTTATTCCAGTGGGCATCTGAAAAGAAGTGGAAATTATTTTTTTCTTTTTGCACCTGCCTTTTTTCAATGTAGAAACAAATCCATGCATGTCCACCGCACAAAGTATTGCCCGTGTTGACCACAAGATGGTACTGCAACACAAGCATTTCTTTTAGAAACCACAGCTGCTCATGAAATGTCCCATTTAACGTGCCTGGGTTAGGGGTACCTACCAGCAGTAGCATTTTGTGACACTGTTGTGCCTTGTCTTTAATAAAAGAGCGTTTGGCTTAGTTGGAAGATGGATTAATTTCTTGGCAGAAAGATATATTCAGAACTGTGACAACTTCACTGTTTATCTTCAGTTTATTAAGCTGAAGCATACAAGCCAGTGAGTGCACTGGACTCAACAGATAACAACATACCATTTTCTGTGTAAACCAGTGCCTGTTTTTCTTAGCAGGAGATCCTTTGTTTTTACTGTGCTTCTTCCAGCCAGCCAAGATGCTTGGCCCAAACACACAAGGTCTTACAGAAAACACATTTTGCATTCTTCTGCAGTAGCAGTGAGAATATTTGGAAACGACCCTTTCCTCAGTGCCTTTGCACTCAGGAAAACTGCACCTTAGCCTGATTACTTCTGTTCAGCAGAGATAAGAGTAAAAACACAGTATGAGACACATTTTCTGAGGTCTTTGCAATGAGTCACTGCTACACTTCGGCAAACATGAAAATATATTGTCTTGATATTAAATCCAATTTCTTAGCAAAATACTGTTCTGGGGCTATAGGTCTGCTCAGTGCTACAGTGAATAATAGCAATAATATTGAATTCTTTCACAGCTAGAATTGTTGACAGAAAGGTAAAGGGAACTGGAAGAACTTGGGGTGAGCCTTGTCCTCTGCAGAGATTTGCTGGGAGACTGGAGTGAAGCCATTGAACGGCAGCGGTACACGGCTCTGTGGCTGAAGAAGAGGGGTCTGACACCCAGTGCTGCCACATCACTCAAGGAAATCAAATGCTGTTTTATTCTGAGTCAACAGATCAATACCATCTTTACAGTCTGGACTAGAGAGCAGCATCCTTACCTCCAAGATGCCCTCTTGGCAGTAAATGTGCTACTTTTTGATATTTAGTCATGCCACAGCCCAACAGTATAAGGTTGCGATGTGTTAAATCAAGAGATCGTATTTTGTAGACATAAAAGCAACCTCACTGGAGACTTCACTTTCAGAAGGGCCACGGGCTCCTAACTACAGCTGTAGCCCCTTCCCCGCATGTTCCTCTGCTAAAACACAACCTGATGACAGGCAGTGGACCACCGGTGCTCTCTTTGATCTCAGCCACCCTTGGGCACATGGGGTCACCACTGTCCATCTTTGTAGAGGGAACCTTCAACCTTTCTCCTTCCTCTGAGGCAGAACTAGGCATGGTCTTGATCTAGCAGGGCGGTAGGTATGAGTCAACCTAAACCCGAAATTTTGACCGTGAAGAATGTTTTGATTTAGATTATATACATAGTCAAAGGGCAGAGAGAATCTCCCTGAATGGTGGTGGGCTGCTGAAGTCTGCAGGCAGAAATTAAGAGTTTAGCACCATACGTCAGGGTGCCACGAACTACTGTGTGTGATTTGTTCATGGAATTAATGCTCACACTAAATGATAATGCCAGATACATTCATTAGCTTTTAGGGCTGGTAAGATAATATCATTAGGTGATGGTTTTAGCAGACAACTAAATGGAAATATTTGACCATGGCAGATCAGGTTAGCAAACATTCTGTATAGTTATCCTGACCACACAGTGTTGACTCTAATTCAGAGCACAGCTGGCAAAAGTCTTTAGTGTAAATAAATGGTTGACCGAAAATTTTACATTTGCAAACAGTGGTGAATTCTTTCTGATTTTCTGATTCATGTTGCCACGATACTTTTTTTGTACTCCTAAAATAGTCCATTCTCGGTTCTCTAACCATTTTTGGTCTGTAAGCATTTCTGAACTAGAACTAATCTGTTCCAGTTGTCTAGAACTACTTCCCTAAATTACTTATTTTAGGCTTTCCAAACACCAGACTGAATCCTTTTTAAACAGCTCATTGCCAGTTGGCAAAGGACCTAGAAAGGGACTTCTGTTACAAAAAATCTCCCATCATCCATCATATTTGTGTGTGAAATGTTCAGGATTCACAAAGTTGTCAGCATTAGTTCTCAATTTAGAAACACAGGAGGTGAATAACATGTCCCCATGGAGGAGGATGGTGAATAGTTACCCTTTAGTATTTCTAAATGTATTTGTGAATCTGTCAGTAAGCTGTATTGTGGGGTCCAACATAAAGGTCGAAAGGGCACATGAAACCAGTTAGAGACAATTCTTTGGGCTTTCGATACCTGCTAGCTAGATACCAGCTTCATCTGACCCACTCAACATGCATGCAGGGAAGAAACGATCAGTTTAGCCCTTGAAAGGAAATTATCAACATGCAGCATTTTCATTTGTCTCTTAAAGTCCCTAGCTTATGTAGACGAGGCTGGCCAGTTCCACCTGCAGGAAGACTGCAGACTGGAGCTGACAGCCCCCCTAACCAGGTGTGTTTGAAATCAAATATTGAATTACTGTGTGTTTATATAGAAATCCAGCCAGTTTAGTCAAATAAAGAACTTGCAGATAGACCAAAGTTTCTCCATAACTTTTAAAATGTTTTTTTCTCAAGTCTGCATATCTCAACCTTTTTAACTAGATGTAGACATCTTTCCTGAAGAGGGTAACACATAATGTGCAACTAATTCATTAAGTAACACATCCTTTCTATGAGGATACAAGACACTTTGCATCCTGTCCATTTATGCATTTAATAACAAGATTTCATATTGATTTTAAAATGCATAGTTCTTTGCAATGGAGAAGAGTAATTGTGTAGGACCTAAGAGAAAACTCCATAAAAGCTCTCCATGGCCAGCAATGGACTTTACATCAAGCCCATTAGTGGTTTCCTGGGAAAATGTGTGAATGATATGAATAAATGATACGTATTCATATTTACATGAACAAAATATGGAAGACAATGGATTCGTTATACTAAACACTAAATGTGCCCTGTTGTTTAGATTTCAGTCATCCATTCTTACCTGGAATATAAAATTTTCTTTTAGAAGAACTGTGCCTATTTATCTTGATGACATAAATTAGACTTGGAAATTTATGTAAATGCGATTATCCTTTATCTTTGTTTCAGAATTGAGGAAACATTAAAACCTTAGTGCGAGTGAAGACCATTTGTGAATATGCTGACAAAAAGAAACAAAATTTTAGGTTGAATTCAATTAAAAATTTTAATGACTAAATGACATTGATAGTTTGAAAAAAATGAATGAATAACGTATACTGAAAATGAGATTATAAGTGTAATTGTAGGAAACTGATGCTAATTCTGTGTTGCAGCATCTTAGAGAAGGTTAAACTTCAACATCCCCGTGGAGAGTGTAAGGCATCGTCTTTGTACTAATGCTTTTCCACTCTACTCTTTTGCCGGGGTAAAAGAAGTTGCAATAAAGTAATAAGCAAGATGCTTTACATTCTCACAAGGAAAATGTGGTATAATGGTCGTGAAGTGTGCTGACTGAAGGTGAGAGTCTCAGCTCATCAATCAGCTTCTCTTTGGAATGGGAAAAATGTAAATATCCACGCACAAAAATAGAATTTAAAAAAATAAAAACTCCTTTAAGCACTGTATTTGTGGCACTAAATTTACATATTATGTCCTCTTCCATAAAAAAGCATCATCAAAAAGAACTTGTGCCAGTTTTGTATTAAAAGGCCTATAGAAATCTCTTAAAATTGCCTTCGTTGTTGGTAGCATAGGTCCCAGGCTTCTGTCTTCAGGTCGTCTAGTGTTTGATGCGGGACTCTTTGTAATCAGAGCTTCTTGTTTCTCACTTAAAGGTCCTGTGGAAAACCAGAATATTACCTTAAAATATTTCACCAAAAATGCCCATGCTAAAGAAGACAAATGACTAAATCAGAAGGTTTGCCAAGGGAAGACAAATGGGATTTGTGTTAGCAGTGATGATGTTTCAGAATATTGAGTACAGGCTTAGATTAGTAAAATAAATCACTGTTAGTAAATATGGAAATAATAAATTTTTCCTTTCATGTTAATTAATCGTCTTTACAACAAGCAGCATAAATCATTTCTGGCGGAAAAAAAATTGTTTTTAGAAAACAACTATGACATTGAATATACCTTCCTATCCATTCTGGAGTTGCAATTATTTTATACTGTTACTTCATTTTATGATGTGAGTTGTTTAATACCTGGTAGAAACTCCACAAGCCTCCCTCATGTAAGCCCCCTTTTTGTTTGGTTTTGAGGTTGTCAGTAGGATCAAAGTGATAGACATAGTGGTGCCCCTATTCCAGGAATAAATGTAAGCCCTTGACAATGTACTTCAGCAAGATAAAATCCCACAGACTTTTCCAGAATAAACCATATTCAGGAAGAAGATGCCAAGCTCTTCATCTGCTCAGTCTGCTACATTCAAACTTTCTCATCATCTAGACCAGTGTTTGGACCAGCCAGACTATTTTGCAGCCACATTTTCATCCTCTTGCTGCTGTCAAATCAACATTGGGCAACATTTTGTCTGCCAGCATTTCTCTGAGGATTAGCAACAGATGTCTCAATCAACACAGCAAAAAACACAATTTCCCCCTTCTCCCCAGATAGAAATGCAACCTTCCATCACACTCCGATTTAGACTCTGGATTGGTGCATGCTGGCAACAGCGTGCACCTCACGGTAGCACTTCCATTTGTTTAAATTGCATGGGATAGCTCTTGCACCTGTGCAAGCCCATGACAAACGAGCCCTGACTGCCTTCAGAAGTGGGACTGGCTTCCGTGTGGTAAGATATATCCCTACATTCTGAATGGGTTTGATTTTTTTTATTGATGTAGTCTTACTAAGATCTTCTAACGCCAGCCTTTCTATGGGAATTTGGGAATTTTAGTTTTGCTTGATTCCAGGCAACAAGATTAATGCATCCTTCAAGATGATCCCCATGCTTCTACTCTGTGTCTTAATAAAGCAAAAATGGCATGGAAGAAGGATAATAATGATTTTTCGCGCTTTTCTCAAAAAGCCAGAAGACACCTACCCAGATCCAGAAACTGGAACACCATGTGCATGGTGTATTTCACATTTGATGCATGATCCTCCAAGCGAAGAACGAGTATCTGATCTTTGTCAAAAACTGTCAGCCAGTCCAAAAGGTACACAACATAGAGTCCAACCTGTAACCTTACCTGTAAGCACAAAACCCCCAAAACAAATAAAAATTAATTCATCTTACAACCTTCTAGCAGCAACAAACCAACACTCATCTCTGCCTTCTGGGCAAAAAAACCAAATATGTGCTGTCGAGGAACCATAAAAAGACAATATCTGACTATTTTTTAAATCTTCCTCTTGTTTCCAGTGCAGCTTAAGGAAATGTTTGCAAATGGCCTCTCTGCTGGTTAAAGATGTGACTTTACCAAGGGCTTGGCTGTGCACTTGCTGCTTCAGCCACAGGTCTGCGTAAAAGCACAGAGACGACCGCGTGGGGAAGGATGCTCGCCCACCTCATCTCTGCGCTCCTCCGTGCTTTGGGATGAGCCGGCCTTCAGAGTTCGATACGGAGGGCTGTCAGCCCCTGGCTGAACAGCCGTGGAAGGGAAGATGCTTAGTCCTTCTCCAGGTCCTGAGGCTGCTTATTTCACCTTGTCTATCGGCTGCGCCAGATCACACCGCCACGAGTAGTACAAATACTCCGATTTGGTGTCAGGAATTAGATTTGGGTGTATTTGCTTTACCCTCTGATTGCAATCATCAGGTTTAGATATAAGCTGCAGTAGCAGTGGCTGCTAGACAGTGTCTGAGTACGCAATGAGAGCAGAGCGCCAGACTATGTTAGACCAGAGATGTGAAAAGGCAGTTTTTCAGCCTGTCCTGGCCTAATCTTTTGTTTTTCTTCCCTCCTCAATTTTACATAACAATTTGAAACATAAAAAGGGTAGTCTGGTGTTCTGAAAACTCCAACCTCCAACTGCACTTATAAATATTTTTCCAAATCCCTTCAGGCTCAGAAGAGAGAAACATGAATCCCAAGTCATAAGCATCCTTCATAAAAGAGACTTAACATCTTCAAGTTGCATTACTGCAGAGCCAATGAAGTCAGATAACAAAAGACTCTTTTGCTTCTTACACTGACTCATGTGACGTACATTGACACTTAAATTCCAGTAAAATAAGCTATATTTTGAGTTATTGCTAAGTCATTATTATCCTAATGTATGATTCTGATATGTGTCTTTGGCTGCTTATAACAATAAGCCTCCATATTTAGCAGACTTCTTTATACATGTGCTACACAAGAATTTGAAATGTCTTATTTGATTAAAACACCAGCCTAACATGTAATAATACTGGCGGGACAGCACTCCAGCCCTCAGTCAATGCCCCAGTTCACTGAACACTGGGGCAAACATGCATCTTAGTGATGGGTTTTGCTTTTCTTTCTCCTGGGAGATGGAGATGAGGGAAAGGCAAGCATCGGCTGCATGCTGTAGTTTGGAATTGCAGCGCTTTCCCACACGGGCTTACAATCTTTTTTAAAACTTTTCACCAGAAAGAGAAATTTTAAATAGTACATCCCCGTAATCTTAACTAATATGTCCCCATAATTTTCAGTTTTCTTGTGATCAGCAAGAATCTTGATTTTCTTCCCTATACAGTGTGTTGTACTGACTTCTTCAACGCTGTTCTTCGGAACCAGATCGCCTCCTTCCATAAAGCTCCAGTGCTTGCCCCTATACATCAAAAGCATTGGTAGAGTTTCCCAAGCCATTCTCCCCTCAATAATATCCATTTTTGCACTTCCCGTTTGATCACCCTGGCTCGACATGCCTTTCTCCGGGTAATAAACTTTTCACTGATTCTAAGTGAGGATAAGCAGATGAACACCCCTTTCTTTACAGGTTAGCATCTACCAGCAGCAACAATGTCTGTGACAGCTCTCCTTTTTCAGGAATATATTAACAAATAACAAAATAAAATTCTTCTGGCGTAGTCGCACAATTAGCAATCTAACGAGCTCACCAGGGAAAATAATCCCTACCTTTTCAGTATGGAGCAAACCATGCACATAACAGACTTCAGCAACTTGGCTGAAGAAGCAGCTCAAAAAGCCCGTTGAGGAGCACAGTTAGCATTTGTGTTTTATTATGAACACCTGCTTGTGGCTTTTTGGAAAGAGGCATCCTCTGTTTGTTTTCAAAAGCATCATCTTCTTCAGAGGGCTGCCTAAGACAACAAATGAAGATTGGTTCTGCACCCTAAGGACAAAGATAAGAGGGCAAACTTTCCTTCTGGTTTTCTCTCCGCCTTTCTCTCCCCACACTGAAAGAAATGCATTTGTGCAAGCAGATGGCTGGAAAGGACTGCGATACCGCCCGGCAGCAACTCCTGTCTGTGGAGGTCCTGCAGGCTCTCAGCAAAGGCGAGGAGCTCCGCTCTACCTGCCAAGGTAAGCAAGAGGAATGTCCTGTTCGCCCTACTGCTGCGGGGGTCAAACCTGTGCAATACGCTCTTTTATGGTTATTTTATCGAGTGGAGGAGGCAATTAACTTCACCCTGGAGACAAAGGAGGGAAGTACTCCCTCTGAGTCCTCTACAGCCTGAGCAAATAAAATAGGATTGAATGGCAAACTGGCCTGACGTGCTACTTCAAGTCAAGCTCTTCCATATTATTCTCCACCCTCAAGCAAAATTTGAAGTCAGTTCTACACTAAAAATGTGAAGTTTGGAAGACTGAGCCCGTAATACTTCTCCACTCCCCTGCCAGCAGTTTCTGTATTTCCTTTTATCATTTTCTGATGTGCACAGTTTAAAAAACAGAAAGGTTTTATCTAGTTATTGGTAGTCTTTTCTTGAGAAAGAATACATAATTTATTCTGATTTTTGAGGCAATTCTGCACCACAAAGATCCTTGCCAGAGCTACTTTTTGGAGAGATCTGCAAAAAGCTTACACATTAAACTGTAATCTTCACTAAATGTGCTCTCCATACGCTTGCACAATAGAAAGACTGTATTATTACTATTGGCATTCATCAGGGAACAGACTGAGGAGACAGCTGAACCAGTACATCAGCTTTTACATGCTTACATATATTTTTATGTCATCTGCTTTATAAATGAAAAGGGAAAGAGTTTTGTTTCTTGATGCTTATTTGCACAGTATTTTGGTATTTTAATAACCTTGACACAAAGTACCATTAAACAAGCAAGGAATCAAATGTTCTTGGAAATACGTACGGGCATGGCATTGTTCAGGGTGTTGTTGTAGACACAGGCTCTCAGTGAGTAATCCAGCATGCAATTTTCAAACAGCTGCAGTGATTCTGCCACTTTTTCATGAAAATCTTCCACAGATTTATTAGCACTTGCAAAGTACAGATAATCGGAGTACAATCTGCGAATGAGATACGTGTAAGTAAAGGACAGAGGAAATGAAAGAAGATTTATTTGCATGACAATGGCAATTGGTTATGTGAATCAAGGGAAAGGGTGCATGTGTGTAACATTTCCCCACTGAAAGCCTGTTCAGCCAGTGACACATTTTCTATTCATTTTGATGGGTTTTGGCTCAGAGGAATGGAGTTGCTAAACATCACCCCTGCTTTCAAGGTCAGCATCCCTTGGGAACCTGACCCTAGTAATTGTGCAAATCAGCATTTTCTCCTGAAGGTAAATTTTTCAAGTGTAAATACTTCAAATTGGTGTTACCTATGAACAGTAGGACTGGTCTCAGCTGACATTGGTACCCCTCTATATTTGGTGCTCCACACTGCCATGGATAGAAACAGTCCTCATCTCAAAAGCTTAAAGCCAATTTCAGAACCAACAGAGGAATAGGATGGGTTAGAAAGAGTGATTTTTATGTGATTACCAAGCTGGCCACCATCAAGAGTAGGAAAAAGTCCAGATTTCCTAGTTTTTTTGCAGAAAGCTCCACCTCCAATCCTAGATTGACTTTCCATCAAAACCTTCCAACTTAGAGCATTCCACCTCTTCGGGTTTTTAAGCTGTACTGTTCCAGTTGGTGAACGCTTCACATTTGTGCTACAGTCCGTAGTGCTGCATTCCCCGAGCGGTCCCACCTCTGCTCTGAGGACAGCAGGACGTGGGCTCGCGCGTGTTTGCAGCTTGCGGGCAAGCAGAGCCCCTGCATCGGCTCCTGCTGGGAGCAAAAGCCACCAGCGACAGGAATTTCTGTAAGTTCCAGCAGAGGGGTATCCCCTCGTTGCACATTTTTAGCGCAAGTTTTACAATTGCTTAATATCACTTAAAAAAAAAAAAAGGTTATCTAAATTCAAATCCCTTTGGGGGGTGGTGAAACAACCCAAAACCTAGAGGCAAGTAAAATATCTCCTTTAGCATTAATCCCTGAAACCTTGATTAAACTTTTCCAAGATAAACATGGTTCAGAGATAAAGGAAATGCTCTGACACGGCATAAATATTAGAACTGCCGAACATAGTATTTTAACTTTGTTTTGTATTTAGGCTTAGAAACTATGATCAGAACCCCAACAGTGCCACAGGATTTTGGAGACAATTTTGTAACACTTGAGAAGAAGTCACTTCCCCAGGTGTGTTTGCAGCACAAATATTGTGCCTCCATAGCATCCACCTCTTGACAAAATTCAAGAAATCCTAGATATCTTTCAGCCTCTTTCAAAAAACACAGGTGTCTAAGAAATGACCTAAAAAATCGATTTATTTAGGTCTCATTTTATTGCTGCAGTAACCTTTTGTATTGCACTTTATTTATTTTTTGACTTCCCTAGATTTCCACAGGTACTTAAAAATTCATCATTTAATTTAGAAAGCTTAGGCCCTAATCCAGCAAAGCACTTAAGCACAGGAATAGCCCCTCTGCACTCATTATTTATGTTAGTGTTTTAAAAGAACAGGATTTTAATTCCCGTATGAAACAAATGAAGACTCTCTCTTCATTTAAAAAGGAAGAAAAGGGATACATTTGTTGCAGGATGCTTTTAAATCAATTTTTACACACTTTTTAGAAGAAAAATCATAGCAAACAGTAGAAGATGAGGCAGAGGCACCCAGCACTATCTGTAGGAACTACCTACTAAGAAAGACAAAGACTCTGATTTTTTGTCCAGTTCTTCCCAGTCTGGCAAATGCACTTTTCTTTAAATGAAAAAACTCCATCTCAGAGCAGAGGGAGGGTACCAAGCTTGGATCAGATCGGTCAGGCAGCCTATTTCAAAGCCATGCCCACCAGTGCTTGAGGACCACAACCATCACGCGTGTCCTCTCCCTCTGCCACGGCAGCCCTCGGTTCCCATCAAGGAGCCACCCCACCAGCGCAGGGTGTGAGGACAAACTGGGGAAAAGCTAAGGGACAAAGCCAGCCGCCTTCAACGAAATGGGGCACACAACAGTATCTCCTGCTTGCAGAAAAATGCGTACGTTGACAAGACTCGGGCTTGCCCAGCTTGTCCCAGGGATGGCAGGACCGACTGCTCCTGGCAGAGTAGGTGAAAAGCTTCTTGCTGGGGGGAAATCAGCCAGCAGGCACCATGTACAGAATGGGTCCGGCTGCGATTTTATTTAAAAGGTTTAACATGACTGCCTAGTATTTCTAATCATCCATTAAAATAAATGCATCATTTTAAAGACTTGCTGACATCTTATGGAAAACTATGTTCTCGAAGACAAGTTCGCTCTCCGCAGGGCAGTTGAGATTTTCTACATTTCTTTCCATCTGTTTTTAATTCTGGGGACATCTGCCTGGAAATAAAACCTTTGCTGATTAGAATTTCAGCTGTTCGGGCTACTTGAAACCACTACCCTCAATCACCATCCACTACAATGAAATAATGGCACCGCTGACACCCGCCATCACGAACCTTGACATCCTCCAAATATCCCCCGCTGGGGGACAGACCAGACCCTGGGCAGGTTAGATCAGACCTTGTCCCAGGCCCCATGCAGCACCCACGTCCTCCTGGCTGCTGCAAAGTGCACCCACTGCCCTGCATCGCCGACGGAGCTGCCCGGGCCGTCCCTTCTGCCACGGCTGCTTTTGCTCCTGCGGTTCAGATGAGTTATCAGCAACAAGGGCACAGGGAATCATAAACAAAAAGAAACTGATTTATCATAAATAAAGTAAGGGAGATGAAGCTGACTTTATCTCACCCTTATTAAAGCTGGCAAAGAGCTACACCCACATTACAAAGGGTGGTTAAAGCCATCAGGGAATTTGTCAGTAATTTACATGAGGAAGCCACTTCAGCCAGCTCTCTTCACATAAAATTACCATCTGTTAAATCCTGAGGTCAGGAGATGCCATTAGAAGTTGAGAGCTGTATTTCCTGACATGGGAGACGGGAAGCACTCTCACAGCTCTGCCTCTCCCCAGCAGCCACATCCTATTCTCGGGAAAGCTCGTCAAGGAGCACCCGTCCCTGCCAGGCAGTGGGCTACGGGCTGCCTGCACGAGCACCCCACGCCTGCTCTTCTCCCAGTGCCCAAGCTCTCACCAGAGCCTGGTCCCCATCACCATCTGCATCCCCGTGTCTTTCCTGGGTGCTGCTGGGGCTTTGCCCTCGAGCACTGACCTAGCCCGAAGTATCTGGGCTATCCCCATGGAGCTACAGAAAGAGGGAATTCACACCCCGCCTTGGTCTGATCCTTTTGGACTCTGCCTTCCTCCCCTCCACGCTCCCCGTGACCCTTATCATTATCATCCTCTGTCAGAGGAGACAGTGGAAAGAAATGTGCCAGAAATCTGGAGGAAGACTGGAGATAAAAAATAAAATGCAAGTGGAAAGAAGGGCATTCCTGGTTAACATAATGGAGAACCATTCAAGAACGGACGACACCTTGGGAAAAGCAGAGCCCTTTCACTGCAAACAAAGTCAGGACGACCAAGGACGAACTCCAAAGTAGCTGTTGGCTGTGTAAGCTAAAATTGCCTAGAGAAGATTTATATATGAGTGTTGCACCAAACATTTTTAAAATTAAAAAAGTATTTGCTGACTCTGGAGCTATTTGCAATCTTTTAGTCATTTTCAACAGTATGCCCCTTGAAGACATAAACCTTATTATTTAACATGAATTGAAGCACTTCACAGGACCACTTATGCTGAGATCTGTACGTAACATAGTGCCATGCGCTGTCTAGTCAGCCCTGCTGAGAACCAGGGCATATTAGCTCAGGTAATGGAGTTATATTGCATTTGGCAACATATAAATTCTTTTTTTCAGAGAAGCTCATATATCCATGCATGGCACTCACTGTGGCATTTATACTCACATGCTCCTCTTTAAAACACTATCACAATTACATAAGCCAAAATACACAGAATGAAACCCCTTGGCAGCTCTCCTCATAAACCAAGTAACCTGTGTCAAACACCATGTGAATATTTATTTGCATCCAAGAGAGCGAGAGCAAATTGAATTATTATAGTAAGAAAATTTTCTTGCATACTTAGCAACATGATCCTTGCTCACCTTTCAACAGGGTCTCTCAGCATGATGATAAGTTTGGCATTTGGTTGGAAGGCATGGATAAAATCCTGGATTAAGAAAGGAGGTTCTCCTTCAGTACTGTTGTCATAAAAGAAAATCCAAGCATTGTTGTCCCACATCGTCGAGGCACTGGCCTCCCCTGGAAATTAAAAACATCTCTGCTAGTAACTCATTTCATTCTCCGTATTGGAGTGGAAATCAGATGAGTTTTGAACTCATGTAGACTGATTAAAATTGACTCTATTAATTTCAACATACTTTGGTTCTTGCAAATTGATCAAGTTAAGGCTCCCCAGAGCCAGATTAATCACACTGCCTTGTACCTTTGTCAATGTAGCGATGGCTAAGGCAAGTTTTACGTAATTCCACCTGAAATACTACTGTCCGCTAACCACACTGCTTCCTGTTAGCGGTTAACACATGCAAATATAATTGATCTGGGCTGGAACAGACTGCTCAGGGCTTTGGCCCACCCTCCAGTGAGGAGGCAGGAGCTCGTGGCTGCCGAAGACCTGCCGTGCTCGCTGTGGCACTCCAAGGGTTGGTTGTGACATTCCTGATCTCAGAGAAGTAACCTGCTAACTGATCGTACAATTTGATGCAAACTAAAGAAAAAAGGGGAAACTGTCACTCTAGCAGATCAATAATGTTTAGAACATAAACAGGAGAGTCGGTGAGCACGTGAGGACAGGCTGAGAGAGTTGGGGTTGTTCAGCCTGGAGAAGAGAAGGCTCCGGGGAGACCTTAGAGCAGCCTGCCA
>JAVJGG010000094.1:38696505-38745069 GCA_035590195.1 Aviceda cuculoides
AGTGCTCAAGGCCAGGTTGGATGGGGCTTGGAGCAACCTGGTCTGGTGGAAGGTGGGGTTGGAACTAGGTGATCTTTAAGATCCCAACCCAAACCATTCTATGATTCTATAGGAAATAAAAAAAAAAAAAAGAATGCATTAACCAGCTGAATTGTGCCACTGCGGTTTGAAATATCCCTTTTTGAGAATTACCCATTATCAGAGCTTTTTTTGTATAACTACAACTATTCACATAGATTAAGTCAAATATAACTACTTACTATTAGACAAAAGGTCTATAGAATAAATAACACATCTGGTTAAATGCCAGAATCTGACATTCCTAGTTTCTAAAGAAGCTTGCTCTGAACGTAACATTACAGGGAGAAACACAGTTGGTAAGATCTCTGCCAGAACAAGGTATAAGATGCTTCAGCTGCTAAATAAATGATCTGATACGATGTTTTGAACTGTGTAATCTTCCCCATCTTTTTAAGTAATACTGGCATTCGTGTGGCATACTAACATTTAATAAAACATATACTGAAGCTTTTTGGAAACTTCCACTCTTTAACAGTCTAATGAGAACTAATTCTTGTTAATGAGGTTTTTCAAATCAAAAGGAATGAGATGAAAAAATAATAAAGTTGTAGGGTTACAGACTTGCACATGATTCCCCCCCCCCGGGAAAGTTCAATAACGATTTTAAAAGATGGCCAAAACACAACATGAAAAAGGTACTGGCTCCAAAGTTCAGCTTAACATAATGTGATTCATTAATAAAGTCTGGGAGTTGTTAGAAAACACATTAATCTTCTGTCATGTTCATTTTGCCTCTTTTCAGAAGGAGGAGATCAGGTCCATTGGCTGAAGCTGGGTGTCCACAACAGCTCTGCTTTTCCATTCTAAATTAATTAGCCAAAGCACTGCCTAATCATCGGTGGGCTTTGACTTGTCAATTAAAACTCAATTAGCCCAGCTCCCACACTGGGTGAAGCAGAAACACAAAAGACTAAATATAGGACAAGAGCTGAGATAGCTGTACCACAAAACCATCACGCGGCTATTTCTGCGCTGTCAGAAGACGGTATAATGCAAACGGGTGCGAGCACTTGCATGCACGGATTTACAGAATAGTGCACGCCAGGGATGAGAGCGACCTTGGAAAGTCACCGCTACATCTCTGTGACAAGAACGGCCAGACTTAAACCACTCCCTCAAAAATGTTTGCCTAAATCATGCCAAAGATTAAAGTCTGTGACCTCATTGAGCCACCTGTTCCTCTCTAGAACAGATTTTCTGATCTTCCTTCATACTTCTCTGCTCTGTAGACCTCTGATCATATGTGGTGCTCTATTGGATTTATTCCAATTAACTCATACATAACGAGCAAACCTAAGAACATCTGCTTACACACATGCTATCTGAACTGAATAAAATCAGTGCATTTACACGTAGACGGGCAGATTCTTTTAACATCACGGACGAGAACCCTCCGTAGACATTGTTGGATCAGCCGCCCCCATCAAAAATCTGCAGGCAGCGCACGAGCAAGGGAAGATCACAGGCACACGACCGAATCACGCTAAAGCATTAACAGGGACTCAAGGTGCTGCTCTAATGCAGTCACTCCAGGATAGCCTGGGTTCAGGAAGGCCAATCTTCCCAAAATGAGATGACTGTCAAGAATTAAGAGGGGGGGTGGGGGAATAAACCTCCCCCATCATTCTGGTCTCTCGTGACTCTTATAACTTTAATTTCCTGAAGCAGCCAAAAATACTCCTGACAATTTGACAGCGGTCCTTTCTGGTTTGTAATACAGATTTAATATCTGCAAAGAGAATGAGCCATACTAAACATGAGATAAATTAATCAATGCTATAGTAATTACATCAAATTACTGCAGTGCAACCAAAAATATATTAATTTTCTTATCAACTTAAAGAACATAAGAATTACTAAATTGCCTAAGGAATAGAAGTATAACCTCTTTACTCAGTCATTAGCAGATTAAAATAATTCTGTGTTTTCACAAGACATTCTTCTGAATTTATCCTATTAATGATCACAAATAAACAAGGCCTGCTCAGAATGCCTCAGGCTAGATCCCTGTTGTCCTCTTTGGTTCATCGCTAAGCAGATGTTGGTTTTGGGGGGAAATGCAATTATTATCCACTAAGTATAATATACAGAGAAGCTTAACTTTTCAAAATAACACAACATGATGATGATGAACTACTGAAATGTTTATAGTTTTAATTTGATTTTTCTTTCTAGTCATCTGAAATAAGAAAATGGAGGATTCCAAGCAAACCTGCTATTCATACAGATTCATTTCAGACTACCTAGCTTTGGTTTGTTTTTGTTTTTTTTTACCAAGGTCATAAAAGGCTGACTTAATGAGTATAATCATTCAGGACTTTTCCTGTAAACTTAATAAGAAAAGCGAACAGAACCTTAATGAAACAAGAAATGAGACTACAGGAAAAAGAAACACAAAGTGAACTCCAGAAAAAGCTGTAACAGGAGGTAAGTAATCAAAGATGTACGTTGCCAATTAGATTAGTGAATTTAATTAGTATAAGCACTTCACCCATGAAAGGACAGGAGATATTATTCTAAGTAGGAGGAAAATCTGCAGATGTCCTTGATGGCAACATTTCTTAAGACCCCATCTTGCAAATTTTGCTCAATGTTGAATATTTAATAAAGTAAATGACAGACTTAAATGGAGGCTGAGGAAGTATTAAACAAATCCAATTACAGCCAAGTCTCCGGTTTAAACAACATAAGATATTGCCACCGGTTCATCCATTCAACAATAGGTTAATTTTTCTATTTAGAATGAGGCCAAAAAAAGATTATTCTGAGGGCATTCCCTCTGAGGGCAGGCAGCAAAAATCTTGTCTCTATTCTCTGTAGGGCCTACTTGAAAAGTCTCTTTTCACCAGGGAACCGTCTCTTGCACAACTAGTATTTTCATGGAACGTGTCTGGTTTCCCAGGGAAAATTTGAGGTGACAAAGTAAGACTGGTAAAATACTGTTCCTCTCATTTTTCTGGTTTTGGCAGACAGCAAAAGCAGAATTAAGAAATTTCTGCTGACATTGCTCATGGGTACTGTAAACCGATGGCACCATGGACCACAGTGGATGAGCACGGTGGATCAGCTGCTGTGTGTCATGGAAAATAATCCAGGGATCCCTCTCTAGACTCCCATCTTCCATAAGGTACAATACAACCACTAAACCATTTTTAATGCTAATCAGGTGATTTAATATCAACTGAAACTATAAGATTATCTTCAAATAGTATCTTGTACTGTGGCTCTAGGTTCCATACCTGAAAAGAAATACAGCACAAGATAGCTTCAACTTGACTCTCTATATTCCTGCTCTTGAAACTTTCACTATCATTGCTGTTAACAAAGCCGCTCAGGAGTTTAATCGTATTTATTTCATTCCATCATCGACTACATAGGGATGATGAAAAAAAATGGTGGTCCTTCTTCCTACCTGTATCTTACGTTGGAGCTTGAGAAGAGCTGTGCTGCTATCATGGAAACTGTCTTCAGTCAGCTACAAGATTTCTGCAGCACCCATTGTATGTTGTAATACCACAGTTAGTGTGTTATCCCAGACACATTGCTACAATATTTGAACCTGAAGCTACAATCCTGTCACTACAGGCAAACCCCTCGTAATGAAAACGTTTGAAGGAGTCACCAAGGTCATTCTCGCTCTTCTTTTTAAAAAAGATTTAATTAAATGCTGATGTTCATCAGACATTCATTGCTTGCTCAGGCATTTTCTAGAGATAATCACAACTTTTTAACAAAGCAAGTAACCACCCTCCAGGAAAAGGCAAGAACTTCTGCACTATGCATGCACACCAGAGAAAACCAATGTCAGGGGCTCTGTGCTGTGAACCATTCGCATGTGGGAAAATGCCCCTCTCATGCCTCAGCTATGAATGCTGCCAACTTGGAGCTACAGAAACATATTTCAGAGGCTGTATTTGCCCTACCAATGATGATGTTGTTCATCTTGCCACGCTCTTTTGCTGCTTCGCTCTGCAGCACACCCTGAATCTGATGTGCTGCTAAGTCAAACAGATCAAGGTAATCTTCCACTGGGTAGCGATCATGAAATCCATCCCTCAGACGAATGATTCCTAAAAACAGTGACAAGAGAGAAGTTAAAAAAATTAATAATAATAATAATAATAGCAGGGCACGATTAACCACTGGTGTAAACCAAGATGGCTTCATTGACATGGCTGGCACCAAGCCAGCTAACATCGGCACAAAATTGGACCGATGAAGTGTAACACTCAGATAAAACTGCCAATAATGAAGTAGCTGAGATTCGAGATACTATACGATTAAGCCATAAATTCACAGTGATAGGAAATATCTTACGTGTTCTGTTTTATAGTTCCTGCATGAATAGCTTGCATTTATTTTCTTCTAAATTTAGCTTTTGGAATGAGTATAAAAGACCAGATTCTGCTTTCATTTGCACCAATATAAACTGAAGTAATATTGGACTCCCACTAGATTTACTGTATTGAGAACAGACTCTGATGCCAAATATGCAAATCAACATGCACTTATCAAAATCAGAAAACTAGGAAATCATTTGGTTTTGTTTTTCACAAGTATGAAAACAGAGCTCCCCAATAATATCTTATTCTTCTCCTCTCCTTCCCTACACCCCAGGGTGTGTTCACTATCACCTTCTTCCTGTATTTTTTCAGCATCTTAAGCCACATCTGTGATTTTTATACTCCTTTTCCCATTCTTCATTCCAAATCTAGTCTCACTTCTCCACTTTCTGTACATGCTCCCCATGTCCATCTTTATGTTCTTGCTTCTTACTATACCACAGGAGAGTTTCTCAAGTGGGCAGTGGTCAGTATTTTGAAGGCAACAGAGTAGGAGCAAAGCTAAGAGTATAGAGCAGGACTTCTCAGCTCTCCCTTTCTTGTTCCTGCAAGGCCAATAATTATCAATTATGTGAGAGGAAAGCTCAGCAAGGGAGCTCTTTTGTCCACTCCCTCTGATTTTCCCCTTTAGGAAATTAAGATTTAATGAGGGTAGAAGAAAGCTCAGCAGTGTATTTTGACTTGTTTTGAGGGAAAAAAAGAGTATAAGCATGGTGCTACAGACTGCCTTGGTTTGTTGCCATGCCACTCATGGGAATAGAAATTGTGGCTAAGAGCCAGGAAGGAGAGACAGTCAAGCTGGGACAAAGTCCTGTAGAACATCAACGACCCCAGCAAAACGGGAAAGTGGTGATTTGTGAAATGGGGCTTCCCCAGGAGGGCTGTTTAGTTTCAGCTGAAATTACTCAGTCTCATAAAAATCCACTGAACCAGAGGATGCCATAGAACAAAGAGACTTTCTTGTCCAGATAAGTGTTACAAACGAAACCAAGTTAATAGCCAGGAGCATAGGAGTCATATCCACTAGCTGGCTTATAAAGGGGACTGTCTCAGTTTCACTTGTTAGCCTATTTGTCATATTCTCTTTTTTTTTTCTTTTTTCTTCTTCTTTTTTTTTTTTTAATAGTAATCATTAGCTACTGTACTGTTAAGGCAGAATGAAAGGACTGAGCCACCAGGAGCAAACTTAATCTTTCATTCTCAATGGCAAACAGCCTGAGAGATCAGAAGGTCATCTCTACAGGTCTCCCTTCCATGAGATCACAAGCTCTGCACTTTTTCCTCATTCTTCAGCTTTACAAAATAACTTCAAAACATTTAATTATGCAAAGAATGTTCTCTTCGAGGATCTGCACTTGATCCCCAGTGGCTGACCACAAGACCGTGCAAGTGGAGCTTTTGCGAATGCCAGCACAGAGACAGGAATTCATCCTTGTTCTCAAATTATATGCACTCCAGCCTGATTTATGACACTTCTGCCTGTTTGGTAGGTCCACTTCTGAGCTTTAGTGAGTCCAGTCTTGCTTTAGTGAGTTTGGATGCACGACTTCCTCCAACATTAATTCCAAACATTTATGTCGAGGGTAACGTAGGCGTAGAGAACTATTTAGTATAATGGATTTTAGCTTAATGTATCAGTTCGGTTCAGCCTTTTCTGCCAGCAGTCTCATGGAAGACACGATCCTCCACAGGTGGTTTTGCTGCCAGTCCCTCCATCTACACACCCAGAGACCAGCAGAACAGCATTAGCACTGGAAGGTGTCCAAGTCCCAAATCATGTTTCTTCACTGATCTGACTTTTCACCTTCAGGTCAGGAGGTAATTCTTATCATTTGTCTTCAGTCAGCCACTGGCTGTGATGAACGAGTGCCTTCTCCTGGGGCTTCAGGGGGAACCACAGTGCTTCTTGTTTGGCTTTGTTGGACTCCTTAATTCATACTGGTACCTCCAGTATTTCCTAAACTGAACTAAATTATCTCAAAAGCAAAACTGTATTTTCATCATATTGCTTTAACTCTTAATTTATACCAAACATTTAGAAAATGTCTAAAATACTTATTTTAGCCACTTTCTTACAGCAGTTGTGTAGGAAGAAAATACAAACTCTTAAGAACACAGCAAAATCATGAAATCTCGGCTCTGTGGCTGAGGCCTCCTCCTCACCGAGCAGGAAGGAACAAAGCCCTGCCTGCAGGAGCTTAGAGGTTCTTCTGGGCTCCACGGCACGGGGAAGGGAGATGGAAACAGCAACACCGCATGCAGGAGAAATAAAAAATTGAAGGTACGACCCCAAAATAAAGAACAGAAGCAGCACTGAAGGTGTCACAGGCTCAGAAAGTGTCATTCCTTGTTAGCCACGGCAGTTCATTAGAAGAGACAGCTTCCCATTTCAAGGAAGCTTAGAAAAGCAACAAAGGAAAGTAGCAATGCAAAGTCCTCATCAAATGATCTACCTCACCTAAGTGATAGGTTTTCCCTTTATCCAAAGGCAGTGCCTGCAGTAAAGCAACAGCAAATGAGAAACAGAAGTGAGGATGTCACCATAAAATAACCAGCATCTTCCTCTTGGAAATAGTAATATCACTGAAAAGCCTGTGATCTTTGATACTAAAGTCATACAAAGTGAGGGCATACCAGCACTTAACAGCTAGACCCAACAGTGGGAAAATCCAGAGCCGGGGTGGAATACAGCAAGCACTATATGTATCCGCATTTAAAGGAAGGCACTAAGCACACAGCAGAGTCAGGAGTTGAAAATGGGTCTTCTGCGTCTCATCTAGTCTCTAACCACAAGATTGACCTTCCTTGGCACCCAGGGAAGAGAGAACAAGAAGAACATAAACACTTCAGATGGATAAATCGATGCGCCCAGCCCCACCGCCCTCAGACACCCTTTGAAGGTGCAATCATGAGGGGTGGATGCATTTTGCTCCAGTAGGCCATAACCTCAACTATTCAAGTCTGCCTTCAGAGACGAAGGGTCACTTCATGAAATATTGATGTCACCCAGGCAAAGAGCATCAAAAATATGTGCAGGTTCCTCAGTGTGTGAGAGCTTTCTCATGCAGAGCATCTCTACTGCTCAGTGCTTGACTAAAGCTGCAACACTTACAAAACTCCTACCACAAAGCACAGCTGTTTTTATTGAACCATAAGGGCTGAAGCCACCATATTTCAAATACTGACCCATCATTTATTCATGTAAGAAAGGCTTTACAGAATTTTGCAATACAAGACTATCACTGCTGTTCTTTAAATCTCCCATCACAACCTAATAGTTCCTTTTCCTGCGTTTACAATTTCACAGGGTTGGTTTTATCTAGTGTTTTTATTTTTTTCCCAGATTTTCCAAACCACTGCAAATAAACCAAATGAAATGTGCATCATCTTGAAAAGTTTAACCCAAAACATCATTAAACAAAAGCAGGCTGGAACTTACCGAGCATATATCACCTGGATTTTTCCAAAATATTAACTTCAGTGGTTTCAAGGCAAGCCAATACGGAGCAAATCCATAAACGTCAACCCAAATATATACAAGAAATGTCAAAGTTTAATAGAGACAGCTCGCCCAGATACCAGAGGACACGTTTACTCACCAAACCGTTTTCTTGTCCACCAGTGTGGCTCTTTGATTGCTGAGAACCGAACGTCAGGGTGCAGCCTGAGCCGGTCGTACAGGTCCGTCGTCCCACACTTGGGCTGGCCAATGATGTAGAAATGGGGGAGACAGCGCAGGCGGTAGTGTTTGTCCTTATAATGGTACAAGTGGTTCCAAAATACCTTCCTGAGGTAATCAAATATGGTTCGAAAGCGCTTTGAATACAGTGCATAGGAGTTTGTTGCATAAGGATCCGTGGTTGTGTTTCCTTTGTACTCTTCATACCAACAAGGATTCTTGCTGTTTGGAAGGAATTTATTAGGAATTACCGAAAACATCTGCAACATAAAGAACAACAATTTCAGTCAACACAGCAAAAAATAGACAGCTATACTTTTCCAGCTTAGCACAGTAAGAGAACACAATAGACACACTATGTGGACATTTTTAACCCTTTATTTTTTAACTACAAAGTTGACCTAACTTATTTCTTCTGATGACACCAGAACCAAATCCTGTACAAACAGTTGGACTTGGAGAGGAGTACATTTACAAATCCTTTAATTTTAAGGCCAGAAAGGACCTCAATAATTCCCCAGCTCCCCTGCAACCCCAAGAATTAATTTTTAAAGTCAAACACGTAATACTCAAATCAAATTAACTTCCAGTTTTTAACTCTGAAATACAAGGTTTGCAATGACTGGATTTTCAGGAAGGCACACTGGTATTCAGTTATTAGAAAGGGTCTTTCCTCATTTATCATTTAAGTTGACTGGAAAATCTAAGTCAGAATGATTTTGCATGAGACAAGGTAAAAATTGAATGAGATTGTACAGCTATCGGAAGACTTTCTGATTTTTTGTTTCAGATGTCAAGACCATTTATATAACCCATTTATTTTGCCCATGACTCAGAAGGACGTGATCTACAATATCAACTTTTCAGCTGGTTTAAATCAGGAGGCTCTAGATGGTGTAAATCACTGTATGAACCTCTGAGCAGTTGCATTTCTTTTTAATCTCAGTAAAAGATTGACCCAAAAGTCTTGAAATAAGCAAGTATACAGCAGTTTAAGACACACTTCAACTCATACTTACATGTGGCTCTTGTTTCCTCAGCTCTTCTAAATCAGGGCGCTGTCTCATCATAAACTCTATCTTTGAAGTAATAGTGTCAATAATTAATTTAATGCTTGGATAATCCTTTACATATGAAATATTCATTTTAGAAGGCTGGTAATGGTCTTTGATGTCACTAAGGCTTTCATTGTCCATTAAACTTGGATTGCTAGCAAAAGCTCCGTAATGGAAGGGAGACGGTATTAACAACAGGCCATGTTTGGCTCCAGTCAGTATGTAGGATGCCATCACTAGAGTCATTATAATCAACCCAAATATTAAGCTGCATAGCTTCCCCTTCCTTAAGCAGAAAAATCCATTCCAGCTTTCCCTGTGATCAGTCCTTACTTCCAAAACTGCAAGCAACTTCATCTGCTTGCTGTCGGTGTACAAAGGGATCTTATTTTCTCCTTTGCAAACAGGACACTTCTGGTTATTATGATTAGGTCCACGGCATCTGAAACACTGTCTGTGCAAGTCATTTGGTAATAAATGTATGCAACAATTAATGCAATACCTCATATTACTACTGTTAAACTTGTGTATTAATGAGCCAAGCACAGCCATAAAAATGTTTCTGAAGCATATGAGTCATCTTCTGTAAGTCTGAAATTATTTAATTCCATGAGTGATTCTATGACTACTCAGCAATGCAAAAGGACAGGTTCAAACCAGAATAGGTAAAAGCACTCAAAAAGTGACATATGTCACAAAGGAAAAGGAAAAAAAAAAAAAAACAACACATAGAAATACATGTACTGTGATGTGGTTTCCAAGAATTTGGCTCAGAAAGAGGAATGTGGCGAAGTAAGAATCAGCTACACAACTAGCTCAAGTTTTTCCCATCGAACAAAATGAGAAGGAAGAAAAGTTGTTACGTAGTGTGAAAATATGCAAAAAATAAAAATAACTCATTGTCCTCTGATTTATGCTGGAATAGGCAAATATGGGTAGAAATTCCCAGGTATTCTTAGGACAAGCGGGTTCCAAACCAGATTGCTGCTACTGGAAGCTTCATCTTCCTAGAGATGGTTTCAAAGATTTGCATTGTACAACCTAAAGAAACAAAAACATATATATAGATACATACAGAACAGCAGACATAATACCTACATTCACCTTCATTCAAAGCCATAGCAAAGTATGACCTACCACAAGTAATTTCACAACGCTATTTGAAAGATGTCTTCTATTTGCCAAGCACACTAACTGCAGCACTCATGATATTAAACCCAGGAAACATTTTGGCTTCAAGTTCACAGTGAGCTGCCCTTTCTTTTCATTCACCCATCTGCTCACATCAACGAACACTTGCTACCACGGGTAACACTACACGACTTCCCTCAGCTGCTTACTAACCTATCTAACAGAGCTTAATCTGCTTTTTGTATATGGAAGCATTTTTTGACAGTGTCCGGTAACACAGGTTTAAATATTTACACTCTGTCTGTACATGGGGAGCTTAAATTAACTGTCCTGAAGTGGGGTAGGACAAGGCAGGGATAAGATAACAGTCTCCTTTCAAGCATATGAGACAAAAAGCCAAACAAAAAACCCCAAGAGCCAGAAGTAAAACATTAAGCAAATTGAAGGGATTAAATAATGGACACGAGCAAAGGCTCATGACAGAATCTCCGGTTTCTGGACCAAATGATTCTGGGACAAGAGTAACCACCGGCAATGTACTCCCAAGTCAGGCAATGTACTCCCAAGTCACGAAGACGCTTTCAGCACTGCTAGCCAAAAGCATTTTGAAAACACAGTACTCACTAAAAATGTCAAGTTGGGTTACTTAAGTGAAATGCACCATCAGTACTGCAACTTCAAGGCAAGACCCTGGATCCAGTAACGACTCTTAATGGTGTGCACTGTGGTAGCAGAGAGGTTGTGCAGAAAGCGCAGGCGTGGATGTCCCCTCGCTGCAAGGCAGACACCGTAGGCAGGGACTTGATCCCTCATGGGCCCCACGAAGGTCTCCACATCCACACAGAGCAGGGGCTGAAGGACCCTGCGGCACAGGGTACGTGCCATCCTCCTTTAAACACTTCAACGCCATGGCTGCCTACAGCCAAAAAGTGACCAGAGCTCTTTAAAGCATTTATGTCAAGCTTTGGTCTTGGTTTGAGCATGTCCATGCTTGGCTTTCCAGGCAGCATTCAGAGCAGAGACACTTAAAGTCACAAACAAGTCATCAGCTTAAGGATGGTCTTAATTAAAGCATATTTATTCATAGTTCCTCTAGAATTTATGTTTTCATGGTTTATTAAACACTTTATTGGAACTACCCACATTTTAAGGTCAAAATCAACTCTCTATTTTGAGAAGCCAGATTATCAACTCCAAAAGTTCACAGATAACATACCTTCTTCTATATACTAGAAAATTAGCATTTTTTTTTCTAGGATTATTTTTCTGGGGCAACTAAAGACAGGAAATATTTTAAAACAAACTTGAAAAGTCAGAAGCAAAACAATAAACTGGCATAGGATGAAAAGGAAAAGAAGAAGATGGGGAAAACCTAAGGGACCGTAGTAATATATGGCTGTGACAGGGAACTTCTGTTTTGGCTTTTGTCACCTGCTGAAGACAGAACTTCCCTTTAGCCCCTGGGAAGGAAGATACTTTAAGGCTCCAGTGCCGTGATGCTCCTCTTCCATCCCATCCACAGAGACCCATGAAAGCAGCAACCCAGTTCCCCTCTCAACATCTCCATTTTCTCAGCGTCACCCCAGGACCTGGTCTGCCACAACCCACTTTTCAGCCCTTCCACCAACAACCCCAGTATTAACCCGAGTAATTACCCTGAAGCTTCAATACAAACAGTTTTAACCATATTGTGACTAAGAGGCTCAATATTGCTTCTGAAGAACAGAAATAAAGGACTGCCCCTTTTGTGCAAGGCCAATAAAGGGCATACGGACTCCACGCATAAAATGTTAATGCTTTATTGCAGATAAAAGCAGCACCTGAAGGAGTTGGAAGAATTCAGGAGCACAACTGCTTTACCTGAACAGAATGATATCTTTTGCCCAGAGGACTATGGATGATGAAATGCTAATTAATTAAAATTATTTTTCAGATTAAGTTAATCTGTGTTATCATTAACTTCACTAGACCTGAGAACCCACTCATTGCGCATGGAATGTCTAAAGGTCTAACATTCACTTTTACTAAAATAAAAATGCATTTCCAAGTCACCTTAATCAAAATATGAAAAAAAAAAGAGATGTTTGAAGATTCACTCTTATGAAAAATTAGTGTACTATCAGAGTACTACAAAAAAAATCAACACCATGATAATTCTCATATAGGTACAGTTCTCCTAGTTTAAATATACCTCAGTAACGACGTACAAATTTTTTTCTCATTACTTTTTGCCAGTGGCTCCCTTCTCTGGACCCACAGTAGTTGCTCCTTCTTCACAAAAATTGACCTTTCTTTGTAAGGCTCAGAAATGCTTTTTCTCTGCATTGTTTCCAAACATCTTTCTTTCCTCCCTATGCTACAGTGCTCTTCATTCTACCCAAACCTATCTAAGTTAACTCATCCTTTTGCACGTCTCTGCCTTCACCAGAAATCTTCCTCTCTGACTTTGTCCCTTGGTTCCTAAGAAACAAGACAGACTTACACATTTCTGAAGTGCACGTTTGTGTAATGTCCAAGACACCAGTAATGAAAATAACTTCTCATGACAATACAACGGATACACAAAGGGTCTTCTGATTACTCCTACAACACACCAAATCATAGACATATAATCATTACTAATTATGAGTCCCAAAATCTGGCTATTTTACCTTTAGCTCTTTCAAAACTTATTTTTAATTCTTAAGAAACATTGCTACAATTCTAGATAATAATTCTTGGTTCATGCCTACAAAAGTGTCCAGATCAAATGGGGCAGTCACTTCAGATCCTGCATTAATCGTTATTCTTCTAGCTTCATTTTTTGTATGAGACAAAGTGCTTTTGTAAAATTATTTGTATTCTTGAAGTTTCTCCCACCTAACACTGCCACATATTGGAGGATTCCTGCAATCAGAGCAAGCTGGCTGTGTTGCAAGGAATCAAGAATAATTATTTAGATAAATACTGATCAAAAGTATTTGCAAAATACCTTCCTACAAAAAAAATTAATTTCCTTAATGGGTTTATTCTACAAGTCAGATGAGGCAGACAGAAATCATAGCATAATCATTACTGACTATATTTAAACCAAAGGGAAGAAAAACAGTGTAAGACTTCTCAAAGAAACTAGTCTTAAAAACTTCTCTGAAGAAATGGACCTGTGATGATTTTGACAGAAGTCTGAATGACTAGAGAGACTAAATCAGATTCATGTGTATAATATTAAACCCAGAAAGTTTACGCTCATATCCCCAAATAAATGTCCAAAAGAAAAAGAGAAGCTACAGAAAGGAGCCAAGATTTAAAGTAGGAAAGAGCTTGTTGGTTGTCCAAACACTGCCGATGGTCCTAATGGCTGGAGAGAGGGAGGACGAGAAAGGGAGGTCCTGACGAGAAGTGAAAAGTTTCCATCGTGCAAGTAAACGTTTCAGGCAGCAATAAGACATCTGAGCAAAGATCTTCAAAGCAGAAAAAAAACGAGGCAGGAGACAGAAGTACTGTCGGGGCAGGTTTGGACATCACCCACGGGGGTAATAGAGGAAATCATGAAAACAGAGATAGTTCCAAAAAACAGACTGTAGAAAAAGAGAGGATGGAGGTGAGGTCCTCATAACAAAAGATAAGAAAAGGGAGGTGAGAAAAGCGCCTCTTCAAAAATATTCACAAAGGAGGGACTGCAGGGTACAGTGGTAGCTATAAAAACATCTGGTAACCAGAAGGTACCCTACAGCATCGCTTCAATTAAATTCATCATGTGCTACACATTGGTTTTCATGTAATCCCTCCACCTTGAACTCCTCCACTTTGACACCCAGTGAGTATCTCAATATTATCCCAGACCTCTGCTCTCTAGCTCCTTGCTGTTTATTTTCAGAGGGACCAGTCACTATGCACTGTCTATTTAGAAAACAAAAAAAACCCAAAAACCCCAACCAAACAACAAAAAAATCCAATTCATTTTCCAGTCCTCTTCTAACAGGGATCTGAAACTTGCTCAGTGGTGCTGATTGAACAGATTTATCTGACATAGTCTTACAGAATCAATTCAAGACTTATGTACTTGACATTAATTCTCAAATTTTTAAAAAGAGCCATCAGAGATACATTAATGAATACAGAGTGGAGGATCTTAGAAAAACCACCTAAGCTTCTCTGTCCTATCTTATGTCCATTTGTATGTTAATAAAATGGACTGGAATTTACTGAACCCCTCCCAGGTGCAGACACTTCTCATGAAACTCCATTACAAGTATTACAAACTTAAGAAAAAACCATGTTAACTACACCTTTGACAGCTGAGGGAAATGCTTTATCAGGAAGCTGACACAAGGGAAAGGAAAAAACAAAAAAGAAATACGCTTAGGCTGCAGTAAAACTGAGATCTTAATCACACCAGTCATGAGGGAAAATTTAAAGTTCCACCAGCAACCATAACTCTGCCAACTTATGCATACGCACTACAACAGGCTGTATAATTAGATGATCAGTCTGACGACCTACCACAGGGCAATATGACATATTACTCAGCTAATAGAGTAGAGATGTTGATTTTACTTTTTTATTAGTAACCGCTAGTTGCAGACATAGTGTTTTACATGATTTTCTAGTGTTGTGTTCATGTAATAAAAAACCCGAATTGTAATAAACACAGAAAAGTCAGGATATAATTCCCTACTGCCATTCTCTTCTCTTTACTAAGAAGGTTTGTAACAAAAGTTCATTCCCCAACCTTTTACCATGCGATGAAAGACGCTCACCAGAAGGCCAGGATCTTTCCCCAGCGTAAGCAGCCATCATTTTCCTCATTCACCCCACGAAATCAAGACACCTGCAGTATCTTTTTTTTGTTTGTTTCTTCCATTCAGCATTTCCAGTAGTGAGAACCACAGCCACAGATATACTTCACCTTTTTTGTGTTTCCATACTGAAAGCAGAAGGATGTGAATTGCAGGCAGAACGGTTATGAGATTTGAGTTGGTAATAAACCATTTATGTCTTTTTATATTTAGTTGCAAAACTGCTGTCGGTTCACTGGCAGAATATTCTCTTTACACAACAAGCAGTGTCTTTGTATATTGTTGAATAATGTAGCATGTAATTTCCTCTTGTTGAAGTGGATGGTGAATTATTTACGAACATGTCTATACGGTATTTGTCTGTTGTACATAAATGTATACCAACTCTAACCACAAAGACAACAAAAACCTTTTCAAAATCCTTGGCCAAAACCAATCCTCCTCATAAAAATGAGGATCTTTGGGAATCTCCTAAATAGGAAACATGGATATAAGAGATGATACACAGTGGAATGGGGAAAAAAATGAATAGCTATCTTAGATTTCAGTATCCTCCTGATGAAGCCAAGGGGACCTGCATCACTGTCTCAAATTGAAGCAGACTCAAGCTAACAAATATATCTATATACAACAGAGGACTTAACAGCAAACAGGTGAGACCTTTTCTTTGCTAGTTTCCCCATGCAATTCCTTCATTATGTAGGAGGAGGAATCATTGGGTACAGAGGCTGCTGGATGCGGAAAAGGTGGCTGGCAGGTAACACTTGCAGGTACCGCAAAAGCAACCAGCACATGGCGGAGCTGCCTGCTAGAGCCTTACAATAATCTGCTGAAAATGCAGTATCCACCACGTCGTACTCATTGCCATACGGGAAGCTAAGTAAGGTAAAAAGATGAATTCCACCAAAAATAAAACATGCAAGATTTTTCATCATTCACGTATTTTTGTTCACTGTATAGAAAATATTTGAAATTCTGTTTTATTTCTGTTAAATAAACATTTCATAAAATTGCTCTCCTTTTGTCTTAAAGGTTTGTAAGGGAAGACTGTAATTAAAATAGCTATAAAAAGAAATTACTTTCATACGCTCAGTCATTTAACTAAGATTCTCCTCCTCTATGAGTAAGAGAAAACAGATGGAATAGATTCTACATGCACACACATCTTCTGGACTTCTAAGTGTATGTCTTATTTTTCAGGTCACCAGCCTTAATATTTAATGTGCTTTCCTTTTTTTCATAATTCTTTAAAAGAAAGATAAAACAAACTTGTGCTAGTACTCTTAAGGCTAAATTTTATACTAGCCTTGTTACTCTCGATCATATTCAGCTTTTCCTACTACCACATGAAAGAGTGGCATGCTGTTAACCTGTTATAAACACACTTCAAGTACACCAGCAACACATTTCTCAGCTTGATGTATAACTATTTCTCTGTTTCATGTCAACGGAGCTACAGCACTTTGTTTCGGCTCTTCACACAATATAATTAAAATGTAGAACTCATTGAGGCCAAAAGTACAAACGCATTCGAAAGACGTTAAACGATTAATGGAGAATAAATCTATCAATGGTTGCTATCCTCAATTCCCAGAAGCTAGAAAGGGATGGGGTTTGGAGAAAGCTATTAATACCTGCTCGTACGCTCCTCCACTGAGCATTTATTATGGGCCATGGCCAGAGGCAGGAGAGAGGGACAGAGGTATCTGTGCCAGTTGAAGATTTGCGCTAAGATCATCCTGTTGGGCAGGTCACAGCCTAAAATACGGATGTCTAAAACAAGTTAGAAAATAATCCGCCAGCTCCCAGGTTAGATGGGATGAAGCACAGCCAAAGCGTGCTCCTCAACTGCAGCTCCCACGGAGAGGCTCCGCCGGTCTCACAAAACACATTGGCTTTTTTCTTTCTGTTTGTTTGCCTATTGCCACTCAGGCATCACATCAAGGATTCGTATGTTGATGTGCTTATTAAAGCTGAAGAAAAATGGGCTCTTTTTCCCAAGGAATCCTGTTACTTCTCAGCAAAAGTAAAAAACGAGAACTATTAATATGTGGAAACGCAAGAGCACTTCATGTTCTTGCTCTGTGGCTGCCTTGCCATGGGAAGACCCTCAGCTGCTGTGATGTCTGTTATTTCTCTGCGCGATGAGAAGCAGTTGCGCCACGAGAAGATGCTTCAGCTGAAGCATCACCCAAAGCAGGCAGGTGGAACATGTCCTCTGCAGCAGGGAGCCCTTGGCCCCCTTCTTCTTTTTTAAATGAAAGCTACGGATGCTATAAAAATAAGGATAAGCACCTTTAGCAAAAATAAAAAAAAATAAAAAGGATTAGGCAAAAGATAATACTGCTGGATCTCTCTGGTCAGTAACTTCTAAAGGAGCACATGGCTTCTAATTTAATAATATCTAATGCCATTCTTTGAGTAACAGCTATGTTGTTTTATCCATAATCTCCCAATTGTTTTCACTAATCTGGATAAATATTCTTACTGCCAAAGTGCCTTCCCTGTCAAATCAGGAAGATTTGTTTAATTCAAGTTCTCCTTTTGTGCTGCTAATGTTTTTTGAAATCTCAGAGCAAAGCTGATCTCACACCCTCCGTGAACACTCCAGAAATGAACTTCCCTTTGGTAATATTTCACTCTCAAGAGTTCCTGTGAAGCCAGGGCTGTCATGAGTCACAGAAAGATCAAGGTCTCTAAGCAAAATGCTGCCCACAACTGTACCGTGATAAACTTTGCATGACTCACATGAAGAGGAATAGAAACATGAAAGAGCAGAGTGAGGCCGGTAGAGAAAAACCTTCATAATATTTTCATATGAAAAAAAAAAAAGAAAAGCAACATTTAGTAGCAGTGCAGCACAACCATGTAATTCCTTTTCCATTCCTCCATCGACCATTGCAACGTGGCCCACGGCAGCTTTCTCCCCGTACAACAGCAATTCTTCAGCCTATGCAAGATATGTTTATGACCTCCAGACACATTAAAAAAAAAAAACCCTGCAAAACTTTACCATTATGGATACTTTTTAGCTATTGAGGTTACTGGAAGGGATAAGGATTGAACCAGGCTACAGGCTGCGTGATGATTTTGCTCTCAGACATGGTCTCTTCAGAACAAGCTGAAGTATTTGTACAAGTGTAGTGAAGTATTTGTACAGCCTGAGGAAGTTCATCCTGTTAACGGCAGGTTGTACCGTTTTAATAAATAAACAGTACAAGTAATAAAAAACTGACAAAAAAAAAAAAAAAAAAGAGAATGAGCTTAGGAAAGGAGAGGAATAATCGTAGATTTTCTCTATCCTGATTATTGTACGCATTTGGCTCCCCAAGTTATTTTTCGGAAATAAACTTTGCCTGAACTCTCATCCATTTACCTCAGAGAAATCAACAAGCTGCCAGAAAGAAGATATGTCAATAAAATGAGAATCATGAATCAGCAACCTCTGCAGACTCCTTGCAAAAAAAAAGAAGGAAAAAAAAAAGAACAACAAAAGCTATTGCAGTGGTTTAGAAAAGCAGCAGGACTCATTACAAATCTCAGCAACCTCCTGCAGACTGAAGTTATATAAAGCACCACTATTTGCTTAAAAAACCTAATTTAAAAAAGAAAAAAAAAAATCAATAAACGCAACTCCAAGAAATTATATAAACCCACTGCAAACATTTTTAAGGCAACTACTTGAAAACCAGTCATATTTTAAAAACTAGAATACGTGGTCATAATCCATGATTATACATTCAACCTGCTGAACAACTGCTGAACCCTTGATCAAGTGTAAAATATTCTTTAAAGGACCCAGTTCTGAAGTCTTTTAAAGCCAAAGAAAACCTCCTGAATCACCACTGAATCAGCAATCTTGCCTAAATAACTGTGGCTTATTCCATAACCCAGCTGGTTTCTTTCTCCAGATCTAATCCAAACACGCTCTGCTCCTTTCTCATCAATATTCTTCCAAAGAAAATGTGAGAATGGAACAAAGGACACACTCCATTAAAAAAAAAAAAAAAAATCAGCAAACTCGCCTAAAATCAGCGTAACGGTAGTCGTTTCAATCAAATAAGGACCCACTCTTATGATTTGTGCTGCAATGCTCTGGAAATAGTTACTGAGCTTGATTCGCAATTCAGTTAGGGCATAAACCCTGCCTGAATAAACAGATTATTGGAAACAAGGAAAAAAGGCAAGTGGACAGGGAAGGGGAGCAGGAGGCTGTCCTGGATCAGCTGCAGCATGGTCATGCCTTCCCCCAGAAACCAGTTAAGACACCTGAAGTCTTGTGCAGGTTCCTAGAAATTATGAAGGTCCAGCTTCTTGTGCTCCTAACATGCCACATCTGCATGTTCTGATGTCTTATTGTTTGATTTGCCTTGAAAACGTGAAAATAATAATCAAGCTTAGTATTAGCCATATTTAATTTAAACTGTTTTTCAGGAGGAAAAAATATCACTAAAAAATTTAACGATTTCTGTGTTGTTTTTTCTTTCTATTTCACCTGATTTAAATCAGTCTCGAATCAGACCCATCATTTATTTTTGGGCTACTTGCAGACGAAAAAGTCCACGCAGGAAAATAAAACAGAACCAAAGCCAGCTAACCTCTGGCCTACTGATACACTCCAAGCTATCTTACGGTCTCCCAGTCAGATCTAAACTAGCGTACAGGTTTAGAAGACAACGGACTGGTTCCTCCACATTTAAGGCAGGGATGAGATCTCCCCAACAATTAATCCACAGTCACACCTGCAGGTCAAGGTCATTTTCCAAAAGCTATTCCTGTGCAGGATTTATACTGAAGGTTTTATGAGAGCTGAAGAGAAGCGTAGGGATTTGGGGCATCAGCACTGTAATGACTTCTCCAGAAACGCAGGTCCAAAAGCCCTGGAAGAAAAAAACCCACCAGTGCCAGCCACCCAACCTGTGGCACCGCACGCCCCAAGCATCGTGAATCCATCATCCCACGGCAGGGTAGAGCTCCCACCAATGTGTTTATGGCCTTCCTCCTGTACAAACACGGAGCACAATTTTGTTCTCCTGTATTTATAAGGATGCTCGGAGCAGAGTTTTGCCTACGGTACACACTGGCTCCTCAACTCTTGATCAAAACTTGCTGCCTATGATGTGCCACATCTCCAGCAACTCATCTTTTCACTTAGTTCCTATGCATCTCACATAGTGTCTTGCTACAGAAACACTGACAGATTTATATTGAATATGAAAAAAACTGCACACTGTAGAAAAACTTTGTCTTTACATAAATTACTCCAGTGCGTGTCTTGTCACAGAAAAGCTGTTTTAAGCCAGTTTCAGAAATCATTATGCATGGTTGAAGCTTAGTATCTTTTCTTTTTTTTTTTTAAATTCTCATATTAACTGCAAGCAACCTCCCAATATATCCCACACAGTCCTTGAGGTCATGCCACAAAAACAGAGATAAACTGATGGCATCCATTCTGCGGGGCTCGCAGATTCCTCTCCCCAAAATCTGGAACCAGATTAAAAAGTTCTGGTATTCAGAATACAACCAGAAATCACATCTATTTGACAAAAACCAGTCAGTTCCTCATTAAAATGATCAAATCACTAAAAGCCAGAACAGATATAAAGTACTGATGCTAATGGGAGTTAACTTTTACCCCTTGCTAAGAAAATGTGTATTTTCTTAAATCTCCAGAAAGACACCCAATGTCAAAAGTAAGATGAAGACAGACATACAAGGTTAAATCACTTATTCGGTGATTTAAAATCAGTGAGAATTCTTCAGGCTGAATTTGCCATATTTATTTTCTTTTGTTATGTAGCAAAAGAAAAAGAACTGAAGAGCTCACAGTAAAGGTAAAAAGATCACCTGAAATACAACTTGAGGTGCAGAGAGTGGATGTGATAAGGCTAGTCTTGCCACAAATGTTTTTATTACATTTTTAATAAGATCAAACAGCCGTTGACATTTCATTCCCAACACAGGATACCACACTACTTTACAATAATAGACATTCTTACCTACGTGTTCTTTCAAGGAATAAATCACACTATCAACCCACAAATCAGCCAAATTCCTGTTATAAGTACTAATGCAACAGGGAAACATGAAGCATGAAGGCTGAATCTGTTATGAACATCTTCCACTCCAGATATTTTTATCAAACAAATCCAGGGGGTTTGTGGGTTGGCAGGTGGGAAAAAATATCATATCTAAATACAGCTCCCATACTCCCTGCAGTCAGGCTGTAATAAATAAAAATAAATAAGTACTTATCTTCAGAAAACTCCAGAGGCAAAGAATTGGTCTAGTATTGACAGAGTTCACTTACAATATGCAGGCCATTTTTGGAAACACGTTTCTTTCTGACAGCTGCCCATCCTGCTTTATTTTCAAGGCTTCCAAGTCTGCTTCATTGTTCGAGTCTCTGGACAGACACTGCTGTAATTTACTCAAATAGCTCTTCTGGAGCAACTTGCTCAATAGAGACTCAGGGTTTCCCTTCATGCAAAGCTCAGTTAGGCGAGGACAGTACGCTCGTTTTCATCAGTTTATCTGAACACAAGGAAATTGCTCCAGACGGCCAATTTCTCTGTGTCAGCTACAACAGGAGGTTCGAGTGACGGCCTCAGATTTAGGCATCCGCCACCCACACCTCGAAGGTTAGGGGAGATGAACACCAAAGCCTCACTGTGCTACGGAAAAATAAATCTTCACATTCGGAGTGCCAGCTGACTCTTATTCGGGGAAGAAATGGAGAGCTAGTGTAGCACAGTTGAGTTTGCAGGAAGAGATCTCTCAGTGCTGAAGATTTATTTTAAGCAAGGGTCTTTGTCTCTTGTATCGATTACTGGTCCAGCACCAGCACGTGGGAGAAAAACGTTCTGAGAGTGTTTCCAACAGTCCTGCCAAGCATTTTCAGCCTCAGCATGCTGCAAAATAGTGGGCATTCACAGTTATGTTACTCTGATTACCATCTTGTTCTTTTTACAAGTTGATTTTACTTGATTTTAGCAGCTGCTACCTCAAGTTGATTTAAAGTGAGAAACATATTCTTTCCACCATCTGAAATCTAATACTTACCGCCACTTTGCAAATTGCTAAATCTTGTGGGTTGTGAGAGATCAGCTGCTAATTTAAGGCTGCTTTTGAGGGATGAATAACATTATATGGAATAAATAGAATATGCATAACATAATGCCTTCAGTGCCTGTTTATCTCATGGTGTGGTAAAATGTTTTTGCATGCAATAATGCAGCCAAATGGTATCTACTAGAATTCATTTGATATACCTTCACGCTTCATAAATAAGCAGTCTTTCTGCAGGGGATCGGTCTATGTCATACTTAACATTGCTTTAAACACAATATTGTTGTGACAATTCTAGAGCAACGTATATGCTAACAGCTGCTCATTTGATTTTTAGTGACTGAGAAGGGATTTTCCTCCACCTCCAAACTGAATTTTCTCCATAAACTTTACTATCTTAACACAGTCATCTGAAATGAGACATTCTTCTCATGAGACCTTCTCCATGAGACATACATTAAAATGGATGGAAAAACATCTCTCATCTGTACATAAGTACCATGTTAAGTGCTTTTTCATGAATAGGGCATTTCATCTTTCATCTAGTGCTGAGTGGGTGAAAGGAAACATACACAGCTGCGTCCTGAAAAGACAAACTGAGTATTAGAGTCTGTCATTAAAGTTTCTTGTAAATTCAAACAAAAATTAGTCAACAAAAACTATTCATTGACGCCAAATCACAACCGTGGCTTTGTGTCAATACTTAAAAAAAAAAAAAAAAAAAAAGCAAAAACTGTGTTCCAAGCTTAGCAGTAACTTTTATAAATGTTCAACAACTTCAAATCTTTAAGCAACAACACAGCAGCTAAATCTCAGCCCATTAAAGTACCAAAAACCTACGCACTTGTTCCAAAGCGAAGTAGATTCAAAGCTGAGTGGAGACACCCCAAAAGGTCTAAGTATTCTCAAGAAATTGCTGATTAGTTATCTCTGTAAGAGTAGCACAGTATCACCAGATAAAATTCCTGCATACAACTTCTGGCTACAGTTAATTAAGCAAAAACCCTTCTGGTGGAATATAGTATATTGCTTTCAGCATCTTAGGAAAGTGTTTATTCTGCATAAGTCAAGCAACATTTACTTCCAAAGTCTCCCACCACTATTTGTAAGTGTTTCATCGAAGGCTTAGACTCCATCACTCATCTGTATCATGTGCTCTTTAACTGCACAGAAGTGCAATAAATTATTACTAACCAGCTTACAAGATACCGTCATTCTGAAGACGTTTCTGCATGGCTATACTCTGTTTTCTGTTGCTAACAACATATATCTTTATAGGCAGAGCACATACTTGATGTGGAACCTAATGCCATTTGATAATGGATTAAACACTCACTACTGTCCTTTCATACCTTTAGATCATCACAGCTAAAGAACAACACTTCTATCACAAACTTCAAAGAAATTCAATTATTTTCATTATTTACTGATTTCTGCTATTACAAGAAAGAGATCGTGTTGCATTCTTTCAGCAGCCTCTCAAAAAAATACAATTTTCACAACATGGTAAACTCCAGCCCAGTAATCTTGCAACTGCACAAAGCCCCCTGTTTACGACAGTAGTAACAAAAAGAAAAAAAGCCACGCTATGTATGGGACCCACTAAGTAAATACTGTAATATCCAGAACAATAATAAGATAAATCTGTTCCTCAGCCACTAAGTCGCCGACTCCCTTGACTTGACTGTGTATTCCTGCAGGTTTCGCCCATGTTTGGCTTCAGTATACTTGTTTTCCACTCGGAAAGAACACAACCACAAATACCTTTCCATGCTTTACGTTGCCCTTAGCTGGACTGCAGATTGTAAACAAACAAGATAAAAATCTGAGAACTTTCTTTACTGAATTTCCATGGAAAGAAACCAGGAAGAAAAAAACACAAATCCAACCAACTCTGCATAATGATGAAGGCACCAAGAAAAATTTGGCATGCGCTCCCTCACACCCTGCCTCTTCTGCAACATTTTCTGCAACATAAAGGCAACATTTAGCCTAGCAAACTAGATGGTCTTTATTTGTGGAGCGAAGGCAATCTGAGGCAAGCTCTCTACGAGACTTTTTTCCCAATGGAGATGTTAATTAATTAACTTCTGTTGTATGGAGACTGTCTCAAACTAACCTTCCGCTCTTCCTCTGCTTAAACTGCAGAGGGTTCAAAATTTGCTTTTTAAAGATCTTGCATTGAGAAATTAAAAAGAAAAAATAAAAAATCCCACCTTTGATGGACCTTCCAGATGGCACAAGTGCCTAATTCACACAGTGGTCCTTATTGACCCCTACCTGAGCACCACCTGGGTGCTATGCAGGGATGCTTGGGGCAGGGATGCTCTTGCTTGCTCCGTGGGACGGACCATCTCCTGCGATGGCCCAGAGGATGCAGTTTTAAAAAGAAAGGGTGAGCAACTGTTTGCAAACGCTCTGCTCCAGCCAGAAAGCTCTCACTCTGCTGAAAAATCCCTGTGTCCCTGGGGGTAGAAGGGCACAACTTAAAAGCGAACAGCAGGAGGTTAAAATGAGGTTTTATTTTTAAACAGCAGTGCTTATTGATATATTTGGTTCTAGACAAATAGAGGAGGACATGGAGTCGGTTTAGGACTTTGCAGCTGAAATCAGATCAACACACTTCTTGAAATAAACCATTTACTGAAGCAATTCACAGAAGAAATCTAAAATGAAGCAAATTCCATCAACTGCGGTTGGCAGACAGCTTTGCAAGAATAGATGCATGACTGTTAACAATAACCCAAAAAGCTTAGTTTCTAATGCAGAAAAATTGAGATAGAGCATTAACATTATTAAACTGCAGTGAACTAGAAGCATCTCCAGAATATGCCCCACAAAATACTTTGCAAGGACCTATAAGCTCCAACTTTAGCAGGATTAACATATCTAACCCAAAACCATCTCCAGTAAAAATACCTCCCAAATATTGAAATACATTTCCATTTCTTAAATTTCTCTGTTGCCAATAGCGTTTACTTTACCTTGAGTCAAAGACATGAATCTTTGACTTCATGCAATTAATGTAATAACTTGATTTAGGCTGCTAATGTCTTCAAAGCTTTCAGACACACAGGAGACTAAGATGACATCAAGAGCATACAGATGCATTTGGAGAGGATATTTTTTATGTGAAATAAACTAGAAATTCCTTAATATATCAATATATGTCTGCAGCAGGGACTACACTGAAAGAAAAGCTTACTGGGGTGTCTTAGGCTGGCAGAGATGGCTTCCAAGCCCATTTATGGTTTCTAAGCACTACTATGTAATATAAATAATAACACTAAGGAAAACCTCTAAAACCCTATCAAGTAAGTGACAACACAAGCATTCTAGAAGGCAGTGTTCATTTCTCAAATGTGAGAGACAGCCACTACAAAACAATGATAAAATATGCACTTTATATGCAGATAATGGTATAGAAATATGCTGTATTTGTCAGCAGAAGAGCTCAGTCCAGCTGATGCACCAAACTGCAGCTCCGGAGACAATGGTTCTTTCAGTGCCTCAGATCCAGAGAAAGTGAAAAATGGGTCTATATTGACCTGTTGTATCAATAATGCTATTGAGTTACACCTATTTTTTTGGTGGTCACCAAAAGGAGCTGTATGGCTTCAGAAATAAGACATTGTAGAAGTTGGCCCGTGCTCAGTTTCCTTTAACACTTTCTCCCCGCAAGAACGGCGTTAACAAAACACAGCAGTTGCCGCGAAAAAACGTATCAACCACTGTCTTCTACAAAGATCGCTCCACGCCCACATCTGAAGACACCAGCATGCAACAAAGTGCCACAAAATGCCACGTCTTCCATCCAAGCTTCAGGAATACGACTCAACAGCTGGCAGGAGCACTTTGGGACATTGCAACCCCTGCACCCTGCTTTATGTCCTCTACAGCAGAAGTCCCAGAAGAGCAAAGCTGCCCCTACCCCAGTGGCTCTGGCTTGCCCTGGCTTCAACAGAAAACAGCTCCAACACCAGTTCAGCAGCCTCGTCACCCAGATGCGAGAGCCTCCGTGAGCCTGGGCAAGGAGGTCGTCCGCCAAATTGGTTGTTTCGGTTGGGTTTTCTAATCACGAATTGCTGTGGTGCTCTCCCCACGAAAACCCTCCACCCTTTGGCAACGTCATTGTTCTACCAGTTCAACTCTTTGCTTACGCTTTCAAGGGGGAGTTGGCATCCCCTCCTGCATCTCCCGTGTGCTTCAGGAGAGCAGGTCCCGCTTTGCATGGCTGGAGCAGAGCTTCAAACCAGGCAGGGTCAACAAGGGAAGGCGCCCAGGGATCAGCTTTCTGGCCCTGATGGACAAACTTTTTCTAGTGGACAAAAAAGAAACCTACTGTGTGAATAACTGAGTCAGTCCTGTTGCTTTTATAGCAGTTACTTCACCAGTACGCGGAAAAATTAGACATGCTAGAAAACCATTCATCCTAGGTGTGCAAGAGAAATGATAGTCTGACCATTTGGTTTAATTTACAATTTTCATGCATGTTTCAATGCTGAAAAATGCCCTCAGCATCCAAAACATTTATATCAAAGCAAGTGACTTCAGAAGTCCTGCATAATCTATAAGCTCGGATAATTTCACAGTTCTTCTCACTAAGTGAAAAAATGAATCATACGCTGATATACACCCCAGTTTCTTTATTGCATGGCTCAGTGTTATAAACTAGAGTTTGATAGTAATAGCAAATGAGAAGAAAACCTCACAATTATATGCTTTTTCTTCCTTTACATGTGAAAACTTGACTTTGAAGTTATTCTCACTTTTCCTCCTAAAGGTTACTTGTACAGAGCTAAGCTATGCCAACAAAACTGATCTGGAACAAAACGTATTCTCCAAATGTGAACATTTAAATACAACTTAATATATTATTTCATTCATCTTTTAATATAGAAGCTTGTCAGACCTGAAAAACTAATTAAATGAGTAAAGGTGGTAGTTTCATTGCAAACATTCGTGCCATACACAGCAGACTCGGGGGATGCTAGAGTGCACTCAAATGTATCTCAGAGCTTGATTAATGTCTACGTGTATCAGATCCTTGGGGCACGGTCAGTGCTCACTTTCTTGGAGTAACTCCCCATGGCAGATGTCAGAGCGCTTTTCAATTTGTGGCTGACAAAATGACAGAGTACTGACATGCATTACCTATAATACCATATGGCATAAAATGGTAGAAGTCCAAGAAAAATCTAAATCTCCCAACCCACCATTCAGAACCCCATTACATAGCAACTGAGGCGCTTTGAACAAAATTCAGGTATTGTACAACATAGAAAGTCACCGGCAATCCAATTAGAAATAAACCACCTAAGGCAGACAGCACTGAACCTGAATTTCCCCCAGTAACCATATTAAACGGAGTGACTTTCAGTTTTTCCATAAGCTCAAAAGACAGAGAAGGTAATTTTTCCGACTTTCCCAAGCTGCTGTCGCGCTCCCCATGGCAGAACCGTGCCGGGACCCCGCTGCACAACGGCGGCGGCGAGTGCTTGCCGGGGCCAAAGCTGGCAGGTGGCATTTTCGGGAGCAATGGTGTAAGACCTGCAGCTGGGAAGTGAAACCCTGGGTCTCATAAACAACTCTCAGTTAAGGCACTGGAGCCCTCATTAATATAATTGGTTTCATACTAGCTGCTAAAACACTAATTTGCTGCATTTAGAAGTCAACACCATTTCTATTAGTTAAGGAGGGCTTTGCCCACCTCTATTTTTGTTCGAGCATAGAAGAAAAGCAGGGGGAAAACGTCTGTGTCATAAACTCTGCCTCCGGCTAGTGAATGCCACGCTAGAGTACATTTTTCACCAGAGATGAAAAATGAAGGTAGGTAGTCTTACAAAACAGCTGCTCCTGAGGACTCAAAAGGAAAATAATTTGGAGAGCAACCCTCATATCATTCACTCAGAGCAATGGTTTTACATCCTCCAACCTGCATGAGATCCACAGAGCAAGTATGACTCCATCCCAAACTGAAACCTGAGGTAGAAAACACAGTTAAAACATAAAAACAAACTGCATTACTACCAGTGGAAAAAAAACCCCACTAATCATTACCCTTCAGGAAATCACTCAATTTTCAGTCTTTCTGCTTCAAGTCCAGAAAATTAAATTTCCCCTTTCTAACGGTGCTGCCTTTGAGTACAGACCAAAAAATAAATGAGCACGAGGCTTATACAACCATGGAAGAGGAAGAGGGTCTGCTCTCAATTTAGCATCACAGGTTATGGGAAGAAAAAACCACAGCTGAATGCTGTGACCCAGATCACGAGCCCTTTGCTCACTCTCACGGGTGAGCAATTAGTGGTCTCATGCTGCTCACTGATACCGTTTGTGCTCATCGGGGTCGGGAAAAACAGCTTTGTGTTGGGTACCAAGTGTTCCTTTTCCTCTCTAGAGATATATCCCCATCTATCTTTATTTACACTTTTCTTTGAAGCCTTTAAACCCTGAGGATGAATTGCATGGTTCTCTAAGTGGATGCCGTTCTCTGATTTTAGAAGTGGTCCTTCCCCTGTCTACACGTACTTCCACCTTGCTTTCAGTCCTGCAGGACTTTAAGACTCACCTCACTGCTTTTAACTTGTCTGGAGATGAATATATATTTAAGTCACTGGTTAAAGTGTCTTTAATGATAGTACAGTTCATAATAATAAAACTGTCCTTTCCATAACATGTACTTTCATCCTTTTGAAAATTTAGTAAGCCTATTAATTATTTTCTTAAAGACAGAATTTCAAAATGTCACTGCTGACATTTAAGGCTCATAAAAAATGCAAGTCTATCTTATCTGTGAGAAAGAATCTATACAATCTATTTTACGATGAAAATATTTGTCAAGGAAGACAGTTGCCAATTATGAATACAAACAGAAACAAAGCCACTTGTAGCAAATTGCTTTTTTTTTTCCTACCTTTTACGTACCAAGGGCATATTTCTCCCCAGCACAGTGGTGTACAAAATAAGTGACATCTGGTGGCTATATGCTGTAATATAATAAGGCAACTCATTTCAATGCTGCTAACTAATTCAATTTTTAAGTTTACTGCTTCTTAGTAAAGCTTTTTAGATGTTTTATTTATTCATTTTGACACTGATACTTCCGAGACTCCTAGGCATCACAGTCCCTATGCATGGTGACAACTGCTGTTATCTGATTAAAGTGGGATTGTCATATTCACATCAGGAAAACAACGACTCCAAAAGGAATTAGCAAGGCATAGCAAAACAGCACTAAGATTTAGTTGGGCAACACCGGTGAGAATCGTACCAAGCCAGGCTGTAAGAAAAGGCTACACAGGATTTTGCAAAGGAAATCTTTTGAGTGCTCAAAGTAATTCATATTGACTCAGCTTTCTCCGAATTGTTTTTCATTAGATTTTAATTAAACAAAAAAGAAACAGCTGCAATTTTCATTCCGAGCTTAGCAGCATCCTGGTGACTGAAACTTTTACAAATTTGAAACAGCCTTTCCACTCTTCCTACCTTATTGATCCTCAGCGATGGTCACCTCTAATCCAGCCAAGCCTTCTGCATCTAAACCTGCACTCCAGACATAAAGCAATTACAGCTCCCCTCTAACTCCTACAGCCGAGAAGTAAAGTTCTCTTTTAGAAAGCTATAAGCCTCTCTTGGATAATTAATAAATATACTGTCAGTCAGCTTCTGTTAAAATTACAAAACTGCTAGCACTGCAATTTCAAGGCTTGTAACGCCAATTTCTTCAGTAATAAGTATTTATGGGAAAAAAAACTGTAAGCACTATCTAACAGACATCAGATGAAATATAAACAGACTCTAAATATTTACCAGCAGAGGAAGTTCAAAAATATCCCTGCAAAAATAAAGCGGATAGCAGGCTAAATCCAGAGCCATTGAGCGTTCTTCGAAGGATGTGCTAAGAGGAACTTCATTTTCAGCTTGACATCGCTGAATCAAATTAATTCCTTCCTCCTATTCAATTGCTACATAAAAATCCTTGATGCTAAAAGGACAAAGCTAAAAATGTCCCTAAACCCATGCCTGAATGCTGCACTTGGTGCAAAAGACTGTCTGAACTCCTACCCACACAATGCAGTAACGCAATATTTTATTTAAAGAGTTAGACTTTGGCGCTTTCCATCACTTTTAAGGCTTAAATATCCTTAACAGGAACGTCCACCCTCGCAGTCAGCTTCCCTTAGCACTGAAATGGGCACACATCTACAGTATCTCAATAGAAGGGGACCTCTGGGATAACACAGCTACTGATAGATTATTTCAAAGAGAACTATTATTTCCTTTTCATATACCCTCATCCCCACCAGACATTATCTTCACCTTAAGACTTCCTGGCTGAACTAAAGAACATATGCACAGAAAAGTACGGCTGAATGACTTTAGCTCCAGTCATTCATCAAGAAGAAAACTTTTTAAGATCCCATTTCAATTTATTTTTTTCAAATCCTGGCATGCTGAAGTCAGCAGGAAGACATTTCATTGACTTTAATGAAGCCAGAGGTTCATCCTGAGAATTGCTGTTTGGAATGAACACAGCATCTATATTATCTCATTTGAAACACTCAATTTTTGTGTTAAATGCAACTTAATGATATTTGCTATTTCGGAATTATTTGTTATCTTTAAAAATACACAAAGAAGGTTATTAAAAATACTGCACTGTAAAATTTTTAGTGATTATGGTTGGGATATTCTTGTTTCAGTAACAGGCAAGTATTTTTAATGCACAAATACACATTGTCATAAAGTTTCAGTTCATTTTCTAATACCGAAAAGCCTCAGAATCTAGGACTTGTAATAGTCCAACAAAAAATCACTGTTGATATTTACGTGCTTACCTGTATTTTCACAGTACATTTTTTAGTGCTTTTTTTTTTTCATTTATTACCCAATGTACTAGCACAGCAAGATAAAAAAACTGGAAAACCGGATAGATTACTACACCCACATAATGGGTACCATTAAAAGAAGTAGCTATCAAAACTCAGCAGAAGCTCTTTATGCATTCCCCTGTATCACACCAAAATGAGTTATTGCAACACTGGAACTCTGATATCAAACAACACGAATACTCAATTTTTAAAGCTGTACACAGAAATAAGCAGCAGGTGATTTGAAGCCATGTAAGAAGCATATTTTACCCAAAGACTTACTGAAATCTATTTTTAAAAAAAAAAACAAAACAAAAAAAAAACCCCAAAAAACACAAAAAACCCAACCCTAAAGTAGCGGGGACTCAACCAAAAAGCTACTCACTGTTGAGTACTAGAGTGTTACAGCAAACCGCTGCTTTAAGACCGGTTTACCAGTCTTACCACTGCAGCCACACACTTCGTCAAGCAGAGGACTCTGAACTTCTCCAAAACAACCGGAAAACATTTGCAGTGCCCACAGTTTGGAGGAGCCAGATTCTGGCCCCCCTCACACCAGTGAAAACCAAGAGCTGAATTACTCTTGATCCACCCTAATGCAAGAGAAATCCACATGGGATTTCCATGGATACCAATATATATTCAATTTTACTATGCTGTGTATTTTTAATTTTGTTGATATCCTTAGCAAATGTTCAAAAATCTTCTCTGAAGAGTTAAACACTTCAGTATTTAAAATGGCCTGATGTTAGACAAATGAATTTTTCCTCTTTCCTATAATGAGAGGGATGAGTTTAGGTTCCAATGTTCCCCCTGTTCACCTCTTACATCTCATTTCTTGTTGAAACTGTTTTAAAGCTGGTATAAATAGCTTTGCAAAGTAATTCTACTACTAAATGTCAAGAGCAATAGTGGTTTTATTCTGATTTATCCTTATCTGTTCCTCAGGCAAGTTAATCCTCAACCTGAGATACTGTTTTCATAGCTCTATAATTTATGAAATTTTTCATCTAAATTATTTACTTTATACAGTGTTATCCCAGGGTAGAGCTCCAGGGAGCCACAGAACAAGCAAAAAGTCCCTGATTCTGAAGCACAACCTCACAGCGTGAACCCATATTCCTTTGGGGAGCTGAACTGGCATCAGCTCTGCATGGGCTCAAAACCTGATGTACACGTGCAACCTGCTCCTCTTCCACTTCAATGAAGCAGCATCCAAAATACCTTCCAGAAATGGCCCCAGGAAATTTCAGCAATCAAGCCAGAAGGATGAACTGTATGGACAGCAGCACTCCTGCAAATGCACTAACCGGGGACGGAAGACAGAAGAGGAGCATGACTGCTGGCCTAACATGGTCAAATAAATCTATGAAAAGCTGTGAAAAGCTGAGCTTTCAGAGTGTTCCTTGAAAATCCTAGAAATTGCAGATTCATTATCCATTTAACTTATTTAACATTATCTGTTGAACATTATCTATTTCATACATACATAGCTTAGTCGGAAGACAAATTTCTCAACTCGCAAGTAGACAAAATCCAAGAGGCTGGAAAGGAATATTAGATAAGCCATTTGATGGACTTGCAAAAAAGTGTTGTTTTTAAGACCTGTTAAAGAATTTTCAGGAGATGAAGCTCCCCTGTGAAGAGCTGGCCCTGCAGGCAAACCCATCTTATTATGTGATAAATGCTCTTAATATTCTATTAAACTACCCTTCTCCATTTCCCCCTAGTTTCCAGCTTTACACAGTCAAACCTCCTGGCTGCACCAACCAACCAGAGTCCTTCTCCGTCTTTGGAATACTAAATTCTGGCACTCACAGGCCATTATATGCTAGCTTAGGCACAGCAAGGTTAACACTGGGCTCTTACATTTTCTTCAAATCATGTGCAAAACCTTCCGGAATCCTAATTTCTATTACTTTTTTCTTGAGGTCTCTGCTATTTGTTGGTATCTCACTACTAACTTGGTGCCAGTTCTAAAGCACTTTAATTATGTGCTTTTTTCCCCATACTGCTCCAAGACCTGAACCTCTAACTGGGCATGTAGAGCATATAAGGACATTATCATCTTCAATCATTTGAAACCATCCAATATTGCTAACTCATACCTAACATGCTGCCCACTTTCATCGCACTCTTTCAACACGAGCATCTGCCAGGCTTCTTCCACCCCCTAAGTACACGCATTGCAGATAAATCTTCATTACCTTTCCTACGTATCTTACAGAAGTTTGCATTTTTTCAAGGCAGTCTTGTCTTGTTTTCTCTTGTACATCTTTGAGCCTTACATTTTATCTTCACTCTTTCTGTTTGATCTCAGAGTTCTTCCCAGTTAAAACTCACCTGTAACATGACTGCTGTCTTTTGAAAGAAATGTCCTTCCCTATATTCCATGCAATCCTGAGAAGTTATCAAGTCTAACTTAAACGTTGCAGATTTAAGCCATGCACCAATATATGCCAAAAAAAAAAATAATAATACAAAAGTCTTTTTCAATCTCATCAGTTTTTCTAATTTTATGGTAAGATAGCAGGGTACATTCATCCATACTGAACATCAAGGGTTTTTTACAGGAAAAATATCTCCTTGTGAAACATATTTTTCCCTACTGGAAGGCGTGAAGCAAAGGAAAAAAATGTCAGTTTTAGTGTTTTGCTATTTAGGTACAGATCTGCACCTTGTACAGTGAGGAACAACCTGCCTTAGATACAGAGCTGGCATAAAAACCCCCATACTTATTTATAATATGGTGTGCATATTTGATGAGTCCAAACGATGGTGACTGTGTTCACGTCAAAGGAAACCCACTACACAGAAGGCAGGCACCTAGGCAGTGCACGTGCCTTTTTCACCATCCCTAACAGTGCAGGGGCTTTAGCTTCTTTCTGCAAACCAAGGGAGGAAGGCTTCCTGCACCAGGAGCTCCAAAAACCTTTCTGGAGCTGAGCTAGCTTATGTGTACTACCTCATTTCTGGTAAGCTCACAAGGAAACCAGCAGGCTTGCCACTTTAGAGATTTGGAAAAACGTGCGTTTCAGCCAGTTCAAGCTACTGTGGGAATTTTAAGAAGCCGGATCTGGGAATGAGAAGAGGCAGGGCGATGGGTTGGAGTTGGCAAGTCCATGACCTCTGGTGTGCTACCACAGGAGGAGAGAGGGAGAGCACTGGGACGGAGCTGCCATGGACCACTCGCTCCTGTTCACACTCACCATCACATCTGGGCTCTCACCACCAGCACAGCTGCCTCGTCATTGCCATCAGCCACCAGTACCCAACTGGACATCATCTTCTTGTTTCTCCTCGCAAGGTGTCAGGCGCGTCACCTCCGCAAGGTATCGTGCGCATCGCCTGGTTATCTCTTCTTACAGAGGACGCCACGCTCCTTAACACTAGTGCTTACAAGCCACGTTCAGCAGCTGCTGGAAACCAGGTGTAACATAAATTAATAAATATTCCATGGCAAAGCTACATTAACTGCTTGCCCCTAAAGTGCTGTTTAGTGGCATGTCAGGCACAGCTGTGTAATCAAAGGATTACAGTCCTCCCGTTGCAACGCGCCTGCCGCACTCCAGCTCCTCGGTAGCTTTCCTGTCTCCCTCGCATGTAAAAACCAAATCGAGTAACCGGGACAGAATTGTAATCAAGTCTTTCAGCTCAGGAAACACAAACAAAAAGTTTGCACGGACAAACGGCCAGTGTGACTGTACAACATGCTTGCTGTTAGACACACAGACAGCCCGACACGTTTTCAAGGGAATGAGTCAACAATGCTATACATAATTAGTTAATTTTAGTGAAATTGCAGTGTAAGTAGAGAGATTGGTGTAATTCAGGCTGCTTTGCGATAAGAACTTGTAGAAGCTTACAGATTCCTTCCCCTCGTGTGAATAGCTGTATTTAGACTCCAAATCTGGCACTGCACTTCGTCAGTAAGAAAAACAGTGCACTTCACTAAAACACATAAATAAATAAGGAATACTAATTTGTGCAGCAAAGCAGCAAAAAAACACTCTCTTATTGGAAATCTACCTTGTTTTTCCACAGCACTTTGGATTCTTCCAGCTGAGCAACATAACTCCAGCCAAGGAGTACGGTGGGAATTCAGAGTTATCCCTCACTGTGCAAGGTACAGAGGAAGAGAGGTGGGTTAAGGGAGGCACTGGAGCCTGCAGACAGCAATCAAGGAGCCGAGTTCACACTAGGGTACAGCTCCTGCAAACTCTGTAAGACATTGGAAACAGGGTGATTCGCATCACCCAAGTATCCAGAGTAGCACTGAATGATTTAACAGCACATTTCCTTGGAGTTTCTGACTGTGGGATATACAGCCTTTAAAGATACAATAATGGTAAAAGTAATTAAGAGTTAAGAGGGAGAGGGAGCATATTGGCACCTGTTTAAATTGTGGCTTTCTTCTCCTGAGTGATGTATCTGTAGCAAAAGAGAAACGCAGTTGGGTGTTCTAACTTAAATCAATATGTCATTTAGGCAAGATCAGACCGCTGCTGCTAGCTTATCTCTAGAGAAATATCAGAACATGATGATATCACAACTCACACAACGGTGAGTTGTAACTTCTCAAAATTTTGCTCCCATGAACATATGAGGAAGCACTCAGCATAGGAGAAGTAGTTAACGACAAGAAGGGTTCCCTTCCTAGTCAGCAGAGGAATTTGATAAGAAATCGTGTTTGGGGGGTGGAGGGATTGTAGTGTCATGGCTAGCAATACCTCATGAAGAGTTTGCTGTCATCCACCTAACAACTTGATCTTAAATACAAACCAATACTTTGAGAGATACTTTAGTATTGGGACACAGTCCATCTTTAAAAACATGTGTGATAACACTGGAATCACCTGGGCTACCAACGTAATCTTTGCCCACTGAAACTCCTGGTTCTCATAGAGCTCCTGCCACAGGTTGCTTAAAATAATGTTAAAATATAAGCAGTATCTTATCTGCATCTCCATGATTATGCCTAGATAATCCTATCCTTGCTAATGCTGCTAGTGGATTACATAACTTCAACCTTCCACTTCAACCACACGAAAAAATTCGAATATGAGAATCTGCTTCAACCTTCTCATTTATACAGTTTCAAGACACCTACTTTTAGTTCAGCAAAGAAAACAAAATCCATTACTGTCTTCCATTGCATTACTGGAATGAAGTGTTTTGTCATGTAAATCTCCCCTGTTTCACCATGTTGCTGTTACAAACCCCCAAACAACACACTCTGAATTTGAGATTAGTCCTCCTGTTACAAAATCTGAACTATAAAAATATTTTGTTATTGATTTCAGAAAAAAAAAAAAAAGACGGTAGTTTCACTGCTAAATCATCATACAAGTGGTTTCCTCTTTTCTGCATTCAAATTGATTTTCTTTCTTTTGGCGTGTGAAGAGCCAGATGAATCCTTTGACTCAATGCCCGAGAGTGAAATGGCACCAGCAGCAGCAGAGAAGCTCTCAGGGCAAGAGACGTGTGACAACATCTTAATCACTGGCAAAAAAAAAAAGCTTCAAGACAACTATTCCATTAGTATTTACTGTTTATAATTGAGTGTGTGTGTGTATACAATCAATATATACAAATAGAATAGATATAAATGCATATGTATAGTTCATGTATATGTTGTGACCTCTTATTGATGGAAATTTCCCTTTTTGCCAGGGATCAAGTAGTCCCCAGTCAGTATCAAGTGCACTGCTGTTCAATTAGGCATTTGTTTACACAAATGAGTGCATATGACTTTCAGTCAAACCTTAAAATATTTATTCTTCATGAACAGTTCCAGCGAACTGAGTTTTAATCCTTAACCTGCTCAGCTGACTACTCTCCTTTTTCTTAGTTACAAAATACAAAAGGCACGTGTTTGTTCTACAGGAGATGATAATGATTTTTTGTCTGGCTAACGCTTCAAGAAGTGAAACCATTCTTATGTCATATGCAAGCAAATCAATATGAAGAGAACTTCAGGCAATAGAACCGTATGATAAAAAAAAAAAAAAAAAATTACAAATACATTTCCGTATCTGAAAGTTTGGTAGGTGTTTAGCTGCACTACCCTAGAAATACCATCATCTATTCTATTAACCTACAAGTCTAGCTGTGTCCAAGAAAGTCAATTCACTGCAGAGTACAGCTGTAGTGTTACAATGAAGCAGCATAGGAAAAAAAAAAACAACACAACAGAAACCAAACCAAAATACAAATCCGTATATGACACCACCAAAGTTCAGCTGGTGCCTTGTTGTTTAACAGACTCTAACCATAATAACCCCTCACCGAACCTTGACTGCATTCTCAGCAAAAGCACGCTACGAAGCTATTTTTAACAGCCGACAGCTTGCATTTAAGAAATACCCCTCTTCACCTAAAAATATGCATCAGTGACTGGCAACATCCATCCACCGCTTCATTCTAGGCAGGCTGAGCTGCCGGAGCCAAAGCGATCTCTCCAAGCAGCCGCTTTCCCAGTACCTTCTCCCCAACCACCGTAGAAGGGGCGCGCTGAGCCCAGGCGCAGTTCTCCGCCGAGGCAGCCCGGCGAGGTGACAGTAAATGACATTTTCTTTGCCATCACTCCGCCCTCCCCGGAGCACCGACCTGCTCAGGGGCACGGTTTGAAAGAAGTGTGTGTGTCGTGTGTCCCCCCGCCCCTCTTCCACCCCGTACCGGGGGATGCTGCACCCGAGGTACCCGCCCGAGGAGGAGGAGGAGGAGGAAGGCTCCCGGCCCCCCCCTTTTTGCTAGGGAAGGCACCACCAGCCTTCACCCTGCAGTAAGGCTGGGGGGTGGGGGGACACACACACAGCCGGAGGTATCCCCGCATCTCCACAACCGGCTACCGCTGGGGGGGCACCGCGCTCCCGGGGAGGGCGGGGGGGGTCTCCGCCGTACCGAGCCCTACCGAGCCGGCTGCCCAACTTCCCGCAAAGTCCCGTCGCCTTCCAACTTGGGGAGCCACTACCACCCCCACCCCCTCTTTCCCCAGTATCCCCCCTCCCAGTATCCCCACAGCCTCCCAGCGCACCTACCTCCGCCGGTTCTGCCCCGCACCGCGCTCCTCCGTCCTCGTCCTCCTCCTCCTCCTCCTCCGCCGGCTCTGCCCTGCGGGGGTGGGCGGAGGAGGAGGAGGAGGAGGAAGAAGCAGGGGGAGGGAGCAGCCCCTGCGCAGCCCGGGAGGCGGCGTAGCTGCGGCTCGGCTCCGCTTGGCTCCGCGGAGGAAGGGAGGGGGGGGTCACCCCACGGCCCCCCCAGGCGTGGAGGGTTGGGGGGGGGTGGGCAGCGGTGCCCTACTTCGGAAGGGGAAGGGGCGAGGAACACCCCTACACCCCCCCCGGTCCCTGGCGGGGAGGGCTGCGGGGGTCCCGCCGGGGCATCCCCCCCCCCCAGCACCGGCTGCCGGTTGGGCTTGCTTGAAAGCTTTTTGGAATGAGATGGAGCTCGCCTGAGCGATCCTACAGGGAATTCGAGCTGGCCCATGCGCTTAGGAGGAACCAGCGGCATCCCAAATTTCGAGGGGGGGACACCCCCCACCCCAGTCAGAGGTCAAGCCGAGGAGACCCGCTGCTCAGACGCTGCCAGGTCTCTGTGGCTTGAGCAAGTCAGACTTTTCGTGCTGCCAACCTTGCAGACCACACGCACCGCCGCGGTCCGGTTCGGGAACGGCGACAGCGCGAACGTCGGCTAAGAAGCCAAAATCTTCCACTCAGTAAGAGCAAGGTTCGTTCCCAACCAAGAGGATCCTACCACGTATACCTAAATATATATATGTATGAGAAAATACAGTCTGCTTGTTAGGCCGTCCGTCCGATAGACGCGCGTACCTTCGGGGATGTAGCACCCAGTTTCACGCCGAGGTTTAATCGCAACGCCTGCAAAGCTGGCGGTATCAGAAGTTGTTGTGCAGCTGGGACTGTCCGCAGCTGGCATGTGAGCACGCTGGAGGAGAAAAACTCTTCCTATTTCCCTCCTAACGCTAAGTCAACCTGCCGCCGGGCTTAGATCTGCGTGTTGCATATTCGGCAACACTCGTTCTAAGAAGTTGAGGGGATGAAGCATGAGCTAAGTATGAAAGAACGGCGAATACTGCGTTTTTTTAATATTTTCCTTTTGTGATCAGGTCCATCTTTGGTGAGAAGCACCTAAAACTTACACAAATTTGTGACGATCTGTTCTGAAGTGAAACCATATGTAAATTAATAGTAAAATACAAACCAGAAGCTTCCAAATTACACAGCTATGGCTGGGAGCCAAAGTTTAAGGATTTCAAGGGGGCGATTATACACCTGTAAGACCATATATAAATAAGAGACTGACTTAAAAATCACACAGGCACAAGTTTCCTATGGCACAGCGTGCGGATCTCTGTTCAGGTCACATGTGAGTCTCACCTAATTCTTAGCTAAAAAAACCTCACAGAATAAAACACCTGACTGGGTGAAACCTGCGATTTATAGAATATTCACTCATATTCAGTGTTTCTGGTCTGGGTTAAATGTGCTGCCCTCCAAGGCCTTTTTAGGCCTCCTGGGATACTCCAAATAGCAATTATGCTTAGCCAGATTTCTGCATAATTATACTCCCTTCTTTTTTATGTATTTTTTTTTAAAAAATTCGGTGAAGCTGTCCTGAAACCAAGATCTTCATTCCCTGGGAAAGTCTCTGTTCACGCTATTCCTCACCAACCATCAGCTGGAGTAGATATCTTGGTGGCGGTATCTACGTGTGGTAGCTCAAACTTCCAGGCACTCCATAAAGGTTGTGTCTACCCGTCTCATGGACACTTACAAACTATCTTCAACGTTACCTGGTGAGATGGGGAGGGAAATACAAAATAATAAATCACTGTCCAGGAACTAATCGTGTTACCATGAACAATGATAGTCAGAAGAACGGTCAGAATAAATAGTCTAAAAAAATCTAAAAACTAAGACCGGACTTTGATTCTCATTCTTCAAGATGTTCAAAGAGGGAAGAAATTAAGAGATTTCAATATAGAAGTTATAGTAAAACTTTCTCTGACTAGATTGGTTTTCATGAACGAAAGCTCCTGACCTCCACCTCTGGAAATATGATTTCTGCTGGTTGCCATGCTTACTCTGCAACTTATAAAGGATCATCTCACTTTTAAAATGAGTTGGTACATATTTCTTAGCTCTGAGCAGGCTTATCTGGTAAAAAAAGATGCCTGATCCCTCTAGCAGTGTTGAAAAGCAGGCACGCAATTAGTCGTGCAAGCGTGTGAATTTTAAAGGTTATTTTTTTTACGCAGGGGAGTCGTTCCTTATTGCTGCTGACCGGGGCCTGGGGCAGAAGTCTGGCGCAGAGGGCTGGTGGCTGGGTCTGACGGCAGCAGAACTGTACATTTATAGCCAGATTTAACTCTGAGATAAACAAATCAGATTGTGTCCTCAGAGCACCGCTGTAATGGGATGCTAATCCGGGGAAACGAACCGCTCTTCCTCCATGTGCCTCTTTCAGCATCAGCATCTTTAGGTTATTCTCACAGAGAGGGGTTAGGGATGCAGACAGATGTTTCTGCTTTGTGCTTCCTCTCTCCCCAAACGCAAAAACCCGAGGAAGAAGTTCATTGCCCGCAAGCACCCGGGACACTTCTACTTGCCACTCCTGCTGCTTCTGGGGAGCCCTTTTCCCATGACCTCCCATCACCGGGCACTGCTTTCCGAAGCTTTTCTGGAGGGATGTTACAGGGGACCAGCATAAACTGATACCCTTATGTCAAATTGTAGTAGCACCAGAAACGGATGTGGGTTGTGACAGGAAAAGACAGAAAACTTCCCCAAAACGTCTCTGTTCCCCCCCTGCCACGAGCCATGAGGAGCAAACGGATGTGCCGAGTTCTCCAAGATTGCTGCTGAGCGAGCACATCCAGGATTCCCCCTTTGCCCAGAAAAGCGGAGGGGCAGCTGGAGCTGGAAGCAAATAATTTACTGGGTGGGGAACCTCTAAATTCAGCCGGGGAGTTTCCATGCAGTAAGTCTGAAAAACCACAAGGTGATATATATGTTGTACTTAACGGTTTTAGGATTTACACTGCTGCGCCGCCGAGCCGCTCTGCTGAGCGGGGACACAGCAAAGCCCAATTTCAGGCAGACATTCAATCCTGTGGAATGCACGGTTGCTTTCTAACACAGGCTGGGGTTAAGATGAGCACCCTGACAGCCGGGGAGGCTGTTTTGGCTCTTCTTCCAACTCTGAGGCTGGGCTCTGAGCTGTGAGTTGGTGCTGTGAGAAAACTGCAGAAAGATTTACTATTCTTAGTTGTCTGTTCTCCCATTAAAATACTGGTATAATTCTCACCAGAATTAATGGAATGTGTGTGTTTTAAAGAAATGCATTATTAGTTTTATTTTCCCCATGGTATCCTGGCAACAGACACATTCCTAAAATATAGATCACTAATTTCATATCTTATACATCCTTTGCCTCTCGTTAAAGGGTATATCAACCTTCAAATACTCAGAATGCTGTTTTGCTGTTTTCCCAACTTGGATTGGGAATTATTCTTCTTGACATGCGCATCCCTGGAGTGCACCTGGGAGTTCTTGCTCGGTCTGTAATTGAAGACAATGCCTTTTTTTCCTAGAGTAGGCAAAAATTAATACTGAAACATGATTAGAAAAATGTGTCAGAATTCAGTTTCCCACAAATGGTCTGTTAGATTTTAACTATGTATGTCGAGAGTCAGTTTCCTTTTGCCTAATGGCATCCTTTTATCCCAAGTTGTATGTCCTTCAGCGCCCTAAAAAATTCCTTTTTATTGGTGATATTTATGCCCTCCAAGTACTTGTTGAAGGGTATCGTTTCCCTCTTAGTCATCATTTAGCCAAGCGATATATATTAAGTTCCTTTAATCTTCACTCATAACTCAGTCTCTTCAGACCCTTAATCATTTTTATTGCTCTTCTATGAATTTTTTCCAATTTGTCTGCATCTCTCTGGCAATGAGGTTACCCAGAATTTAATGCCTTATTTTAGGTGTGATCTCCCTGGAGCAATACAAAAGATGTTACCTCCTGCTACTTTTATCTACCAGTGATTTAACAATATGCTGGAATCATGAAGTAGCTGGGAATCAATTAAAATAGGTTTTAAATGGTTCAGTGCACAGAATTACCATAATGCTTTTGTGGCACCACATGCAACGAGGCAGCTTGAAGCTGGTTGAAGCCTGCTGCTTTTAGAAATACATGTGTGTGGCTCCTAGGGCAGGCAAAGCTTTTAAACCTGATGCATGCACAGCTCCGTGATTCTCTAAAGGAATATGAACCAGGAGTTACGATTTAGAAGACAAATGGAGACGGGTTCAAATTGCCACCAGAAATAGCTCACGTGTGCTGACGGCCTGAGGGTTTCACACTGCTGTTCCTATAACTCTTAGATATGTGACACCATCCAAGGGTTCATCACAGCAACGGTAAAGCTGGGTGAACCAGCAGCCAAGGACCTTGCATATTAGGTTGGTTCAGGATCTTGTTTAAACTGTTTGCTTTAATACAAAAAACAACAACAACAACAACAAACCCCACCAAACAAACAAAAAAACCACTTTAGAAATCTGTAACACACCATGAGATTTGATTAAAAAAGAGGTTGAGATAGCTAAGAAGCAGACTAAATGGGGAAAGATGCTCTAAGACCTCTCAGAGCCCTGCTAAAATGACCAGGGGGCTTCTCTGTCGCCGTCGCACGTGGTTCCTGATGAAAGGCACTGAGGCCAAGGGCAGCTCCGCTCCTGGCTTCTCCTTTCCCATTTGAACAACGCTGTTGTTTCGTATCGCTCTTGTGAATAAGGAGGGAAGAGTGTTACTCTTGGAGGCGTTCAGTTTCTGTTACAGAATAATCTTTTCCCCTCTGTGTCATATATTTAAACTGTCACTCTCCAGCTCTATTATGTATGTTAATATATTTCGTCTCTGAGCCGCTGGTAGAGAATTGTAGGTCACTGGGCCATTTTGTGTGCACTCCACTGCCCAGAGTTTCTACTTTCATGTCATCTATTACTCCTCCTCCAGCTCCTGAATTCAAAATAAGGTATTTAACATTTGATCAGGGATGTGTTTTAATGAGCGTTTGGATTATATGTGTGCCTTATTTCCTTAACTAATTTTGACCATTCTTGCTACCTCAAGAAAAATCAGGTTAACTGTATTTTATAAGCTCTTTTCCCTGCACACTGCAGCCTTTCCTCTTTCCCATCTGTTGCTTCTCATTCATGCCTAAACCTGAAGTTCGCTGCAAACCCCAGCCTTCAAGAGGGGTTTCAGAGTTGAAAAAAATCAGATTGTGGCATGAAGCAAATATACATATAATATGCGTGCATGGATGTGCATGCACATATGGATCTGTCCTTAAGAATTATTTACATTCTGGATAAACACCTCACATTGCTGGACCAAAAAAATTACTGTCTCTTTTAGCCATAATGTATAAATATTTCAAGTACCGAGGCCGATTTGTTAATGTTAAGGCTGATTTGTTAATGTTAAGTTTGTGGGATGAGCACTTGCCGTATGGACTTGCCATTTGTTGCCGCAGCAATTCACGTAGGAAGAGAAAACCCTGTACCCTCAGAAGAGGGGATCCAAGGGGGACCCCGGGCGTCCCTCACACCTGGTGAGAAGTTACTACCTGGCCAGTATTGGGGCAGGGGGGGCCAAAATCCGAGCCCAGCTATGAAGTCCCTTCCCGGGATGCTTTTGCAGGCTCCGTTTCAGCCCAGACGGTACCTGGTTCAGGGAACAGCGTGGTCAGCGGCTGTTCCCGTAGGTATGACGTCACCAATGAGGTCAATGCATGAGGTCAGCCTGCTTTTCAAAGAAAAAGGTCTACTTGTGCAGAGATGGCCCACGTCAGGCTTCTTTCCTTCAGGACCAGAGGATGGGCCCTGATCCTGCACAGCTGCAGAGGGAGGAATTTCCAAGCATGCTTATGCTACATTAGCCATCATTTTAGGTACACAAACAAAGTCATTTAACTTGCTAGATGTGACATGAAAAATACCAAGATAGGTCAACTGTCTTTACCTTCAAAGTTATGAAAACCATTATTACAAAGATCAATCATACACTTCCTTGCTGACATAATGATAAATGTTTTCTCCAAGTGTTATTCTTTCTGCTAATTTCAGAAAAATGAATATTCCTTTTTTTTTTTTTTTTTGCTAACTCAGGAACTCAGGCTTCGTTACAAAGTCATTTCAATTTGCAATCATTCTTCCAGTACACCTGCAATGATAGAACTGATAAACACTTTCTAATATTATAATTTTTAATGACTACCATAGTTGCAACAGAATTTTGGCTTTAGGAAGAATACCAGAGATGGCAGAAAACAGAGAGATAAAATTCAGTCTCCATCATACAAGCTGAAGAAATAGCATGGGGAGGATGAATTTCATATATATATTATCTATTCTTAATGCATATTTTTTTGTGATAAGTTTCTACTCACATAGCTAAAACACTGCCATACTTGAATCTGTAAGGAATCTCTTAATTTCTCCTCGTGCTGCTGCTTACTTCCTCTCTCCCGGTGCCTAAAAGCTGAAACATAACAGCAGAGCCTCTGCACACTGGTAATATCTTGCTGAATCAGGCAGTTTGGTGCAAAGCCAATTCCTGTGACTCCTGTGGTCTCGCATGAGAAATTACTTTTGTTGAATAAGCGTTGACCATTTAATATACAGTGCTCATGACTCACCATATATTCCAAGAGCACTTTGAGATATTTCGATACTGTCTCTGTATTTTTACAACCTAAACATATTCCCTGGAGATTTATTCAGCTTTGCATTCTTCTTCTCATACACATTTCCAGGGGTTTTATGGGGAAGCAAAGAGGGAGCCTAACCATTGCAGGCAGCTCACTTAATCTAGCACAGTCCTGTCCTTTCCAGTTCACCCACCTGCAAAATGGGAATAATAATAAGCACTTAAGGGAGAATATTCACATGTCTAGCTCAAGACCTCTAACGTTAGGCTCAGCAGAGAGAAATAGCTTCTAATTCAGATGCTTTGAATGGGCTTCTAATGGAGCCTGCTCCTCTCTGCTGGCAGTAAGGGAGACCAAGTTCTCAGCTCAAGCACCGCTACATTTTGGTTACACGTCGAAGGCCAGAGGCTGTGAGCACCCTCTTTCGTGCCTCACCCCGCGACCATTTCCACGCCCAGCTTTCCACCGTGGAGCAGTATCTGGTTAACTCAGTGGTTTTCCACATACACAAAGTGGAGTGGGTTGCAGGATGAAGACCGTGCATACCCCTAGTGATGAGCAAGGGTGAATAAATTAGTATTTCAGCAGCACTTTACATGTATTAAGCTCAGTGAAAGTGCTATTAATTATCAATATGGTCAGTCGTTATTATTCATTAGTGGTTAGAGCAAACTACCAAGACTTAAGATTTTTGCATTTCAGTCTCAAGGCTGCAACTGGGTGATATTGAGCAAGTCCCTTCACTTCTCTTGTTCTCATTTTTCCTGTCATTAGGATATCTGCCTCATTCTTAAATGTGATGTGAACCTTAATTAAGCTTGAAAAGAGCTTTGAGAACTTTGGGTGGAAAGTGAAATATTAATGTCAAGCATTACTATAAAGCAGATGAGACAGAGAGATAATCTCATCCCTATTCAACGAGCTCGGACTGGTGCCATGGAGCACTTCAATGGCTTGTGAATTCTACCCAAAAATACTGAGGACAGAGAAGCACACCGAGCCAGTTCTTCTCCAAGTGAGAGCCAAGAAGTGCCACTGGGGAGTTCGAATTTGGAAAACCCATCTCTCTACTGCTTTTCTTCTAGTTGCACAGGCAAACTGCCCATTGGTATACACAAATGGATATTTAGGCATCTAAATACCCACTCCCGGACACAAAAATACAATTTGTGAGTGTGTTTCACATAGAAGTAGTGGCACAGAAATCAATCTTTATTTCAGAATATCTCCTCTTCGGTGTTTAGTCTTTGTGTTGATTATATGAATTAGATCCCTATTACAGATGAGCCTCATGTCCCAGAAACTAATGTGCTTTGCTCAAGAACCAAGACTTTCTGCATTTCATCATCATTCTGTTCGTTAATGATTCGGCTTTCCTGGCAATGATGAGAAACATTTATTTCCCTGGAGTATTTCTGGATGGTAAAATTATCGTGTTAGTTGTGGGCAACTGATGCTGTATTAACTCACCAAGGTTATATTGCCGTATTTAATCATGCTGTTTGGAAAGCTGGACACCTTCCTTCACACCTCTGGTTGCCATGATACCCTTCGGCCGTTATTAATTCATTCAATTCACTTTTATGCTTAAGACGGTGGCTGCCAGCTTCTGACTGCTTGAAATCATAATAGCAAGACAGAACGAAAACATGACAGTGACATAAACACTACTGAGAGGTCTTAGTCTGCATTTTAAGGACTGTTGTAAATCAGAATGGTGGAGAAAGACAGATTAGCAATGCCAATGTAGAGAGGTGAATGTGCCTGCTGGAATCTACATATTCCTATAAAATGCATCTACATTTCATTTATACCCAGTTCTAGTAACACTGTTGTAACAGCGTGGAAGAAAAAGCCTGCGCTGATAGTGAGGTCGAGCTCTCGCACAGTTCCTTAGGCTCTCCGGGGGTCATTGACTGAGTTAGTTAGTACAGGTTCCCACAGTGACACAGACACATTTTCTTATTCACATCTACCACCCTCTTCACATCTCCCAGACAGAAACAGAGAAATACATTATTTAGGCTGTCATGTACAATAAATTCTTCTTCGTATTGAATATCTCGTAACTTCTGTCTCCAGGCGTCTGCTGATACTCTCCATCCCATTGTAAAACCCAGCCACCTTCCCCAAACTGGAAAGCCAACCCCAAATATCTGAGAAGAGTTACATATCCACATATATGTACTTTTTGTCGAGACGTTATTATCAGTGAACATTTTGGATAATGTAGCAGCATCAGCCAGTGCAGCTTCTCTGTGAATTTGACCACACACTTCCCTCAACCAAAAGAGTGCACTCAAGAAAGTTACATTACTGCAATGTCAGACCTGCGATCTGCCATCTGCTAAACGAGGAAACCTTAAAGTTTAATTCACTCTCAGAACCAACGCTTGCCTGCTCCGCAGTTGCCATCTGTAGTTTTTTACATTACTGTTTATTCTATTAAATTTATGCCTTAGTGTGTAAAAATGTCCACAAACTATGAAAACAAATGAGCAATGTGACAGGGTTCAGTGCAGTGAAGAGAATAACTTTACAATTACCAGATTTTGTAGCCTTAAAAATCTCAAGGCTTAACCTTACGTAAACCCATGGTTTTTGAATTTAAAATCTCTGTGCTTAGTATTTGAAATCTTGCAATATCCTTATTCCCTCTGACTGCACTTTCAGCAAATTGGCATACCTCTCATGTTAGACTAAAAAAGTACCATATGTTTAAGCGCTCTTTGTTCAAAACAGATTATTCTCTCTTTTGTAGAACGTAGTACTACTGGTATCTATTGCTCCTATAGGAGTTTTTAGGTCAGCACAGCGTATGCTGTAGTAAAATCATGCAAAAAGCTTTGGTACTCAGTTTCATGTGCTCCAAATCTCAAATTCAGCCTACCTGTGAACAAAGAAAAATGCTTGGGTAATATACAGGGATGCAAAAATCCCCGTAGTTGATGATTGACTTGGAGGTGACTCTTTATAAAAATGCAAAGTGATGCAACGTAAGAGGGAGCAAACTTCTGTGCGGTTGACTCCTTTGTTAAATGAGTTCTACAATGCGTTCGCTTCCACAAACTTTTCTTCTCTGGTGGGCTGCAATTTCAGGATTTTGTCCACTTGTCCGGGATTTCCAGCGGTTCACACCGAGCAGCGAGACCTCTAGAAATGTTTGATGTGTCTCCCACAGCAATGGAGATCAAAGACAAAGATCGTTCACAGCCAGTTCAGCGTTCCTGGGCCGCGGCAGGCCGAGCGCTCTGGCCTTGCACGGATGGGCTGGAGACGTGCAGGAGGTCTGACGTGCCCTGAGCCGCCCGAGCCGACCGTGCATTTGCAGATCACCCGCGGAGAGGAGGTCTGTGTCTGCCTGGAACCTCTCGGCTCCCTGGGCGTGAGGCTGTCCTGGGACACGACCTCTGGCTTCGCTTCGTTTTGCCGTACGGGAACAAAATCGGGCGCTAGCGGAGTCAGCCCTGTCAAATGAGGGGTGATGCTGGTCGGGCATGTCCTGGCTGCAGCTGAAGTTGCTACGAGCTCAGCTGGCATACAAACCGTAGGGGAAAAAAAAAAGATGGAAAGCTCTTCGGATGAGAAAATGCAGAACTGCCTAGAAAGGCTGCTGTGGCACTGGTGCTTTTTTTTTTTCATTCTTCTGGATCAAAAAAGAAATGTCAGTCTGACCCATATGGTGGGATCCATGCGGAACCCCAAAAGACCTACATACATGCTGGAAGACAAGTGCCCATATGGTGCCTTCATTCATTCATTGCAGAGCTGGTAGGCAGCAGAAATACCTCAGGGAAGAATTGGGGCTGAGAG
>JAVJGG010000094.1:38745079-38801001 GCA_035590195.1 Aviceda cuculoides
ACAGGCTGCAGTGATCTATAATAGGAAATAATCACTGAGCCTTTTTCACAGATATCTAAATTTCTATGTCATATACTTTCCCTTCCAATGCTGGCAGAGAAAAAAACAGAAAAGAAAGCTTTCTTGTACTATAAAACACTAAGAAAATTTCCCACTTACCAGTGTTCTACTGTATCAAGGTTACTGTTAACTTTATTAATATTCATATTCATTTACACTGCTGCAAAGTCATTAATGTGATAAGAGCGTTATTATCTTTATAACAATAAGTATTTATTAAAAGCATGTACAGTGAAAATTGGTAATATGATGAAGCATTGCAAAGTAGAATACGATGAATCCCTTAGGAAGAATAATAAAGATTTCTGGCTCTTTTTATTCCTCCCAACAACTTCACAGTGTAAAAAAAAGCAAGATAACAACACAGGCTTGAAGTCACTTATCAGAATTTGCAAGTGCTTTGAGTGTTTATCCTCAGTGAGAACTGGGGGGATCCATTTCCAGAAAATGATTATTGTCTGCTCTTTTAGCAAGAAACTGTCTTGCTGTTTTTGTTTAATTAAACTGCCACTGTCGATTACTACCTGCAAATAACATAAAAGTATTGAATGGTGAACTTCAGAAGGCACTCAGCAGTCGCCAGAGCATTGTGAACTCCCGTTGCGCTCCCTGCACATTTATTGAAGGTGGGAGGTCTGCGAGATAAAATCCCCCATTTCTGTCCATTCCCCACTTCCTTCAAGGAAACAAAAATGATCCAGAATTGACGTGGCACCACTCATTAAAACACCGGCATTTCCATTCCAAGTTGCAATATTTGCTTTAGTCCCGAAGGCTTTGTGTTTGTCGAGCCTTTCCTGTTGTCCTGGCCAAGGCTTCCTCCCGGGGGGGTTGCAGCGGGACGCTGCCCGCTCTGCTCCGCTCCTCTGACTCCCACCCAGCCCTCGGGAGCACTGCCCAGGCCAAACTGGGCTCTCCTTTCGCTACTGGCACCTCCTTCTATTTCCAATTCTGTAATCAAGGTTTTATTCCTGCTTTTTTTTTTTTTTTTTTTCCCCCCGGAGAAAAAGTGATTAGTTTTATGCTCAGCTCTTTACCCAGGCTCTAGGGCCGGCAGCTAGGCAAAGGTAGAGAGGTCCCAAAGCAAAGGAAAACAAAAAGCTGTCCTTTCCGCCCGTACGCTGTGTTCCCTGCAGCTCGGCTGGAGACTTCCTTAGGCAACAAGAAGTCTCACCGCCGGGCTGCAGCTGAGTCTGGCAAGTGTTGCTGCGGGAAAAATGACAATCTATTTTTTCTTCTAAAGTGGTCACCAGCTGAGCAATGGCTCCCGGTACTTTCTGCTGTTGGAGAGCTGAAAAGGTGACCTCTGATAAACTTTCTGGGCCAACAACCTCTTATACTCCCTGTCACTGTGCACTGTAGCCGAGAACTGCGGTTCGGTTATTAGCTGCTCCAGAAGTCCTCTCCCTTGTTCACAATTTCCCCTTTTTTGTCCCAAAGCTAGCCCCCAGAACAGTGTGAGGACAAGTGTTAGCAGCACATATGGTCTTAATTGAACTGGATGCAATCTCTGACCAAAGTAATTGAATTCTCAGGAAGGTACAACCAGAGAAGTTCCACCACCAAGCCTTTTTCTTTTTTGGAGTGTAGTCTTTCTGTAGGGAAGAAGCTCAGTGGAGCTGAAGGCATCGAGCTCTTTCCGATGGCCATCCGTAAAAAGATTGTTCCCCTCAGCTTTGGATGTTGCGGATAATCGACTCTGGGGTAAGGTTTTCCATGATGTGTGTGGACTGTACAGTCAAGATAGCATGTACCTGGACTCTGAGCTTTATTTCCAACGCATACAGAGATATGAAATACCATTACGGTAGAGTGTAATGTTAATTAGGTTTAGTTTTCCTCCTGTCTGGTTGGTCCAGCACGGTTCACTGATTTTATTTGTGGATAGATTGGACCAATGCTCAAGTGTTTACCTGAATGCCTGCTCATCCCACATACCCGTAAATCTTTATTTTCAGTAATTTTTGTAATTCTCTCATCACAGGAGGAAATCTAACGCCCCACCCTGCTCTTTCCCAGAGGTCTGTTATTGCCCAGAGCCATTCCCACGCTCTCTCAGGGTTTTCTGCTGTCCCCCAGCTCTGCCTGGGACACCCCCTGCATAACTGCTGGTCCTGCAGAAACTGCTGAAATTTCACTTCATCTTTTTAGCAAAGAGACCTCTGTTGCCAGGGCTGGCAAAAACATTTAAATAAAGTGTGGGCTCATGGGAGCTTCTGTGCTCAGAGAGCCGACGGTCCCCACTGGAGGTGGGCACTGGGTGCTGCATTTCACACCCTCCTCCCTGGGTGCTGCCCTGCGCTCGCAGAGAAATATAAAGCCTATGCTCACACTTCTGCTCTGGAAGACGAACGGTCTGGTTAAGATATGGAGCTGGGAGGAGAAGGGGCAGCCACCGCTCCTCGGGCTGCACCCGAGATGGGAGCCGAGGCGGGAGCAGATGTCGGGACAGAGTCAGCCCAAGGGAAGGACTCTGCCCTTTCAAATCATGACTTCCATCGGTTACAGCCCCGCTGTTGTACCGTTCTGACAGACGTACCTTGAAAACATTGCTCCGCTAAATATTTTCTGAAGTACGCTAACTTTACTTTTAAGGTTCTGAGCAGCTTTTTCCTATTTCAGGTACTATGCTTAATTTATATTGGAGATGTTACTCGAAGTAATAAGAACATGGACATGATAGAGGTGAAAGAACCACAGCTAAAGCAACGCATTTATTTTATGTTCCAGATGCCTTCACTTTTGCCTTACTATTTGAATTCTCTCTTCTCTCCATGTTACAGATTTAGCTTTGATCCATCCCAGCAGAATGAACAATCTTTTGTAAAAGTTCTTTTCGGTTTAAGCCCTTTTTGTGATAACAACTAAAACAGTACGGAAAGAAGATTTGGATTATATTTGTGTGTGACTAGACTGTTGAACTCACAGCCCAGGGAATGAAAAATAAGATGAAAGGAGCGTGACTTTTAAATTTAACTGGGAGGAGGGGGTTAAGATGAAGCCAAGCCCAGGTCAGTCTGGACTGTGATTCTGCAGGGTCTCCAACCACCTCAGAAAATTGAGTTGCAGTGTTCGTATGACATAAATTCAGCTGCTTGAACTCACTGGGGCCTGGTTTTCTCCAGGGAACATTTTCAGCCTTTTTAATTGACCTTACTCCCATTACCTATGTGCTGCGGAGAGACAGCAGTGCATTCCGGCTCACGAGGGATGATTCTTGCCTTGAACGCCTCCATTCCCACCCTTCATTCACCAAAATCCAGCTTTTATCCCACTTGTTTGACCAAGGGCTTTCCCCCGGGGAGTGTGGAGAAGGACTCGCAGCAGGTTCTTCTCTGAACTTTGTTTTTTCTGCGGTGAAGAAACTGTGCCTGTTTCTGGCACAAGGTCCTGGTATCTCACCACCAGCCGCTCAGACCTCTTCTCATCTCAACTAGGACTTGGCTCGTCGTAGCAATCATGAGGCAGATTGGTCTGAAGGGGAATGGTGATGCCTGTCTGACAATGTGCTGGGAATTTTTTCTTCCTTTTTCTACTGTAAAGCATTCTTCCTTCCCCAGCCTGCCCTTAAGAATCTAATTAGTGGCCTAATTACCACCCCCATACTATGCCCTAGCTGACCTTTGCTGGCTCGTGTTCTCGGTCTGCCTTTCCTTGTCAATATAATTTTGTGTCGTAGGTCTGCAAGGTCTGTGCTACTTCCTCCGTGCATCGCAACGTCACCGCACACTACTCAATGGTTATTTTTATTCCGTACTCCAACAAAATTGAACTGTGAAAGGACTGTAAATTTTCAACCTCAAGAGGCTCTTCATTAAGCAACAAATAACTCTCTGCACCTACTATTATCCTCCTGTTAGCTGTTTGTCACACGACGTGCCTTCCTCCCGACTCAGCCTGCTGTGTCAGTTCCACTCAGCCAGATAAATAACTGCAAGTTATGTGATGTTTTCTGATCCTCTGACTTTAATATAAAAGCAACAGCACTATTTTTAACCTGGTTGAATTTAGTTCAAAGACTCGCGCTATCTCACCATTGTTATCAGATGTCGGCGAGCAGTATTTCACAGGACCAGATCCCAACACTATCCTAGGGGAATAGCTTTTTATGGCTTCAACACCACTGCTGTTGCTAATGGCATTTCCACACAAAGACGTGCTGTCCAAAATAATGAGCTGCATTTAATGCATCGATACTCTGTTCCTGATGCTGTCCCACAAGGATGCTGGCAGCCGGGGTGCCTCTGCAGCCCAGCTGCCCCATGTCTTGGAAACAGTTTGAGCTCCAACTCCTTTGCAAATCCTACTTGTCCTTGGGGCAAGCAGTATCACAGCTCTCTGATAGGTGCATTATTAATTTTCAAGACACAGTGCATCTAAAAGCCAATCACCACCCTGGGAAGTATGTCATAAAACAAATATTCTTTTCCTGCTGAAATGCATTATTAAAGCCTCTACCCTATAAATCCCAAGTAGATAACACTCTCCATGGCACCTTGTAAAATAAGCAATTTTCTGCTACCAAGGAAACAAATTCTTTTTCTCAATCGTATCTAAACTCCACCAACACAGTGACAGACACAACATTGCATCTGAGTTTGTTTTTGACAGCCCCATACATTTCTAACTCTGCAGTGAGAATAAGCGTATGAAGCTTTTCACTTTAAAGAGCTCTGGAGCAAAATGGACTTTCCGGGACCTGTTTCACCCTTGGCTGTACAAGCCTTTATGCCCTAATATTTCCCACCATTTCCACCACTGCTTCATTGCAAGGGTGAGAGAGAATTTAAGTGCCAAGATCAAATCCAGACCAAGTTGCCTTTTGAGGAGAAGCAGTGAGGGTGGGATTAGAGAGTTAGCCATCATAGATTCCCTGAAATATGCTTTTTCACCCCTAGAATATGTCAGAATGAAGCTCACCTTGTGTTGTACCCCTCCCAGATGCTGCTGGGGCAGAAACAAGGAACATCTGCCTGTTGTATCCAAGAGCCTGTTCTTGCACAGGGTGTCATGACACAAGGGCTTTAGATACCAGCACGTTCAACAGTATTCTTGGAAAATTCTCTGAAAACGCTGTTAATGCATGAGAAAAGCAAGCTGCAGGACGCAGTCACGACCATGCGTACTGTGGTCCTTGCTAAGACAGATGTGGAGCAGGACCTGGACAAATCCAGTTTTGCAGCGGCAGAGTGTTTGAGATGACATATCAATTTTAACTACATTTTCTAGTTTCCTAAAGAAACTGTCAATATTTTGTTTCACTAAGAAGTTAGCTTCATTGTTTCTTTGGGTTTTGTTGGTTTTGGTTTTTTAATTATAGCACTACAATACTGTTTCTTTATGATTATTCTATCACCAAATGTTAACATTTTATTCCAGTTTGGAGTGAGTAGAAATTAAGAAATTCCAGCATTTGCCTACAAAATGAAACTACTATTTTCTAAATAACTCTAATCGCCTACCAAGGTGTCTGAAAATAACATCCTATTTTCATCCATTATGAGCCTACACAAGTATACAAAGTTATTTCCAAGTGAGAAGTCTATGGCATCATTCATTTCAGAAAGCTATGTAGTGTCTCTCTCTTGTGTTCATTTCTAGAGCAATCAGGAGAGTTAACTTAGTAGTTCATTGTTATTTTTCTGTTCTTTGGTGCATAGAGTGTATCTCCTGTGTATCAAGCAGCTGCCAGCAAAGTATTCAACATCAACAGACCTTACCAGGGTCCGTATGTGACCAGAGATTTTAAATACAGACATTTCCTTTTTCCTTTAAAGCTGAAGTTAAATTCAAGAAATCTTTATCTACATTATCATGTATTCAGGGATCAGCCTGAAGCCGAAATAAATTTGTTTCATATTATGGGTGAGAAAAATGGCTTGCTCTTCAGCTCAGCAAAGACAGATCACTCAGCATAAATCCCTCCTATTAAAGCCCCTGCTTCTCGCTACCAGTACAGAATTCCCAATAAGAAGAAAACATACATACTTTCCTTTTCCTCCTCACTCTCACAGTTCACCCAAGGTGTAGCCTATGCATTTAAAAGCATTTCTATTTCAATATTCAGAAAGCAAAGCTTAAGCAGATAGATACTGCAGCAGGCTCCTGTAATGCCGGTGAAAAGGACTGGAACAACTCTACATAATTATACTGGGATATTGGGCCACATCCACAGTCACCTCCAAGCTCATCCTGCCCATGAGAGAGCTGCGTAAATATTCCCGTAAGATCTTCAGGGAGCTGATGTACCTGATCTTCAGGGCGATATCAAGCAGCTTATCATACAAGGAGTGTCTTCAGTTGTGGGTCTGGAAAAATGTGTGAGGGACTGCAGTAAGGTGGAGATGGCAAGGGTACTGTTGGACTAGTTAGAGCAAGAGAGTAAAGTATGCCAAGCCTCAGAACTGACCACTTTTCCGTGTTGCTTTTCCTCTGACAATACTTGTAACAAGCTACTTTCCTTGTATCTGAGGAAGAAACCCAGGACCCATGTCCATGAGAAAGGGTGCACTGTGTCACTCAGTCCTGCCATGAAAACCAATTAAAATTCCTTCATAGGGAAACCAACTTTGGGTTGGTTTTCTTCAATCTACTATTATAAATAATAGCAAGGAGAAACAAAGTTTATAATTTGTGCAAATACTTTAACGAAGTTGTGCTTCATCCTTGTGTAAATATTGCTCCTGTAACACTGCCAAGGAATGGCCTTGAGTGTCTGCAGCCAAAAAACCCAGACTGGCTCCTATCTGAGTCCATGAGACCTACGTATAATTCATGTTTGTGGCTGGTATTCCAGCTCTTACAAAATTGTCCATGAGCACCTTCTGACTAGGAATCCAGACTGCCGTTCCTTGACTTCTGTGTAGCATTTTGGGGGTGACCATGACAAGTTTTGCAAGGAAAAATACTCTTATTAAACAAACTGACAAGGCTGGAGAGAAAGGGCAAGCTTTCAAACAAGCAGTGCCTTTCTGAACAGTTGGACTTGCGTGCCTGGGTGCTTATCTGCTCTTTTGCAGTAATCCAATAAAAGATAAACTCTCTCCCTCTAAAAGCCATTACCTCATTTAAACCCTAGACCATCATGGGTGAAATGCTGTAGCTAACTACAGAGGTGATGAAGGAGACAAGGAGAAGAGAATCTGTTTAACTAAAGAAGAATAACTTTATACAGAATGAACAGAAATGTAATAGCTCTGTCACATAATCTGGCTGTATTCCTCATTTCAGCTTCTCCAGTTAGTTACAGCCTGAATTCAAGTGGGGCAGGGAAAGAACCTCCAGGCAAAGTCCAGTTGGAGCTGGTGTCTGTAGGATGTGTCTCAGCTCTGAAGTTTCTGTTGAATCTCTAGTTCTCCTATCTCATCTGGCAACAAACCCTAACTGTTAGGAACAAGGCTTTTCCCAGTGCCTCTGGAAACTAGAGGGTTGAATTAACTTTCACAAAAAGTGATGCGAGAATAAACAGAAATTACGTGGGTTTGAAAAACACAGGCTGAAGCTTGAAAACCTGCAGGCATTTTACGATTCCGCCATTTCATAACCCATGAACTTGCAGATTTGGAGATAAAATTACAGATGGAGCTGAATTTAAAAATCCCATAGGATGAGCGACTTGATTTTGATGAGGTATCCGGACTAGACTTTCCATTCCAAGATAATGCTTACTGATATTCCAATCTAAAATTCAGGAAGCCATATATAGGGTGAACTGCTGAAGAACCTCCTGGGTAGGAGAATCACCTCCTCTTATGCATAAGCAGGCTAAGGAGAAACCTCCAATAAAGCATAAAATTCTTCCAAATTCTACTCCTGAGTCTGCACTGCAAGCATGACTTGGACCATTCTCCAGCTCATCACTGCTTTAAAAACCATGGTTTTGTACAGCAGATACATGCAAGTGGTTCATTACTTTTATAGATATCTGCAGATGATTTTGGGATCATAAAATCTTGAACATGGAAAGTTTCCGAACATGCCTTCTGGTGCCAAGGAAGGTAAATGCTGGGGAACACTGTCTGCCAAGGAATTTTTAGTTGCTCTGTTATAGCCAATGCTTTTAGTATATCTGTTAAATAAGTCAACAGACATTTTAATGAGTAGAGCTGGAGTTACAGAATCTTCCTGCATAGAAAAAACTGTGGTCAGGTAATGATGTAGGGTTTTTTCCCAAATCTCTGTTGTTGTCCAGGTACAGGAAAAAAATCTAGTTATGGTTCACTGTAACACTAGATATAAAACTCCTGAGTTATTTAAAAATTCTGGTAGTGAGAACTACAGCAGGCAAAGAAAGACGGAGAGGGAGATCTATTTACAATGGAAATCCACAGGAAATCTGACCTTAAAAGAGAAAATCTGGCTTTAAAAGATGAGGTATGGCAGTTAAAATGCCCAATTATTTCTTTGTTTTCATATACAACCCGGTCTCACTCATGAGTGCTGTGATATCCCAAGAATATGGGATATCACAAACTTCCCAAATGCCACAAAACCAGAAGATTTCATTGCTATTGTCCTTTAACTGGTTTTCCATGGGAGTTGTTATCTTCTGCAGAAGCCGGAGAGCAAACACAGGTCCTCATCCCACAATCTCTTCCATGATTCACATGTATAATTTTCTCATGTCAGCTGTAGTCAGGGAAATGAAAGAATGAAAATTGTCAGGTTAAAAAAGTTAACTTTTCTCAGGTTAAAGCAAAGTGTAGGGAATGTCTTCCTATGGATTAAAAAGTTCATATCTGTGTAAAATAGTCTATGACAAGTACTTTATATACAAATATAAAAAGACAGTGTGAGATCTGAGTTGTCTGTCTTATCTAAACATTTCTGTGTCCTGTCAGTGGCTTCATTATTTAGGCTTGCCCCTCACCATCTGCTGTGGACACCTCCTCCATCACCGAGCAGTAAAGATTAACACTCGTTGTGTACTGAGGTGACATGAAATACCGAAGTTTCACACTGAGAAGTGTATTCTGGCACCGGAGACAACACGATCTAGTGGAAGATGTGGCTCCTCTGATTATTCATTACTTTTAGGGTCCTTTTCAAAACTTCATTTATGAGTGTGCCTTCCTCTGCAAAACCCCCAATACTGAGATTGTAGTTCTGTTCACCCAAAGGGTTCAATGTAATACTGTATGTTCTACGTATCTCTTTGCCAATGAAAGCATTTGCTAGGAAAACCTGGTATAATTTCAGGGAGAAAGCTATGCTGAGAAGATTTAAGTGTGGGCAAGGCCTTAGCTCCAAGTCATCAGTAGACGCCACTATGGCCAACCAATTGAAATAGTTAAATTATTCTGGTTTTTAAGGTCAGGAAACGGTGAAACGGTGAAACTGTTGCAGGAAAGCATATTTTACATAATGCCGCTCTCAGCCCTGAACCAAAAACACTGACAATAGCCTGGAGGAGATCAGCGCCTTTCATCCAGTTCCAAGAGAGTCTGGAAACACTCATATTTAAATTTGTTAACCATCCTTTAACCTTTTCTCCCTTTTCTTTCCATCTACTGTGGTCTTTCCACATGCACCTCCTTCCTGTTTATTAGTTCATTTTCTTTTAATAAAAGAAGGGGAGACGGCTGTGATAACTTGCTCCGGCCTCCCTCTCTTTACGATGGATTTGCTACAGGCAGGAACCCATCGCTCTCAGCTGCCGCTATTGCTCCTCTTGTTGACACGGCGGCTTGCTACATGATTTCTCAATAGGTATGAAATCCTTTCGTGTCATGCTTATTGCCAATACCTGCTGCCCCGTGAGCAGAATCCTGGCTTTGCCTCCTCTTCCCTAGTGCAGCCTGGCTAACCAGTCCTTGCACAGGGCTTTTATCACCTATGAAAAAAATAAAAACACAAAGCCCATGAAACCACAGCTGCTGTCCTGTCACTTTGGTTGTGCACCTCTGCGCTTCCAGCTGGCTGGCCAACACCTTCACTAACCTGTCCGCTTGGGTTTGCCAATCTCTCTGAAATCCACTGAAATGTTTTTCCTCTCCCTCGCTTTGCAGCATCACAACAATGGGGAGTTGTACAATTTTACAGCCTGAAAGATTCTCTCTCTGCAGGACTGCTCAGTTAAAAAGGAAATCAACGGTGGAGTCAAAAAAGGTACCCAGGTGTGGGACACTTTCTCTGCAAAACAAAGGGTGATCTGTCACATCTGTGGGTCACACGGCTAACCCGTGAGAGAGGAAAGTTACAATTTCAGAGTGCTTTCCGAGTGAAAAAAATATTTTAATATAAGCAATATGTTCTCGACACTTGTATGGTATTTTTTGTCTCCAAATATTTAATTTTAATAAAAAAGTGCTTAATCCCCTTAATGAACATGTTATGTGCCGAGTTCCTTGATTTACAGTTAGAAAACTAGAAGAAAGTGAAGAGTAAAATTTGGTCTTGTCCTTTCTTGTGCTCCTGGTGAATGAGGAGGGTACAGCAGCCACGGAGAAATGGCCGGGCTGGTACAGCGGCTTTCTCCTATCTCCATCCCTGGCCTCACCTGAGCCAGTAACTGGTCTGAACACAGGGGACAAGCTGCCGGACAATGCAGAAAACAGAATAAATTCTGATTTTCTTTATCAAGTAAGTGTGCTCTGCCAGGCTAACAGAAGTAAAAATTCATCAAAAAGTGGCACAACATTTGAGCGCTGAGTTGTAGCTGGATGTACAAGAGGCACTTCACCTCTGAGAAAGAGATGCCATCTCTTACATAGCCCCTGCTCAGTTAACCAGCTTTTTAAGCATGCTGGTGTTGTTGCTCTTGTTAATGTGTTTTAATTCCACTCTTAATGTTTTTTGCACGCTCATGCAGAGCCAGGGACATTGCCCTGAAGAACTATTCACTGGGAAAGGGTGCAAGAAGCCGAGCCGATGATGGGAGGGGGAGCGTGGTTTCCTTGTAGAATCAAGTAAACAATAATAATGCCACATACCGTGTAATTATCACTGCTCCCTCTTTGCACTCATTTTCTCTGCGGGCTGGAATCGTTCAGAAGGTAGAAAAGCAAGAGAAGAGAAGGGGGGAAGGAAAGGGCGATCTGCCCATCTTCCCAGACCCCACTCACTACTTAACCTCCAACAAGAAGGCAAAAATAAGGGGGCAGCAGGTTCGGAGAGCTTTGGGGCTGGACTTGTAATGGGATGGGAAAATTCAGCCCTATTTGGTTACCTCTCCCAGTGGGACCAGTCCAGGGTGAGCCGGACCCCTGGGGTGGAGTGCTCGGCCGTGAGGTGAGAAGCACCGAGAGCCGAACGTGGCTCCCTCCTGCCAAAGCGACATTGCCAGGAGATCGGCTCTTGCGCAGAACGCCGGCGGTTTACTCTTGCGCTGGAGCGAGGAGCCGCTTTTAAAGAGGCTTCATTGCCGTTGCGACTGGTTTCGGTTTGTAGAAGGAAAGCAGCTTATGTCTTCCCCAAACAGACTTTCGAAGGTCACTCCCGGGTCAGCACAGGCTCGTTCGCAGTGGAGCGAAGTTCGCCGTATGCAGGCCTGCCTATAATTAAAGACCTGCGGCTTCCTACATATGTACTCTTAAAACATCCGTAAGCATAATTACAGTACACCATTGAAACAGCTTAATATGAGGCAGGCGTTCTTTTTCACTGGGAGATTGCTTTTAACGAGGCAGTGTACAGTAGAGTTTGCAGATAAGGCCAGAAGTGCACCTAATTACCTCTCGGCTGGCAGCTACTGTACTTAAACTTACATTTTCATAGCAGTACACCAGGCTTGTTGTTTTGCTTCATGGTGACTCCTGTTCCTCTTAATGCTTAATTCTCCATGGACTGCTTTAAAAATTAAGGCTAGGGCCCTGAGCCTGGGCTCCGGCTATCCAATTAAGCACGAAGAATGCTGTAGAGCTCAGTGCCATTTCCTTGTGTCTTCCCTCTTCATTGCTTTGACACATGCCGATAGCACTCTTCTCTTAGCTGAGGAGTATATTTAGTATCTGTTTTGCAGGAATTATTCTGGTTTTGCCAAAACACGGGCCATGGTGTCTGTAGTGTGGCAAAGGGTATTCAGAAGGAGACTGAGTATAATTCCGGCTGTGCTACAGCTCCCGTTTGTGCAGAATTTGGTTTTCTCTGAGACTTTTAGTAAGGCAGAGCTGTGGGGAACTATTTGATGTCTAAGACACGATTCCCACTTCGGGGATTTTTCAGCCTGGAAAAAGAGATTAAGGAATCAAATTAAGGATGTCTAAAAATCTGAACTGTTTTCCAGGGACTTTTTATTTTTAACTGGTTTCTGTTCTCTTTCCTGCTTGCCTGAAGTGTCACCCCATCTCAGTTGAGGCGTTTGCAACCTCAGGAGGAAATCATAGCTTCAGAGTACTGATCTGACATGCCTTTACAATGTAGGACCCAAAGCTGGGGACAGACTTGGGGATAATTTGCGGGGGGAAGGAACCAAAGATAGGTCCTTTCTGAAGACAAGAGTCCAGTTTTCACCCCAAATAAAAAGACTGGAAAGATCTATTGGATAAACTGAGTGATCCCATGAGAGTGGGAGGCTCTGGAGTTTCTCCCTTTGCTAGAGAAGGCACTGCTAGTCTTGAAAGTAAAAAGCAGAACTGTGAAGGTTTCTTCCATTACTCAAAGTCTGCAACTTTTTTTTTTCTTTTTAGCATGAGAAACAGCCAGAAAGAGAAAAGCAGCTGCCTAAATAAGGAACTGGCTTAGGAAGAAAACATTTTATGAACAAACTGCTGTCTTGCAGGAAGAGGTCAAATCTTGCAGAAGATACAGAGAGACTTAAAAGTTGGAGATGCTGAATTTTAATACAATTGAGAGCAGAGAAAGAGAAATCAAGAAACCAGTGCTTGGAAACAGTAAAACTAGAAATACCCAGAGAGGTTAGAAGAAGAGGACACAGATGGGCAGAGGAGCAAGGCTGCTCACATTTCGTGAGGCTCCTTCTCTCCTGTTTGCCTGCTGGGCGGCGAGCACTAGAGGGACGAAATGTGGATATTGCCGCTTTCCAAACGGACGAGCACATCACAGTCCCCAGCAGCATCCTCCGCGCAGGCAGTGCAGGAACTTTGGTTTAGATTTGCGTATCTTTTTGTCTCTGGTGACAACAACATTCGGTAACAGATGATCCCTTGGGTGACTGCATAAGCTTCCTGGGATGAGTCCTCTCTTGCGTGTGCCTTCCTGTGTCGTGGCCGAATTCTCGTCATCACGGGCACCAGTTGCACAATCCAGCCCCTATTTTCCAGCCCACTGCAAAGCAATCCGTGTCCAGCTGGCTTACTCAGGTCGCAAATGTGACCTGTGGGAAATCACAGACCACGCAATTTCCACTGCCCCACTGACTCACGGCCCACCTCCCCCATCTCTCACGAGCAGCCCAAGCCACCGGCTATGCTGGGAGCAAGGGTTGTGCTAGCACCTTCTCCATCAAGTGAAGCCCCGCTGGAGGTGGGATGCGGGAAACCTTCCGAAGACCTCCCTGCAGCTCTCTAACTGCATCTGCACAGAGCCCGCGGAGGAAGGCACAAGGGAGCACGAGGCTGTCAGCCCTGCCGCTCTTCTGGTTTGCGACACACGCCATGCCCCGACGGGCCAGATTTTGTCCTTAGCGAATCCTTATGGTCACATCCAGGCCACCTGCTACAGCACGGTGACTATCCCATGGCCTCGAAGGTTGGAAGAGTGAGGAATGGGCCAGGCGGTCCTTGTGCCAGCTGTCTAACCAGTCTTGATGGTCAGGAGAGAGGAGCTGCCGTGGCATTTACACCTCTGCCCCTGGCAAAGGGGATGATCTTTCATGATGATGATGAGCATTCATCCAAGACTTTAGGTTTAGGCTTCTTTTACAGTTAATGGGAAGAAAAGGATGGCAGAGATGGCCCCAGGGAAGGTTCTCTCTATGGACTCTATGGAGAGCTTAGAGAGTGAGCTTAAATACAGATAAATAAATCTGAGATGCTTGAGGTTAAATAAGACATGTGTTGCTCTCACAGTACGTGCTTTGAGTGTGACCTGTTGTGTTTGCTTTGTTCCCACCTACCAAAGCCTGAGAATACATATTAGGGATTAATTTCTCCCCTGGAGTTTTGAATGTCAGAATTGCATCCTAGTAGTCACACTCATAATATTTCTACACAGCCTTACAAAAAGTAAATAAAAACATGTTATATTTCACCAAAAGATTTGAACTATCAGAAATGACACTCATCTGTGTCTGATGGTGAGCCATATTTCGGCATGTTCTTCTGAATAACAGAATAGAAATAGACTATATTTTTGTACTAATCAAATTGGGAGGCATTTTCATCCAATTATTTTTTGCCTGTAAGACCAGTGAAAGCTAGAAAGCACATACATTTGTCTAAGTAACTGTAGTTGCATTTTGTGTGGATTCTGTTTGGAAGCAGATGCTTATGAAGACAAGTCTTCGCAAGTATTTTAAAAGAATATAATAAATACTGTGTAAATAAGACATGCCTAATGTCTTGCTGTATTCCTTCAGGATCTGAATTCTATTGTGGTTCAAACTAAAGCAGAACAGAATTTTGCAAAAGAAGCTAATGTGTGTTGTTCCTCTCCTACTATAATTGAAGGCAGAAGCTATTTTAAAAGCAGCTTTTATTTTTACTAAATCATTAAACATGAATTTTCTCTGAAAATATTTCTTTATGTCAATTGGCCCATAATAAAATAGGATATTCTACAACTATGAGTCCAGTTCCTGCTCCCAGGAAAGAAGCTTAACAGTTTCAACAGAGGTCTGGGCTTCAGGTCTGGATCTGCTTCTGTACCTACTTCTGTCATACTGTGGGACCTTAGATAAGTCAGTCTCTGAAACTCAGGTATCCTTGAAAAATGAAGATAATTCTCTCCTACCTCCCAGGGAAGTTGTGAGCTTTAACCAAGCAGGGTGAGTAGATATCAGTTTGAAGAACAGCAAAGAAATACCAATAAAAGAACAAGTTCCATTCTTCAGACTCTGGCAAAATTCAGTATTGACCTCAATACCCAAGAAATGCAAAAGGAAAACTTTTGTTTGTGAAAGCAGAGAAATGCATACACATCAGTAGACAAGATAGTTTCACCATTATAAAATGCTTTTTTCGAGGATCTAAAGACAACATCCTTTGCAGATGTTTTTTTTTCCAGGAATCACATTTTTAAAGGCTTATTCACTAGTATTGAAAAGCAACCCAATTCTACTTGCATGGTTTCGTTCAGCTATATATGAAGAAAGAATTAACAACCACCAATCTTTCTCAGCTATCTTTGATCTGGGAGCTGCAGCAATCCAGAGGGTGTGCCACCTACATTCTGCTGTAGTAGGAGCAATGCTCAGTTTTGCTAGGGATCTGGGGTTTTCATCATTAGACAAGATAATATTAGCAAATTACGTGAAAGATATTTAAGGCTCCGGTTATTGGCTTTTTTCTCATCCTCAGTGGTGTCACCTAATAAAACACTGACCCTTTGGGTCGAGTGCACAGTGGCCAGCCAAATTCCAGCAGCACCAGGACACTGATGCAAAATTAAAAGAAGAAATATTTGTCACTCAGCAGAAGAAACTAGTAGGTATTAGAGAAAAGGTGAGCGTCAGTGAATGTGGGCATGGTGGGGAGAGCAAAGGCTGGCAGAGGGAGCCAGGAGATGGTGTAGGCTGGTGTCTCTGCAGCCAACAAGGCAGGGAGCAGGGGAGAAAAAACTTAATAGCTCTAGCTCATCTGAGCACTGGGGGCAATTAGCTAATGAAGAGTCTCCAAGGCAAAGGTAAGACACTTGTGTCTGATGGACTGCTATGGAGAAAAGGTATCGGCTGTGATGAGATTGAGCAGCACACTGAAAAGAAGACCCTGGGTGCAGTGAACAGTCATGAGAGAGGCTGCTGTGACTGGCAAGAAGCTGCGAGAGGAGGATGAGAATGATGAGAGGAAGAGGGACCAGGTGCTGCAAACATATGTAAAAAGTCAAACAGCACTATGGCATACCAGGAGCAGCTCAATTTAGATTTGGGTCGGTTTTGCTTAGGGAATGAGTTGGCCCTCAGGTGGACTTTGTTAACATGTTCGTAGAAATCTAGGTATGCATGTCTTACAAAAGGGAAGCTGGAGGACAAGAACAATTTGGGAGCAATTGCTTGAGGACTCTGATCTATGCAGGGTAATTGTAGCTGCAAGAGATTTTTATGTTATCGTGCAAGAGTTTATTACAAAAATCCTTCTAGGTAACTTTGACTGTATATGGAAACTGCTCAGTAGGATATTTTACCTGAAAAAAAATATTCAGTATAAATTGTGTCTGAATTACGTTATTAGAAAGGAAATCATATCACAATGTGTGATATTACAGTGAACCACTGGATTATGTTACCCCAGTTAATTATTCCAGCTGGGAAGTGATTAATACAGCTCACAGACATGGAGATTAGCTACATCAGTGCCTGGCTGGCCAGAGGGTGAGCTCTGGTACCAGCTGCCACTGGGCAGGACACAACTGGCTCTCCCAGTAGTCGGTTAGATACTATAATAAAGATTTCTGAATGTGGTAACCTCTTTCCTTTTGGCACAGTTACAGTCATTCCTCTTCCTGACCAGTCCAGAGAGATTTTATTCATGACCACACATTTCACATTAAGTATTGGAAGTTATTGGATTACAGGACTGCAGTATGAAAGGTCAGCCACAGAGTGGACTCCGAGCAATTCTGGTTTTGTTGTATGTCCACGTAAGGATGGATAATCAGATAATTGCTCTGTGTGTGCTGGTTTTCTACTGATTTCTATTCTAGCAGTTCAAAGAGGTGTATATAGTTTAGAGCAGTATTCTAGTGCTCTTGAGAAAGCGCTTAAATAAGCCCTTCCTCTAAAGTGCACCTAATATTTCCATGCCATTTTCCTTTGGGTCTAAAATGTTCTGTGGCTGCAGAGGTTTTCTTGGAAAGCTAAAGAGGAAAGTAAATTTAATTTGACTGTTTCTTAGTTACCTGACCTTTCATATTTTGTGGCATTGGGATTTTCCAGTAGTCTAGAATCTTAATTAGCTGCTTCTCTCATGATTATCTTGTTTCTTTCTCAATCCACCTACAATCTCTTTGGTTGCTTCCTGAGAACTGGAGTTGAGGTCCACAAAAAAAAAATAATAATCAAATGGGATAATATCTTCAGCTGGGGTAACTCATGGTGTCATTGCTGATTTCATTGTAGTCCAGTATTGAAATAAAATGGGAAATACTGAAAATTCAGCTGCAAGTATCATGAAGTTTCCATATGTTTTCTTTCAAATTCATTGATGGGCAGGGATGGCCTGTATGCTTCTTTTGTTTCCCAAAATTATTGTTGTTATAGAAAGAGATCAAAAGGGTATTTTTATTTTTATCTTTGTGTGCAGTAACAGTTTATCATATACTCCAATGGCCTTTCTGTAGTAGCCAGGATTTAAACTCTACAGAGGGTAAAACTCATTAATTTTTGACTTAACTGTGCCTTTTATCTTGCTAGTTTTCACAAGCTATTTGTTCCCTTCTGAGATAGCTTCCTCCTATGAAGAAGATTTTTTTTTTACCTCAGAAATTAAACTGCAGTTCCAACTATAGACAGTTTTATTTCATATGCTAAATTGTCACAGTCAAAGGCAGAATCTCTGCTGAACAGGTTTGGAAACATCTGGCTCTTTTCTTTTGACTTTTGAGTCTAATTATCTCAGTGCAGATTGTGATTGCTAAGTATGAAATTAAGCTGCCCAGCCGCAGCAGTCTTAGAGAGTTTGGGGTTTGGGTTTTTTTCCTCCCCCCTCTGTAACTATTTTCCCCACAGCCTTAAATCATGCTGAAATGGAAACAGTAAAAATATGTGCCCAGAGAGCAGTCCACATGTGCTGGCACTTTGAAACACCACCACAGGAATTTCTTGCTGTGTATTACAAGAACCGGCTGCTTTGTGCGGAAACCAGTGACCGTGGAGGGCTCGGGTGTTCCGAACAGCGATGGAAAAGCTGCGCTCGTGGGGAGACGGTGCTCTCGAGCCAGTCCACACAGGCGAGGGATAGGTATTGAACCGGGACGGGAACCTCCCAGTGCCGCCGAAAACGGCAGCCGAGCGTGTGTGCCGTAAAGGTCTGCCACGTGCGGAGGGAGTATTTCTGATCCCCTGCACCCACAGTGGTCGGGGGGGCTTGGAAAGCCCAGGTCTGAGTCCCTGTTCGCTGTCTTTGAGTACATCACCCAGGTCCAGATGGGTAAAGCGGGGGGCGCAGGTCTCACAGGAGAGATCTCGGTCTCTCTGTGAGTCCATAAAGTGAGGGCAAGGAGCTGCGTGACAAGAAGTATATTAAAAGCCTGTGACACTGAGTTAGAAGAACTACGGGTAGCAAGTGAGGTACAAAAGGAGGTAGAAACAAATTCCTTTATGAAGCTGGAGGGAGGATGACGTGGTCTCCGGTTTCATCTGCTGATGAAACCATTGCTCCTGTCATCTTCGTTAGGGGAGCGTTGCTTCACTTTGGCTGTCTGGTTTGAGGACAGATGCTCTGCTTGGCAGCATTGCCCCCAGAAAATTCAAAGAGAATGGATTGAAAATGTGTCAGCTTCGGAGAGACCAGGCTTGTTTTTTTTTTTTTTTTTTTTTTTTTCCTTCTTCTCCCTTTTTTCCCCAAAAGGAGAAGTGCTGAAGGGTGAGACCCAGGAACAGAGACTGTTCTTTTCTCATTTACAGAGTCCCACTCTGCTCCAGCTCCAGACCTACACCCCAACCTCCCCTCCGTCCCTCGCCTTTCTCTGTGCCAGGTAGTGTCTAACACACACACCCACGCTGAGGAAGAAAAAAAGGAAAACAACAACAATGAATCACAGCGAACCAACCAATCTTTCCATACAGCTTGGAAAAGTCCAGGGAGAGACTGCTGTTATTTCTGTTTTCAAACAGGAGTGCAGACATGATGGGGAGAACCAGGTGAGAGTGAAAGTTCAGAAGATGGGAAGGAAATCCTGGAGGTGGAAAGGAATTGCTCCTTGTGGACCAGTGAAATAATGTGGTAAATGGAGGGTCAGCCAGGGTAGGGGTTTCCCAACTTCAGCAAGGTTTTCCAGAGATAAGTGCATTTCTTGGGCAGAGGCACATGCCAGCAACGCTCATTATTCTAGTCAACAGACAAGTGATGTTTTTCTGCACTACTTGATTTATGTGTCCCAAATCATATCCTGGGAACCAGAAAAGGCTTTCTGCCATGGAAATAAAAAATAATATATTCTAATAAATAATAAAGTTAGTTGAAAAACCAGCTTGCTTTGTAAATGACAGATGGTGCCTAGTTGTAAAGGGCAAAGGGAATCATCCATTAGCACTACTTCTTATGCTGCATTCTTTGTTTTAATTATGTAAATGCACTCAGACACCAAGGCATAGATCCAGGTTTACAGCAGATATCATATCTTCACTGTTTTACTAACGTTCACCATTGCTCTTTAAGATATTAAAAAGCCCGAGTCAGAAGCAATTTATAGAAATGCAGACATAAGCATAACAAAAGGACACGGCCCTGGTGGGACCTGGTGTATCAAGGCATCACGCTGCCTTCAGTTTGCGCGTGGGATTTGCATATGTGCTCTGCTAGAAGACACTGGAGCACATATACGTAAACTTTTTTTTAATTCCATGTGCAGTTTAAGGAAGTCACTAGCAGCGCTACGTGATGTCATCCATACCTTCTGAGTGACTCTGGAGAGACTTCAGTGTTTTTACTAAACTCAGAGTATTTTGGGGGCCCCTCTGGAGCCACTAAGGCAAAGTCAGATTGCTTCACCACAGCTCCACACCTCGAGATGTGCGGTTCCCAGGCACGGTGCACACAACCTGCGAGCAGGAGTCAAAGCTCCTTTATGCCTTCCTCTCCCCAGCACGCTCCCCCAGACTCCATATGCATCCTCTTGTTTGTACAGCACCTCATTTTAGGCTCAAATATGCTTCCTTTGGGCTTACATCAAAGCCTTACGATGACACGTACAACATACATGGCTCTCCTGTTAGCCCTGCCTGGGAGCAACCGCCTGGAGAGCTAACCACAGCTCTGGTTGCGATTTTGGGAAGAGGAGATCCCATCTTCTGTGTGGCTATGTTTGGCATCACTGTCATTTAAGCTGTGCAATTATAGGAGGCCCCATGATATTTTGGGCAAGAGGTTTGGGATTTTCCTTTCAATGAACTTTGGGGTCATCTTTAAAGACCAGTTAATTAACCACATTTTAAGTCAGAGGCTGTCTTCAGCAGGTCTCAAGTATAAAACAACTGTGTCCACGTGTCATTTTGTGAGCCTGCTTTGCAGACCAAAGCCTGCTCTCTCCACTCTAGCCGTCTGTGGCTTCTCTGGCAGATGCTGGTCTGCTGGTAAGAGGTAAGGGAGAAGGCTTTAGCATGAAATTGTAACTGCTTTTTCTTAATCTTCGAAAGCTCTTCATCCTGTCATCACGTGGAGGAATTGCACACTTCAGTTGTGACTGTACCTGCCCAGCTATGTATTACTATCAGTTTGTAGACCCCTGCGTTGACTGGCTGGAAGCAGACCCCACATACCCCAGGTGAGCAACCTGCCAAAGTTTGTGACCTGGAGAGGCTGAGTCCTGTGACACCAGTTCCCAGGAGCTGAAGGTGTGCACCAGGGACAATCAAACAGGAGATGAAGGGAGCCACAGTGGTGTTACTAAAAGAGCAAGCCCCAACACAAATGCCCTTCTCCACTTACCTTACTCAGGTCATCTTTGTGGAAATTAACTTACTGCCTATTTCCTTAATGAAAGATTCATCAATTAGTTTTTCCTCTTGAAGGACAAGTTGTGGAGTGGTTGCACAGAGGAATTAATACTAAATAAGGTTAAAGTGATGTATGTTAAATGCAGGGGAAGCCACGTTTGGTTGCTGGTGGGCTACAGGGATTTTGAAGTGTTGGATCCTTCAAAGGCCCATGCCTTGCCAAAGATCATTCCTTGGTACAAAGCACAGCAAACGATACAGTTTTCAGATCATTAGTCAGTGGTGACTTGTGCAACAGACCGTTCTTCCATCATATTCTGACTTTCTGCACTGTTCAACATTGATGGTGTCGTCCCACCCCCACACCTTTGAGGCTCTGATCCACCTCTCCCCTCACAAAATTCAGTTACAGCATAACTGAATGGAGGTGAGCAAACCACATCTGCAGAGGATGAGGGTGAGAATGAAGATGAGGACGAAGGGGACTCATCTCCCAGCTGCAGGGATGCATGAGCCCCAACACCCGCGTAGCTCCAAGCAGAGGTGGGGAGAGCAGAGACGTATCAAGTGACCCATTCCTGGCCAAGTCTCATCTCTCCCCCAACAGCTGCCGTTTCACAGGCAAGAGGGAAGCTTCCAGGGGAGTTTAGCCATCAGGACTCCGTGACGGCTCCAGATTTGCTTTACCATGGTACCTTCCCCATGCCAAGTACCACGGCCATTGGCACTCTGCTGTGCATGTTTATACAGCCAAGCTGAGAGAAGGCTTAAGAATAACGGACAGGAGACCTATGGTATTTCAAAACACTTCAGTGTCAATCCCAAATGATGTTTAATGAGGTTCCTGCTGTGAAACAATTTCCAAAGTATCTTAAGTTACAGGACAGTCTATGTTTGGGTATAGGTCTCTAACAGAAGGACTCAAATTAATAAAGAAACCATTTCACTACTCACCGTATAAAAACACAAATACCAATTTAGCCCATAAGTAAGCCATTGAAATCCTATGTGAATTAATTGTTTAAGATCCACTTATTGCTGCTCCTTTCATAATTTCAGCCAGTTACAACATTGATTTAATAAAGTCATCATCATTATTGTCACAGGGTTTCTGCTTAGCAAATAAAGCAATGCTCTCTCACTGATTGTCCCTTACCACAGCCCCTGTTTTTCCACAAAAAGTCAAGGAGGGTAGTGTAAGTGGGCACTGGTCTATCAGAACTGCAGGAAGAGTGTAAAGTAAAATCAGCAGAGTGGCTCACGTTTTGCAGCCAAAGCCAGCAACTTAACCAGCTCGGCTGCTCAGATATCACAGAAAAAGCCAGGAGATTAAAGACCAAGGAGGATATGATCATTTTCTATAAAAATCATCTGGGGATAACCAGAAGAATTATCTGAGTGGAAGGGTAGTACAAGATCAGATGGAGATAGATATATATATAAACATATCTTTATATATAGATGGATATATATATAGGTCTTGAATACATTTAAGTGTGGAACTGGAAGGTCTCTAATCACTGCGCTGAATTTTAGAACCCCCCCATCAAACACAATGGTGGAAGAAGGAACCTAAACTGTTTTAAGATGGATCTTGGCAGCTTTCTGGGTGGGATTTGGTAACAGAACAGAAGGAATCCTCCCTCAAGTTAGAAATTAAAGGCTTTGAAAGATGGTTTTCCCCACAAGGAGCTGAAAGGAGATTTGTTGAGTAGTTGTTGATGAATTTTGATTGAACCATATTTAGGCTATTAATTAATTCTTTTCTTCTGACCGCTGGTTGCTTGAAAGACCACAAGGATTTTTTGACTTGGAGGGCTTTTGCTTGCCTTCTTCCAAATCAGCAGAGACTGGTCACACTTTGAGCTGGGATATTTGGACAGGTGCGATGCCGCCTCTGCTTGTATTTAGAAATATTTTCAGGATGCAGATAGTGCGGATGGTCAAAGCTACCCAGCCATCAGCTCTCAGCTGAGGAAGGAGCATCCCTTTGGCTCTGCCTGGCAGGGAGGGAGGTCCACGCTGGATATCAAATGGGCATCTCACACCACAACTTCTCAGCTATTGCGGGCATCCTGGGACACTGCTCTTGGCCTTGTCCTCTTCCTTTGGTGTGTTGGCATTTTAGTGGCTTTGAGATTTTTTGTATTGATCACAATGATTTTTTTCATAGGGCCTTAAGAAGCTCATAGAAAGCGTAATTTCCAGCTCCTCTACATTCCACTGTAGGTGAAATTGCTTGCAGCAGACTAGCAGCTGAAAGACAAATGTTTTAATTATATCAATTTTATGATGCATTTTCTTTCTTTCTTTTTATTTTTATTTTCTTTCATTTTCATTTGGCATCTGTGAATTTTACTGTCACATTGATCTTGCAAGAAATAAGCAGCATTTGCAGGACCTCAGGATTTTAATTATCTGTTGCTCTGTAGTCAAGACTATCTCAAGACAGAATGAATCCAGGGGGAAAAGATACAAAGAATGAGAAGAAACATGACATTATATAAAAAAAAAAAAAAAAAGAAGCTACTTTAGCTATTATTTGCACTTTTTCCTTTGGAGCTATTAATCTCTACAGAGCTGTACCACTGTGCTAACAAGTTTCTGGGAGAGGACTTGGCAAATTTGAAATTAATTCCAGACCTCAGATAACAAAAAAGGCTGCAGGATCATTTGCTTCCAAAAAAAACCCCAAACCACCAAACCCAAACCCAAACCTTTTTAAAAAAGCAGCTTAGAATAATTTTTTTTTAAAAAAGCCACTGAGAAGTCAGACCTGCCCTCAATGAGGTTAGACTGAAGACTATTTATAGAATTTCCATAAGACTTTGTATGGGTTACTAAAAGTTCATTGCAGTGAGTAACTGCTCCTTTCAGCTTCCAGTCTTCTTAACAATCTCAAGTTATTAAACTTTGGGAAAGAACAGGCTTTCACTTATTTTTACAGTTTGCACTCTTCAAACTTGACAAAGATGAAACCATAATGTAAATTACAAACTGCATATATAAAGCTCACAGCTCACCGACATCACTAAACCATTGTGTTTGTATAAGATAAAATATAATTAGAACATTTATCATTTTCTAGGTTCTTAAATTGCCTACAGTTTGTTTGTTTAACATATTACTAAATTAAATTGCACTTTGTGTTGAGCAAAACAGTGTGGGTATTTGAATGTGGGACAGAAGATGGTCGGTGTTAGAAGATCAACATTTAAGAGTAGACGCACAGTATTAGATACCCTGCCATTGAAAAATCTGTTGAAAGTCTTTTCAAAACTCAGTATGGAAAGAACTGACCTTGAGATGTGCCAAAGGAATAAAGAAAATATAAAAATTGATAAAAGTTTGTCTCTCATCTTTGATGTGCATAATTGGTAATTTTGTATTCTCCTGCTCTAATCTGTATTTACCCAATTTACATTGAAGGGCTCCTTCGTGTACTCTTACTGCCAATTTCAATCTGTTAATGCAATTCATACAACTACTTTATTGCTTTTATTTCTGGGCCATATGAAGGCCAGTGATTTGAGCCCTTTAGGATTTATATGTGTCTTCCTAGAAGACTTCAGAGATGTGCACTTTTTGATAAAAGATAGCTTAGTTGTCATTTCCACTTCTAATAAAATGATTTGTGCTTTCAAAGTACATTTTCATTTTCACAACAGAGGCTTATTTTGGCTCTTGAGTTTTGAATACAACATGCCAGAAACCCTGTGTTTTCATAATACCAGTTAAAAAAAACATACATTTTAAACATTTTTCAGCAACCAAGTGTGAAAAGTTGAAGGAATCTGTTAACATATTGATTGCTTTGAGCGCTGCTTTAAATTAGCTTTCTGTTCCTCTCCATATGGTTTTCCATTAAATTTAAATAAATTAAAGTTCAGTTATCTGGAAGAGAGGTACAGAGTCCTCCTCAAGTTGCCGGATGAATTACCACTCAACCTTCTCTGTCAAGAATTCATCAGAACGTCTGCCTTTGGGTATTGTGGATGCCTCTACAACCTACCACTTTCTCTTTTAGGCAAGATTTCAACACAGGTGCCGAGCACACTTTCAGAAATAGCCCTGCGATAGGAAATTACTTTTTCTCTGCACTATTATGTGAGTCATGCCTGTAAAAAAAAAAAAAGTTCATCAACTGGAGAGGCTCTGCGCTGACACACACAACAGTTTTCAGTCTGCAGAGATGCAGCAGACATAAACAGGAGGGTATGCCACAGATGGCATCTTTCATTCTGAAAAAAAATTTAAAATTTAGCTTGTATCTGCCCGTTGGATGCTCAGCATGCAGCGGAGGGAGAAGGGCAGACAACACCCCAACTATTCACAGAATTGGGTCAAAACCAGTCCATTCCCATACAGACTAGGTTTGGGGTATATGCAGAGAAGGTGTTTTGCAAGAGCTTCAGAAGAACATCTGGAGGATACAAAGGGAGCCTGGGATGTCCTCTTTCAAAACACAGCTTGTCACCTATTTGCCCCACGTCCTTGCAAGTCCTTCCAGCTCCAGCCCACAGCACAGCAGCCCTGGCACCAGCCAGCTCGTGGGAAGCACAAGGAGCCATTTGATCTCATGAAAAAAGACAGAAACATCGCTCGAGATCTGATGCTCTTGTTCTCTTTTTCTCTCCTCCTTATGCAGGGGAGCATAAAACATATCCATCTTATAACTTCTGTCAGTCGCAGAGACAATCCCAGAAGGCAAAAGCTCCTCATTATAGTCTCTGCCTCAAAAGTCTCATTTGCCTCAGAAAAAAAAAAAAAAAAAATGCAGCTGTGAAAAGCATTATAAGAAGCAAGAATAACTTAATGGGAGCGTGACCCATGAGAAAAACACTGCCTTGAGGAGCTGTGAGGCAAGGCCTCTTGGCAGGGGCTGGGCACCTGTGCTGGCAGCAAGCCCCGAGGCCAGGGTGATGGGCTGGCAGGGCAAGCTGGGCACAGGGACTCCACGCTGGGATGAAGCTGGGCCACGCAGCCTGCTGTGAGCAACGGGAAGGTGCAAGCTAGAAGGGGTTAGCTGCCTTTCGACACGATCGGAGTGCCATAAAAAGAGCAGTACAGCAAAACAGGGCCGGCAGTAATTTTCACGTAGCAGTTATCTCTACAGTATAGCTTTGTGGCTATATAAAAAAAAAGAAGAAAACTGAATTAGGGAATGCACACTTGTGTGTGTATGCTGTGTTGGAAACGAGGCACGCTTTCCCTGTGTGGAGATATTGTTGATATAGATAAGTCTATATTGGGCACATCTGACATATTACTTCATATTTTACAAATCACAGCGTATCAAGCCATTGTATGAACACATAGTGAAATTTTTCAAGCTGCACAGAGGAGCAGACTGCTCAGCCCTGCACTGCTGTGAAGTATCCATTTTCCTCTTCCCTCTGCCTAAAATGGCACTCTCAGCGTTAAACGTCCATGCCCCGCTATAAAACTTACCATACCTCCACCTCCTTGAGACTCACCTCCAGTGGTCCCCAGACCAGTTGTTCCTTTCACTGAACGTGCTATTCATCCCTACCAGCCACTAAACAGTTTTACTATGTGAAAATACATTAACTGACTGAATAATTTGTTTTCAAACAACTTGCTGTGCAATCGCTCGTTTGACAAGGACCCTTAGTGCCTTGCAATTTGCTCTGCACACGTGGCAGCTCCAAAGGAGCCCTTAGCAGATGGGGGTCAATGAACAAAACACCCCTTTTAGTGAGCCTTGGCATATTCACCCCCAAACAAACCATGGAGGCTATTTGTCTATTGTGTCGGGACTCTGTATTTGTATAAGAGAGAAATTATTCATAGTAATGGGTTTATCCAGTTGATAGTCTCCATTTTTAAAAATCCCAGAGTATGCATTTCTTTGAAGAGATAAGACAATTAGAGAGGTTTAAACTGGCTTTTATAGGACTATTAAATTTCCCAATAGCACCATAAAAATTAATAAAATCAACTGCTGCTATTGTACTAAAAATTAAACAGACCTAGCATTAAGGGCTGTGGGGTTTTTTCAAGGTTTCGTTGCTGCTGCTGTTTCTGCACCAACAGGTACAAGTGGCGTTTGTCCCCTGGGATCGATCTCACTCGCAGGAACAGGGCTGAAGCCCCCACGCACTCAGCTCCCCCCAAAGCCCAGCAGCAAGGATGGGCATGGGGTGTGGGGCCAGGGGGAGACACCAAAGCCGTGGGAATGACCAAAACCTCGGTGCTGCAAGAGGCATACGCTGATCAGTCATCCGTAAGTCAAGAGAAATGACAATCTGCTTGGCTAACGTACAGCATTGCCACTTCTGCCCATTACAGCTACACGGATTTAAGTTGTGGAGGTGATTTTTTTCCAGCTGGGATCCAGCAGGTCTTAATGTCAAAGAATCTCTCTTCTGCTGGGTTCAGTGCTGTTCTCGAATATCTGCATTCACTGCTTCTCCTGCACCATGTAGCTCTATTTAAATTGGGTGGATGGCTATGTGAAGATGGATGCTGGTCTTCTTGTGTACTCCTGAAAATGAAATTTTCCATTCCCGTAATACAGTGCTAAAAGACTAACTCAGTCTTACAAAAGCAGCTTGGAGGTAGAAGCTGTCTAAATCATGCATTGCAAATTCTCCGTTACATTAGTGGGGGAAAAAATCCTTTCACGTTACCTCACTCAAGCTGCTTTAATCACTTTAAATCACTTTAAATGACTATTATCAGTCATTTCATTTCCCTTGATAAGTGCTCCTTCTCCTGAAACCTTACCACTTTTTACTACTGAGATGTTTCCAACCTGTACTTGGAACAGAACTTATTCCCTCCAGTTTAATTTTCATTTTAACCTTTCCTCAATGGCCCAGAAATAATAGATTGCTAAAATTACTTAAATAGATTGGAAATTTAAACCTCGCAGAGATAACCACTTAGACAATGTTACAACTCAATGATAAGGCAAAGAATAACAAATCTTAAAGGTTACTGAACTAAGACTTATGTTTTCAGGCTGCTGAAATACCACGCATTGTTACGGCTCTGCAATTAAGTAACATTACCTAGTGTTACGGTTCCACACGCTATTCAAAACCCTCCAGTCTGAAATTGCTTTCTTTAACGGTAACTCTGAGGGCAGTAATTGCCAATGGAAGAAAACAAATATTTTCAATATTCCCTTGTGGCCTTCTCAATGCTTAAAGCACTCTGGTGCTTTCTGTAACCTTCTGGGCACTGGAGGAATCAGGGTTTTCAGTCAAAATCTTCAGGCTAATTATGTGTCTTCATCATTTGGAGTTGCGACTGTAAACCATGGCAACCTGGTTAAAAATTCTTGCAGCTTTGGTAACAACCAGAAAATCTTTGTGAAATGGTGGAAGTAATGGGGTTTTCCTTGCCTCTGTAGTACCCAAAGGACTGTTTCTTATATAATATTTTCTAGAGAGCTGATTTTAATTCATATCATAACACTTCATGTGACCAGATCCCCGCCCCTGCTCTCTATGGTAAGATCTTAGCAAGCTGATAGATTTTGTCTAATTGAGTTGAAATTTAAAAATTTTTATCTCACAATCTTATTTTTACAGTGGCCTATGCATAGCTTGTACATAATTCATTACAAAAAGGTGATGAATTTGGGCACTAGCTTTTAAAAGATCCAGTAAGGCTGTAAACTGGGAGAGGACAAGCCCAGAGGCAGAAAAGTGGCCGGTGGTGGGGGACCAGCGATGCCCGTGCTGGGGAAAGCACTTCAGCCTCTTGCCCGTTCACAGCTCCATCCTCACCAAGGACTGAACCAGAACAGCCTCCTGCTCTAATTGTGAAAATTGTATGGGAATAGAGGTCAGGAGAGGTAGTTTGGGGAGACTTTTCAACCGCATGTTTTTAAACAGAAGTTTGCCACAGATTTATGCGCACACAACCCCTCAGATATGTAGGGCTAACAAATTGTTTCTGATCACCAGCGCAATCCTTCGCTCTGCTACCCAGACATATTGCTTAGCCCAAAAGATCCAGTTCTGGTTGAGTCCATGATGTTAAACTTCAGTGTTTAATTCTGACACACAGAAAAGCTTTGAAGGTCATTTCTATAGCTTTTCGTAGTTTCTTCCAAGGCCCTTGCAGAGAGCTTCATGGTAAACAGGGCATATGGCTCCAGAAAGGTGACAAAAACCATCCTCTACCAACATTTTTAGGCCTCTAAAGTTCCTACGACTCATTTTGGAAATGGGATGTGGAGAGCTGTGCGGTGTGATAAAGGTTTTACCTTTTACCCTGTGCCTAGGGCTGCATAATGCACTCACAGCAGCCATCCTCATGGCCCAAACTTCAACCAGGCTAGTCGTGTCCAGCCCTTACATTCCCCAAAACCTAGGTGAGCCCTTGGATGCAAACCTGATAACTCATCCCTCTAAGAACAGGCTCAAGTCTGGTTCCTTTAGTTGGCATTCCTGACAGATTGCAAATGCCTGACTTCCAATGGGCTACTTGTGGTGCAAAAAAACTTCTGAAAGTACTTGGTAATTTCAGTACTTGGGCTGAAACAGCATGGTGTTAAAACATTCCCTCTGCGTTGTGATTTTCACTGTTGCAACCAGCAGCTAGAAAGGCCCAGGAACAGCCTCCTGTACTTAGCATCTCTGTATTTATCTGCATACCATTTATTTTTAGCCTGCTTTCCTCAGATGCTGGTGGGGAGATACTGCACTGTGGTGCACTGTGCTTTCCTTATTTATCAGTCCTGGAATCATGGAAAATATCACTTCATTTAGTTTATGTACTCCTCACATGTAAATGCCTTAGCATAGATATCCTAAAGGTTTTTTTTGGTTTCCATGTGACATCTATGACAAGTTATTTCCAAGATTTCTCATCTCCATCAGCAGTTTTCAGATGTTACTTCCCAACTTGGGGGAACAGCATTGCTCTAAAGAGAATGGAAAAAGAATTGTGCTTTATTTTAAATGTATTTACTTCAAGTTTTTTAAGAACCTACCAACTTGAGGTGATAAGTGACTATTTCTTCCAAACTTCCTCCCTGACAGAAGATTAACAAAAAATATTGCACTAATTAACCTCACGGGAACTACCTGAGAAGGAAAGACTAATTGTGCACAGCTTTTAAAGCAATCACTTACAATCATGCCAGAACAATTGTTTGTCAGGGCGGGTTCCCACTTCCCCATCGCTCAACTCCATAGTTGTCAAGTGCAAAAAAGGTGCTCAGTGTTTATTTCCCACCCAAAAAAAGAAAGTCTTGTGAGGTTTTTTTTCCTGACCCCAGATGAGACAGTGACCAGCGCAGGATGATTGAGAGCTGGGGCTTCCCAATCCCATCAGGGCCCCCATGCCACGGATGCTCCCCTTACATTGCTGTGCAGCTGCAGAGCTCACCCACGTAGGTGGGGTTACAGCGGCTCCTCGGCAAATATTTGAGATGATTCAACTGAGCTTCAAAAACAAGCTGCTGATCGTGGGTTGACCTCAGTAGAAATAAACTGTAAGTAGATGTGTTATGTCTATACCACGTGGCATTAATTCACCACAGATGTGACAGGAGGATGGGAATTTTGCAGCGTGTTTTCTGCTCTCTGGACACCCTCAAATTAATTAAAATGTCACTGGGACATTCATAGCGTGAGTCACGTTTTTAAAGTGAGTTTCAATTTGGTGAGCCCAGATCCTTTCCGGGAGAAAGCTTAGCTGTTACCTGTGCTGCTCCATCCTCCGTCTGGGATCGGCTGCTGACCAGAGGTCACCAGACCGGCAGGCTGCCGTGGTGCATCCAGGCACGGAGACAACAACCACTCCTTGTGCCAGCTCATCTTCTGAGCTGGAGAAGATCTGCCAATGCTTCTGCATGGGGAAAATCCTGCCCAGTTGTAAATCATGCAATCCCAGCTATCCGAACAGACACCAGTGGTATCTGATGACATCTGCTTGACAAACCCAACATGCTGGGCATCTCATGCTTGACAACTTTACAAATGCTTTTGCAGCTTGTGATAACGGAAGGCTGTCAGTCATAACGCTCCTACATCTTTCACTCACATCAAATACTTGACTTTATCATAAATTATAGGGAGTTAATTAATGCTCCAATGTGATCTACTCCAAAGTTGCCCCAGAAATGTCACTGGTACTAAACAGATTGCCTGGGCATGCCTTTTGTCCTTATAACATTTATTTTAACTTTGTCCTTAGTGGACAAAATTTACAAGCAGTGCAAGTAAACTCTCCAGTAAGTAAATTCTATTTCAAGTAAGAAAAAGATATGTCTTGGGGCAGGATCCACCCACACTCTGAGTTGATCTTGAAACATCATTCTCGTCAAGTTTTGGCACACAATGCAAATCCCTGTACGATAGTTGCAGGATATCAGTCAATAAGGCTAAACAAACATTGGCAAAATTTTTCTTTTTCGTTCCACTATGTTTACCTCAGACATAAAAATAAATGCCTTTTATCTTGCAGTGGAATATTGGAAACATGTAAAAGGTAACAGAACCTCCCATTGCACTGTTCAGCCAAAGAAGGATAGAGATGGAAGAATTTCCACTCTCATCACCGCTATCCTGTTTCTTCCTCAGCTCCAGAGACTGTTAACCTGCTGCAAAGGCTGAACTTTAAGGAGTCATATGGGTCCGACCACAGATAACTGTGTATCATCTAACAAGTCCAACAGCAGATGAATGTGTATCATCCAGCGACAGGACGTCAACCCCGCTGAGGATAAACTGTGTTTCCTCTAAATGCAGCACGCACCCATACGTTGGAGGTGGAGATCACAAGGTCAAAATTGAGGCTGTTGTTGGAGCTGTGAATTTGCAGCCTCATTGGGAAACCTGGCATTAATTTCCACCTTGGATCCGCTGGCCCTTTTTAAAAAGCCCTGCTCAGATGCTCAGCTTGGACTAACTCCACAAGCACGTTGATACGCAGAGGAATACTGCAATGCCGTGGGTGATGGCTACGCAACGTTCAATTGCCATGCTGTCATTTTTCCAGAAGCGAGCTTTTTTTCATTGAGAAAAGAGCTGTAGCTGCCCGGTTTGCACTGGAGAGCACTGGCAGCAATGGAGCTATTGACCTTGCCTCCCTAAATATGTTGTTCTTGTGAGTTAAATGAAATATGTGAACTGCATTTGAAACGTTTCTCTACTTCTTCTGCAGTGTGTAAAAGCTTGCCATCATACATCAGTGAATATTAAATCACCGTATTCTCATTTATATGTACATTCCAAGATGCTGATGGAGTCAACTACTATTATGTGTATGTATATGAGGATCTAATTTTACTCTGTGTATTATTTTATAGTTATCATGCTGGATTCTTCTGACTTGATTCTACCGCTATTAAAAGAGGGGTGAAAGAGTAATGGATTTTGCAGTTGTTTGATGGGTGGAATAAAAATGTTCTGTCCAAACCGAAACGGCATATGGACTTCAACCATTTGTAAATATTTGTCTTGTTTACTTCCAATAACAATGCAGCCTGTTTTTTAAAAGGAAATTCTTCCGGAACAAAACCCAACAAGCATTTTTGCTAAAATGTTAACAGATTTCTGTTGGTTTTGAAATCAGCTGAGCTTTGTTTCCAAACAAGCAAATTTGTACATTATTTGACTTAAAATTAGCAAGCAAGGAACCTGTCTTTTTGAAAAGAAATATTTTTGCGTGGGCGAGCAAGCCATACAGACAAGCAGTGAATTTGTCCTCAAGTCTGCTCTTGTACAGGCAGTAAAACCCCATCCTACTCACAGGGGTGAGCCAAATCAGCTGAAGCTTTGAATACACTGGTACTTAAAAGACAACCTTTTCTCACCTTTTGGTGGTTGAAGACAGCCTGGGAAATTTTATTGCTGTTGGGGGTCAGGAGATCCGTCTGGGGACACAAAGCAGAGCACGGCGGGCTCTCACACACACCACGACGCAGGGGGGAACCCACATGGCTTCATTTGTTTGTGGGTATACACTAAATATTAGGCACATTGCTGACCAGGACACTTTGTACCCAAAAGAAGCAGCACAAAGAGGATGAAAACCTTTGGCTGAGCTCTGGAGTTTTGCTCAGATTTGGATAGATGCCTCTCTTTCCCCCACTGTATCAGATGCATTGATTTTTTTCCAAGTTTTGTATTGCAGATTTTCTGCTGACATATATTTCTGTCAGTGTCTTTTTGCTGGAATTACTGCCTCATACACGAGGGTGGGGGTGCAAAGTAATATGCAGAGATGAAAGCTGCTGGGTATCTTTGCAGACCAAATCCCAAAAGTTTTTGGCATTTTGGTTTAAAGTGTTACAAAACTATTTGTGGGTCCATTTTATTATTTGAGGAAGACTACGTGCTTGCAGAATTAACAGCTCTTGTAATTCACTTGTGAAAGGGGCAGAGTCCCTGTCGCTGATGCAGCTTCACCATCGGTACTTCAGTGCTTGATACCGTAACTTCAAGGATCAGGCTAGGAGCTGCCTGTGATTTATGTTATTGGGACTGCCTTAAGCAATAAGATTTGGAAGGTTCCCAGTGCCTGCATGGGTGAGGAGTTGGTGATTGAGGAGTTTCTTCCTCTGCCTAAAAGGAAGCCTACGCTGATTTAAAGATGGAAGGCTAATTTTGTGATACCTTCCACATTCCAATGGTGGATTTTTATATAATCTTATTTTTCAGCTGGGATGGAAATCCTTACTCTTCAGATAAATCCACTTCAGTTAAGTAAAGCTGGAAGCCTTTCTATTCTGCCTGATTTTAATACTTCTAATTTATCAGTTGTGGACTTAATAAGTCACACTGTAGCTTCTCTATGGTTTAGACAAAACTTAAATGTTGAAAGGTTGCTGCATGCTGCCTTTAAAAAGAACAGATTTTAGGTCCTGCTTAGAATTTTTTTTTCAGTTGTATAAAAATATGACATAAATCATGATTCTTTGTTATTTTACAAGACAACATGCCCTTGGCTCATCTGGCTTGCAGAGACTCCCACCTCTTTCTGGGTTTCTTGCTTTGGGGCAGGCAGAGGATGTGAGCGACTGCCATGCAAAGTGAGTGTGAAAACCGTGCGCGATCCTTTTGTCTTCTTTGTGAGTCATTCCAGCCTTCTTGCCTTTTCCTTCCTGCATCCCAGAAAAGTGGGAGAAGGCTGGGTACCAACCAGGCAAGCATGAGGCGGTGCTGACGGCTGCAGGAGCCGGCAGGCAAGCCCAGCGTGCCCACGGGCAGGTTAGGGGATGGGACCGCCTGAAACAGAGCATGTGGAAGAGGGAAAAGGTCTAGAGAGCTCAGAGCAAGGGCTGGGATTCCCCATCCAGAAGTGGTTAGCAAAAATATGTAATTGCAAGCTGAAATCCTCTTCTTGGTTATGCTGCCATTTATAGTTGCCTTAGTTATGGATGTTTGTTTTTAAGATGCTGTCCCTGTGGCAGGGGAGGATTCATCCATTCTATTCACTGTAGAAGAGGGGCTGTTTTCAAAGCCAGCAATGCTTCACAATCACCGCGGTCTCTCTGGGGGGGTTGCTGGAGAAGCATCCCCAGCACCAGCCAAGCCAGCTGTCATATTATGGACCCTTATTTCAGCTGCACCTCCTTGTAGGTGACTAGCCTCCAATACTGCAATGCGCTTTCATATGGTGTAACATATGGGAAAAGCTGCTTTGATGTTCCTGTTCTGGTGAACTAAACATCGCACGGGCACTGCTGATGTTTGTCTTTTTTCCTTGATGGGTTCTCGGGATCTCCAGATGCATAAATGTTATATCGTAGCCTCCGCAGCCTTGCACACACCTTCCATGCTCCCCACCATGCTGGTTGCGGTGTCCCTTCTCCCAGAACATCAGTGAAAGCCCTGTGTGATCCTGAGCAGGATTGTGCTCTCTGCTATTCTTGCAAATTTTGAGCGTGCAACTCTAAAACTCTCTGTAAAACTTTAATTACAGAAAAATTATGTCTCTTAAATAAAGACTGTCCCAGAGGAAAACAAACAGAGCTGACAAGTTATTTTGCTTGTCTAGTGGTCTAGAACTCTTTGTCATAAACAGATGTGTACAGCAGATATTACAGCAACACTTAGCGATTGACTCGAATTAGGACTTCAGCCTTTAACTTGTGCCTTGCTGCAGAGGAAAACTCGAGCGCGGGTGACTGTTCGAGCTGGTTGTTGCTGCGATTGTTCATCGTCTTGAGCTCAGCCATGCCAATGCCATGCCTTTGGTTGGCTTTGCGGCCGTGCAGGTGGCTCCCAGTGGTGCCTCAGGGTGCCACGGGTGCTGGGACTGGCACGGTCTGGTCTCAGACTCGTGCCGCATGTGCCGGCGTGATAAAGAGGACCTGGACCAACACAGCTGACAAGCTCATCTCCTTGTGCAGCTGCTAAATTGAAAGCCAAACATGAGAAAGAGGGAATAAAAGAAGTCACAGCACTTCTGCATCTGTGAACGCTACTTAGTACAGTGATTATAATTATGTCCAGAAAAGCAATTAGAAAAGGAAATTATATTTTTTTTATGCTCAACCCATCTTATTCCTACACATGCTCAGAGCAAAATCTGCCTGCTTTAGCACCTTGCAGACCTGATTTGCAGCGTACAAAAAAAAAAAAAGTAAGAGTCTGAGGTGTTGAAGAGAGACAGATGCTTGTTGTGTCTCGCTAGACACATTACAGAAATGTTTTATCTGAAATTAAAAAACAAAACAAAACAGTTCTTCATATTTTCAGAGCAGCAATAAGAAATCTTAAAAAAAAGGTAAGTGTCTTTGGAACTGATGTGTGAGCCTGAACCCAAGAGCAGCTTGCATCTGCAAGGCTGAGCCAGAAGCTTAAGAAGACACATTTGGGGGTTTTAATGCCATCAGCTTCCAAAAGCACCCAAAAGCAGCTGGGCCTTTCCCTGCTGGTCTTGCAGATGCCTTTCAGTTCTTTGGAAAACTGCAGGATTCAAACAGAGAACTTTTAATTCAAGAATATCCTTACTGGTCTCTTCACTGGCAAAAAGCTAAGATAGATTGACAACCCGCTGCTGCATCGCACAAGAGGAAGCTGGGTAAAGAGATGATCTTGGAAATTACAGCAGCTTCATGGACCACAGACTGCTCTGTAGCTCAACTGAGCCAGGCAGGAATCCATATAATCCATGCCTTTTTCCTCCTTCCAGCTACAAAACAAGGCTTTCTCCTCCATGTCAAGAGCATTTCTTATATTCAACTACTTTTCCCACCTTTCCATGTGTCCCACCTTCCATGGGTAAGTTCCCCCTGCTACACAGCTTTTATGTATAAAAAGAGATTGAGAGCAGTTTACAGGGGCTTAGGCATACTCTCTGATGTGTTTGTATCAGATTAAATTATTTTTTTTTCCTTCCAGTCTCCTTATAGACAGACTTTTCATAACTCTCACCACACTGAATGATGTTCTGAATGTCTCTGGAAAGCATCTCTCTTGCTTATGCTCTCTTCAGTGGTTCTTGTGCTAAATAGTGCTTTCTGCCACTCCTCAACAATTCTTTGTGCAGCACGTCATGTCTAGCCGTATCCTACCTTGGGCAATCTCAGCTCACGCTATCCCTCATCTTAATTCTTCTCACTCATCACAAAGCCCAGGTGTTGGATCTTATCCAACTTTTGCTCTGTCTCTCTCTTTTTCGGCCTTTCTGAAGCCCCTAGCTTGTTCAGCAGGTGTTATTTTTAGGTATGGCCATTACGCACTTGTACACATGTTTGCCTCCCAAGACTGAACTCCCACATCTGAACCCCTCCAGCTCTCTTCTACAGGGTAACTCCACAGGCTGAAGCTCTCTTCTAAAGGCTGATTATTTTTCTGGTTTATTTTGTTGACATCTAGTAGAACTTCATCCCTTGCAAATGAGATTATTTAACTCAGTCTACTTGTGATACAGTAATCCTAGGTAAAAAAAACCCAAGCAAACAAAAAGAATCAAACGCTTTGTGAAGTCTGTGTGTGAATAACGTAATTCTGAAGCAAATCCACCCCTTCAGCCCTCCCTGTTGGCTTTGGTATAGCTTTATGTGCATACGGATGACTTAACACAGGAGGTACATCTCTTTACTGATGTGCGTGACTGCTTCTCCATGCAGCTTCAAACAGAAATTGCACTTTTCCTTCACATAACTCAAAGCACCCTGCAAAGTAGCAGACCCGTATCTTGCAAGCCAAGAAAATGAGATGCTGAGAGCTTGCTGAGAGATTGAATCCATGGCAGAAATGGAAATAAAACATTGCTCTCCTGTTCTAGCTCCTTATCCCAGTCATATTGACAGTAGTCACAGTGAGCCTACTAATAATTTACCTTTTTCCTGTACTTAAATACTCTCTAACTAACTGTTTTTAACAAAGGTTGCATGAACTGGGAGGCAGAAAGTCTCATTTATGTCAAAAATAAATGATTTCCAAGACAACAATGACAAGGAAGAGCATATCTCCTGTTAGGTACATCAGGGTGGCCTCACCCCCAGCCAAGGTGATGCTGCAAAGAGCTGAGTTTTCGTATCTGGGTTCAGGCATTGGAGACCATGAAATCCTGAGCCTCTAGTCCCACAGGGATCTGGTGAATCAAAAGTCCCCTGTTTTGGTATGCCTTATGACTTCCTTTCTTAGTTCCCTCTGCAGACAAGCCAAGGTCTACTTCTGCGCCCAATTTTTGAGGCCCATCTAGCAGGGGTAGGTCAGGAGTGTCATTCAAAGTCGTGGAAGTAATGCTGATTCACACCTACGGACCTCCAGTTTTACATAAGAAAAGCCCTGTTCATGTTTCCAAGGAAAGAAGTCCTCGGCACACAGGTTGGGGCTTGGTCAACAATTCTGCAGGGCCCAGGACCTTGTACGCAGCTAACGCAAAACCACACCATGGCTGACATCGGACCACCAGCCTCTCACCCATGAGGCCACCTCCATTCTCCTGCCCTTTAACCTTAACCCTCCACATGGGGTATGAACATTACCGCACACCTTATACCACCACACGCTTCCTTCAAAGGGAGAGTCCCTAAAAATGTCTTGCCGAGGTCCTGCGTGATCTGCATACATGCATGTTCATTTGGCACTGGTTATAGTTCGATCTCCAAGCTTTCTGGAGGCAGGAGGGCTGGGAGCTGTGCTCAACCCCAGCTGCGAAAGAGCTCCACACTTCTGCTTTCATCAGTAATACTTGAACTTTCCCACAAGGGACTTCAAAACCTTCCCCTTTCTATTCATCAGCTATTCTTCTGCAGAAGTAATTAGCTGACTACAAATTGAATTAAAAAAAATTGAGTTGCTTTCAGGTTATTCGTAGAAAGAAACAAAACTGAGAAATGGCAAGTTACTTGAGGGAATGTGTCAAATTCAAAGCTTTTTCCCATTTTCTCAGCTCTCTGACATCACTGGGAACGGGAAGGCTGCATCCTTAATTGGCCATAACTTTTTCTTCTTGGAGAAAATGGGGTATTTAATGCAACACTCATTTTTTTCTGAAAATCTTCTTTGGGATGTAGAAATGAATGTTAATGTATGCAAGCCCATTACTGAGAATGGTAATGAAGAAGTCGTGGCCAATGGTTAAGCTTAAATTAAGCACGCTTCAGAAAACAAACACAACTCTTCCAGAATTCCTATTCAACATTTGTAACGGAAGAAAAGTCCTAATAAAATGTTTTCCCTGAGAAGTAGTAAATTCTGAAAACATGACTGTATTTACTTAGACCTTTTGTAATGAAAAACTTTTTCTCAGACAGGAAAACTGCTCTTTACAAGAAAACTCAATGAATACAATTATGCAACTGTTTTCTTGAGACTTGCGCAAACATATGCTGTTGCAAATGTTCAAGAGGCCAGTGCAGTAGAGTCCTAGTCCCACATATACATGTGTTGAACTCAGAGAAAATATTGCTCAAGCACCAAAAACGCATATGTAGTTTTCTCTTTCTGTATCTCATTTATATAATTAGAAACTCTTCCAAGCCTTCAGCAGAGACCTGAAAAGAATTAATTCATTTTTCACTGGAAGCGAGTTTGTTCATGTCGTAAATCTTCTGAAGTGAAATGTAACAAATTTCCACTTGCAACTTCCTGAGAAAAGCTACATGCTATATTTTTTTTATTTATTTGGGAGCAGAAATAAATTAATTCAAATTCATGATTTAATCTGGAAAAAAATGCATCGAGTATCATTACAATTGATTTTTTTTAAATGGATGCTGACCACCTAAATGCTCTTATTACCTCCAGAATTAATAGCCAATATGCAATTCAGATGCACCCGAGCCGATGTGAGTTGTTTTAACGATGCACGCTGGAGTCACACTTTGAATGCAGTGTTCATGACTAAATTTAAGCGAGTTTTCACTGCTTGACTCCCACCACAGGAGCTCCCACCTCCTCAGACTGCTGCCTCATATCTTGCGTGGTATTTCAGAAAGCTCAGAAGGCACAAAAACACCCTGATCTGCCTTCGCAAGAATGCTCAGACACCTTTGCTGAGTCTTGAAGCAGGCTCCCCCAACAGCACCGAGTTTTGCTCAGGGTAATGAAAACCTTTATGTGGTTTTGATGACACTTCGTCTGGAAACAGAAAGGTAGCAATAACAAGAGCTGTCCCGGTGCTCCACAGCACCAGATTCATCGGTGTGCTCCGGCTGGTGATGCAAACCTAACGTCTTTGTGCTAAGCCAAGTTTATGGCTGTTTTGCATTGCCAGCACAGTGCAAAGCAGCTGGAGAGCACCAGTGACTTTGATCCTAAACTATAGAAGAAATCCTGATTATGGAGCTGACGTGATCCCAGGCAATCAGATATTGCTTTAAACGCAGAAGAAAGCACCTCACAAGGAGTCTTTGCCCTGCCTCATCCAACACAGGCTGCGTTTCGGAGGAATCAAAGCTCAACAGTTACATTTATGCCGAAACAACACTAGCAGCCCCCATGACGCACTGCTGTCCTCTCAGCTCCAAAGGCTTTGCAGGATTTCTCGCTGCATCGCTGAGCTCCGTATCACAACAAGCGTGAGATCAAAGCCCAGGCAACGTGGGAAGGCACCGCGTCAGCCCAGAAATGCCCCAGCTAGCGGGACGCGCAGGATGGCAGGTGGTGGGTTTTGGAGAACTTCTGAGGCTGTGACAGCCAAGACGTGATGCTGGATCCCCACTACAACCATCATTAGGAGGAAAAGAAAAGTCACCCACCCCTCGGGGCGCTCCGGATGCAGCTGCTGTTGCAGATGATGACCTGTCACATGGTTTCAATCAATTTAATCTCCGAAGCACATTTTAAAGGAGACTAAATAATGTAGCAAAGGTATTATTTGACATCTCTGTAGGGAATGGCATTTGTATTTCTTCTGGTAATTTCTTACTTCACCACGTTATAGCAATGAGGGGAAAGAATTATTTGGGTTTTGTGGCACATAGATAGGTAAGTTTTAAAATATTACACAAACATGAAATCATTTTGTTTGGCTTTTCTAGTTCAAAACTGAAGCCAAATGAAGATAATTCAAGAGAAAATGCTATCTGGAAAAAATGATGGACTGGAATGAATGGTGATATACTGTGCAACTCTTGTTAAAACTTTGGCTCGCAACATGATTTTGATCTATATTTCATTCCTCTGCTTGCATCTTTGAGATTTAATCAGTTTCCTAACAATATTCAAAGAGGAAGTTTCAGCTCCTGAGGCAATTTGGAACAAGTTTGGCGAAAAGTATCCACATTACTTAAGTATGATGTTTTTACCCTGAAACTAAAATACCTCTATTTCTCTCCCAAACACCTAACTATCCAGGTAATCACAGTGCCAGACTAGAAAATTATCTCTAAATATAACTGCTGGAAAATCCATCAGTTAAAGTTGTGTAATGGAAATATTTTATAAAGTATACTTTAGATCATCTGCATTCGCAAAGACAAGAGACTCATTCCCATTTCTCCTAACTCTGTAATTTCTCACATTTCATTAAAGTTTAATCAGAAGACTTAAGTCTTAATCTATCCCAAATTAGCTTTAAGCAGAATATGAAGTACAAGTACTGCTAATTTGTAATAGGTTATAGAACCTTACATCTGCTGAAGAACAGACTGAAGGAATTATTGTATTGCTATCTCATCTAATCCAAAAAGAGCAAAGGCCAAAACTTCAAATTTACAAAGTAGACTCAGCTATAAATATATTTGACATCTACCTAGGCCCTCTAAAAGCTGTAATGCTACAGCAAGACTTTGAAATTTATGTCAAGTGTAGTGTAACTTGTAACAAAAGCAAGCTGCAAACTCCAAATCAGCTGGGTTTTTTTCCCACATCGACCTTCTGACAAAAGGTGATACGATTTGTAAACATTTATTTTGAAAAGTCATTAAAAAGATATAAAGCTTAGAGGGGAAAAAAACAGCTCCTTACTTCATGTTGTGAGACGAGTTGTTGCTGAAATTACTTCCTTTTTTCTCTCTCAGAAATGAAGAGACTGACTCTCAAATAGTAACATGGCCAGAATATTAACAGCCAACATGCAGGCACTCACAGACATTGAAATCCCCGTAATCAGCACGCACTGGGGAGGATATCTGGTTTATTATTTGTTTGCAGCTGATGGTGTGGACATGGTGTGCTTTGTTTAAGAACCTGTGGCTGGCAGCATTAAGGGAACCAATGCCAGTTCACCCGACTGTTGCCCTGGAGGGAAGGGGAGATGGCAGCAGCCGAGCACTCTTGGCCAGGAGAAATGAGGCACGAGGGGCCAAGGGGATGCAGGAGGAGCAGGGCAGGCTGGCAGGCTCCCAACACCAACCACCCACTCGAGCCACAGAGGCATCAGAAAATCAGATTTCTCCTAGGAGCGCAGAGGGAGGTGACTGCGTGGGACTGGTGGAAACCAAGAACCACCAAAAACTGCTGGACCCAGAACAAGACTGGAGGAAGAAAACAGCCTACCAAGTAGGGGGAGATTTGTTTGCAGTCAGTCCATCTCACCCAACAGATCTGAGATGTTCTGATTTTGTTCCCTAAGAAAACATATCTTCAGAGCTCAAAAGCCCCACATGGCCATCTTCTTGTTCTCTCTTAGAGGACTAGCCCTACCACAAAACAAGCCCCAACACAAAACATAACAAGAGTCTCCCTGCAGCCCACAGAAGGCTATTTTCATCTTTTAACCTCACAGATGACCCCAAGACAGACAAATCCCATAGGGCATGTCCCTGAGCACAGCTTTGATGGATCATCATCGCCTTGTTTGTACCACCTCATTATAACTTCTTCTCCAAATGCAGTGGAGCCCTATTGCCTTCCCGACTGCAACAACTGATATTACCATAATTGATTCATTGTCCTGGTGAAAAACGGGCTTTGGGACTGTTGGTGGATGAAATCTGCAGATGCTCCTGCGGGATTGCCCCGAGCAGCGTGTAACATAATGCGTCCTTATACTGGTCTGGGGGGAAGCAGAAGCTGGGGCCTCCACCTCCAGATATACAGACCTCTCACACGTGAGCTAACGTAAACAGCTGTAAGCCCGTAATTTGTCCTGAGGGCCCTGGTTACTGACGTGTTTGCTGGCAGAGCCTGGCAAGGAGCACAGCCATAAACTAGGCACTTAGGCAAGAGGGACCTCAGGAAAGGAAAATCCTCAGAAACCGTTTAAATTCATTTAAATAAGAGAAATGTTCTCTTCCTGGACTGTGACACTCTTTCTTTGTCTCTCTGGCACTGGGTTAGTAATTCCTCCAAGGAATATGTTACAGATGAGTTCTGTCGTGAAAACAGACTCGCTCACGCTTCTCCCATGTTTATTATACCGCAGCAATTTGCACATCATGATGCTCTAGTTCTCTTCGCCTGGACCTGCGTATAAACTTGTTTTATTTTCTCACCATAACCAGACCCTAAAGACCAGGCAAGAGGAGTCCTTCCAGCCACCACCATGACCTCCACCTCATCTTGTTGTGACTGAGCTGCTTTCCTTGGTGGAAACTTGCCAGACAATTCAAACAATGCATAAAACAAGCAGGAACCTGATTACAGCCTGGGCTGGGCTGTCTCTGGAGAGCCAAAAGACAGAATAAACCTCCTTGTCATCCCACCAAACCGGGGGATGAGGACACACCACTTGCAAATGGGAATGGGCCCTTCCCATACTGGTCTTTTCCACAGCAGAGTCTCAGGTTGGATTCACCTGAGTGCAAAGCAGACAGGGCAACTTTCAGCATCAAACTGCAGATTTGTTCTTTCTCTAAAATGTAATCGTGCAGATAATCACAAAAACCTCCACAGATTTTGTAAGATTATAATAAATCATATTTTAAGTTTTAGTATTTTTAGTGAATACTCTGAGGAAGGGAGGGAATTTAACAGGCACTTTATCAGCACAAGGGACAAAACATGCATACTGCTGAAATCTGAAATGTAAGAACTGGTGAAACAGGAAAACAATAAAAAATTGTCCCAGACGGGGAGAAATGAAGGAAGGAAAGATCTTTCTCCATCAGCCATGGCAAGGCTGTTAGGAGGCCCATCGGGAAAGACACGTCAGCTCTGCAAGAGAGAGACAAAGGGAACCAGAGAAGCCGGGTCTCAGTCTCGCACACATGTACATGGGGACTGTCCCGTCTCCTGTGGTGTTTCCTACCAGCAGTTCAGTCTGAGTTAAACCTGCCTGTCGGAAGAATACTGCAGGACTGCTGGGCCACCACAGTCCGATGTCGGGAGACAAAGATGGAGGGGTCAGCAGCGAGGCAGAGGAGCGCAGACATTCGAGCGTACTGGAGATGTCGTGCTCCCCGTGCTATGCTGCTGCTCAGACCAGCTCCCCCAGTCCACTGTCTTGTGGGGAGGCTGGAGGAACCTCATGGTACATTTGAAAACCAATATTTGAACCTTGAATTTGCTGAGGAGAAGCTAAAGATGTTGTGGGTAGAGGTTCATGTAGTCCCCCTTTGAAACTAGCGGCGTCTTTGGACACAGTCACTTCTCTCTGGGGTGACGCTCACAGGCTAGCAGTGCAAGGAGTGATTGCTGTGATCATCTCTTCTTGCTGCATTCAGGCAACATGACCTCCGCTGCCCGTTTCTGCAGCTGGGTGATGCGCCCACCTTGGGAAAGACCGTCCTGGTTTGCGGCAGGTGGTACGTCCAGCATTGCTCCCTCAGATTGCCTGGGTGTCGCAAAGCTGGAAATCAAGGTCAGGCCACAGCTTGGCCAAGAGGAGAATATACTTCAGCAGGAGAGAGAAGCAACCTTTCAGGTTCAAAATCTGCACGTGAAATGGTTAATTAATCCCAAAGTGCAAATCAGGAGAAGAGAGGGGAGGAGGGGAAGACGTGAGGAATTCAGAGTCCACGACAAAAATAGCACTATTAAACACTTCATTTCTTTTTTGGACATTTTCCCAATGACTTTTAAATCTCCCTAGGTTTATAGAGGGAAAAAAAAAAAGTTTATAGCCTTTACTGCTCCTTTATGTACGGTCTTTTAGAAGGCAACCTTGTATAGTGCTGTTGTATGGAGGAACCACAGCTGCAGCTCTCCCATCCTCAGGGCTGGGACCTGAGCACCCATCCTAGCCGGCGCCTCCTGTCTGCGGCCCCCCGAAACAGGAGCACAAGTGAGGCTCCCGTTAATCCTGCAAAATAAAGGAAGAGAGAAATCCCACAGAGAAATAAACCTAAGGGCAGTGGGTGGGGTGGGGATTAGGGTAGCTTTAAACAAAAGTTAAAACAAAATGAAAGAGTATGCAGTCTTTTGTTCATCATGGGGAAAAATGCTTACACAGCACTTTCTCCTGAACTTTGACAGCTCTAGCAGGTATACAGTGTATATGAGAAATATATGCAATTTTTCTTCCATTAAAAAAACTTTGCCATTAGATGTTCATTACTTGACAACCTAAGATTCATTACCTGATTTTCATAGTCCTGCTTTATCTCTGTGCTTGCCAAGTGTAAATTAACTTCTATTTGTCTCTTTTACTGAAATACAGCTAGACCTGCATGTTCTTGTGTTATAAAATATAGTTATTCCTTCCCATATAGAAGCAGATGTTATTTTCAATGTTGAAAAACATACATAAAACAGAGCAGGAAAGGAATAAAGTGACTAGGTTATATGTTGGTAGCTGGCAAAGTGCAAGCAGAACTTCTGCAAAAGAAGCTCTACTGGAAAGATTAATTATTATTGCGAATTAGATTTCAGATTGAGATGGCTAATAGCTTCAGCAAGACAGGTTTTCTTGGACGTCCTGGCAAAGCCCCTTTAATCTGGTTTCCATAACCTGAAAGAGATCGGACGGGTGGCTGAAATACGATAGGATGATAACAGGAATGGGAGCCAGCACCCAAATCAGATTTGTGCATAATCAGCTCAGGCGATTCAAGCCTGTGAAAGCTTTTAAAGGCTCACAGGATCCTAAATGGTTGACATGAAAGTCTAAGTGTATATGTCAGTAAAATATAGAGTTTATTTAAATAGCTACCTTGTAAATACAGTTAGGCTGGTAGGCTTGGATTGCAGAGGACTGGTAATGGACTGGAGGGTCTTTTATTTATAGATCTGCTCCAGTTCAAATCCAGTTCAAGCCATCAGTAGCTACAAGCTGGGGTTTTTTTCCTGTGGCCTGCACGAATTGGGTCCAAGGCTGCAAGCTGTGAGCGGGCAGGAGCTCCTGGCCCATAAAGTACCACCACGGACAGGAGTTTGCAGGGAGAGAGTGTGGGATTTTGAAAGCCTGCAAGAGGCAAACCCAGCTGGTGGGATGGGGGCACAACCTCCCCCAGAAATCACATCACTGGGAGAGGCGATGATTTTTAATCCTCCCCCATCCTCTCCAGGTGCAACGCCTTCAGGGTGCCCAAATCCAGCCGCAGCTGCCCCCGCAGACAGCACGAAATACTGAGCGTACCTAATATCTTCGAGGTTTTAGCTCAAGGGGCTGTTTGCACAGTTTAAACAAACACAGCCCCGAGGATGTGGTTTAACACAGGAACGGGTCAGCGGCGGCTGCGTCCTCTGCCCCGTCTGGCACTGCCCCTGCCTGGTGCGCAAAGCCGGCGGCCCCACTGGTGCAAGGCAGCCTCCACACCGCCGAGCCGAAGCGCCCCGAAGACCACAATCCTCCAGAGGTCACGGCTCTTTAAAATCACTGCTTCAGCAAGCTGCAAGGAAAGACAAAAGAGCAAGCTAAGCTGGTACTTGGCCAAAAAAACAAACAAACAAAAAAAAAAAAAAAAAAGAAAGGGTTTATCTCTTGATAATCAGGAGCCAAATCATCTCATGACAAGGCTAAGCAATGCAGAAACACAAGCAAATGCCGCTGTATGGGGGGAGGAACGTTAAGCGTTACATGAGATGAGTTTAGGCACCGAGGCCAGTGTTGGTAGAAGTGCTCTATAACTCACCTTCAAAATACTGAGGGCGAGAGATGGAAGAATTGGGACCTAAGGTCAGACCTCTTAGCCAGAGGACGTGGCTAGAGGGGACATGGGAGGGCTGAGCAGACAACCCCTTTCCAAACCCCACCTCTGGGGGCCGGAGCAACAAGAGGCAATTCAACCCATCCTGGGCAAGTCCGGGAGAGAAAGGCAGGACTATACCACCTATTTGGCCATCAAATATTTAATGGGGTGAGAAGGACTCAGAGTCAGAGTGGAGAAACGTGAAAAAGCTTGAGTGTGTGTCAGTGGAGGAGGAAGGAAGGCGCAGAGTGGGTTCTTCTACACCCCGTTACAGATCCAGGGCTGCCACCCAGCCACGCTGATATCCCACCATCTGCAGATACCCCTGCAGCTTACGGCAGCATTTCTGCTAGACCGAGGAAGGCTACAGTACAAATACTACTGCCGTTTTGCAGAGTGAGTGAATCGTCTTCCCTTCCATCCCCGCACTCAGCTCTCATCTACTTTCAAAGCACCAGGTTTCCCCTAACCGTGGGGGAAGGATGAGAAAGGAGGTTGGGGCGTAGGAAGGAGGCAGGGAAGAGGCACAGCAGGGGCAGGGAGAGGTGACCAGACACCCAGACAGCTACGGTTCTCTCAAGACAAATCCCTGTTTTGGACAGAGCTGACCAGACTGTCTAGTCACTGTATATATAGGATGGAGCAGAAGCTTGCAATTACATTCCATTTATGCGGTTTACATATAGCCGTGCTTTATAAGCTAGCACACATCAAGGCTGAGCATTTCAGTGGGCTTTTTCCAGGGAGTGCGGCTCTTATCTCCTCTTAGGAAATGAAAACATGGGCAAATTTGCTTTTCCAGGTTGAAGAAACCACAGAAATGTGGAAGACGTTTGTATAAAAAACATCATGCACCCAATGCCACCATTCCTTTTTACTTACGGCTTCAGCTGCATGAAGTGTTTCATATTGGAACAAATGTGTCTTTATTTTTTAAAAAAAGCCCCAAAGCAGATTTACAGCAATTCTTCCTATCAATAAACAAACTAGGTGGAGCTCCTGACTCCCAGTTTTGTCACAAGCAGGTATGATGGTCATCTCATTTGTGGCCAGAAGGTTTGAATTAGAGCTGATCTATTAGAGGAGCTGAGCTGAGCTCCCACCTCAGCCCTACATGCATGACTGGCCGGTGCCCATGAGTGCTACCTCCTGCTCCTACTCCAAGGGCACGAAGGTTACAGCAGAAAAACCAAATGGTGCATTAATAAAGGCTTTCTCAGTCCATGCCAATTGCAACTCAAATGTTCCTATTTTCAAAGGATACAAGACGTTTCCTAGCAAGACTGGAAAACCAAACTAATAGTAATCCTTCGAAGTGGAAAAGACTTGCAGTTTGAATCAACAAAAAAGGCAAGAATATTGCCTTCACTCCAGTAATGCCACCGACTCCGGCTGCATCCATTGCCCGGTGGAAGAAGGCAGCTTTCATATAAATAAGAAAAAATACAAATTACAAACAGGAGCAACAATTGAATATAAGCATTTCAGTACTAAACACATTGCACTCTGGCATTGTAGACCCAGCTACAAAACGTACCATTAATTATTTGTGTGGCTTTAAGTAATGATTTTTCAAACCACGCACATGAAATCTGCAATGTGTTACAGAGCAAGAGTTCCTGCACACTACAGCTTTTCCGTGAAAACAGTTCAATTAATTTCAGCAGGGAAATGAATGGTAACTTCCAGCTGATTCCAAATAGAAAATTTAGTGAGAAAAGTGCTCTTTCTTAAATGAAATGTATGGACAACTTTCTTTGTAACATGTGAAATGAAATACAAGGTAAAACACAAAAAATTGGTTACAAGACTTGGCCACTCAAGGAGATAACAGATTAGGTCTTGTGATATGCCCAGGCAGCTTGGCCTGACTTTTCAGCTACAAGCAGCAATTTAAGCAGAAAGCTTTGACTGCCTGCTCCGAGACCCAGCAGGACGTGTGAGTTTAGGCTGTTTGAACACAACAGGCTAATCCTAAAGCAGCATTTGTCAGCCTATTGACAATTTATTGACCCTGACAGTTTATTATTGTCTCTCTTAAAACGTAGTGCCATTTCCTAATTCAGGAAGAGACCATGACGGCAGAATTCAGACAGACCCAACCAAAGCCCCTAGGAGACAACAAGGCTTTTAACTCACCCCAGAGGCTACAGGGAGTAGGATTTATTTTGTACATTCTTGAAAACTGGAGTTTTCAAAATAAAAATCCCCAGCAAACAAAATAAAATTCCCCAGCAAACAAAAGCTATGCTTAGATGTCATTTGTGCTCTTCTCGAGATGCAAGAAACTTTGAAAGCCAAGAAGTGAGCAAGTCATTCATTCTTCCAGGCACAAAACCTTATTATTAAACACTTAAATTAGTTGCAAATGGGGTTTCCCATTCTTTAGCTCCCTTCACACTCCTCTGTGCTTTCGATGTGTGAAGGATGCTTGGTGCGGACTGTAAGGTTGCTTAACATGGGGGGGGATCTTCCCTCCCCTCTCACTGCAGGCTGAACAGCAAACATTTACTTCTAAGTTCAGAGGCTTCGTGATGGTCTATTTTAAGGTCATTTAGGCAAAAGCTGAAACAAGCATCTCTCAGTGCACATGGTAGTAGGAGCTGATTAGAACAAATTAGTGTAGGCACTTTGGCAGAGTCCAGGTGCTGGAGATCTGCTAATGGAAACATCACTTGCAGAGAAGTCAGTGCTAATCCCAGCACTGGACCTGAAATCAATCCATGCAGGAAAGAAAGCTGTGAACCAACATGGCAACATAAATTAAAAATTCAAGACAAATTCCAGAGATTGCTGCAAGCGACAGAGGAAAAGAATGGCAACTCCTGCAAGAAATGCAACCATTTTTGCAAGTATTTGCAGCCAAATTAGCAGAAGTGAAACAGAATGCTGACAAAAGCAACACAGACTGGTAGAGAAGGGAATTGTACACTGAGAGCATGTCCACAAAAGCTGATAGAGAGGAACGAACTCTTCCATTAGAGAACAATGCAACTTGGGTGTGCCATAAACTGTGGGTGGTAGTCAGGTAAGTGTCATACCAGAAAATATTGCTAAAAAATAGAACCAAAGGGTTCTGTAGTCTAAGACTTTAAGTTAAAGCTAAAATTGCACCCTTGAAGTATGTTAGGTTTTGGAAAAAAAGGAGGTAGCGGTGGGCTTAAAAATATTGTTGTTCTCAAGATCTATGTGATTGTTGCGCAGGAATAGACAAGCATAAATGGAGCACTGGGGTACGCTGTACTCATCCTCAGATGAATGTGGAAATAGAAAATAACTGGTGAAATGCATGAAATTTGCCAAAGGATTCAGGCTAGGAAACTGCCATATTGATGGATCCAGACACAATAGGCCTGCAGTGTAGATGGCCCTACACTACAGGCAAAGGCTACATTTTAATGCTTCCTTAACAATGATGCTCCCTCCAATTGTACTTTTTTGACAATCCCATCTCAAAACAGGCCAAGCACAGTCTGTTTCTCCCAGATGCAAAAGCCTGGAAATGGCTCTCTCCACCACTGGTCATCGCTTCAGTAGACCGGACCTTGGGTATTTCAGATTTCATCACAAAAGACTGATGCCAAATATTCTTATCCAAATAGTCTGGGAGAAAATGGAGCTGAGATAGTTTAAATACTTTTCAAATAACACCTAATAATAGACTTCATCTTAGCTTCTTCAGAGAAGCTTTTCAAAACATGAAATGTCATCGACTTAAATTTTGTATAACAAAATCTGAGAACTAAGCTTCCTAATTCAGAATTATACCACAGGGTAGAAAAGCTCTGATCTTACATGAAACACCATGAAAGATGAACTGGAGTCATATTATAACAGGTGCAGAGGAGTTTTCAAGCCTCTGGCAGGAGGAAATGCATTTTGCATACATGATAGCCACGGGGAGCTCAAGGCTGCAGTGACTGGAGAAGTTGTGGCTCATCCTTTCAAGATACACACTCTTAGAAGAAACTGGAGCAATTACAGCTCATCCTTTCTGGAAGGGGAGCCAGCGGGTGCAACCTGCAGCGATAGTGCCTGAAAATAAATTGGAAGGAGCCATCAGTGGCAGCCGTGGGAACGGAGATGACGTGCCTTTTCAGAGAGCTGTAAGAATACACAGAGCTCCTGGAAGGGAGCTGAAGACGTGCTGTGACTTGGTCTGCGCTGCTGGGAGACATTGTGCGCAGCAAAGACAGCCCAGGGCTGTGAGAAGTTTGCACGTGGGCTCGGCTCTCCTCACCTTGCAGCCTGAGAAACACGAAGCCCAAATATTCAGGCTAGTTCTGAACTCCGTCCTGATTTCAGCTGGGATAAAGTTAATTGTCTTCCTAGTAGCTGGTACGGTGCTGTGTTTTGAGTTTAGTATGCGAAGAATGTTGATAACACCCTGATGTTTTCAGTTGTTGCTCAGTAGTGTTTAGTCTAAAATCAAGGACTTTTCGGCTTCTCAAGCCCAGCCGGTGAGAAAGCTGGAGGGGCACAAGAAGCTGGCACAGGACACGGACAGGGCAGCTGACCCAAACTGGCCAATGGGGTATTCTATACCATGTGACATCATGCGCAGTATATAAACTGGGGGGAGTGGGAGCAGGGGGATCGCCGCTCAGGGACTAGCTGGGTGTCGATTGGTGGGTGGTGAGCAATTGCACTGCGCATCGTTTGTACATTCCAACCCTTTTATTATTACTGTTGTCATTTTATTAGTGTTATTGTTATCATTTTTAGTTTCTTGTTTTCTGTTCTATTAAATAGTTATCTCAACCCATGAGTTTTACTTCTTTTACTGATTTTTCTCCCCCATCCCACTGGGTGGGTGAGGGGAGCGAGTGAGTGGCTGTGTGGTGCTTAGTTGCTGGCTGGGTTTAAACCACAACAATCCTGTACACCATAGCTTTTAAAACTTTCTTTCCATGTCTACTTTAACCAATTCACTGTCTTTATTTGTTATTTGTTTCTTGTCTGTCCTGTACCCCATTGCTTTTGAAATTTTCTTCCTATGAGTCTCTGTATTTTTCTCCCTATTCTTATTTTTAACTTTTTCTTGTCTTTCCTTTATGCCTCCACTTTTAGTTTTCTTCCTGATGCTTTCTATTACCCTACCTTTATTCTTAAATTCTTTTTTCCTGTTGTTCCTTAATGCCTTTGCTTCTAAAATTTTCTTTCTACATCAACTTCTATGCAGTTTTCTGTCCCCATTTTTAATTTTTTCCTCTTGTCCTTTATCCAGTTGCTTTTTAAATTTTCTTTCAATGTCTACTTTAACCAAGTCACTTTTTTTCCCCATCTGTCCTGAATCCTGTGTCTTTTTAACTTATTCCTGTCTCTCATGTACCCTGCCACTTTTAAAATTGTATTTCCATTTGTGTGTCTATTTTTTACCCTATCCTTATTTTTTTTCTTGTCTTTTTCTTAATGCATTGCTTATTATATTTTCTTTCTATGTCAACATTTATTATATTTGCTGTCCCTATTTTTTATTGTTTTCCTGTCTGTCATGTACCTCATTGCTTTTTAAATTTTCTTTCTATTTTTAAGTTTTTCCTGTCTGTTGTGTAGCCTGTCGCTTTTTAAATTTACTTTCTATGTGTCTATTTTTCACCCTATCAATGTTTTTTAGTTGATTCTTGTTTTTCCTTTAATTCTGCTGCATTTTTAAATTTTCTTCTATGGCAACTTTCATTCAGTTTGCTATCCCTATTTTTTAATTCTTTCCTATGTACCCTGTTGCTTTTAAAATTTTCCTTCTCAGTTTTAGTTTGCTGTCACTATTTTTAAATTTTTCCTGTCTTTCCTGTACCCTGTCACTCTTTAAAATTTTCTTTCTATGTCTTTGTTTATCCAGTTGTCTATCGCTATTTTTTAATTCTTTGCTGTCTTGTACCCATCACTTTTTACATTTCACTTCTATGTCTACTTTTATGAAGCTGCACATCACTGGTTTTTTAATTCTTTCCTCTCTGATCTGCACCATGTTGCATTTTAAATTTAATTTTCTATCTGTCTCTCTTTTTAACCCATTACTTTTGAAATTCTCTACTTTATCCCACTTGCTACATTTATTTTTGCATTATTTTTCTTTTCTTAGTGCCATTGTTTTTCAGATTTTCATTCTACGCCTCCATTTTAGTTTACCATTGCTATTTTTTTCCCTATTTGTGTAATCTCTGTTGCTTTTAAAATTTTCTTGCTACTTTTATCCCGTTTGCTGTCTTTTTTTTTTTTTAAACTATTTCTAGTCTTTCCTTAGTGCCCTGGATTTTTAAATTTCCTGTCGATGTCTGCATTTTATTTTGCTATCGCTATTTTTTAGTTCTTTCCTCTCTTAATACTTTGGCTTTTAAAGTTTTCTACTTCTATATCATTTGCAGTCATTATTTTTTAATTATGTTTTCTTGTTTTTACTTAGTGCTATCGCTTTTAAAAGTCCTTCCTACATCTCTATTTTAGTTCAGTGTAGCTGCTTTTTAATTTTCTCCTTATTTCCTTAATCCTGTTTGCTTCTAAAATTTTGTGTCTACTTTTATTCCATTTGCTGTCTTTATTGTTACTTATTTATTGTCTCTTCTTTGTGCTGTTGCTTTTTAAATTTTCTTTCTACATCTGTTTTGGTTTGCTGTCCCAATTAAATTTTTTCTTTATTTCCCTAATGCCCATTGCTTTTAAAATGTCCTTTCTATGCCTAATTTATTCCCTGTACTGTTTTTCTAAGTTATTTCTTGTGTTTCCTTAGTGCCCTTGCTTTTAGATTTTCTTTCTACAACTCTGTTTCATTTTGCTGTTGATACTTTTTAACTTTTTCCTTTACTTCCATAATGCTATTGCTTTTTAAGTGTTCTTTCCTACTTTTATCCCATTCGCTGTCTTTGTTTTTTAATTATTTCTTGTATTTCCTTAGTGCCCTTGCTTTTTAACATTTGTTGTCTATGTCTGTGTTTGTTTGTTGTTGCTTTTTTTACTTATTTCCTCTCTTACTCCCTTGGGTTTTAAAACTTTCTACTTTCATCTCATTTGCTGTCTTTATTCTAAAATTTTTTTCTTTTCCCTTAGTGCCATCGCTTCTTAGGTTTTCTTTCTATGACTGTTTTAGTTTGCTGTCTTTTCTTTTAATAATTTCTCATATTTCCTCAGTGCCGTTGCTTTATAAATTTTCTTTCTACATCTCCATTTTAGTTTGTTGTTGCTATTTTTTTTTCCTTATTTCCTTAATCACCATTGCTTTTAAGATTTTCTCTCTACTTTTACCCCATTTGCTGTCTTTATTTTTTAACAATTTCTCATTTTTCCTTATTGCCCTTGCTTTTTATATTTTCTTTGTCACTGTGATTTCACCATGACTTACTGGAGCCACACTCATCTTGCGGTAGGAACACCTGCCTGGCAATGGCTGAAGAAATCTGCTAGACAGCTCTGACATAGTTTTCTTAAATTGTTCCAAAGCAGAATCGGCAGGACTATGAACATCCTTGTCTCTGGTTTTCCTAGAGAGAAGGAAACAGCCTGATAGTCACTCTTCCTTCCTACTCCATCTGGAATCTCGTCCTTTCTTGACCAAACATCCCCACGTGCATCAGAAGCCACCCTTCATACCAGTTTTCACAGCTGTTCAGAACATGTAAGCTTGGATAACCTTTTAGGTGTTCCTGTAAGAAAATACTGCTCGTTCCTCTTGTACGTCCTCTTTGGCCCCACACAAACCTCAACATTCGCCACCCTTAGTGGGATCTGAAGAAGGGAACTAGCATTATAGTGGAAGCCATTTTCACAGAGGGAAATCTAAGCAAAACCACAAAGAAATGTGCAAATTTTGTCTAGGCCTCTTTTTTTATCTGTTTCTTTTGCTAGATAGGCTCTAGGTTAGCAAACAAGGACAAACAAATATGACAGCTTTAGCTTGATCATTGACCCTGCTAATGACAGCTGAACTTAGGGCATCACAAAAATTGCCATTGTGTTACATGCGCTGCACTTAGTACTTCTTTTTTGCAGCAGTAGCTGAGGATCAAAGATCACCATGTTAGTTACCAGCAGTACAATTACACTGTGAAGACGTACCAAATGTACCCTGTAAATTATCTCACACTATGTATCACTGTCATTTATTAGGCTGAGGAAATGGAACTTGCTCAATAATATACAATCTGAGGGCAAAAGTCTCTTGTATACTGTGTCTGCATGTTATCATTTTCAGAAGGACACACATCGTTTTGCTTGTGATTTTAACATTTCTCAGCTCCCTCCTCCGCACTTACAGAGTTCACAAATGTGCACCTGAAATGATGATGTCATAGCAGACAGCTATTTTCATCTTTCCTCTCAGCTAATTATGGACACTGTTCATAAGACTCTTCCTCCTCATCACTTAATAACATGACAGATGACCTTAAACACTCTGGCACTATGCTTTTGAGCACCTTTGCATGTCTGCCTAGCTAGGTCACACATGAGACTGTACACACATATTCTTCCTCTGGTTCTGCTTTCTAGCTAATTCTGCTCATATGGAACCAGTGTAAATCCACTGAGAATAAGTAAAAAGTATCTATGTAGCATTTTGTTAATATAAGACACCTACCTATCAGTATAATTAATTATATTTACTGTGCCTCTAAGCTGAGAAACAGCACTGATGGGGAAATTGCTAATGTAACAAGAATGGACTTGAAGGAGCCTGTGTACTGAACAAAGACAGCTCTTAAGGAAAAAGACATCTTCTGCTGAAGAGGATGTTTCTCTTTTGAATGTCCGCAAATTCCCTTCTTGATGTTTCCCAATAATAATGTTATAAAGCAAGGCTAGTGTTGTCACCAATCCATAAACTGAGATTTGTTTGGAGCCCAGTCCTGTGAATCTCTGCCCTGTATGCAAAGTTACCTGAGTACTGTCGTGAAAGTCAACTGGAATGCTTGCCTGAAGAATACCATTCCAATTCTGAAGCACTTGTAGGGTTGGGCTTTTAGGTTAATTCAATTTTTTTTGTATTTAAAGTTATTTAATAATGAAAAAATTGTAATAAATATTTTTTTAATGTGTGCAATACAGTTACAAGATCCACTATCAATTGTAGGAAAAAAAGAACAACCCCAAACAATTTTGCATAGCTGGAGTTGATAATATTTTTTGCTACTAATGGAACAAAAAAGTGGGTGAGAGAAATAGGTATACTGTGAAGATGTCATAAAAGTGCAACTTTGTACATTTTTCTGTGCTGCTATAGTTATTTATACAGCTTATATATGTGCCTAAAATTGCCAGAAATATTATTTTATGCCTTGATATACTATGAATTTCCTTTCAGTTGTAGAACACAGAAAAGAATATGTGTAAGCTTTGAGTTTATATTATGTATTGTATACAGTTATTTATGCTTTGACTTTGCAAGCAAAAAGTTAAATACTAGACTTAGCCATGTTCCTCAGCCTGGGATTTAATATATGGGCTAGAGGGATGAGGACAATAACCATCTGATTACTGTATTAGCATCTCCTCCCAACGCCACAAATCAGAGAAACATGTCTGACATTTGGAGCTATGGCCTACTGCAGCCACAGCTTCGCATGACATGTGCTTACATTTATTCAGATTTCTTTCAGTACTTCAGAGATGCAGTTTGTGTGAATAAAATGCAATATAGAATGACCACCATGCGGGAGTTTGAAATGGACAAACGCAAGACGATCAATATGATCAAGCGAATGCCATTTATTGCATACAACAATACTCCTTTTATATGATTTCTATGTGTCCACGCGC
>JAVJGG010000094.1:38801101-38868862 GCA_035590195.1 Aviceda cuculoides
ATTATCGTTATTAGTTTCTTCTTTTCTGTTCTATTAAACCATTCTTATCTCAACCCATGAGTTTTACTTCTTTTACCAATTTCCTCCCCCATCCCACTGGGGGGGGAGGGAAGTGAGTGAGCAGCTGCGTGATGCTTAGTTGCTGGCTGGGGTTAAACCACAACAACCCAATCCCCAAAATCCACCCTCTAATACTCCCCCAGCGTACTCTGTCCCTCAGGCTGAAGTCAGCATGGAGCTGCTATCTTTGTAGTCGACCACAGCGAAGCCTTAAACTTCAGCACTCCTAGGCTAGGGAATTATCAAAATCTAGATCTGAGTGCATCCATATGGACCTTAAAGCTCTAGGTCATCCTGCAGCAATGGTGGATTTTTTGGCCATAAGCCTAATGCAGTAGGCTGTTTCAAAAAGCCAGTCTTGGAGAGGAGAGAAATGATAACCAAAGCAGTAAAACTCCCGAGCAACCTGACTGCTGGGGAGAGAAGGGGTTTGGGCACGTGTGGCAATGGATATCCAGCATGGCTGGGGAGGAGTGAGGAAGGAGGAGTGAGAGAGAGGAGGCATGTGAGTGAGCCAGGGAGAAAGTGGGGGTATGTGGGTTATCAGTGATCAGGTGGACCACGATGTGGCAGAGAGCCCACAAAAAGCAGCTGAGGACATGAAAGCACAAGAAGAACCAGGACAGGGCTTGCTGCTCTTGCAATTAGATGTTTTCCTACCCAAACAGATCAAAGGTGCCACGCAGGAGGCAAGGGGAGGGACAGATAACACTTACATTACTTCTGGCCAGATGGGGAGCTCCACTACCCAAAATCTGAAGTCCAGAAATGACAACAACCTTCAAAGCTTGTGCCCAACAAGCCTCAAATGAACTAGAGGCCCTAAGGCCACAGCCTCTACAGCTGTGACCCCCCACTGTCACCGCATCAGGGTCAGGGCTGCCTCTGTCCCCGAGGGCACCAGTTCCAGAGGTAGCCTTTGGATAAGGTCTGATGCCGAGCATCCCTCGGCAAGCGTTGGCACAAGCGTCACAGGCTCGGGATGCTGAAACTGAAGTCTTACAGCTGCAGGTTTACTTCACCTCTAGATCTACAACAATTTGTGATAAATCACTTCTCCTGACAGCACTGCTTCTGCTCTCAGGCCACTTTAATATTGCAGAGCTATTCCTAGGTTGTGCCAGATTATGGGGAGATTTCAGCGTGTAAAAATTCATAATTTTTCATCTGAATTACCCCAAGCTGCCAGCAAACAGAAACACTGCCTAAGAGAAACTAGTTGTGAGAATTGTTTTAACGCAATGTTGGGTGTTTTGTATGTGGTGCCAACTCCTTTTGCAATAAATCAGTGTTCCCCGGCACATGCCTCTTGGGAGATATAAAATCACCTGAGAAAAAGTGTTCTGGCCATATGCCTACGCTATAATTCTTTCCAAGGGAACATCACCACCCACGTGTGAGACACACAGGATGAGATGCTGCTCCCTATCAGCTGCTGGGTTTGGTCGATGCCGACCCCGAAGAGGTGCCTCTGCAGAAATGGTTAACAACAACACTTTCATAGTGCTCATAAAAGTGATGAGTTAAACCTGTTAAATAGCATGGAAAGCGAATCAGCGATTTTAGTGGGTTTCATGTTAGTACACTGGAGGCATTTTGTACTCGAAGACCCCCTTCATTCCTGGAAGATGAGTTGTCTGTCCTATGGCAGCACACTGGGAGAATGCAGAAGGAGCAGCCCAGGGAAAGTAAACTTAATTAAGCATTTAATTTTAGTATTGGCATTTACACAGTTCATTGCTTAGCTGGCTGCACAGACTCTTTCAACTACTTTAAGGTATAAAATGATGCAAATCTGAGATGTTCTTTGTCAAGACCAACCCTGTGACAGCTATATTGCTGGAATGAAGTGGGCATTCCAGTGACACCACTATTTCACAGGTTGTAGGATCAAAAGGTGGACAGAGGAGGGTCTGATCCTGAATACTATTCTTACTCTTGCAACTCTTTTTTTTTTAATTGTTTACTGGGACTATTCACATGAAAACTTACTCACGGGGGTTAAAATATTCTACCAGCTCCCTTTCCTCACTACATCTTTATCTTCTGACTATATCATTTATAAGGTCAGCTTTTGTGAAATATTGCTCAACTGAATGATGTTATCTTCTGTGGCCAAGCAGGTGATTTAAAACCAAGAGAGTTGTGATTTAGCAAGATCTGGCCTTTGGTTTTTGTGGGAACATGTCGTCTTGAGTCATAAATCCCCTTTTGTTGAGGAGAAAAATTATTTTTAAAACTGTGCATTCTTAAAGCCAGATCCAGTGTCACATTAGCTTATGTCATCTAAAACCCTGCTTTTAGAAGCATGGTTCATATGGTAGTCAGACTACCCTGTTACGAAAGTAAAGCTTCTAAGAGTTTGGTTTTCCTTTCCGGTCCTTTTCTGCTGGCTAAGAAAAGAAACATCTGTTGAGTCCCAGCCTTTTTAACCCTCCAGAATTGTAAGTGTCACTGCAAAAGGTTTTACAATTGATTGTTTCCTTATTCCCTTCTGAATTTCAAAGTTAAGAATGAGAAATTAGTTAAGAAGAGAAAGTAATTCTTTCTTTTAATGCTTTCCTTTGCAACTCAAGAAACTGATACCCGAAGTTTCCTTTCCATCTATGACGATACCAAAGAGAAGTGTAAGATGTTAATTACGGGGGAAAAAGCAACCCTCTATTAGAAAGACTTAAGTGAGACTAAAACGTAGCCTCAAGTGACTGCACAGTAAAAAGGCAGAAATCATTTGTTGGTTTGGTTTTTTTTAATATTGTGCCCTCCAGCACTCACAGGACACCTCAGGGAACTTGCCATTCCTCTAACTACTCCACCTCATGACTTCCACCGCTGCAGCAGCTCTGAGCACATGCAGGACATATGCAGCATGGCTGAAAATAGGCGAGAGGTGCATGCCAAGTCATTTCGGCACACCTGAACGCCCAGCTGAGCATCCTTTGTAGCGCACCACAGCGCGAAATGGCCCATTTGTCCTCCTTGCCGACGTTGCGGCAAGGTGTGAAATCCTAAAGAGGGAAGGCAGTTTTCTCATTTGCCTTCGGGAGTTGGTGGCGAGCCAGAAGAGCAGCAGAGTGCTGTAAAATCTTTACTTGGGAAGCCCGAGATGAAGCAAGGTGCAACTCGGGAGGAGCGATGACGATCAGCCACGAAGCTCAGCACGATCCATGCGAGGCACAGCAGCGCTTCCTCTTCGTGAGATCTTATCCCAGCCCCAAAAGCTGACACAGATCCTGCCCCATATGGATTTCTTCCTTCCATCTAAGCTAATTTTCTTAGTCTGTGCCACTCGTTCTCTGCGGGAAGACATCACAGCCCATAAAGGGAATTTTTTGTGGATTTGTGGAAGATAAGGACTTGCGGAGTGGCCAACCACCACATTGTTGTGGTGGGGAGTCCTGGGGAATTAGGAAGAGTGGGAGAGCAGCACGGAGAATCTGCTTCTCCTTTCTTCACTCCCATGTTGGTCTCTGAAAGGCAGCACAAGGAAAAAATATGGCATGATTTTCAGGCCAAGCATGCATATGTGAGATTCATGCTCTAGCCATAAATAAAATTCCAGGCATTAAAGCAAATGGAAGTGGCATTTTGTAAGATTTAAGGATCCAATTCAATGGTGGGTATGAAACTTATTGTGGGTATTTCAAGGGATGTTTGCAGAAATTGTTATGGGAAAATCTTGCATGTGGTTGGAGTTACCCAAGGAATGGATTCTGCTTAAAAATAAAATCAGTCATGGGTGTGGTGGAAACAAATTCTTTGTTGCAATAACTGACCAAGATTCAGAATTTGCTGCCCTTTCACAACTGCAGTTGCATGAAGTTACCACAAAAAGTCTTCTTTTATAAGGAGGTTATGAGCAAAGAGCAGGGTTGACTTTTCTCAGCAGCTTCCATGGAAGGTGGCACTGGGGAGGGTGACAGAGTTTATTCTTCGATTACAGTGGCTTTGTGCTGCTATAAGATGTGTTTCAGTGGAGTTATTCAGAGCTACATTTGTAACACAATATCACACTCATTTTGAGGGGATAAATGCATTCTTTGAAGTTATTTTAGGTAGCAAGGAATGGGCTGGACTGTCTTAAATAACTCCTTGCCTGTAATTATGAGGTAAGAGTTGCTGCATACAATGTAAGGAAAACCTCGTGATGACAGGATGGAAAGTATGCCTTTTAACCGAGGCAGAGATGCTCATACCTTTCTTTGAGCATATACCCTCTCAGGCACAACTCTTGCATGCCATGTATGCATTTGCATTGCTGCCTGAGCACAGGACAATGTGCTTTTCTGATCAGATATGAAGATTGAATCCATTATACATTCCCTGCCAGACTGCCAGATTGCAAGGAAAGCCCGATTACAGTATTTCTTGGCTCATGGTCCATAAAAGCTGAAGCAGAGGGATGATGCTGGTGAATATAAGATGCCAAGTGAGAGCAGGCCTGGCTTTGCCTGACTTTCCCTGCCTTGCACAGCACCAGCGTGGCTCCGCAGGGCATCCCCATCGCCTCAGGGAAGGCTCGACCGGGTGGGCACTGGTCCACCACTCACCCCAACTCTGGAATGGAAGAGAAAGGAGATGTCCTAGAAAACCCAAATGCAAAAGCAGAAAAGAGTGAGCTAGATTAGATCCAGCAGAATAACATAACAGGGTGTTAATGAAAAAGGGATTTCAACCATTTGATCACCCATAAGTCTATCTGAAGAACTGCAGAACAGTTATTAATACACCAATCAAAAAATGTAGAAAAATGCAATAATTTGGGAGCAAAACTGTGTGAGGAACTAGTTGTAAATGGTATTTGATGGCTCTGTTACATAAATTGTGCTTTGGTGATGAGGATAGGACATCAAACTTCACCTAGGTATTCAATGACAGCATTGAACTGAACATTGCACAGGGTTGGCAAACATACCAGGGACTGGAAAACAGGAAAACTGACATTGCTTTCTGATTCTGCCACTGACCTGGTAATGGATTTTGCAAAAATAATTTAAACTTTCTGGCTTGTTTCTCTCTACTGAAAGTAAAAGTAACTTTTTTTTAATAAAATGTTTTGAAATCTAATAGTAAATATATTACATAAAGAGTAAATAGTTTATTATCATATTATCGTATCAGATAGTCTGTCCCATTTACATGCTACAAATGTTATACAGAGAAGTATTTACAACCCATATAAATCCATGAAAAGTTAGTCCATAAATAAAGTACTATGAAACACACGAGCATTAAAAGAACAAAATTCCCTGGAATAGCTAAGCTTTGTGCTAGTACAGGTTAAAAAAAAAGTTTTAGCTTTAAATCTTATAAAACAGTAATTGTGCATAGAAAGCAAATCAGGCCTTCCATGCTGTATGGCTGCAGGTTTTAGCAGTTAACCATAACTGTATGTTGAATATATGTGTTTTTCATTATTGGCTAATATATTGTTAAACATAAGCATACCCAAATGTACACGTGCATTACATTACATCTGTACAAGGAAACTCTTCCCACAGCAAGCACCACTTTCCAAATCCCCAGTAATGACTACTCTAAAGAGCAATTGCTTGGAGCGCTCCTCATGTGTGTTATGGGACGCACATTAAAGTCTGGGATCAAATGCTGCTGGTTTTTTACTTGTGATTACAAAATTCCTCAGAGCATTAGCAAGCACAGCCAAGCAGAACCTACGGCACTGCAATTCTATAACCCATTTGATGTAAATTAGACAGCCCTAAGGATAAACGCCTGTCCTGACTGGTCAAAAAAAGATAACTGATTTTAAATAGTACAATAGTAATTAGCAAGGCTAACAAGTGTTTCCATGTGGGATATCAGTAAGCATAGGAAAGCATTACATGGGGTGGAAAACAAGGACAGCAGAGCTCTGCAAAGTCGGGACAGTGTAAACATCCATGGTGGCAGTGGGATATAAACCAGAGCAGCAGAGTTCAAGAGTTAATATCACATGAAAGAGTAGGGGAACTAAGCCAGAGAAACAAGTTCTCTTCCTTCTTTTGAAAACTTAGATTTTGCTGCTGCTAATGCTGATGCTCAACCCAACTGATGTTACCCAAAAAGGTGGTCAATGCCCCATTCCTGGGAACATTCCAGGTGAGGTTGGATGGGGCTCTGAGCAACCTGATCTATTTGAAGATGTCCTTGTTCATTGCAGGGCGGGGGTGGACAAGATGACCTTTAAGGGTCCCTTCCAACCCAACCCATTCTATGATTCTGTGAACCAAGACATTGAGGAGACTGAATTTTCCATTAAGCTTCTCTGCTCTTCCTCTTCTCCACATATGCTTGGCTATTTCAAGGTCAGGTCAGACCTGGAATGTGAGCGTAACTTGTGCTACCAGAACATCTGCTATGGCATGTTTCCAGCCCATCCTGGAACAAGAAATATCTGAATCATGTGAGAAAACTGATTCTCACAAAATCTTTAGGCAAAATTTGCAGATAATCTTAGATAAGCATGATAGCTACAGCTGAGATAAAAGAGACAGGTCCTCAGCTGCATCACCTGGCATCCTTCCACTGAAGTAAATGGAGTTCTGCTGACCTGGCTCCGTATCTGGGGAGGGTTGCCAACAGCCAAACTGACATGAAATAACACTGTTAGAAAGGATGGGAGAAAAAATTCTGTTAGATTGTATAAAAAATTGTGGGTTTGGGGTTTCTCAACCTTGTGCAATTCATGGGGTAAGTCAAAGGGAAGCACTGCCCATGTTTCTGGGACACAGAGAAGACACACTTGGCCAAAGTCCTCAGCCAGGACCAGAGGCACTGAACCCCGGCGCATCTCACCTGGATGGGCTACTGGCACCCTCCGGCCAGCTCTCCCAGCCCACCCTGCCTTGCAACCCCTTCCACCCTCCGCAAGCAGGAGTGACAGACAGCTTGCACACACGCATGAGGAAACGAGCATCTGCTTATTTATAGAACTACTTTAGCAGAATGAAATAAACAGCATGAGCAAGCTTGCAAAGAACTGACAGTGTTAGCGTATAATCTCTCATATTTTTAAGTCAGCATGTTCACATCGATTTGCGGAGTATGTGCATGTGGAAAGAGCTCTTAGTTACTCCCTGGTTTCTACAGGGCAAAGATGGGGCTTTCTGCTGTGTTGCCAAAAATTCCCACTTGGACAACAAGGCACAGTCCAGAGAGGTACAGGCTGCTGGATTTTACCCCCTTCTCAGACATTTTTGAAAATCTATCACTATGGGCACTGGGAGATAAAATGCAACAAAAAAGGCTCCAATTCTGGTAGCCTAAAATTTTTCCACATCCCTCCAGTGTCTTCTGATGGGTTTAGGTTTCAAATGGGAATGAGCCACAGGTAAATTCCAGGTAAAGGGACTAGAGGTCATCTGCACTTGAGCATCAGCATCACTCCTGACAGCTGCAGTTTGTTAATTCCCTACAGATCAGGAGTCAAAGGCTTGCACATTGTCAGCACTGGGAAAACACACAGCAAAGAAATTTTGGCAAAATTATGTTATCAGAACTTTTGTCAAATGCAGTGGAGACTAAGCCTGATTTGAGACTGAAGAGTTTCATACTGTCCTTGCAAATGGGACAAAAAAATTATCCTGCAGGTAATTCTTAGTTTTGGGCTGCAGCACCTACTCCAGCATAGGCATTGATGAGGAAAGGGCAAATTTCTTAAGCAGAATACTTGGTTATGCACTTTTGGATTAAATCCTGATTGTTATAAAGCCAGCAGGAGTTATCCCAATGGCTTTCAGGTTTGCCATGCTTCTGAGCTTGAAGTACATTGCTGTCAGAGTCAGAGCTGGGTTCAGGGAGAAGGGGAAAAAAAAAAAAGCTATATGTGTAAAAAATCCTTCCTGTCATTTATTTTTAATCCCAGATAGTTTATCGTATTTCAACAATTATTTATATTTGATAGCAACTCTCTTCACAGATGCCTGTGCCCACATTACAATTACATCTACACCTCACCCCTTTGACATGATTACTGTTTCTGGTAGAGTCTGCAGCAAATCAGACCTGGTCCTGAACAGCTCATTCTGTTAGCTTGATGAAATCAAGAAAAAATGTAGCTCTTGTTTATTGAGGAAACAAAGCTGCTTCCATAAATAAGCAGGAGGCACAAAAGAGAAGCAAAGATGAAATAGCACTCTGAGGGAGGCATTCCAATCATTTTAGAAGGATTTCAGTGCAAAAAGACAACAGGAAAAGAGCTTCCTTCTGTAAAAAGAAAGATCTTATGGTTTTAGCATACTCAAACTTCAAATCCCACTGGAGGAAGAAATATTAGAGGCAATCTCAGCTTTAAACTATGGTAAGGAGCCAGCCTCCTTTCCATGGGTATGGATTTGTTCCCAAGAGAATTATATCTAAAAATAGGAAAAAGGGACACAGAAATTGCTGGGGCAAAAACTCATTTCTGAAACCACTCACAGCTCTCTGTTGCCGTACAACACTAATGCTCGGCAATCCCTGAGCGACACAGAGACACAGGACCATATTCACCGTCTTCGCCAGGTGACATCGGATTCTCCAGCCGGATCAGGTTAGATCAGGAGTACAAAGAGATGGGACAATCAGCGGCCGTCCAGGGTGGAAGGTTCCTCTGCACCAACACGTGTGGCCGAGAGTGCACGGGCTGTGGCTGCTCTTACAGGGCTCTCAAGGTGCGTTCCGATGATTTGTTGGACCTCTCCTTTCTCCTCTGGTGATGACTAAAGAGAAAAAAGACCCCAACGCCAAAACACAACTGCAACATGATAAAGCAGAAAAACAAATGCTAAAAATATTCCAGGATGATCCTTGGGGGTTCTGCACTTGGCTGCTCTCTGACATTGGCCTCCTACACAACCCTGGGAGGTCACTCAGCCTACGTGTCCCTCTTGCCTTTTCTGTGATTAGCCAAGATGCAATTTCCCTGATTCTGGGATGAGCACTTAGCAGAACTGATGGAAAGTAAAGCTGGCAAGGGTGATGGAGATGCAAGTAACCTTCACCTGCTTACCTATGGCTCCCTTTTTTCCCCCCCCTCTCATTAGCATCTCACACACCTTACCATCAGAAACACCATCCTGACAATAAACAGACCACAGTCACCCATTCTGGTCACATCCCTGCTGCATTTTGATCAGTGAAACACAGGAATGCTTTCATGTTTGTCCAAGCTGACTGGTGAAAAAAATAATTAATAATAATGAAGGCCTGCATTTTCAGTATGCAGAGCAATGTGTCCAGAGACATTTACAAGCAAAATTACATCAACAGAGCAGCACACAAGAAAATTCTCAGTTCATGTGACTAAAGCCCGTAAGCATAGCCACGTTGGTGTACATCAGGGACTCAAGCACCTACCCGGGTTATAGAAATCAGCTCCTAGGCACCCAGTGGATTTTTGTGACGAACTGCATCACAGCTCTGTAGTTAAGAAAGATTAAATTTCATCGAGAGTATTGTTATAGGTCTCACTTTAATATCATTTGCAAATGTTCCAATAAAATCCTCAGCCTTTCGGCAACTCTTGCTCATAATCCCATATCATTGATTAGTTTAAGCAAGCTACAAATGGCAAGCTGTCCGACTCTGCTTGTTAATGCAGGCATCTTCTCTCATCTGCTATCTCTTTAGAACAACAATGAATGCAGCATCCTTACGCTTGCCAAATGCACTTTAAGCTTATGAAATACTAGCTTTATGTCAAAAATAGGCTTTTTGCAGGAGCAGAATTGGTAGTCTGACAAAAACAGAAGGCGGTTGCAGCATATCTAGAAAAGATGCAGCTTAGCCCCAAAATTCAGATCTAACTTCTTTTCAAAGGGTTTGGAAGGAGAATTTTGGCTGAGCCATGGGCACAGCAAGAGAACTGATTGTGAACTTCAGACTGAAGAGAACCAGTCATGAATGTGGCTCTCAAAAGTCAGGGTTTCATCAACCAGACCCATTGCTGGCGTTTCCCAGTCTTACAAGAAGAAAGCTCCCTGATGACACACCAAGGTGTAGGCAAGGAGCCTGGGCTGTGTCTGCAGTCAGTCTCCGTTTCCTACAGAGGGTCCATCACCCCTAAAGACATTAGAAACAGGCCCAAAGGCAAAGGGAAGCGAGGGGAATACTAAATCCTTGGGCAGCTGCCGGGGAAAGCCGCTGCCAGCATTTACTGCCATTAGCCAAATGCATCACGGTTGGCCCCGTCCCTGCCTGGCTCCCCAGTGACGGGGGCTTTATTACTCTTCAGGCTCCATCCACTACCATTATTGCAACAAAATGAAATGTAATCACATTTACATAGGATTTTCAACCATCAGTAAGAAACGTTCAGTCTCTGATTGCAGACAACAGCTCCCTCCCAGTCTCCCAGCCCACCTTCCAGCCCACAGCTGACTGGCACATCCTGCCCTTTGTCTACAGTCGTTCACAGAAAACTTCAAAGAAATCCTTCTTAAAAGCTCCTCCTGACTATCCTGCCCTGCTGCTCTCCCAGGGGGGCACAGGATAACAGCAATTGAAGAAGGTTTGCTTCCTTTATACTGTATGGCTGATCACCGCAACACCATTAATCACCAGTTTAGGTACCATGAGGCACTGGACTAGTGCAGCAGTACAGATTGAGGATTTGTGGCTTCAGTCAGTAGTACAAATATTGCAGAAGGAATTACAGCAGCTCCAGGGTGATTGCAGGCCTTTCTTCAGGTGCTGAAAGCATTTATAGACTTCTTCCCTCAACACTGTGTTATGAATGACTGTGCATAGTTAGGCTAACGGTTGGAAAAAAATCCAATACCTGCTAAAGTCCTGAGTTAAGGATGGGGCAAAAGGTCTTGTCTACAAGCTTTGTGCCAAGGCGTGACTTGGGTTGCACGCATGTATTGCTTTTACTCTTTCCTTTCCCTCCTTGTGTATATCTTATCAGGAGGACCAAAGCAAGAGTATTTTTTTTTTTAAACCCTAACACTTAAGAAACACCCGTACTGCAACAAAGCAGATTTGAGGCGCTTTCACAAGTTTAACCACTTTTATAGATGACCTGTGGGATAAGAAATGCTTCACTCGGCCTTGCTTTTTACCGGTCCCCACACCACCAGGCTCTCTGCAAGGTCTTCCATGGGTGGTGACCGCCCCGTGTCACGTTCATCCCCATCAGAGAGGCTAACACTGGGGTTGCGCATAGAGGTAGCTCTGCTTCACAGTTTGTTTTCTCAAGTGGTGAATGCTCTCTTTCATAAACAGCCTTGTAGATTTGCTGACCTTTTTATGTACTATGCTAATAGATCACACGTTCACTAACCCCCTCAGAAGATCAAGCAATAAAATCTTATTTTCTCAGGAAATGGTATCGCTTGCGTATCTTAATGAAAATGCTGTGGTTTGTTGTTTTACGCTGCACTGGAAGTAGCGAGATCAAAGAATTAACACAAGATTCAAGATTAGATCTAGCTTTGTAAGCAAGCAATGTAGTCTTTGTCTTTGATATGCAAACAAAGAATCATTAAATAAATTTGATAGTATCAAGCTAGTAAGAGGCTTCAAATACAAGTTGAGCAACCACTAGATAGCTGGAGACAAGCATTTCGACAAAGCAACATTTAAAAGATAAATAAATACCAGCTTAAAAAGTTGGAATTAATTCAAACACAGATCATAAAGTCTCAGCAATTGTGTGCGTCAGTATTTTGTCTCCAAACACACTACTTCAGGAAAATGTGGAAGTAAAGGTGAACCTGATGAAATTATTTTTCATATCAGCAACAAGTTTTATGGCTGCAGAACTCTTAGTATTGTGCATGGACAGCACTCAACTCCATTGGCTTCATCTTTAACAGAGGAAAAGCTTTAAGACAAGCTTTTGAGGTGGTCTAGACAGCATGTGTCAGCTTTCATTTTTTTAACCCCTATTAGCCTTCTGGAAGACATCTATAGAATACCATGAGCTCAGCTGATCTAGATACCTAGGAAATATGATTTGTTGTACAAAAAGTAAAAATGTAACTACTGATCAGTGGCTGCAGCATGTAAGGGGAAAAAGGAAATCTCTGCCTCAGTTTCTCTATCAGTGAATGAATAAAAGCTGCTTTGAGCGCCGAGTAAAATCTGCTTTTTCATTTTTTAATATTAACGTTAGCCATGGACAAAAGCAAGATTGCCTGAAGAACTCATGCAAGTAACTAGCTGCAGTGTGCTGGAGCCAGGGATGTCTTCTTCTGAACGCCTCCCCCCAAAAGCACTGCCACACCACAGCTGGAGCAGGGTCACGGGGGCCCACAGACCTGCGTCCCAAGAGCAAAGCCACATCTCCTGGTAGAGTTTGCACTCCAAAGGTGGGAATCCCCAGGCAACACCACATGGCACAGTGCCCAGACAGCAAAACGAGCTTCTGGAAGAGCTCCGGAAAGGGACACCCACCTGGGAAGCCATCAAGTTAAAAATCCTCTCCCACTCTTGGTGTTACTAACAACTTTGCAGCCCCTCCGGAGCAGCTTCCCAAAGCAACTGGCAGCTCTCCAGACTGGGGACCTTCTCTGAACACTCATCGCGGAGGCCGAGGCAAGCTTCCCCACACAGGCTGGTGTTCAGCCTTGAGATGTGCTAGGCTTTTGTTGCATTTATTTAGCATCCCAGGGGCTTTCCCCGGGCAGCTGCCAGGTACAAGGCTTAGTGGTTTAAAGAGGCAATAGGGGCACCTTATACCCACTCAAAGGGGGCTTTTTTCAGGGCAGTCACAACAAATCAGAAGAGTTTTAGATTAAGTCTCTGGAATAAAAGAAGTGTTCAGACTATCGCAGCCGCACAAACTGGCATGCAGATGAGACTGTAATCTATGGAGGTTTTTTATTTTTAAAGACACAAATGAGCTTTTATTGTTTCAAAAGGGAGACATGGAGAAGAGGGAGACTGTCACCATGATGTGGTAACCCATTCTGCTCCTAGCTTTTTTTATGCAAAAGCCCCCAGAGCTCAGCTGATAATTTGCATTAAAGCTGTACCTGCCTCTGCAGCCAGACCCTGCACAAAACAGAACAGAAAAGCGGAGTTCATCCCAGGCCAGCGGTGACAGAATGTGCAACTATTCCCCCAGTTCAACGCAGTGAGAGGCTGGGGATGTTACAAACTCCAAGGACAAACAGAAGCAAAGCGCAAATACAGAAAAAGCAAGCCTGGGGTAACTCCCCCCTCCAATACCAAGCACTGCAGGAACCATCAAGTGCTGTTTTCCCTGGGAAGACTGAGGTAGCAGTATTTCTTGCCTTTTTAATACAGCTCTTTATTGCACACAGTGCTTAGGAGCCTCGACTGCTCCTTCTGCACAGCCGGAGAAAAACCACATATTGGCGCACGAATACGTGTTGCGAGTGGCCCACGAGCAGCAGTCAAAACCCTGTACACCACACCAGTGTCTTTGCCACCACTTTGCGTTTAATGAGCTTTAGAAAAACATCGGTGGCAGAACTAAGGCAGATAATTAATCAAACTCAACTACAGCAAAATATACATACACACACTTAGTGCAATAAGTTATAAGAAAGCCTACATCCTCCTTTTAATGTCCATCACTGGTCCAGAATTGATGTTCGTGCCAACAGCATTAATTACCCTCACTTTTATTTCTCACAGGGAAAAGGCAGGCATGCTTCAGAACCACTGAAACCCTGCAGTCCTCTTATTACAGCACACTTCTTAAGCCCAGGAAAACCCGTGATAATCAATATTGATTGATCTCTGCTTTTAGTCCCACTGCTGCTTCTAAATCACAAAAAGCACTTCATCAGATAATGCATCTGTTTAAATTTACCAACGAAGAGGTAGCTATGCACAGGCTTCAGGTGCTAGGCATGCAAGAGTGCACCGACGACTCCTAAAATAGATGGGAATAATTAAATGCCTAAAACCACAATGCAAACAGGAGTGCTGACACAGATTCAACTTTGCTGGCTAAACAGCAGGCTGAGGAGCATGGATTAAACACCCTTCGAACAGCTGGACTCCTGCCTGCCCCACCACCCATAGTTGTGAACCAGCTCCCAGCTTTAGGTGCAGAAGCATGGTTGGGCTTCTGGGAGAAGAGGCAGCAGACTTGTCTTCTTGATCTGTTAATTAGCACGTGAGTGATGCGGGTTTAAAAGCCCTTTCTACCTGAGACATGGCATAAAGCCCTCATTTCCCACCTCCCACAAAATATCCCTAAACAAATAAGCCACAGGGATGCTTGAAGCCCACATGTCTGGATAAACTCTTCAGGTGGAAGAAGTGGGAGCACACCAGCTCTCTGAATCCCACCAGGATTTCAGCCACCCATGTATCTGTTCAGCAGCGCAATAGAAGCAATAATAAGCTTAGCAATAGAAACTTAGCTACAAAGCAGAGCTTTGCCACAGAAATAAAGGTAACCACAGGTGAGGAGGACAGGAATTAAGGCCAGCAGGACCCACTGTCATTTCTTTGTGGGCACCCGACCCCAGGTGTTAGTGACACCTCAAACATAAAATCTATCTCAGTCACATACAAACTTGTATATGTATTGCACTTCCAATAACAGATTTTTTTTCTATTGATTTCCATTGAAAACCAGCCTCAGCAACCTACCCAACTTTTGAAAATTATGGGAAAGCTTGATCTATATAGTTTGTGAAGACTGTCAGGCTATCTTGGGAAAAAAAGAAAAAATATTCCAAACATTATCTATGGAAATCCTTTTTCAGTAATGTTACCCCAAATTCTGCTGTTATGTATAATCAAGATGGTAGTCAAATGCACTGAAAAGAGGAGCTCAAATTTATAGCACCCACATGTAATATGGGCTCATGAAAAAGCATTAAATCATTTCTCAGAAAAATAAATAGACTTCTTAACAGCTACACAAGACCATACTTAAACTGTATTTTAATAGCAAAATCTAAGATGGGCTGAAAGAAATTGAAGCCCACCTATTTTCCCTTGGCAGTTACCTCTATTTGATTGTAACTTGAGAAAGATGAATAGCACTTACTTCATCAGGGAACAAATATTTCTCTGGTAGCCATGAAGCTGCCTGTTCTCGGCTGGTCTGCATCCATATATCTTCACTGAAGTCTGTGGAGCCCACCAGTCCACAGTGCTGGGAGCTGCACTTTCAAGGGCATAAACTTGACACTATATAAATATTATATGCTTTTCTTTCTCTTTGTAGCTCAGAATTGATTCATTCTAGAGTACAGGTTCAGGGCTGAGTATAACATAACTCATCTCCAATAGGCATTTTCTCTGTGAATAACACACCAAGCATCCCTACACCCAGTGATGAAGCCTCTAGGAAACTGATAACATGTCTTTTTCTTGCTCATGCCACTACAATCCTGTTTGGGATTTGCCCTCAGACCTTGTCTATTCTAACAAAATAGCTGTACCAATTCCTTGCCCTCTTCTCTCACCGCAGGCTCGGTTTTGTTTTGGTCAGAAATTGTTTGAACTGAAAGCTGCTCTAGTCAAAACACTGAAGCACATAAATACCTCCCTGGGTAATGGTGTACCTGGTTGGAAGAGAATACAAAACCCACAGCTTGCAGTAAGAAAGCCAAATACCCAGCTGCATGTTGGCTGTAGCTATGGGTCCAGCACCAAGAGAGGAAATGGGATTTGATGGCTGAGCCTGAGATAAAGACGCTCTTTTTTCATGGAGACTCAGAGGCAGTGATTTCAGTCTCCAGCCTTGCTCAGGGGCAGAGGATGATCTGCGGTGAGCTGGCTGAGCTATAAACCACAGGAGAGGTGGGAAGCCTGCCAGGGAAACGGGGCAGAGCAGCCACGGTGCAGAGTCACCCTAACAGTGCTGCACATTTTATTTTACACTTCCCACGCAGTGCGGAAGGATCCGAGTCCAATTACGGACGGCTTCTTAACCTGCCTAGTGAAGCATCCCTTGCCTGCCTGTTTCACAATACCAGCCCCTCACCCCAAGATGGCCATCAGAGCTGGCCGCAGCATCCAAGACCTCCATCGGGAAGGGCACCGGGGGAAGGACCTAACCTTTCCATGCTACAAGGAGTCCTGCTAACTTCAGATTTGGTGTAAGCCTCAGCACCAGTAAATCTGCACAATCTGGGTTTGGCCGAAAATCTGGGTTTGACAAGAATACACTTTTAGATACTCCAAAACACAGGTCATCTGCTACAAATCTCTAAAAGAACAGGTAAATCCTCTGATATTTCTAAATAACTGGTTCTACATTTAAAATCTGAAACTTGAAAACTATTGTTTGTCAACCGATCAGCCTAGCTGGCTTAAAAAAAACAAATTAAAAAAAATCACTATTTAAAACAAAGCAGAAGTTAGCTTACCCTACAAGAAGGCAAGTTTCAAACACCAGCAAGATGTCAGTGGAATGACACAACATTGCAAGAGAATTTGAGTCATTCCTTTAATAGCTATCAAATCACATCCGCAGATTCCAATAGCATTCTCCAACAGTATTGCCACACAGAGGGTTTGCTACATCTCATTGGTCTTCCCCTTTTGCAAGCACTTAAACGACATTAGCCTTCTGACTACACCTTCTGTAAGAGCATTTCAAAGCTCAGGTGGTATCCTTAAGGGTGCATTCTGCTGGAAGGTGTTCTTGGCAAAGTGTTTAAATTTCTTCGCCAAGTGCCTGTGTTTCACACTAAAGCAGATTTCAAGAACTCTTCTTTTGTTTTTATTATATTGAGTTGTTCTCAAAGTGACACTCATCAAACATTTTAGTTTTAGATTTCTTTCATTCACCATATTCCTAAAGGATCATTCTGTGTGGACACAACACATAGAAATTCTTTCCTCCAATTACTGTCTTCTTATTGTCTCAGCCAATTTCTTCCAAATCCCCATGAATTTCCTATTCCAGTGTGGCCTAGCACATATGGCAAAATGGATTTAGTGCAGGTTGTGCAAGCTTTCCCCACATGCCACTTACAGACTATTTTACTGCACTGCGTTAGTAGTTCATCTCACTGTGACAGAGCTACTTTCAGCTATAGAAATCACTAGATATAAAAGCAGAATCTGTTCTAACAGCTTCTTAGAAATGTTACACTTAACATTTGCATCACCTACAGGCTTACACCTTGAGCAAGAGGTCTTTCACAAGGGAGTCTGGCCCTGAGCCTCCTTGTAGAGGCAATGGAATAACTGTAACACCCCAGACTCCAGAAGAATGACCTTCTAAGAAGTCATCTGCACCTTCTATTCCCATCCCTTTTCACTCCTATCCCTTCCCTCTCTGAAAGAGTTTCCTCTTTTCCCTGGGAATTTTTCCCTGATCTCTCACAGGTTGCTGGTTTCTGGCATCTACTCTGGTCATCTTCCTCTGCTGGGAAAGAAAACCTCCATCCCAGGGGAGTTCCTGGTCCACAAAGACACCTCCCTCCCTGCTCCTCGTGGGGCTGGCTCTCCTCATACACAACCCAGGAGAAGACCCAGTGACACCAAGCATCACAAGGCACTCATTCCTTGGTTTGCTCTTTCAGATGTCTTTTCTTCCTCTTTATCAAGGAAGAAGGGAGAGGGTGCCAACTAAACGTACTGCTGAAATGAGAGTTTCCTCCTCCATCTTCAGCAATAATGGAAACTCTACACATACTGCCGAACAGCAAAGGTCAGCCTGTTTTTAAAAATGCTAAAGAGTCAGCTGTCATTTTTAATGCATTAAATGGGGTGTGAATTGTAGAAGTTCATCTACAGATGCATGTTCAAGTCCCTATTCTATTGCTACATATATTATAGAGGTCATAGTCCGCAGAATCTTTTCTTTTTCCAGAGTTTGGCTTTGCTTCCTCCCAAGGGATCAATAAAATAACTCAGATTTCCTTTCTATAGTAACTGTGTTGTTGAGAGTATCTTATCCTAGATAGCAAACTGCTGGCACTACATATTATGTTGTCTATAACCTTTAAAAGAACGGCTACTTCATATACTACCTAGAAAACAAGTGCTAATTAAAATGCAATACCAGAAAAATAGCACAACAAACTTCCAGCCGATTGCCACAAAATTTTAAGTGGAGTCTCCTTTTTCCCCTCTCCACACCACTAAGTTCAGAACAAGAACATGCTATCTCAGACCATGGATTTGGGATCACTACTACAGGACTTCAGGCAAAGCTCCCAGTGACACCAGCTCAGTGCACAGAAATAGGGAGAATTTGAAGAAGTCAAGACAGTCTTGTTGATGTTGACCAGTTTGCTGACAGAGCTGTCTTGCAATGGAGGTCTCACATCTTTAACTACAACAGAGAGGCTTCTGCAAGAATGCCTTGATAATATTAGCTTACACCCCTTCTTAGCTTGCCTTGGAGCGTACGCATCAGGCAGCCAGAGAAAGGGGAAAAAGGAGTGCCACAAAGTAAGCCTACTACAGGAGCAGAAATTTACTTTGATCTGTTCCCAAAGATGACTCATGCTCTTTAAAGGAACTTGAAAGTTAAGGTTCTACCCTTTAAAGTCTTCATCTTCTTGCAGCATTAGTCTCATAGTAATTTTCCATGTAAACAGGAAAGTTTTAATTACATAATGGTTACTTCTGCTGTTTTCATAAGAATTCCTTTAATTGGATGCAATGCTGAAAGAAAACTGTTCCTTATCCAAAGATTAGATTATTGAATAACAAGACTTATTGTTCAGAAGAAGTCAAGTAACATTGCAGTACATGCTAATTTACTGTCATAACCCATAGCTCCACATAAAGCTTGTCACACTCCATTGACCCTGGCCAGACTCAGAAAACATGAACAAGCTTGGTGCTCTCTTTATAACATACCTGTACAAACCTGCAGCATAAGGTCTACTTAGGACTGGTCTGAGAGATCAAGGTCCAGTTAGCAACAACAGCCATACCACTAACCTGTCTACAGCTAGAAAAAGTAAAAAACATATACCACCATGACTGATTGCTGGCTTATATATAGCTACGAGGTTAAAGCATGGTGGGAAATGAGGGTGGAGACTTTCTTAGAAAAGGTCCCACCACCACATGCCTGTGCTTTGTGAAGAGCTAGGTAGGTTATGTTAGGGCTTTAAGATGCAGGGTCTTTTCTCCTTTCCACCTACTTTTTTTTTTTTTTAATTCTGTTTCTTATGCTAGGATGAGTGGAAAGAAAAGAGCTTATACTAGAACATAAGTACCTGCAATTGTATGAGTGGCTCTGTTTTGCTGTTCCTTACTGTGGTGGTTATAGTGCAAGAGACAGAGGAAGTTCTAGGTAGTCTGTAGCTGCTGACTTCTTTTGGTATTTTAATTTCTCTCTCCTATCTCTTTATTTTTTTCTTCAAAAAATGAAAGAGCTATTATATGCTTTTCCTGTGTTCTCTAGGTATACTAAATAATGATTGAATTCCTGTTCTAAGCTTGATCAGATACAAGCTTCCTGACTCCTCTGGAATTTTGTTCTCTATAATACTTATTTCAGGGAAGGGGATCTTTTGGGAGATTTCATGCAAAGCTGTTAGATCACCCCCTGCAGCTGCATTTTAGTTTAAGCTAATCAATGTTTGCCCATATCTGTTACTTTGCTTCTTTGTGTATCAGCTAAGTACCTGTGAAATGGGACCAGGTGTTGTTTACTGTTGTCTTTAAAAAGCTATTGATAAACCTACCAATGAAAAGCTTTTTTAAAGGAAAGTAGGTGCAGGGTGTAAGTTAATGGGCTGTGATGGCCTAAAGGGTAGCTAAGGAACGGAATAGGAAAGACAATTACTTTTTCTTCTCCTGAAAGTTGACAGAGCTGCCCCAGCCTGTTGAGGCTACACGTTGACACTTTGTGCTATCCCAAGAGGAAGAAGGCATCAACATTTGTGAAGGACACTAAGTGAGGTAGGCTACCTTTAGAGAAGATCAGGGGGAGTGAGTAGACAACTAACAAAATGAAATTCATTAGAGAGTTCAAGGTAATCCCTCCTTTATAATGCAAGTATTTGGTGTGTGTTGTATTGGCTGTTCTGTCGTACAAAAAAAGGATGCTGGCAATGCTGTAGGTAGCTTAGAGAAATTCCTTAGTGTCCGGCAGCATTAATAATAGAAACAAAAGGGTGTCATACCTTAAAATGAAATCTAATCTAGCCTGACATGGTGTATTGTTTACCTCTGACCTTCCCATGTCCAAAATCCTATTAAAGACATGAAGAGGCTTTGACTCATTAAGATAAGTAGTAGCAGACCAGCTTAAGCTGTTTTGCTTGAGAAAGTTGATAAATGACTGTTGTCATGGAAGGTGGAGAAGAGAGAAACTGGGCAGCAGTGGCAGGTTACTGGGGAAGGAGAGCCTTATCTTTTAAGAGAGGGGGGTGTCTCCCTTGTTTTATGCTACTGTGGGCTAGGATCTCCCAGAGGAAAGGATGGGCTTTACCTCTGCTGGAGGTGCTGGTGGTGGGACAAGGCTTCCCTTCCTTCTAGCTGAGGTTGCCCAGTCTTCCTAACCCAGGGCTTTGATGATGGTCGTGTACCTGTGCCCTGACACAGGAACAGCAGAAGGACCTTGGGAACAGTGAATCAAAGTGAGCTGAGGTTATATCTGGTTGCTCTTGACGGATAGGAAGTCATTCTTCCTCTCTGCTGGTCTCTGGCAAAGCCTGGATGGGTTTTAGGCTCCACTGGTCCCACCCTGCCCTTGTGCCGCAGGGTGTTCAGGTGAGAGGAATGGGAATGATCACACAGCTAGAAAAAACAACCCCCTGGGAACATTGGAAGGGTCTCTGATTTTAGTCAAGGAAAGACTGAGAGGAGGTATACTGGCAAATATGTAAAAGCTAATGGTAAAGAGGAAGGGAATAAATGCTTATGACTACAGTAGAAAGAACAATAAACCTAAAGGTTACAAGAAGAGAACCAAGGTAAGTATCAAGAAAAGCTGTCCAATAAAAAGGATAGTTAATCACTAGAAAGGGCTTATCCCTGAAGAGCAGGTGAGCGAGCACCAGCTGGAATGCGAGGCTGTTTCTGCCTGTGCACACAGGGGGTCACCGGGGCTCGTGGGACCTCCCTGCAGAGGATGATCTCAATGGCCTCTCTGGGTCCCTCCCAAATGGAGGTCCCTGGGTCCTCCATTTGCTGTACTTCCTCATCTGTGTGATTTATCGGTTGTCTCTTGTGCTCCCGGAGTGGCTAGCAGGGAAAGCACATTCCCCAGTAGTTGCCTGACCCACCAGCTCCCACTGGCCGGTGAGGGACGCCCACAGTGAGCTTCACGTACTACCAGAGCCAGCTTGTCAGTGCTTTTGGCTGGGAGCGTGAAATAACACCCACCATCTCCTCTTCCACAGACAAAACTGACTTTTGTCCTGCACGTGGAGGGGTGGCCTGAGGATCCTGTTGTGGGATGGTGGGACTGTGCTCCGAGGTTCACACCTCTGTTAAAGAACTGATGTTTAATTATCCTGTGTGCAGTAGAGGGTGATGCTGTGGTTTGTCCCCTTGTTACCTGATCAGAAAATAACTCCTGAAACACAAAGTATGTTTACAGAGGAGACATTGCTTTATTCTGTGCAGGGTGTAACACCATGGGTTTAACAGGGTTAAACCACCATGCCTATCTAATACATATGTTCCACCTAACTATTGCATATTCATTATGTTGAACAAGCATGATGCGTTGCTCTCTTGAGCAATCATTCCAGAGTCTTCTACTCTGTGCGGGGGTCTCTGGTGGTCTTGGGGAGTCGTTTAGGGAAGAATATCCCTACTCTTGTCACTTTATGGGCATGCATCATCTGAGGACACCAGGGTCTTTGTTTCTCTTGCTAGCCCCTCATTTCTCAATGCTGAAGGAGGATGTATGTCCTTAATTAGCAAGTCTGTGACTCTTTAAGCATCCTCTGTTGTAAGCGGAATCTTAAACTAGATAAACTTTACCTTGAGTACACATAATCTAAATAGTCCTTGAATAACAAACACACTAGGCTTCTCATGGTTTAGTTTTTTTCTTTATCATTGCCGCCTTATTAGTTAATCAGTCTTTTGAAGGCTTGAGGCAATACCCTGTTGCAGAGGAGCCTACCAGCTCCCTCCAGTGCTGCTCACCTGTGTCCTCTGAGCAGCCCTGCATCACTCCATGGGGTCAAATGCATTCCTGCAAGGAAAAGGGGCATCCAAACCAACCAAAAGCCAAGAGTCTCCCTGAAGGAGCTTGAACTCTGGCTTTGCTAAGAGCTCTTCCGTCAGCCCCTTGCACTGTGCCTGAGCAAGGACCAAGGCAAGTGCAACTTGTTCACATCTCGCAGCTGGCACCGTGTTTTATGGCCAGCTATGGCACGTGTGGCCCTTCTTCCCCACCCCACAGCCACTGCCCCATCGGCCAAGGGCTCGCCGTTAGTCAAAGCCCTTACCCTGGAGATACAGAGATGCTCAGGCAGTGCAATGCAGCTAAATTGCAAAACCCTAACTGAAGAGGGTGCATTTCAGGTAATTACAGGATCAGGTGCTAAATGTTTGGGTTTTTTTTTTTTTCCACCAGGTCTCCATTTAATTCATACAACTTAAAACAGGTCGTTACAGTGAGAAGCATTAGACTACTTCAGTAACTGGGTGCTGCCTGTGCAGTCTATAAGAAAGTATTCTCTTGGCTTTTGAAGGCACTTAGTTGTAAAACTTCAGAAGAGAGTGTGTTTTAAAGTACAGTGCAGGGCTTGAGAGAAGACTCTTGACACTCACTTCTTTTTGCTTTATGAAAACCAGGGCTATAATAAAAATTTGACACCTTTTTAATGCAATGGCTCACTTTTGAAAACTTCAAAACTCTGGCTTTAGTCCAAGCTTTTTGCTAGTATAGGCTGTGACTTGTAGTTTCAATCATAACTAAAAATTTGAAAAGGCCCCTAGGTGTCATATTGTACAGTCAACACTGCATGATTTTCATGGCTTTGCAAGTGCCTCAAGTGTGTATCAGAATGCTAAATTATTGCTGATTTGGACTGTATATGCGGATCACTTTACTCCTCTGAACAGCTATCAAATACAGATTAAATAGCTGATAATTTCAGTGGTGAATATACTCAAAACTTTGCTAGTCAAGATGAAAAAAAGGTTTATTCATGAAAGACAAACAATACTTACAAGATGCAGAACTGCTTTAGCGATCAGATTTACAAAAACCACCTGCTCCAAAAATGCACACTCAAAGGAAATAGAGATATTCCTAGCAGCTTTCCACAAGCACTCAGAGCTCTGTCCCTACGGCTGTTGTGAATAATTTCATTTATTTTACAAACTTCTTTACCGCATCATCCCACTCTCTGCAGACAAAGAGTTTACTTATGTTAATTAACAGTACAAAGTGATAAAGTTAAATATCAGCAGAGCTGTCTTCATCCTCCTGGTGTCTAAAGAATGCTGCAGCCTGTAGACTATCACGCCATAAATAAAAGCAGTCTTTCACTGCTGTTCACAGCTATAGCCTCAGCTTCACTGCAAGCATGCTCAGAATATAAGGCAGCACGTAAATCTCCCCTTTTCTTTCCATTGCTGCACCAGAGAAATCTGTGAAACATTACTTTTAAAAAGCAAGTGTCTGTACACTTACATGCAACATTTATTGCTTTAGAAAAAAACTGGTCTGTGTTGTGTGATGTTGCTAGTTTCAGAAAATTCTCCCATTACTTGATGAAAAATTTAAGAACATGGTTCAAAGAGGGCAGCTCGAGAGACATGTATTTAATGTTTTTCTGATGGTTATGCTTGCACTGAATCAATGGCTGACTTACAAGGAGCAACCTGGCACAGGTACGATAACAGCTTAGCTAATTTAACACAGAGCGCTTCTGAAGCTTTAAAAAAATTAGAATAATGACATAATTGAGGCCTTTGTGCTCTCTGGATGATTTGTTGCTAGCTAGCACCACCTCTCCATATCACAGGTGGCTTTTGCTGCCCATAGGTGTCACTTGGTAAATGAGGCAGAGGAGAGGGGTGGCTGTCCCACCTGCCCCACGGACGTGGCCTCGGGTGCTGCTGTGTGCCCGCGTGGGACGTCACATTCATTTGGGTGATTTAGTGAACTGCCAGTTCCTGGAAACCTCAGTTACGCACCACCAGGGATGACGTTTAGCTGCCTACTCATCCTCGGTATAGTTGTGAGATTTTCTGTTTCTCATATGGCCATGTGTTAATTAGGGTGTGTTACACACAGCCTCCATAGGCTGTACCAATAATTTCTGTACACTTGATATTTCTTCTTACCTTCTTTACCATGTGCTGAAATTAATAATTTTTGCTTGCAGCTGCCTCAACAAGTTAACAACATCATGCATATCATAAACAGCAAAATTTTTTAATAGCCAGGCTCTAAATACCAATTTTTCATCAGTACAATTGATAAAATTCTACTGTACTTGTCAGCAGAGAAATTTATCAAAAATTATGTAGAAGCGAGCATACTGTTTAAGTTACATTCTAGTGTGAAAGGTTTAAAACGATAGATGCATGAACTATCTACATTTGCATCAAATAAAAGGTAAAAATACAGTGAAGTACAGTGCCCAAATCAGTGAGGGATCTGATCTGAGCTGTGGTCATTGCAATGACCTTTTCTGTAACAGAAACCCCCTTGTCTACTAATTCCTGGAGGATATGAACTTTTTTTCTGCTGTGGCTCATAAAATACAACTTCATATTGTCAGGTTTGGCTACAGTTTGTCTTGATATGGATTTCCTTACTCTAAGGAAATCATACAGTTTAATCTCATCTAGACGATAGCTTTTATTTGAAGATTTTTCTGTAACAGAATCTAAAGCCAGCTCAGCTCACAATTATTACATTGTTCATTTTACAACAGAGGTCCAACCAGATGTGCTCTACTACTGCGTAGGGCAGGCCCCCCCCAAACCCATTAGTTTTCCAATCTTTTTCCACCTGCCAACAAACTGACTTTGTTTTTTGCTTTGATTTTCTTTGATTATTTGTGTTATCCAAATGAGTGTTTGACTGCTGTTCTCAGATTTTCTGCATTAAAATATCAGTGGAAATCCTTTTGCATATATGTGGCCGATTTCCCAGCCTCCTGGCATCCACCCGTTCTCTTCTTGCCGTTCCCCCAAAGGAGGTGTTTCTTTTCCACCAACAGCCATAAACACTAGTAGGACAAGGAGTTCCAACTCTTTCCATTTATTACAATAAACCTTTTTAGCATCAGTGTGATAGCTTTGCTAGTTCTGTTCCATTATCTGTTCCATTGTCCCAAAGGATAATGGGGAATACAAAATCCGGGGAACTAACATTAGTAGACAATTTTGCAAAGTTTTATCTGTAACATGAGTTCTCTGATGCTGTTCCAATTTTTCAATATATTCCAAAGGGAGAATATATGATCTACCAAAACGTGAGCAGTAAGTGAATCACTTCTGGTACAAATCAGGAAAAACTTGGATCCATACAGCTCTGCAAGCATTTGCATGTGGCTACATCCTACTGATGTAAATAATGGTCTCGGAAAATAGCCTATGGAGTCAACTTGTAGACTGGGGTCTTGAGTTTCAGCGTGATCTAAGGAGAAAGTATTTCTTAACGGCCACAGAATTCTTTGTGTGAAAATTAAAAAAAAAGAGAGAAGCGAGTCCTGCTTTCATTTAGCAAATAAAGCCTTTAAGGTCAATTCTGGAGTTGGCTTCTTTTCCTAAAAATTTTGTTACGTGTTGGGTGTCTGTTTTGGGCTGGTCTTGAATTACCTCCAGGCTGCAAGCTGCATGAAAGCTTTTATTCTTTCCAAAAGTAAAACTTTGGTGTGGTGTCCCAAATGTATTGGTGGGAATAAGGAAACTAAAGTGTTTTGAGATAGCGTGGTAAGTTTGTGGAAAAGGAATGATAGGGAAAGAGTAATCTTGGAGTTTAACACTTGTTGCTCCGATAAATCCATGTGTGTCTGAGCTGTTGACGTAGTCCTCCTGTATTTGTTGATAGTGGGTCTTTGTATCATACTTACATTGTACTAGTCTCCTGCTTCGGGGCTTCTCTTGGTTACTCATCGGAGGCAAGACAGACTTTCCTCCGCTTGACTTTTGTTTTGAGAGGATGATGGAAGAGGGAGACGCTCTCCTTCCTCTGAGACTCTGCAGAAGGGCCAGAAGAAGAGACACAAGACAAGCCAATGCTCCTCCTGATGCTCGAGTCTCCAGGTGGTTGATGTTTTGCTGGGGATTGAATTGCTCATCAGATCGCACATCAGAAACTCGGCAGCCCTGTCTCGCTCCCAGCTCTGCACGGTCACTGCCTTCAGCTGCAGGGAAGCCGGGCACCCGACAACCCTTGGAAGCTTCATAAACGCTGGGTCTGCTTTGTGCTAGCATTCCCTGTGCGCATGTATCGTAATTGTTGGGCTTTACAAGTCCTTGGCACTCTCCGGAGAGCAAAGTCTCTGTCAGTAATTCTGCAGTGAAGCATAAAAATGTCTGTTTAAAGATCTATTATAAACCAGACTGCTTGTTTGTCCATTTTCGCTTTACTGGCCAACAGTGTGTAATAATACTTCAAGATGAAAGATGTTAACTTTGCAGATACAAACAAGTTGGAGCAATAAATGCATTAGTCAAGCACTTTGCCGAGGTGCATAAGGGGTTTTTTAATGCAAAATCTAAAGCAAAAACTACGGAGAGAGAGGGATTCTCCACTTGATTTGGAGCTATCAAGAGCAAAATATTTCAATGGAGACTAAAGCTCTTCAGCAGGAGTGGTTTGCTCCATACTGTGGGGAAGGATAAATGATAAAAAAGAGGTGTTTGCATTGAAGCAGAGGAAACGCAGTGAAATTCTCGTGAATAAAGAGAGAGAAATGACACAGGGTAGAAAAGTCACAGCTTCGAAGCCAATTTCTAGTAGGCTCAGAGACTGTGGAGGTCATTAAATATACACTAGTAGAATAAAAAAGAAAATATGAGTGTGCAAAAACAGTGAGGTGCAAAAAGTTACAAGGAGCAATAAAGGGGTAGGTAACAGAGAAGGGCTGGAATGGTTAGTGAATGCAATTAAAGACTCCAAAGAAAATACATGGAAAATAATGATATAGAGTAAAATATGATTTCACCAGATGATGAGCAATGGGAAGTGTTTCCAATATGAGAAGAGTAAAACATCAGTGAAGGAGACCATGGGCTTTTTAAGGCAAAGACAATCATTTCTAGACAATAGATTCAGCCTCTGCAAGAAAAAAACTAAATAAATTCCCTGCTTCAATGTTCATAAAGGATATGGAACAGATGCCAAGAGCAGATGTACAGTTTCCAAAAGAAAAAAAAAGAGAAACATTGCAGAAAATCATTGCTGTAACAGCTGATCAAGAAATAAAACAATCTCAGCAGTGGGGAAGAAAGCCAAAATTAAACAAAGATCCATCTCACTGTTCAGAAGAAATCCAAGGAGGAAATATGAGCCTGGGTCACAAACGTGGAAGCAGGAATAGACTAAAGGAATATTAAATAGGGATATTAAACTCAATGCCCCAGAGCCTCATCTTTCAAATCAGAGAGAATGCAACCATATGGAGCTTGATTTTGTGTTTTTCTTATAAAGGGCTTGAGGTGATATAATACAAGCATCGGTTTAAAAACAAGAGGAAAAATAAGAATTTGGTTTTGTTTTATTTCCTCTGAAATCTCCATTTTGTGGCTCATAACTTTCTGGATAGTGTCTTCCCTGTACTGCACTAGATGTGGATCAAATACACCATAAAATAATTGGTTTTTCCATTTTGGCACATTCCAGCCATTCAGCATTGTGTTTTCAAAATGAAGAAGGACATTTTTCCCTTGCGTTCTCATGCTTCGTAGGATTTATAACAATAAATATGAGCTGGTAGCTGAGGGGAATTCTGATTTGTAAAGTGACCATCACAAAAGTAAAGCATCATGAACTAAAATTAAACTTGAGGTTTGGGCTTGTTTCCAGTGGCAGGATCCTATTACTGGTGATGAAAGGAAGGAAGCAGAGTAAATCAGAACAAAGTTATTCATGCAGCTAGAAAGCCAGAGCTGTACAAAACCTTATAGATTAGGTGGGGACATTTTTAACATTTTGATTTGGAGCACCAGTGAGTTAAAAGAGTAGTGATGCAAAGTTTCTGGGGAAAATGCATTCCTGTCAAAAAGTGCTCAAACTAACAAGACTGCACTTCAGCAGTACTTTGCTTAACTCGGGTGGATTGTTTTTCATTCCTTTGGAAAGCAGCCAAAATACTTCAAGGAGTTAAAGTAAATTCATAAATTTATCAAGGGAAAAATAAGGTGCATTATGATATTTACAGCAAAAAAAATGGCAGCATGTAAAATGCCTTCTGAAATAATTTAATACATTAAATTTATCTTCCAATAGAATGTCACAGGAGAGAATAGAGTACGGAGAAGACATTGTGCCCTTGCTGCCAGGTGACATCCCTGAAGGCAGTGGGTTACATAGGTGTGTGGACAGGGCTTGGCTGGTGGAGGATTTTGGATACATGTTTATCTCTGTTCTTTCCCCAGTGATAATTTTGCAGTCAGAAAAACACTGGGGCCATGTTCTGCAGATATGCACCCTTCCTATCTGGTATGACCACAATTACTGGCAGTTTTATTTGCATAGATACATGGCACAGGTTAAACTTTCTGTATTAAGAAGATACTTGGGAAGAAAGGAGCCTCAGCAGGATTCAGAAGGGCTGGGGCACTTGCACTGACTACTGATGTTTTGGGTCATGTTCCCAAAAAGTGGGCATTTCCAAGAAACAGACAGTGATGTTTTTCCAAACCTTGGCCAGTTTCAAAGACTGAGAAGTAGAAACCATTTATTGCAAATGAGTATCCACCCAGAGGAAGGGTAACATCATAGCCACTTCTGTAAATAAGTTTTGAAAGAAAGTTGAGAGGGAATAAAAATAAGATTTAAGAGGGAGGGAGAGTATCATCAAAGTACTATGTGGGAGGAAGTCGTGTTGGTCTTTTTGCTCAAAGTGCAATAACTCCCTATCATTTCCTGCACTTTATTAATAACTACTCTTCTATTTAAAAATATTTTAATCCCTTTCATAGCTGGAATGACTCATCAGCTCCTTTTTCATTGTTAAAGATGATGTATTGCAGTCTCTCAGCCACTAGAACAGTGTCCCCAGGGAGTAGCATGGTGCTAAACCAACAGTATGTCCTATTTTGTTCCCCCAGATCCACCAGCCTAATTATTCTCATTAATTTTAACAGACAGCTGAACATCTATGGTTATGAAAAAAAAAAAAAAAAATAGAAAGCAATGCCATACCGAGAGCTGATAAGAGCGACATGAATCTATCAAAAGCAAGAGGTTTCCTGCTGCATCACGTGGAGATGTGGTGCTCTTTCATAGCCCAGGAGTCACGGTTTTGCCTGTTCCTGCTCTCAGCATTCATGAATAAATAATCTTGGGGAGACTTCATGCTTTTTCCAGCAGGCCAGTAAGCAGGCTGTGCGGAGAGCCTGATGTCCAAGGAGCAGGTACCATGGAAGAGGGCAGGTGCTCCTGCTTCTGGGCAGCCTTGTTACCTGCCAGCCAGACGAAGGGTTTAGCACAGGCATGGCTCATTTCCGTCTGCAAGCCCAAACGAAGAGGGCAAAGCACAGTTTCCTTCTTGGAGTCAGGAGAATGATGTGGGGACCAACACAAGGAGATGGCACTGTGGCTGGAGCACATAGCGTTGGGAGCATGCTGAGGGTAGATGGAGCCCAGTATGTTTGGTTAGAGAAGAGCCATGTTTGCAACACATTTTTTTCACCCTTGGCAATTGGTACATCACTGTTTTCACCTCCTTTGAGGGGCAGAAGGCTAAGGGATAGGCTTCACTGCTGCATCCTCTCCCTGCCAGGGGAAAGAGCATGCTCTGTCCTGCCCAGAGCCAAAAAGCCTATTGCCAGGAGGGGAAGCTGGCTACAAATGGCTCTTCCCAGCCATGGAAAATGTTGTCTTCCCACAACTTTTAATTCCTTTATTTCTCTTCTCTTTATTATCCCATGTCTCACTGCAGAAAGTGAAGCAAAGTTGTTTTGTCACATGCTGTTACCACAGATGATGGTACAAGACCAGCAGATTTTCTCCTACTGTGAGGTCTTTCAGTCAAGCCCAATGGAAACCAGAAACGTCATCAAGTCAAAAAGGTGGTGTAAGGACGCTCTTCTGGCTGCTGGGTTTCAGGCAGAGAGGCTGGTTAAGTGCAAAAGGGTCAGTTTATCATGCTACATCAGACAGTTATATTTTAATTTAAAAGTAATTCTTTTTGTATCCTATTGACATTATTTTCCCACTTGTTGTCTGTGCCAGTGCTGTAAGTAGAGCAATTAGGCTTAGGGCATGATGGCTCACCAGTTTTTTTATTTGAAGTCTATGAGAAAGGAAAATGTGGTGGAGTCTCCATTTTTGAGGTCTACGATTCAATGCATCAAGACAATAACTCCCTAAGAGATAAGCTATACTTCAAGTGTGTTTTATGAGCTGAAGACAGAATTATTGACTTGATTTCTTTAGACTGTGTTGTGCAGGAGATCAAAGAAGGTGTTCATAATTGTCTTCTAGGAGCCTGACCAATGCCAATGTCACAAATTCAACATTAATAACCATTGTTTACCACCCAAGAAGGCACAAATCTGGTAAAAAAGTGACATACAGACAAAAGGGAAATAATAGGGGAAAAAAATGACTGCTTTCCAAGTACAAAATTTGTTGAGACTAATTACGAAGAATACTATGCATAGAATCCATGCCAGATTTCCTGGTGAGCGTATAAACATATTCATGCTATTAATGTTTCCACTCAGAAGCAAATTGCCATTGCACTGCATAGAAACTTACTGATATAGAGGTGGGATGATGAGAGCTGAGGTCCTACTGCAGTACAGACACAGTCCCACTGTGAGCTATGTGAGCCAAGCTCATGTACAACCCTGCAAGAAGATGCTTGAAGAACTTGCTTTCCTCAAATTAGTTATTTGATTGTGCACAGCTCCCAGGAAGAAGAAACCGAAGCTACCTGTCTTCCCCTGACCCACAAATGAAGCAGAGGGTAAGCTTCTGCAGGGTATCACACAATGGCTTTGTTATTTCAGATTTGAACATTCCCTTTATTCAAATCTAAATACAATGGACTTTATCTTTGATGGGCTCATGGGGCCCTTGAATGTCAAATCTGTAACCCTGTGGAACAGATCCTCATCACTCTCTATTGTTTTCTACCAAATGAAGATCTTCCATAGAAGCTACATAAATAGCCCATTCATAAAAGTATAAAAACATATTGTACCAAGACAATAGCCCTGCAAGGCCAGCGACATCCCTGGTGAAGTTAGCAGAGTTAAACATGCAAAGAATTTCCCTCTCTCCTCAGGCTCCAGTGCAGAATCCCAATAGCCATCATCTCTGTCTCATCTCCATTTCTATCACCACTTCATAAAGACTGGGAAATAAAGATCAAGAGCAAAGGCTTTAGCTACCTGGAGAGCTCCTGCGTTTGTGGTGCAAGATGTACTACGATAATGTACAGTAAAACAGAGTCTGTTATCTTGTCCTCTTGAAGAGGACTGCTTAAGAGATTTCTTTAATGTTTCAGCTTTGGACGAGTTATTGATTTCACTGTTCACGTTCCCATTTCGTACTGTTTTCCTTTATCAGGGTTGGCTGCTTTCCCTCTATACTGTACATGCAAAGAAGGGAAGCAAATGGAGCAGTGATATTAACAGGTGCTGAAGCCTTGATGCAGGATTTGCTGGGGGCAGTTCCTTGGTCTGCATTTGTGGCAGCATTATAGCACCAGGACAGTACTGAGGGATTAATGAATTTAAACCGAGGGTGGGTTTTCTCGTAATATTGCATGCATGGGAACTAAAAATTCACATATGCTTAGCGTTCCCGCTTCCGAATGTACTACTTGTATTCTGCTCTGCTTAAAAATTGAGGAGACGTTGAATTTGTTCATCACAAGATTTATTTTCAGCCTACATTTAGTCACAACAGGACTTTCCTTTGGTCCTTACTTGAAAAGAATTAGATGTGGAAAATGTAATGAGGATGCAGATCTAGTTTGCTCTCATATTTACATATCTCCAGGTGCTTTGCCTCTTTCCTGGACACGTAATGTAGCATTTATCACGGCAGAATGCATTTGTGCCACATCACTGAGCGCGTCGTGGCAGCCCACAGTGGTGACTTATTGGCAGGCTGCTCCTTAAGGTCAACATCAGCTTTGCCTTTACCCAGAGCAGAAACGCTCCTTCTACCTGATTAGGCACCACTGCAAGTGAGCAGTGGGAGGCCAAGGATTCTCTAGTTAAAAGGCTGATTAGCCTGCCTTAAAATAAACTTAAATTGAACCAAGGGTGAATGATCCAGAAAATAACAAAGTGCATCTAATTAGAGTGGAAATGGAACAAACTGTGCTCTGCCTTTTTGGCTTCATTTTACATGTTAATGAAAAGTGATAAGCACTCTGCCTGATATTGTTAAAGAGCTTGAGTGGATGAGCCTCTTGTCTTTGGCCAAATGCTGCTATCGTTTACAACAACATAAACAAGACTCTTCCTTGGTATGGATCCAAGGAGCTGAGGCCAGTCTTACATCCCATCAGCCCAAGTATGAACCTTGAAAAGCCCAGGCTTTTTTTCAGTCCTTCTCATTACAACCAGAACATTTTGACCTCTCTGCTTAACCTTAAATTATATTTGCCTTTTGGCTTTTCTGGGCCAGAGGGTCAATTTACAAAACATTTGAAGCTACTCGGTTCCCACCACTATAAAGTTCAGAGAATGGCAGTACCATAGGTCCCAGCTTCATACATCTGCCCATCATGGTACGTGTACGCTGTACATCGGCTGTGTTAAACACATTACTAGCATGGTTTTACTTGTGGCAGCTTCTTATATCAAAGTACGCTGAGGCTGGAGCAGAACGCACAGGAAGTTTTGCAGAGGCCTTTGGAGGAGACCTGGAGTTGAAAAGCATCACCAGATGAAAAAAAGGAGGCATTGATGTGTGCTGCTGTAATAGGATTGTAATGAAAACTGTAATATCGGCACAGGGTGCTGGTGAAATTACCCCGTTATTTCAATACTGTGTTGTAGATTTCTCTGGTGTCCTGTAACCCCATATTCCTAGCGGAATAGCTTAAAAGAAATGAAGGTGCTGCACCAGCAATGCTTGTGATTTGATAAACACCAGTCTCTCCTGCATCAATATCCCTTAACTATGCAGCTAGGGACAATATATTAATTTCCAAATCTAAACTGAAACAGGGCAGAAAGTTCTTTCCTGTTTTTAATCCTAAAATTATTTCATGTAGATGCTGTATATTGCACTTACTGCCCTCGAGGGCTTGGTGTTTCAGGGAGAACATACTTGACTGTACCTCCGAGGCTCACCGCGGGCTGGGCTGTCCCCTCACCAAGCACCCAGCTGTAGAACATCCTACACAGGGCAAGAACTAGGCTCTGACTCCTGATTTGGATGACTTCTTGGTCCAAAGAGGAATTTCCCTGAGCCAGCTCCCTTGCCGTGATGTATCTTATGAAGCTGACCGGTACTTTGGGGAACTAAGCCAGGACTTTGTCCCTCCTAATCTGCCCACTTTGGATGAGAAGTAGCAGTGCCAGGTGTGGGGTCTAGCAAAGGGCTGGGCAAGCCTTAGAAAGGTGTCAGTTGTGTTCTTAAATGCATTCAGATTTTCAAACTGAAGGTGTTGGAGTTAGGCCAATTTTTAGTTCTGAATTTTATATTTTTCCTGAGGTGATTTGACCTTCTGACTACAGAGGTTTGTGGGCTATGCAGCTGTACATGGCTGGGATGTCAACATTGGCATACAAAGCTGCCAACATTGCTCAGAGGTCAAGCTCCCAAAATTATGAGAGAGTCCAAGAGGAGAAGGAAAAAACCTAAAGCGTGGAAAAAGGAAGGGGGGGGGAAGTCTGAAGCTTAAATATTTGTGGCGGATCCCAAATTATGGTGAGAGGTGCTAGTTTCTCCATAGTTGAGATCAAAGCCAGGGTCTGACCAAGAACCAGGCTTCATTCCGCACTCCACCCTCAGCTTCAGCAAGGCCAAACCGATCCTCCTAACACTTGACAAAGCAGACCTATCCCAGGGTAGATTTTTTTCCAGCACACTGGGAAAAAAATCTGGCAATGTCTCTGGGCGGATCAAAACACTCAGGGGCCTCTCATATGTTGGTAAGATTTTCCTATGATTCCTTGTTTGGTTTCCTTTTTTTAGATTTTGTCTTGCCTTTAAAATGACAAACCCTAAATGTGTTTGCTTTATTTCTCTCTTTTAAAAACAGTTCTCAGCTGGGGTAGCAGAGGCACAGAGGGATGGAAGAGGCTGTGTGGAGGTCAGCTGCAGGGCCATGCCAGGTATCCGATGGTACCAGCCTGCAGCTCGCGTTTGACTCCATCATTCGTGGCACAGGTGAAAATTTTTTGGAGGCTGAGGGGTATCTGTCCATCCCTTTCCTGCTCCCTCCATCCCAGTTGATGTTATCCCAGCTCCAGCTAATAGCTTACAGCAGAAATGCCCTTCTCCTGCAGGGTGAGGAGAGCCTCCCAGGACACTGCTTAGCAATCCAGCTCCAAAAAGCATGTAAAGGCTTTGAACAAATTGTGAGCAAGTGGTATTTTTATGTATATGGAAATGCTCAGACCTTGAAATACAGACTGTATTTCTGCATTAACTCAAAGTGAATGATATCATACCCTTGAATTAAATCACTGGGGACGATGATGGTAAATCTGGCTTTATATTGATAGTGTCATCTTATTGTCCCTGCTCTATAACTCCTTCACCATGACAGCGTGGCAGTGAAACTCCAGCATGCGTGTTCCAGTGTCCCTGTCATTTAATGCAACCATCTCCGGTCTTATAGAATAGATGGCTCAATCCTAAATAGATTAACTCCCTCTGAGAAGCTATACAAAGGCGATTTACTTTTCCCTGGATACGCATGCAAATACACAGCCGCACAAAGAAGTGACTTGCATGCACATCAAGGAGAATATACATCCTGAAAAATCCCTCGCCACATCCAAAGACCTGCAGAGAGGAACAGCAGGAGTAACAGGGAGGAACTGATCCCAGCCTGTGGGGATTTCATTAGGCTAAATAATAATATTTACCTATGTTCATTTATCTAGAGCCCAATTCCAGGTTCATGTGGAATAAGATACAGACGACTCGCTCAGTGGGATTTGTTTGTCTCTCAAACACTATTAAACTTCTGGAAAGCTCACAGAATTAAACTCGTACTGGTTGGGGTTTTTTTATAGGTACAAATCTACAACAGCAAACAGCAAACAGCAAATTTTTGAAGACAGACTAGAGGCCTGTCCCTAGAATATAGAATGATATCACGTGAATTTCAGTGTTTCAGCTCCGCTTAATAGCAACCTGCTTGTCTGAGCCAACGGCAACATAGTTTTTGTAAACCACTAGCAAATTTATTCTCTCCTAATAAAAATTGAGATGTCCTGATCAAGGGTTTGATGCAAAACTGAAGGAAACCAATGATAATCTTTCCACTGACCTCAATAAGTTTGGATAGAGACCCTGAAATAAAAGTTAATGTGTATCAGGAGAAATAGTGGGCTGGAAGTGAAGCATCATAGATAAGTCTATTGCCTAAAACTGCTGCAGGAATAGTATTTGTCTCATGTTTTGGTATGGTTACATTTTAAAATACATTCTCTGTGTGGTTAGAACAAGCATTTTCCTTAAATGAAAAAAAGATTGAGCCGGTCAGACTTCTCCATTTGAATGCTGACGGCATTTTTCATTTTTATGCCCTTCTCAAGAGCTTGTCCAGAAAAACATGAGATTTTGCTGAAGCGATAAGGGAATTTATACATTCAGAACAGATCTGTACTATTATGACTTCAACATGTAATGCTGAGGCAATAAAATTTATGACTGTCTTCTCCAGTGCTTTAATGAGGCATTGCCAGGCTCACTGTATATTTGCAAATGTCTTAACAGATAATGATTTTAAAAAGTACTGGAGTACAGCTGCCAGCACAAATGGCCATAACACCAATTATCTTTGCAGGATTTAGTCATTATGTTGAATCAAAGACAAAACTGAATCATCAGCCGGTTTTCTCCTCCAGTGTGTGAGGGAAGTCAAGGGAACACATTTTTTCTGGACACATCTCCTGTTAGCTCTCCTCCCCTTACGTCTCCATTGCTGGCATAATCCTAGCAATTAAACTGAGCCTCCTGATGAGACTGATTATTTTTAATCCAGCTTGTTAAAGGGCATAAGTGTTTTCGCTAATCCATTTTTGGCATGCCTGCTTTTCCAAGCACAGCCCTCCTTCTGAAGGGACCAAGGGTGCTTTGACAATGCCTGGGACATGGCTGCGTGGCTGACCGGCACCCTGCTCGAGCAAGTGACCCGTAAATTCACAGCCGGTTTAGAGTCGCGTGGGACCAGGTAGAGACGGTGAAGGTAAGGAGATTGACAAAATCAGCCATGGAAATGTTTACTTGCACTCCGTTTTCCTGCATACCCTTGCAGAAGACTCTCCATATGCAAACATCTGTGGGGTGCAAGAAAAGCACAAGAAGAATAGGTGGGTTCTCCTGTGTTGTCTGTCTCCAACCCCTCCAAACTCTTCCATGTTGTTCAGCCTTCGTGGAGTGAGTCTGTCTGTTTGGGGGGGGAATGGTGAACCACTGAAACCTTCTGTCCCTTCTATTTCGCTGCCCAGAGATGTACCAAACCCAGTAGCTAGCTTGTTTAAGGTTAGACCAGCTAAGTATACGGGGTTTTGAAGTGTTCCAGAAAGGTGCAATGACCGATGCCAATTTTATTTCCCCTAAATTCTGAATCAAATAACAGGAAGTAGCAACTTCTCTGTTTCCCTTCAGAAGAAGGGCAATTGTGGCCCATTGACCTCTTCAGCTTCCCCTGCCTGCTCTCTAGAGCAAAGGCAGAACCATTTGGGTGGAATTTTTCCCACAGAAACTCAACTGGCTTAGGGAGTGTTGGCTCCTGCGCAGAGGCGGGAGGAAGGTACCACACAAGCACCCAAAGGCACTACCTTAGCACCATGCATCTCCAGCCCCAATGGCCTCAAGGAGTAGCTTTTGGCAGAGGATTGAATCAGTAGCTGAAAGCTGCTTCTGATTTTCAAAGTAGGGGATCCTAGGCACAGCCTGCCGGCTCCTGGGAGGTCTCTATTTCAGCAGCTAGGCTTTTGTAAGATATCAAGGGCTCGTCTGCTAACCATTGACTCAGTTGCCCCACCAGGAAGGTCAGATGCTTATTCATAGGTCACGGTGAAGTCATTACTTATGAATTTCCATCATGCTGGACTGCAGTTAACCCAGCTCCCATGACCTCACTTATTTATCTGAGCAATTCCTCTTGGCTGATCCTGAGCTGAAGCCACAGAATGACACCAAGGCACCGGTCTGCCGAGGCTCTGCCCTCCCCGAAGGCATCCCTTGAGCAGTCACTGTTTGCTGACTGGGTCTCAAGGAACAGCCTTCAGCATGTTTTCTAGGCTGCTCCCACACCTGCCTGGCCAGCTAAGGCAGAAAACTGTTTATTAATTTAGCTTCTAGACCAGGTGTGAAAGGAAAGGGTGTGATGAGCTCACTGGCTTAATATCCTTAGCTGCATGGGCTGGTTTAAGGTATGTGTTTTGGTAAGGTCCAGAGACCAATTTTTTCCTGTCTAATAAAGCAGATAAATGAAACGGAAACATTCTCCTAAAAATCTTTTATGCACATGTCCATGGTTTTTCCCTCTGAAATAAATGATATTCTTATTTTAGCCTCACTCACTTGGATGCATTTGACACAAAGACTTTGTCAGCTGCATGTCCCTGTTGAGTGTACAAGTGCAACGTCCTTGGGCTGCTTGATTCCTTTTCTGTCAAGGGATAGAGCTATGTGTGAGGCTCTAAACAGTAGGGCTTTGCTGATTTACTTTAGCTGGAAGATCCTGAAGAGAAAAAAAATTGGTGCTGTGGGTTACACGCGGTAGTTTCTCTCCAGTCTCATCCCTTACAATTTCTTCTTAATCGTAATACTTCATAAACACATTCACTTTAGTATATGACGCCACCACAGGGTGAAGATTGTCTTGAAATAAGTGCTGTAAAAAACATGGAAGGCAGAGAAATTTCCAATCCAATGGTAAAACACAAGATGAAATGGGGACAAAATAGCCTGGCAAATGCCCGCCCAAGCCTGAGACCCAATACTTCTGCAGCAGAAGGTCCCTCTGAAATGCACATTTTGGAGCAGCAGCCCACAAACAGGTAGAATGTGAGCATTAATTTGTGGATTGCGACATCCACCGAGGTTAGAGTGAAGACTCAGCTCTTTTATGCACTCATGTTGTTAAGAGCAAGTGTTGCTTTCATTTGCAAACCCACAAATCCCATGTGAAATATTATTTCCCTGTTTTTTAGTGCTAAGAAATGTGTCTATATAAAAGCTTTCAGAAATATTGCTCTAAGGATTCTGTAATTCATTGTAACTCCCAGCCCTAATAACTACAAGGTGATTTTTCATAGATTTCTAAAAGTGGCAAGCTAATACTTCTTGAATCAGTCAGAAGAGAAATATTGCTCTGTCCTTTGCTTATCCTTTCCTCATCAACAAGTGCAATTACAAAAACATATTTCCCCAGCCCAGGATTTTAGGACTCCCTGTCAGAGGCATTTTCCCATCCTCCAGGAGTAAATCTGAATCCTATTACACCGGGGAAATGTCAACTGATTCATCTTCCATCCCTGATGGCCATAACTCCCATTTCTACCTATCAAATATATGTCACAGCTGGAATGGATGAAAAGAAAAGATATTCTTACGAGCCTAAAACTGAAAGACATTCATACGGAGGGGAAAAAACAGCAATACAGTGGTTTCCACTCTCCCCAAGGAACAGAGCATCACCTCCAGAAACGAACAACCTTATGCTTATCGGGGGGTCCATCTGGGTACCATTTACTGCTGTTATTTAATCAACTCAGAGGCTTACCTGTGCTGGGAAACAGCCACGTGTGAGTGGAGACCATATGTATAGAAGTCATGAACATGTCGTGGAAGAAAAATGGTATTGTTAAGCCAAAAAGAGTAAGCCCTTTCCACACAAAGGTTATGGATGCTTTTAATTCCAAAGCCCCATGTGCCAGGGCTGCAATAATTGATGCTATAGCTTGACAAGCCAGATCAATAATTAATGGTGAGTTTGCTAGTTTTGAACCAAACAACCACAGCAGAAGTTAAATCCATTTGTACCCTGTCATAGGACCAGTGCACTTTTAAAAAGATGAGCAGAAATTGGCAGGATGCTTTATAAGAAGTCTGGTAGAGAGCTGGATATTTTGAAGCCTTTAATAACAGCTTAATTTCATTTAAGGCATGCCACATAATCAGGTTACTACAAGCATAGGGTGGCTCACCTGACGAGTGGTGTGTGATGGATCTCCTGTATGTTAAACACCTTCTTTCTGGAAGTGTCAACACATAATTGATTTTTTTTTAATCCCTGTGCTGTTGGGGAGTTCAGTTGCAACTCCATGCACTTTTGTCAGAATGAAAACAAAAATCCAGGCAGGCAGTACTGAGTGAACTGGTAAGGCAGGCAGGCTAAAGTATGTCATTCCTTTTTGGTGGGAATTGAGGGGTGGTATGACGCTAACCTTTTAAAAGATCTTTACCCACATATGGAGCATCCCTTTGCCTGAATAGGCCTCACTGCCCCAGTGGTCTATTATTTCCAACCTTGCTCTCCTAATAAAAAAGAGGTTGTTGGATCTGAAACCCGTATCATTCTTGTAGTTATTAATGCCAAGCATAAAGTAATCGAGAGTTAATCCTCAAATTCTCACTCAGGGAAATTATCTTATATCAGCAGTGGGCTCCTGCCTTGTGTTAGCAGGTCAGGATTTGGCTAATTTATTGTGATACATTAGAGACGTGGCAGTGATAAGTTAATGGGCAAATGCATTATTAACAGTAGGACATGACTAATGCACCATATTGCGATACCGCGGATGGCGTGTTCTGCTCAGGGCCGGCGCTGCCGGGAGCACAGACTGCCCTCCTTGCCATGCAAGACACAGTCTGTTGTGCCATCATTTTGTGACAGTTGTGTTTTAAAGAGGTGTCATGCACCATCCCGTCAAACAGGAGGCCACTGTCAGGCAGTCACATTTTTACCACGTGAATCCAAGGCCAGGGTAATAAGAGCACGGCACAGACTTTTTATAGTCTGTGCAGGAATGTATGCCTGTTGCTGAAATACTTGTCAATGTAGCCAAAGGTTAATGCATGCATTGCCATGCATGTAATTAACACTTCTCTTGCAGCGCTTCACCTTTTAATATTACCATCGCTCTTGTCCATTTGTCATAGTAGCTGGCATTTCCCTTATTTTTTCACAGCTTCCCAAATTTACAGCACTGGTTTCCTGCCCTCTACATGCGTACCTGCAAACCCGTGCCCAAGGCTCATTTCTGAGACTGACCTGATTTCCCAGTCTCTGCTCCAGTGGCACCTTGCGGTGCCCAGAGCCGAGAGTGCTCCTGAGCCAACCTGCGGGCAGGGAAGGATGCTCTACACTTGTCCCCTCGGCATCCACGTCTCCCAGGGCTTCCCAACAAGCTTCCTCCCAGAACGTGCCTGCAATCTGCATTCTCGGTTGCTTTAACCCACCCTGCCCCTCCATCCCGACTACCATTTCAGCTCCTCGCTACATCCACTTTTGACATTTTGACATTTTTGGTCCGGCTGCTGAGGCTTCTTCTGGCCATGGCGTACGTCAATGCTCCCAAGGGATGTCAGTCAATTGCTTTGCCACAGTTTCAGCTTCTGTAATGAGCAAGGCTTTACTAGTCCCTCACCAGGAACTGAATCAATTCGGAGTTTGATTGAAACATTCAGTCCATTTAATATTTTAATGCTCAGTATTGGAAGTGGTGCAATCACTAGACAGATGCTGACTGCAAGCACCTAACTGTCCTGGATCACATTTCTTCTCAGTTTTCTTGAATCCACACATTCCATAAGAATTAAGGATAAGAACATGTTTTCTGTATTATATCTTTAACTTTTGACAGATTTTTGAGCAGAATTTCAGGTGTCGCCATGCCAAATGGCAGCACTTTGTCCCTCCAGCATGGGCTGCAGGAAGGAGAGCTGCCATTTGCTCACCCAATTCTACCCTCCCTTGGCTGCTCTTTAAAAAAATGCTGAGAGCATGCTGTCACTGGCAAACAAAAAAGATGGGGAGTTGCTAAATATTATCCCCTACCCAACCTACCCCCGAGTACAAACCCGTGGTGTGTGATTAATGAGGGATTTCTTTAATCAATACTCATTTCCTGACCAGTTGTAAAAGTCCTCCTTTTCCCCTTCCACACTTCCCTGTAATGCTGAGTTCAGCATTTTTCATTAATTTACTGTGCCGAAAAGGCACCATGCAGGGGTGCTGGTTGGTCACCTTGCAGGGACCACGCATTTACCAGCAGGACCGGTCACCAGCACCGCACACCGCTGCAGAGGAGGGAGGTCAGTGACATCTGATGGGGGAAATAATCTAAATTTCAGAGGCCCAAGTGAGGCAGGGGCTTGGCTGGCGCGATCGCCCTTGCAATGGCAGCCTGTTACGGGCAATGGTGTGTTTGCAGGCAGGAATGGAGAGGAAAAGCAAGCGAAATACTTGCAGGCTGGTTTATCTCATCCTGCTGTTTGTTTCCCCTCTTCCTCTGGCCCTGCTCCTACCATGAAAATACTCCAGGCTGAGGAGGTTTAACTGCCTTCCCATGGCTTGGTGGTAGCGGTACAAACGAAACTTGAAACGCCCTTAGGACAAGGAGGACACCATTAAAGCGTACCTCCTCCTGCTATTCCCATTACTGAATTATCTTTCGTAACAGGGGCGATGGGTGCTGTGCTATGTCACTGCAGACTGTCGCACGCTGCACCGCTCCCTTCGAAGGCGTTGAGGAGTTTCAAAGTCGAAATACTGGGACAGAGAGAGAAAAAGGGTCTTTTTTCTATTGGAGTTTTCTGAACTATTTTTTCACCATCATAAAAAAGAAAATAAAAGGGAGGAGAAGGCTTTTAAAAGACCAAAGGAAATAAACATCGACTGAACTCATCTGACTCTGGTTGCCAGACTTGGAATTTTTAATAATTTTAACATATCAGAAATGCCTGTAATTCTCTGGAAACCCAAAGGCCTTCTTGTTTTTCATCTTTCATTTTAGCCTGACGGAAGATGAGCGAAAGCCCATATTTTTCTTTTTCCAGCCCAAGACAAAACTTCTCTAAACAAGGAGGAATATCCAGGTCAACAAAGCAGGAACAGGCTGCACCATGGAAAAAAAAACATCAGCTCGGTTTCCAGAGAGGTGAAGAATCAAAGGCCTTGTCCCTGCCAGGAATCCTCGTCTCCCAGAGAAGCTCAACCAATTTGAAAAGACCAGTAGAAAACTCTCTAAAACGGGGGTTTTTTCTCCCCATGGGAAAAGGGGCTGTTCCATTCTCTCCCTCTTACAAACCCCTACATTTTCTTAACGGAAAGGTGAAGATATTGTCAGTGTGTTTTCAGTGCCTTACAAACCATTTTGCATTTTAGTCTCTCTTGTTGTTCCCCAGCCACTGGAAGGGCTGATTTTTTTTTTGATTTATGTTTCATAGGGGTAGGTGACGATACTTTAGTCATCTTGGAAAGTCGTTAGCACAAGGAGTCCCGCTGGAACATAATCATCTGCAAAACTGCCTGTTCATGAAAGGTATTTGCAGGCTGGCTCCTATAGACAGGGCTGGGCCACGTCGTAGTCAGTCGTAAAATATGATCCTTTGGTCTGTTGTTTCCCTAAACTGACTATCTTAAGACAAAAATCCTTCAGCAGGTATTTTAGCCAGGCACTAATGATATTTTATCCCATTTGAGTAATCCCACTCCCACTCATAAAAGTCCAAGTTATCTCAAAAGCAGCTCTCTGGATTTAACTGCATTTAGTCAGCCAAGCCCAGCCCATTTATTTTTTTTCTTCTGAAAGTTTTCAATATATTCAAACCCATTATTGACAATTGCACCAAACCAAAAGAGTAAAAAAAATCATCATCACAAAGGGTATGTGGGAGGGTTCCAAGAATTCCTTAGGAAAATTGTTTCAAATTCATGTGCATAAAAAAGAGCACTTTTCATTCTAGGCATGACTGACAAAACATGTTAGGAACTAGAGCTGGGAAAAATATTTTGGACTTGGTAAATGGTGGCAGCATTTTCATTATTTTTTCTTGGACCAGCTCAGTAAAGAGCAACTTGTAAAAATTGTTTTCATCAAATCCAGAAGAACCCTGACTGAATTACAGCAACAAAACCCAGGTAAAACAACACCTTCCTCGGGAACTTGCAGTGAAAATGTCAGGCTAGTTCAGCAAACACATTTATTTAAGCTCCACATATTTTTCTAAATTTTCGCAGTGGGCAAGGTGAGCACATTTATTTGAGGAGCTGATTCTGCCACCCTTCCTTGGATGGCAGCTAAGAAATTGCAGATAATTACTGGAAAAATACAAGATGGGAAGGAACTCTTCTTCCTCTGATTGAAAACCACTTTTTTTTCATTTCTTTTCACCCAGACCATGCCACATATGCTGGTTCCTATACTCGTGCTGTTTGCCACAAATGGAGTTTATCACTTAATTCATGACATGTCCTTCTCCCAGTCCAGTCAACCAGACTCATCTTGCATTTCAGCTCCTGAAGGATCATGTACCTAGACACTCTGGCAGGGCGAGTGCTGATGATTTGTGCTGGTATAAATGGCCTTGGCATGAGGTTCAGCAATTAGGGGTGCAGCCCCCTTGGACCCCCCAGCCCCTGGCACTGGCAGCCGTTTCCCAAGGAGACAGGCGCCAACAACATTGTCTTGCAAGGAGCAAACAAATAACCCTACAGAGTTCAGATATTAATCACTGGGAGAAAGTTCATGTAAATAAGTGGCTCCAGAAAATGTGGTTTCCCCCTTTTTTCCTCCATTTTGGCTGCCTATGTCTTTCAACACCTTTATGTCCTGCTGCATCTCCCCGTAGCAGCCATGGCCTTTGCCACGCATTAGGCACAGAGAGCAGCCGGAGCCAAGAGAGGTGCCCCAGCAGAAGAAGAATATCCCAAGTGTGCCCTCCGTTGTTTTTGCTTTTTTTTTTTTTTCCTGCATTTTATTTTAGCTTTATTATGACACTGGCGGCTGTAATAAAATATGCAAAGTCATGAAAGTCTCAGGGCTGCCTGAGTTCACGCAGTTTGGCACAAAGGCCAGCAAAGGGCAGAACCTCCTCCATGATGGGCAAAAAGAAAACTCTCCTTTCTGAAGCAGGACAGGCACAAAATGCTGAGGCAAATCCCACCAGGCATTACCAAGGACCAGCGGGCAAGGGCATCCCCTCTTATGGTTTAAAAACAGTTCAGAACAGAAGGATTGTAAAAGACAGAAACATGCAGGAGGTAGGGAAGATCCAGCCTGTTTTACATGGTCTGTAAAAATAAATTTATAAATAAAAATTTAACTCAGGATTACCTCTGTGGCCACGCTTTCCCCCCTAGACAGTGCAAATTAGGAACAAGGAGACACTCAGCAAATTGGAGCATTCACTGAAATAGAAAGATGAGGGAAACTTTAAGTGGAACATTGTTATTTTTGTCACGTGTTTACCAAAATGCAATTTGGAAGATTATTTTGAAAATTCAGCCAACTCTAACATTACTCAAGGCTGAGTGAGGGCAAGTGGGGTATGAAATAATTTTTGTGTAGTTGTGGTTTACTCTATATTAGAAATGGATATAGGCTGTCTGACTTTATTGGGCTAATTAATTACAAGCTAGCCCAAGTCAGATTAGGTAATTGCGCTTTCAATTGTTTGGCTTTCTTACCAGAAAGTGGATGTCAGCCCAATATTTTAAAATAACCCCACTACTCCGTTTTCTTCCAAATAGATATTGTAGCTTTGAATTTGAAGTAGGAGTAGCTCCTAAAAAAGCAGCAAGCACCAGTTTCTCAGCATGGTGATGTCTTCTGGGCCACTTGAAGTACGGATGCATTATCAGCGGTGGAAGTTATTTTATGTTAGCAAAGAAGGCCATCATGCTGGGGTAATTATAGATATACGCCCTGAATGTCAGGTACTCGCGATAAGTGATTTACATTTGAGAGTGGTTTTTTTTCAATAGCATGCCACTTGGTGCAACATGTCCCATTGAGTATGGAAAGGAACTCTTATGCAAATGTCTCCTCACGGTACCTTGAAGGATCTGCAGAGCCATCAGTGCAGCTCGTCTAACATTGACATGTCCTACTTATGTATATGTGTTAACCAGCACCTACTCTCTGTTTTTGCTGTACCTAGATGAGAACAACTCTAGGTCATGAGTTTCTACCCTATAGACATAAAATGTGGGCTCAAAAAGTGCCTGGCATCCTATGTGGGAAATTCACGCTGTAGTGACACTGCTTGTTAAATGCTGCTAGAAGATGACTGGAATTCATTGCTATTTTCATACCACTGTGGCAGGAGAAACTAATTCAAGGCACTTCGAAAATCCAGCCGGTGTGTTGGGAAGGCTGAAACAATATGGGCTGAGAGCAAAGGCCAAGAGCAAATTCTTTCCGAGGAAGCTGAGCACGCTGAGCACGTGTGAGACATACAGGGCCTTTCTACATCAGTGGATAACGTAACTGCTGTAGCAAATGCCCCTTGCACCCGCTCTTTCCTTTCTAGGATCCAGAAGTTATTGCAGCCATCTTTTGCCAACCTCGCAGTCCTCCTCCGCTCTGTGTCTCAGCTGCTGAAGCCAGCAAGAAAAAAATGGAAGAATTAAATCTTTTGCAAAAACGCTGGCAGGAACTAAGGAGATTATCAACTGAGAGAGCAATCACCTTTAGAAGTATCTGTCTTTGATATGTATCCTCCAAGGTATATTTAGGGCAGCTCCTATTGAAATTGGTGGCAATTAGGCACTTTAGATCCCTCTGTGGTATCTAAGCCTTCCCACTCCCCCAGCAGCCCTAACAAAAGCTTTGGAGTGCGATCCCCTGCAGGAAGAGTTAGTTTGGAAAAGGGAAATGGGTTTACAAGTTGTGAACTCGGGCAATGACATTCCAACAACAAAAACCTGGCTGACTCCTTTGTTCAGGCACAAAAGCCAACCACCATTTGGCTGAAACCTTCGCTTTTCCACTGAGTCTTCTTAAATGATGGACGGTTTGTAAGAAGCAGGTAAAACCAGCTGCCGGTAAGGAAATGCCACCTCAGACTGGATGAAAGATGTGCTGGGAAGTGGGTACGGATGCTGTAGCTTAGCGGGGTCAAAAAATGTCCCCACCAGCGAGTAGGAGCTGAGGGCATGAAGCTCCTGCAGCAACTGTTCTGCCCGTGCTGGGGTGTCACAACATCACTACAAAACCACAAAACTCCATCCCAACACCAGAAGCTTTTATTCGAGAAAAAGCACAGACTTGTCTTGCTGGTTGCCTTCCTCTACTTCTCCCCCTTTCCCCAAATAGACACGCTGTCTGTATTCTCTTTTTTCTGCACAGCTTCTCCCCCAGACTTTCCTCCTCCCCTGAAACCCTGCTAAAGACCGAAGGAGATGGGGCTTGCAGAAACAGAGGCTTTTGAAGGAAGTTTAAAGGAAACTTCTGAATAACCTGGCTGGGTGAGAGCTGAGAGGAATGTGAATACCTGGCTGCCTGTGTCTGAAAATAGAAAGGATGGGAACGAATTATTCAAGGTGTTTCGAGAGGTTATAAATAAAAATAATGAGATGAGATTTCAGAAAGAAACGTTAAGGCTGAATATCAAGGGGAATTTCCTGACAGTGAGTGCGTTAGGTGTTTCCTAGTGGTTTCTTAAGAGAAGTGATGGAATAGTTACCACTAAAAGCACAAAGCGGAGCAGGCACTGGGAAATGCACATCAGGCAACACTACACCGCTGAGCAGAGGTGGGCAGAATCACTCCCCCTCCATCTTCCCTAAATCCATTGCTTATTAACAGTAATGTTGCCCAAATGCATGTCCCCAACTAGCCAGGAGCTATGTGACCACCAAATTTTTGTCACAGAAGTGCAGAGGCTTGTGGGAGTTTCAATGAAGCATGTTGTCCACGCTCTGTAAGGTTTCTGCTAAATTCAGTTTACTAAAAGTTCGTGAATTAGATTATAGGGTTACTCCTTTACAGATTTCACTTAGATCAGATTTTTATCCTTCAGTGAGCTATTGCCATGTTCCTCAGAAGCCATCGTTTTTGCACAGGCCCAGCAATAAAAACACAGGCCAGTTTAGATAATATTTTTCTCAAGGGGTGCCTAGGCACTGAAAGAAGAAGGGAATGGTTTTAACTAGATAAATGACTTTTACTATTCTTAACCAGAATTCCTTTTAAGTATAGTCCAAGGTAGGAGACAAAACAGGAAAATAGAATTTTCTACATTTGTCACACACTTTGCACATCAGATTTGTAAACCGTGTCCTCTGTGTGGCCACCAGTGTGGCCAAAGCCTGCACACACACCAGCCCCAAACACTAGAGAGCTGGATCCTCTCCAAAAGTCTGTTCCTGACCTCGCGGCTGATGTTGAAAATTGTCACTCTGTGCATTAAAATGGATATAATAAATTGTTTTCCTTTTTAAAGTACTTAAGTATCTGCCCCTCAGAGCTGTGATGCAGAAGTTGGATATTAGAAAATAAATAAATAAAATTGATAATAGACTTGATTCAGCATAAAACAAGTCCCATGTTAAACCTAAGCCCAGGTTCCTGGATTAGGCATATGCCTAAAGCCCACAGAATTGGGACCTTTTTGCCATGAACCTGAAATCAGATTTTGACTCGGTGACACTCTTTGCACAATCTCCTGTCTTTCTGTCTGTTATCAGGAGGGAGGCCAGAGACGTGCAACTGTACCTTTAGCCTCTGGCACTATAGCTGGGACCTCATTTTTATCACACATTGTGCTATAGGATTAGATGAGAAAGAAGGTAGTTAAGCTTTTCTGTCCCAGAAAGAAGAGAAGATAGGCCCAGAGAGATGCCTACAACCATCCCTGTTACTTATTTGAATGTTGCAGTCGGTGCGCAGGAAAAATATCAGTTTCCAATTCAATAACATTCAACTTGTACAGAGGAAAATGGGTGCAGAGACAGGGTTGTGTGATAAAGAGGTGTCATCTTGGCTCTGAAAAAGCCAAAGGCTTTTTTCAAAGCCTGTTATAATTGTTCTGGGTGTTGGATCTAATCCTGAAAGATCCCAATGATGAAACATATGAATATCAAAGCAGGGATTACATTTACTGTAACTTCAGAGTCTACTGCCCGTTCCCTTCGGGTGGATTTAGAAATGCTTGTTTAGTTTTTATTCACTGTAGGGTTTAATCTCACCATACAATAGGACCACGTTACTTAGAAATTACTGAAATGGTGAAAATATTTCTCCTCCACACTCATCACCAGTGAAACTGCTGACATAAAAAAACCCAAAGAAGTAACAAAGGCATTTAAGTAACTTTACAGCAACAAAATACAACTCTAATTAACCAGATACTATCCTTTTCTCCAACTACTTCTGAAAGACTATATAAAAACTGCACTGCTGCACGAGAGGTAGTTGGATATTGTAATACGGTGGAATAGCTCAGCTATACACAGAGAGCTTAATGACTTGTGTAATGTCAAAGATCAAATCAAAATTACTCTCAGGAAAAGGATGTGGGTGTTCAAATGTGTAATCATGTGCCCTACCCAGGGAGAGAGGTAGGTGATGATGAAAAAGCAAATTCCAACGCAGTATACTACTTTTTTCTAAAAGTATCCTGAAAATGTAATACAACACTAGTTAGCACTTGTTTTATTAGTAAATATGAATGTCAATGAAATGTTAATGTGACATTTTACCATAATCAGGACATTAATTTAATTATGTAAAGATCCTTAATAATTAGATTCTCTAATTGCTATGTTATTTGCTTCCTAAGCCCAAAATTATTAGTGTGATCTTTCTGAATAGTTTCCACTCTGATATCTGCATAAAGCCCCTGGACCAACAATGTTCTCCATGACCCATTTAATAAACTGCATTACTTTCACTGACATCAGCAAAAGAAGTGTTCACTGTTTGTCATTATTGTACCTCCTGCTTTTGCTAAAAAAACCACCTCTTCAACAGGTAGCTTGAACTAAGGCTTTTCCTTAATTTTGCAGAACTAAGGCTTTTCCTTAATTTTGCAGAACATCTTCATAAAGAGGAAATAATCTGACAAAGGCATATGTAGCAGTCAGTATCATTTGCACACATATATATCAAAAATCTGCTGTGTCCCTGCTTCTAATTAGTCCTACTTTGTGACCTGTTGCACTAGTTCCAGTGTTTCTCTGCAGATGGTCATGAGAGTCTCTATTCCACCATCTCCCTGGGAAGCCAGACACAGGTTCCTGAACTCAAAACGCTACTTTTCTTCTAATCACTTTCATTGATTCTTCTCAACTCAACCAAATTGCACGTAAATCAGACAGCAAAATAAAATCAGTTTTCTCTTGTGACCATATTGCATTTTTCTCGGACATCCCTCCCAACAGGGAAATCTTTCATGAATGATCCAAAACTTGAAATTCTGCTCAGTTTTCAAGCTCACCCTGTGGCCACTGTGCTTGGGGCTGATCGCTCCCTCCACATGCTGCCAGTCATCTAATACTCCAGGCTGCTTTAGTTATATATTTGACAACCAGCGTTTTTATCTCCGTCTTGCCCCCAAACTATCTGCCTTATCTGCTTTGAAGTTGGAGCAGAAGACTCTGCCAGCTTGTTTGTGGTAAATATGTTAAAAATGAGTAGGTGCTGAAAAGGTTTTCAAGCTTGATAGATAATCATATAATTTTGCACTGGCCACAGCTTTAAGTTCAGTAGTGTGGGGATGTGTTTCTTTATATTAAACAGCAGTCTGGTGTATATTCCACACCTGAAGTTCACCATCAGAAGTTCCCACTGCCAGCAGTGACACACGCTACTACGAGGCTGTCGTTTGCCTTTTCTCATAAATTCCAAGTGCTCTTTACAATGGCCAAGCACTGGGGTCAAGAGCACCATCCCAAGAAAAAAATATTATGCTTCTTTCACTTTAGCAAATAGGCATTCAGGAAGGTGGAGGGCTGCTTCCCAGGTTGTCAGAACAACTTATTTCCAGCTGTTAATGACAGAAAACAGAGAACTATGCATCAATGAACCACCAATTTTCCTTACTTTGGAGGAGCTCAGCACCATGACGAGCTGAGGAAAATTCAGCAACCATTGAGGTTTTGAGTGGCGTGAAGGTTTGTGTGCAGGCAACCGGCTCTGGCCCCACAACCTCGTTTTCATTTGTTTTCCCATTTTGTTCTTGTTCTTTCAAGTGGAAATGACTAATTTGTTCCAAAGGACGCTGGTGGAGAACAACTTATTTATGTCCCTTCCACAGCTGGCCAGAGTCTGTGCAGGAAATGCAGGTGATTTATCTGAGGCCATTTACAAGCACAGAAGATGGGCTTCCTGCGCAACACAAGGGCACATGCTGCTTTTTCCTTCTTTTATTTCCTCTTCTTTTCCACTCTTTCCTTTTTATGAGGGTTCCCAAATTCCTCTCAAAGGGTGGTCATGTTTCTGTAAAATTACTGATTCCTCTGGTAACTAACAAAGTGCTCTGCCCCTTTCAATGCAAATTTTTTTCTGGATGTCTGTGTTTTCTTACAACAGCTTTCCTGGTTAACAGTCTACATACTCCATCAGTCGCAACCACAGCTTCTGAGCTAAATGTAGTAGAAAACCGCGTTAACGCAATCTCTGTAGCGATGAAATGAATTCAGTACACACCATAAATCTTAAAAGTAGTCCTAAAAGCATGCACTCGTTACACATTGCGTACAGCCATTGTTACCAGGATCTTGTAGTCATAAACTTAAAGGTTTTCTTCTTGCATAAGAAACCGGGCAAATATTTTCTATTGGGTGGTGCTGATGCCTGGCACACGGGCAGCCCCAGCACTTAGCAGAGGGTGTCCTGCTGCCACCCGCGCCTGCTTTCTCACAGCCCTCATGCAGCGGCACAAATCTGGGCACAAACGAGGCAGCTCGCGCCCAGCGGCTATTGCCCTCCTCAGCAAACCTCGCTTTTCCCTTGCCACCAGCCTTCCTCCTCTCATTCCTTTCTCCTCCCATGCTTTTCCTCCTCAGCAGCACTGTACGTTTTCTGAAACGAACTTATGCCCACCTTCCTTTTGGCATACCCTTGGATTGCTGAGACGTGCCTCAAAAGTCTTATTTTTCATGTCTCCAGAGATTGTCCAGTACCCAGTACTGTTTAACGTTCCCAAGTGCTAGGTGTTATCACAGATGGAGGGAAAAAATGTTTGTTTGGAAATAGCTACTTCTCTGTTGCAGTACATAGTTACACAACACAGGTAATGCTATTAACATGCTTCCTGGCACCCTAATAAGAAAGATGTTCAGGTTTCAGTGAGATTACTCCTGTCAGAATAATTCCCGCATGGTTTGTATAGGCTACGGCTGTTCTGGAAGCATCAGGACACCGGTGGCTGAGAGGAAAGTGTCACATAATTTCAGGAGCACAGAGAGTGAGAGTACAATTCGAAACCTTTATCTTATTAATATTTGATGAGTTGTTTTCTTTCATCTGCTCTGGAGAAATCAGAGGAGTTAGAAGAAGCAAAATGATTTAAACCATCACTTTCCTGTCCTGAGGGACTATAAACACCATTTTTCTTCTTTGATGTACCGAGTGAAGTCATTGACAGGTACTGCATTAGGGAGCAGAAATGCTCTGTGCTTTTCAGTCTGTTATAAAAAGAGGAAACGCAAACCCGGTCAGAGTTTGCAGCTGGATCGTCGCTCCCGTGTCCGCTGGGCGACAGCTCGCCTGCGAGCGAGGAAACAGCTGCACGGGAACGGAGCGGTGACATTTGTCAGGGTGCTGGTGACACCGACCTTCGGGTCCACCCGCCCTCTTATTCAGCTCCAGTGTGGTTTACCTTTTACACTCTTCCTTCCAGAGGCATTAGTTGTTTTTTTCCAGCCTATGGCTCAGTAAATCCTTGTGTAACTCTACCGAGGACACAACCACCTTCTCTTTCACTCTGGGCCCCTGTAATTCTCCTGCAGTGATTCCACATTGGAAAAGATCCAGGGACAAACCTGGGGTCCTCCTGGCCCTTTACATCCAGCTTCACATCCTCCTCCTATACCCGAAAAAAAGAGCTACTTACGCACACCAGGCATTTTGTTGCTGCTGGACTAATGAGTTTCCAGGAGGGCATCATTGGAAACGCACGTCCCATTTGCATTGACATTTATAGAGGTCACCTTTCTCTCATCTGAAAACCTGTGCAGAAAACAGGCTACAGACATGTCAAGCTGCTGCTTGTTTGAAACTGTGAGGAGCTAACAGAATTTTTAATGGGCCTGTTGCTGTAAATTTTGAGTTTTAATTGCGCTGGGCAAGTCTTTCAGCTTGTCTTGGCACTAGCTGAGTCACAAGGAAGATATCTAAATAACTGTGTCAGGTAGTGCAGGCTTAAGTACTTTGGAATGATCATAAAAGTCTCCGATGACTAGCAATTTACAGAATATTACATTATTCTTAGGAAAAAAAAAAAAAAAACAACCCTCCACCAAAATCATCTGATGGTGCTTTAAATCTCAGTTTAATATACGTTTACTGCTAGAAGGTGGGAGAGAAACACTTCAGCAAATTGTTGGTACTGCTGCTCTTCTTGCTTGATATCACCTTTGCAGCTCTCTTTCTGGCCAGGGACTGCAGAGCAGATGAGCTGAGGTCCGGAGCCCGTGAGCTGCTCCTCGCTGGAGGCACCTCCCGGGCGGAGAACCAGGATGGACTGCAGGAGAAGCCGCCGAGCCCCGGGGTTGCAGAGCGGCCAACCGCCTCTGTGCTCCTCCTAGGAGCCTCCCTTTGCAGCCCCAACCCGATACTGAGTTAGGCAAAGGATTGATTAGTGCAGCTAATGAGACCACTGTGCTAGAAGCTACCATGCAAGGCCATGAGGCTTTACTGGTTAATAGTTTCAGCGGGATTACAGGGACTGACATCAGGGCCCACTGAGAAGCACAGAATACGAGTTTTATTTTTAGCAGTAACTCTGTTAATCCAGGTAAATGTTTCATAAAATGAATGAGAGAGAATGTTATTTTCCTAAATGCATTTCTATGAATCCCCTTATACGGGGAAAAAAAAAGGCAAGAGATTAAAAGGCCATGTACCTAATGCTAAGTTTTTAGTACGTTTTAGTTTGCCTGTGCCAAAACCAGTCTTTCAGGGTGGGAAAGCACAGCAAAAGGCAGGAAATATCCAGTGCAAACAAGACGCCAAACATCTCCAATTTACATCCCCAGCTGGTTTCCGGCCATTTTTGTGGACACAGATCAACTGCGGAAAAATATCAGTAATAAATCTGTGTCCCTCATTTCTTCCTTTTTCCTACCTGTGGGTGCCTTCCTAATTCTGGGTTTCCAGCAAATGCTGTCCAGTTTTACAGCTGAATAAACCCAGGATCCCCATTAATGAAACAACCTCCCCTGGGCTCAGAGGATCGCTGCTGCAACAGGCACCGTGGTCCCGGAGCTTTTCCCATCTCTGTGGTTCCCATCCCCCCTTTCCCACTCTCCAGCTGGAGGAGGAAACTCCAAGGATCCATCTCTCTTCTAGCTACAAAAGAACAGTGTGCTTTGATCACCAAAACCTGGCTGAGAGTCATCTAGGGACGAGGCCCCCGGCTGGGAGGATTCATAGGCTGATTACATTGGACATATCTTCTCTTTTCTGCCTTTGGTTCATGTTCGTTCATGGGAGAGAAGCGTATGATGTTTTTATAGTCTTCAGATAGCCAGCCCCACGGTGCTGGTGCGTTGCAAAGCCGGACACAGTAGGCAATCTAGGCTGGATTGAGTCCCAGGCCACGGCAGGTGCTTTGCACATATTGTCCTGTTACAGTTTTCCCAGTAGGAGCAGGGGACTTGCCAGTGTAAAGTCTCCTTGCCAGGCTTTTTGTCCCTTTGGTGACTGAAAGAACAGATTTAGCCATTTTTGCATTAATGCAGGCTAGTAACTAAAAATGTGTGACCTGAGTGTGATTATAAAAACAATGAGAAGGGTGCTAAGGTTTTATAATTTATGACAGCAAAATCCTCTACTGAATCATGGGAGTACATATCCTACTGCAAAGCTCTGATTTAATCAAGAAAGTCTTTAAATCCAGAGGCAAACAGCTAGCAGGATTTTTTTTAGATGAGTCATGCCGTGGTCCTCCTGGACCCAGCTGCCACGAGTGATGCTGGTTGGGGTGGCTGCCCGTAGGGCTCCATCCACACACAGAGCTCAAGCTCTGCTGCCAGACAGACGGACACAGCGTGTGTCCCACTGGGCTCGGCTGTTCAACGGGAGCCTTCCAGGCTCTTACCCGTGGAGGTAGCAGAATCACAGCAAATCCCCATCGTTTGCTTCCAACGAGTTTTCCTTTTGCACAGGGAAGGCCATTCAAGTTTTGGTTTGGATGGCTCTTTTATTTTAAAAAGGCAAGCAGACAGGAGCATCTGTGAGTGCATAAAAAAAAGGTTCTCCTGCATCCTCAGAAAATAGGCTCTTCCAAACGTCAGACCACTCTTTCTTTGGGAATATGTGCTTTCTTTAAAGAGCTAATTAGTCTTATCTTAGATACCAAGGGATTCATGCTTGACTTTCTCATGGCAGCTAGAGTACACATGTGATTGTCTCTGCAGATTAAGAGTTTACACAGGTGTAGCCCAATTCGCTGTCTAAATTCTGCTGAGCTCTTAATGGCAGAGCTTTTCTGTCTGATATCCCCAGCCTCTCCCTGGAAAAGCAAAGCCTTGGGTGTCTGCATGCACACAGAACAGAGAAGCGGAATTCTTCTAGGAAATGCTGTGTTTTCATTCCTCGAAAAAAAATAACAATTGCCTCCAACTGGGCTTTGTTCCCCGCGTCAGGCCTCCTGCGTGCCACCAGACACGGGTGCCCACTGGCCGTGGCAACCCGTTATTCATCACTGCAGCCCCGTGCATGTCCAGTCTTGCACTGGGGTGGCTACCTAAGCACCCAAACACATCACCTGGCTAGGAATTACACGAACAAACATTTGAATGTAATTTCCCCTGCACAAAAGCTCCTCTACCTTTTTCCATTGGCACGCTCCTTTTCAAAAAAGAGCAGTTATGCCTTTTTTTAAACCCAGCTCTCTTCGTATGCAATTGCTTTCTGGATCCCATGGTGCTACTTCCCACATGCGAATTTTTTCCATTGTCATTGGCAATTATAGGAGTCAAATGCCAAGTGGTGGAAGATATTTTCTATTGCCGCAGCATCTGGCTTCCTGGCTGGTTGCTCTGTCAGTTGTGCTGTTGACTGTGGAGCTACCTCTGTTCCTGTTTTATGTTTAAATTCATGGAGTTGCTTCATCCCCATATGCTGTTTTCCTTTCTCACCTTTCAACTACTTTGAACACTTTTCCAAGAATTAATACTTCCTTGCGTAATTTCCACATGAGTTCAAGATGCAAAATTTCCCTGAAATGGCTTTTGTCCTTATGTTAGGAGGGTTCTGGATAAATTTTCCAAGTTCATCCACAGACACATTTATGACATAGCTGAGTGTTTCCCCATGGGTTTATGACATATGGTACTTGCTCTAAAAGCAACCATATTTTCTGTCAGCTCAGTGCTGCTCTGTACTGGTGACTGTCTCCTTTGGAAAAAGACGTGCCTTCCACCCCAAATCTAAAACATTTGGAGTGTTGTCTCATAGGAAATGTATTAATATGGTTTGTTCCAACTACCAGGGGATACAATAGACCAGTCCTCAGCGAAAGAAAATTTAAAGGCTGAGCTGTTAACAAAATTGTGGAACACATCTTAGACAGGAGAGACGCATAAAGCTATTGGCAAAAAACCCACTGTCTTGGTTCACTGAAACAATTAAGGATTAGTACGATCAGACTCAGCAGTTTTGGGGGGTTTTATGTTTTTAATAAATTTTGTCTAAAACCAGACTCTCAGCTGCTATAAATCAACATATCTTTATTGAGTCAACTGTGACAGCTCAACCAGTTGAGAATCCAGCCCCTCGCTTTCGCATCTATTTGAGAAATACTTGCAGACAATGTTGGAAAGAAAGAAAAGGGGGAAAAAAGTATTTCAATAACATTAAAGTTCTGCTACCTGCCAAGCAGTTCAAAGGCTGGCATTTTTTACTCGTAAAGGAAAGCTGTCCTGCTGCTGCTGAGCTCAGCACTGCAGAGTGCACCCAGGAAAAGTAGTTTCCTACTCATTCACGATTAAAATGGACATTTCTGTTCCTCTGCTACCAGCACCTAAAAAGTGGCTCTACTCATGACACCAGCAGCATGGGAGTCCAGTGTAGCACTGACAAGCCAAAATATGCAGTCAATAAGGGAAAAAAATCCCTTTGCTGGGTATTTCCATGAACACCAACAAACCCATTTCACAGATGATGCACTGGTGGTCCTGCCAGCCTTGCAGCAAGATGGAGAGTTAAAAAATGCTCTGCTCCTTACTGGGAGGGTGCACAGATGGAAGAGAATGGGGAATATATCCAATAAGAACTGTCCAATTAATCCCAAACTTTGCTCATTGTGACTTCACCTATGTCTTGTCAGGAGGAGAGCATTGAATCACATCTTCCCCGAGAAGGAAGGGGGCAGTGAGGGGACACCAGTGTTGAAGCAACCTCAGAAGGGGAAGGAGACTCATTCAAAAAATATGCACCAGTCTTGAGCTGTGTTGTTAAATACTCTCACTCCCACCTCCAGTTTAAAACCCTAACGCTGTATAATTGATGTTTCTAATGATAGCAGCTAAAACACTGATTCATATGGGAACTCAGGCAGAATACATCTAACAAAGCACACAAAGCTGGGTCAGGCAAGTCAGGTTAGCCCCAGAGTAGGCAGAGAACAGGCCTTGGATGCTGATATTCCTCCCCGGTCACATCATCCCAAAGCGCCACACCAGCCTGGAAGGCCCTTGCTCATGTAGGGGTGACTGCCGAGCCCCTTCCTGATGGCCATTGGGTGATGGGATGTGCCTGCTTCTCCCCTCCGAGTCTGCATGACCTGAAAGAAATGAATGAGCAGCCGTTAGACATCAGAGTTCTTTGGCCAGGATTAAGCCAGAGCATGTGTGAACTGAGGACCTAAATTAACAAAAAACTCAGTATCTTGTTAACTATACCCTAAGCCATGTATACTCCATGAATCAGTAGTTTTACAAACCTTCACAACTGTTCAGCATTGCAGCCTTTTCTGTTCTACTACTACAACAAGAGGGAAACTGATTTCTTTTTTTTTTTTTTTTTTTACATTATGTGTCTACAGGTTACAATACCTTGGAAATTAAGGTTTATGCTACAATGTCAATGTTACCTCAACTATACAGGAGAAGATTGCACGATCTCAGAAGACCATCTGGCAAGAAATTGTTTTTGAAAGACATAAAAGCCAACAGATAGCACTATTCATCAGCTTCACACCATCAGAAACCATTGGTTTCGTCTTTGTACAGACACCATCCATGTCATCAGTCACAAAATTAAGAGTAAGAAATATATAAAGATTCTGTTCAGTGGCAATTACAGTTATAAAGACCAATACAGAAATCATTTGCCGTGCTGCCAGCTCAGGGATTACAGATTTGATGTGTGGTTTCAGTGACCTCAGGGCATTAGAAGTGATATCCCTCTCAGCACAGTAGATTGAAAAGTATTGATGAGAGAGTCAAGATCAGAGAACAGCAGCTTGCTAAGACATTCCTCTGCCTCTGCCCATTTACTGCTACATTAATCTTTCCTTGATCTATTAAATTCCATTTTCTTGGACATTTATTCTGGGGACATGTAGGAAATGAGCTGACCCTATATCACCACATCAGCTGGCACCCTAAAAGGATTCCAAAGCCATGAATCCAAAAGGATAGGATAGGAAATATGTCACTTGGCGATGCAAGATATGAGCTTTTCACCAAAATGTGAGTGAGGCTGTGACTTCCTTTTCCCCTCATGGTATTGACATCAAGGATTTTTTCTAAAACTGAAAGCATTTCCATTTTGCCAAGTTACAGAACTAGACCACAGCCTATATTATCTTCCTACTAAAAATGATCCTGCACAGACTGACTTCATCGAAGTAGGTGGGTATATTGCTATTGACTCATTCAAGTCAGGAGTGCACCTGCTTGTATCTAACCTGTATCAGGTTTACTCACACAAGAACCTGGGCAAGAAATTCAAAAGCGTCTTTGCAAATGAATGCTTCTCCCATTAAGGACCCAAGTAAGACTGGGCTTTCTAAAGTCTGGCACTGTGTACTCAGAGCTATTGCCTACTCTCTATGAGTCTCTGCCACAAAGACCTTCAGACAGATAGTAAAGGGTACCAAAAAAGTGATGCAGACAATCATCATCAGTACTTTACAAACACCAGCCCAAAGGAGTGGTGCCAACACCATTTATCACATTTAGAGCAACAGACTTTCTGGAGAAGTCATTGCTATAATGCAGGTTCAAGCAGAAGTAGAGCATACAGTGTGGATTTCCCTGCTCTCGCACAGCATCCCTGATGGAAAATTAGGGGTTTATAATTTTAGAATTGCAGCTCCAGTATTAGTTCTTAGGAGCCTTGAAGGGCTTCAGCCTGCTTCAGTGCTGAGAAGCCTTAGCCCTTCCTGTCCCTCAAAATGTGCTCCTCAAAGCAGCGTGTGAGTTATCTGCCGTGCTGAGACGATGAGCTGTGACCATGCCTGGTCCCAGCAGGGCTTTGAGATGTTCCTTTCTGTACAGCCTTGGGGAAAGCTTTATCATATCCCTGTCTAGAGCAACAGGAACTCTTCTTCTGTTCCTCATTACAGCCCACAAACTCGTGTGTACACTGTTCAGCCCGCACAGCTGCGCTTTGGAACATATTGCACTGCTGCTTTACCATGCTGAAGATAAGGTGAGATTTGCCTGAATCTCCAAAATTTTCATGCTGAAGCATGAGCATACAGAGAAGTGAGCAGTCCCTGGGACAGACATTTTCAGCCTTATTTCTGATTGCAGGAGCACGCAGCAGTGCCATTACCTACGCCTGCAGTCGCGGGACGCAAAGGAGTTCCTGTAATCACTGAAATTCAGTTGTCAATGGGAACAAGTTGTCCACTGAAGTAAATATTTTGAACATAAACCAGTCTTTCATTTGGTTAGATCCCTAGGAAGTTCCTATCTACCAAAATTAAAACCTTATTTAATGTCTCCCTTAAGAGGTGGCTGACGTTCAGAATCATTCATAACTTTGTTGCTCACAATCAGCAAATTTTGGCATTTAGAGGGATTTTCAGTGTAAAGCTTGGCTCAAAACTCTGCCGAAGCCAGCGTTGCACGCTTTGTGGTGACTGTCCATCCGCAGCGGCGTCGTGACCAGGATTGATCGTGAAGGTGAAGTGTGATCGACAGCGTTGGTCCCGCGCTAGCTTTACGAACGGCATGTAACCCACATCCCACTGACAGGAGACGGCTATTTCTGCCTTATTCTGGAATCCCCTCTGCTATTTTGCTATTAGTAGCTGACAGCATGTATGCATCCTTCAGCTAAGCAATTGCATAGCTAATCGGTTTGGATAGGAATGAATGAAAGGTAAGAGGTACAAGTACATCCTCTAACGGTTGGTGTTTCAGAACAACCTTCTTTGGGCAATTGTTGTATATCATTCTACATTTACACAATACCATTACAGATTTATGCACCCATGCGCAGCAAGCTGAATAATTATTAATAATAGCAGTAGTAGTGGTAATAATAATAATCGTAATAACAATAATTATAATAATAACGGGTCCATGTTGAGCATATATCAGAATTTCTCCCACTCAGAGTACACCCACCGAATGCTAGGAGGATGCAGGGATGTATCCCTGCTGAGATTCACGTAGCATCGCTGGCCCCATCCAGCTGCACATCTGCAGTCCCTTGCAGCAGCCTCTTTACTCTGCGGCTCAGTGAAAATTGCTCTAATTTATGCCAGTGTTACTGATAAAAGAATGAAGAAAAATCCTGCAATGTCCATAATCAAACAGCTGTCCTCTGATGATTTTGAAGGTGCTACAGGTGCAAATGGCAGCAGCCCCAAGTGCTGAGTTACAGCCCTCCACCTCTACCTGGAGGTGTGCAGGGCAAGGGGTGGGGGTACGCAGCATTTAGGGAGCAAGGCATCTGTGCAAGTGGCATTTCTACTCAGCAGCTGCATTTAATTCAACGGTAACCAAACTCACCTGGCTACGCATCTAGCTTCTTTTTCTTCCTTTGTTGCCATCTGATTTGCAAGCCCCAGAAGTAGCCACAATTTAGGATTTAGAAAATAATCTACATGTTCTGGAGAAAATCAGACTTTCTTTTTCATCTCATTGTCTCCCTTGCTGTCAGAATCTTATTTTATGCCTTTCTCTTGCAATCTATCTGGCAATGGCAGAGGTAATATATCTCTGTGCTTGATGAACTGAGGGACACTTGCTTATATAACTGAGGGACAATGTTTATATCTAAGCCTTTGGCAAGGATTTGAGAGAATAAGGGGAAAATACTGTATCCGAGGGGCATCTCACTTATTCTCACATAAGGAAACTGTCTCTGCAAACCAAATTGTCTCATCCAATTTCAGGTTAAAATCAAATGAATGAGCACCCCAATATATCAAGTCTGGCCAGCCCAGTTTGGCTCATCCAGGCTTATCATCAATCCAATCAGTGTTGTACTAGATTTTCTTTATTCTGGTTAGGAAAGGGAAAAAAAAAACAACAACAAAAAAACCCAACTTCTTGCCAATGTGATATTTGGTTAATGGATGGCTGGAAGCCCCTGGCTGTGATTCCTCTTGATCTTTCATGGCATTTTTTGTGTAACACTTGTATCCGTGCCAGAAGCAATGGGTCCAGCTGGTAAAATACAATTCAAAAAGGAAATGCAGCTTTTCATAATGTGACATATTTAAAAATCATTAAATTAAGCAACAGAAATAGTACATGGCCTAAATATGTTTTCCATTATTTCCATACACAATTATGTTTAACCTCGGAAACCAGCTGGTACAACATACTTAGCAGAAAGAAAAGCAGAGAAATGTCTGTCCTACATCACAAATGGATTTTTTTTATATCTTTATAATTTTGACTGACAATTCTCTAACTTTAGGCACTTCAACTCACAAAGTTTTCAGACGATTTCAGCACTGAAACTACCCATGATGCTAAGGAAGCTCCAGGGAAAGGATACGCATAGCCAGCCCAATTTTGTCACAATTCACTGCATTTTTGTAAGAGCCTGAGAAGGGAGAGAAGTTTCAGGAATACTGTTGTGCACTAAAATTACAGGCTAGTCCTTGTTAAGGGTACTGATGGCAATGGTGAATAAGCATTGATTGTTGTTACCTCTCACAGTTATATTTTAAAACACAGTTATTGCAGATGAATAATGTATAATCTTGAAATCACTTCTCAAGGTACTTGAAGTCCTTATCTTGAGATGCAGAGCACGGGCATATTGCTTAGATTGCCTTCAGAGTGTTCTGCTTTATTGTTCTGGAAAACTGCTTAACAATCTCCCTTAAAACATCAGTTTGTATAAATCATACCTACCAGAAGTGGTGATGATTTGTATGAATGAAACTCTTACAGCTCCTGTGCCTCACGAGCACCTCAAGCCCGGGTTGACCATCGCTAACTGTTATAACCAGGAAACAGAATTTGATTTTTCTTAGACAGAAATCATGTTCCTGCATCACCGCAAAGACTGCTACATGCCCTTTGCTTGTTTTCAAAAGGTAATGGTTTATTGATCACTGCTGATTGGGCAAACGTGCCTTCTGATAAATATGCAGACACAAAACCCCGAGCAGTCTGAGTATCACGATGCTTTCTACACAGCTGGATTTTTCACCCTAGTTTTCTTTAAATGGCTCCCTTTACAATCTACATTTAAATGGATTCATTTACACTCTGTGCAACATCCAACAAATCACTTTGGAGGCTGTCCCTTAAAAATACCATGCCAGCCTCGCTTTCCCTGTGCTCTTCTTGCCAGATCTCCTCTCAAAAGAAAACATGACAGTGAGGCTGGATGATGCCTTATTGCAAGGGATTGGGCAATTCAACATCCCCCAGTCTTCCTGAATGCAAACCTTTGCAGAACAGATGAGATCTAGTGAATAGTTTTCAGAAATAGAACTTTCTGGCTCTGCTTCACTTTTATTAGGAAACCCTGCACAGAAAATTATTAAAAATGAATTAAAGCTGCTGAATGATATGCATAATCTTGAGTCCAAAAGAATCAAAGTTAACATCACTCCACAGCACTGGGTGTCTCGGCGTACTCATTAAATACAGTCTTTAATTACCCAGTTGCAGGGTTTCTGTTCTTCCCTCATTCCACATGTGTGACGAAGCAAGGGGCTCTCTGGAGCGCTGCCCCATTAAACACAGAACTTATTGGTGTACAGTGAGTAAGGCAGCAGAGTAGGGCTGAACACAAATCCTTGCTTATGGGCAAGCACCATCCGTTGTGCAAAAAGAGGAAAGGGCATGCAGTGGAAAAGCTGGTATGTCATCATGCAATTAGAGGCTGTAGAAATCAGTGGCAATGTGCCAGCTTATCCCAGGAGAGCTCCTAGCTGTGAATTATATGGTGTATTCATACAAGAAGGAAAAATTAAGGTATCACCTTATCCCATGTTGAAACTTCTGATCATATGAGTGCTTCTCTTGACAACTTCTACTTTCTTTTCCCAGGGTTTCTTATTAAGGGACATCATTTTCATGGCTGGCAGCAGTAGTATTGTTAGTGTGGCTATGGCTTAGTCCTGCGCACTCCTGGAACCACAGCAGCCCCAAAACTTCCCATCCAACTCAGCTTTGCTTCGTGTCCCCAAAAACTCAGTGTCCAGACCCCAGCAAGGACCAGTCGGCAAAGCATGCAAACTGGGAGCGCGAGAGCCCCGCTGGAGCGGGCAGGGGGCTGGAAAAGGAACAACAAAGCAGGGCTGCGTCTCCAGCATTACTGATGTGACGGCAAAAGGGCTTGGTTCTGCTGAAGGTGACGTGGCCATCTCACTTTGCGCTATATCCTGCGGCCGTAGAGACTTTTACAGCTACAGTTGCCTTAGCGGCTAAAGCTCCAGCGCTCGTGGGCTTCTCCTCCCCCGGGTTTGTGGAGGGTGATGCTGCAGGACGACGTAGGGGACTGGGGGCTGTTGGCTATTGACAACAGGGAATAGAGCAGGAGAATTTGTTCTCCCCTGAGCCGTAATGGCTCATGCGAGGTAAGCAGCAATCACTGCTCTTTCAGTCTTACTCTTAGTACTTTATATCAGTTCGACCAGCCTATCATTTTTAATCGATTGCATTCCTGCCAGCTAGGCATGCAGAGTTGTGATAACCTAAACATTAGAAAAAACTTTGAGCATATGCATATGTGCATGTGTACTCCGTATCCCACATAGCGTGGGATTCATTTTGCCTGGCTTTAGTTAATTTAATGCTGTGTACCCACTCCAAGAGTAGATGGAGAAAACCAGGAGCACCCAGAGCGCAATCCACCCCAGCCAGCCAAAGACAGGATGACTCTTGCCTTGAGATGTGCAGAGCAAGTTCAAGAGATCACCAGGAGCAAAACAAATATCTCATAAATGTACTGAAAGGTGTAATCGCTTTTGGAAAAGCTTGAAAAACTCCTGTTAAAATAAGAAAGTATCAGCAAGGTGCAGCAATAGAAACTTGTGGGACAGTTCCTGCAAACCAGCATCCACTGGCCCAGTTGTGTTGCCAGTTTTGTTCTGGCGGAAGGCAACTGCTTTCAGCATAATTTGTCCCCACTAATACAGAAGTAACTAAATGAAATACATTCCTCATGCACAGGTCTGCACTTCTTTAAGCGTTAGGTAAGTGGCTTCTGTTTATATAATGGGGAATATCCTCTGGCCTAAAAGACCTTTACAACCTCTTCTTTTTCCTATTGAGAAGTATCAGGGAGAACTACAGAATTTCACTCAGCAAGTGCTTTCACTGCACAGATTCCTGTGAATTTTCTCCTGAAACGTTATCCTCTGTAGCTTATTCAACACACAGGAAAATTCAGATAAATAGGATTTCTATTAGTGTCCTTGTTATGAATAGATGTAAAGCCAGGCAACATTAAAAGCAGTTTCACAGCTGTTTCAGCATAACAATTTCTTTGTAAATAAAGTGAACATTATGTCAAAACAGCTGTGAAAGTGATTTTATTGAGTCACTGGGCACAGATATGTAACGTATCCTTTAATTATTCTGCAATTTTGTAGATTTCACTAATAAATAACATGTGGCAGCAGGATATTTACAGATTCCTACAGATTGCTGTGTAATTACACTTAGAGAGATTTGTGGTGCATGTATTATGGAACTATTATGTCTTTATTTTGGTACGTTGTTCTCTTAAATCTCAAAGGCATCCCCTCATTCACCACCACGCCTGGCAGGTGCTTTGCATTCATTTCGGTGGAGGCTGTCAGAGAGCAGACACAAATACTAATGCTCGTCCTCCTTAAAAGATTTGGGGTTTGCTGTTTTTCTTATTACTCTTTTCCCTGAAGAGTAATAGAAGGCTTTTAGATTGAAAATAACATCATAGTGCCATGTGTGGAGAAAGCAGAGTTGGCTTCAAAAGTGACTTTAATGTAACCTGTGCTTCTGTTTAAGTGACAGCAATAGCCTTCTTATAAGCTCTGTATACAAGGGACTAGGAATAAAAGTTTGATTTCCACTGTAGTTAAATCTGCTCTGTGCCAATCATAGTTCAAAGCAAGTAGAAACTAAGGTCACCGATAGCAGAGAGCTTCACGGCCCCAAATAAAGCTTTTGGTGGGAGGATCTAGTGGCTTCAGGTTTCTCTAACTGGAAGAGGCTCTCAAGGCTTCTCAGCAATGTTGGTAAATGTAGTCTTGCTGCCCACAGAGCAAGGACAAACCCCCTTGGTTTTGGCAGCAATATTTGGTAGGGCACCAGGGGCAAGTTGGGAAAGTCATAGAGTCATAGAATCACAGAACGGTTTGGGTTGGGACCTTAAAGATCACCTAGTCCAACACCCTGCCATGGGCAGGGACACCTTCCACCAGACCAGGCTACTTCAAGCCCCATCCAACCTGGCCTTGAAGTCCAGGAGGTTTTGCTGGGAAGCTTCCAGGGAGATTGGGTGGCAGGTGAAGACCTCGCTGTCTTTCGTGGGTAGGCCAGGACCCAACCGTGAGGACGGGGCACCCGCACCCATGGGGTACATGTGCCACCCCCAGTCACCCCCAGCTGCCCCCAGCCACGGGGAGGAGACCTCGGCTTCTCCATCCCATGCACGTGCAGCCTCTCTTCTCACTGGGATGGGTTAGGAGAGCTCCATCTCGTGATGAGTAAGTGGTCCCAAGGACTGGGCAGGTCAGGAGTAGCTCTCCTGTTTTTAAAGAACAACTGTGCAGCATTTTTGTCCCCTGATGTGAAGGGTCGTGAGATTGCTGTGTCTTATTTGCATCTGTGCCATTTTGCTGTTAAAGGTTTGGAAATGGCTGCTGTCATTAGCTGTCCTGACAAAATGGAAATACGAGGCCCTGGAGAAAATGTAGATGGGAAATTATAAATAAACTTGTGAGAAGATAGCAGTGTGAAATATGTCATGTTGCTCTTGAATGATCTGGGAACTGACTGAGTTTGTTCAAGAAATTTCTGTGCCTAATTCTTCACTTGGTTTTCAAAAAAAGCAGTCCTTTTTTGTTGTTTCTTATTTTATATTACTTTATAGTTCTTTTTTATCCAGCAAGCAGCTTACTGCATCTTTTCTAAGTGGCCTGGGTTCTGATGGAAATATTTTCCATTAGAAATTTGGTACTGGCTTAGTGTGGATATTCTTCAACAGTTCCTAATAAAATACCCATTCATGAAACCTTTCATGGCAATCAGCATCACGTATTCAGCTGAAGGAAGGGTTCTGTGAAGCCACACCAATATTACTGAGGACAGTGGGGCATCAGTAATTACCTAATTTCACTGAGTAAACCACACTGTAAAACACAATGTCCCATACTAACAAAAACATTATTCCTGAAAAAATGTCATTTGCCGGTCTCACGACTGTTATTCTTGAAATTTATTTTTCAGTCAAGCTAGAGAAATACAGCCCTGAGTATAGGACAGCTTTGCCAGTCTCACCTGCTTTTTGGCTGGCTGCATGTTTCCTAGCAGTCTTAAGGAAACTAGTTTTATGCTGTGCTAATTTTCCTGTTTATTCCCACTGGTTTGATAAAACCAGTGAAGCCAAAAGCAATTTCCAAAAGCAGAGGTCTGAGTAGGAAAAGTGTTTCGTTAATTCAGGAGTGCTCAGCATCATCCCCTCAACCCACCCATAAAGCATTAAGTGTCATCTTGACTCTGCAGCGTTGAAGTCAAACACATCAGTGTTTTGAAGGGTTTTCTCATTAAAATAACCAGCTGAATGACTCTGAATGCCTCCATAGGCAAGTTTGGGAAGGATCATGCACAAAGAAAGGGTATTATGAATTGTTATGCATCAGCAGTTGAAGGCTGAGTTATCACCTTAACCGTGAACCTCATGCCTGGAGTTGACAGGAAAAAAATGTGTTCGGGCCAGTCTTTTGAAGTAGATTGGTAAGTCAAGATGATAAAACCTGTGGAAATAAGTGTGGGTATTTCAGAAAAATCATAATTTGCCCGTAACATGTCTTCCCTTCAGCTATGAGACACGCTTAGCACTCACCACAGTGCCAAGGTCTGCAAGGCCACCAAGAAACCTGGCTCTGCAGCGCAGATGTGTCTGTTCTTATGGGTTTGGGGGCCTCATCTGTATGTGCCTCTGTAAAACAAGAACATTTGAGGAGATTTAACAACTGTAATTGCAGTCCTCCTCTCTATTTTACTCTGGAAAATGTGTTATACAGCAGTGAAACTCTATTTCTGATAGGGACAAATCTCAAATAATTAATTTGTTACTGATTTTCCTTTCAAGACTTTGAAAGGCATAGGGGCCACACAAGTAAGAGTTGCTGTTGCCATTAGTCTGGGGCCAAACATTAAATAATCAGAAGAATGAAGAGGAGTTGAGAAGCTACGTGACACTGAGCTGCTAGGCCAGTAGAGCTGTGGTAATTCACATCATCCATCTCGGACTGTGAATCCCAATCTCTTATCTTCCAACATCTGACTGGTCAACACTTTTCTAATCCAACTATTTTCATAACTATCTTCATAGCTATTTTCACATGGGATTTCAAAAATTATGTCTCACTGGTCTAAAACTGTTCCCATCATCTGTAAGGTCACTAGGAGCTGTCGTGGTTTAGCCCCAGGCAGCAACTAAGCACCACGCAGCCACTCACTCCCCCCACCCAGTGGGATGGGGGAGAGACTTGGGAAAAAAAAAAGAAGTCACATTTGTGGGTTGAAATAAGAACAGTTTAGTAGAACAGAAAGAAAGAAACGAATAATGATAATAGCAACAATACACAAAAAAAAATACAAAACAAGTGATGCACAATGCAATTGCTCACCACCTGCTGACTGATGTCCAGTTAGTCCCCGAACAGCGATCCCCCCAGGCCAACTCCCCCCAGTTTATATACTGGGCATGACGTCACACGGTATGGAATACCCCTTTGGC
>JAVJGG010000094.1:38868934-38900521 GCA_035590195.1 Aviceda cuculoides
GCTGGGCATGAGAAGCTGAAAAATCCTTGACTTGGTATAAACCCTACTTGGCAACAACTGAAAACATCAGGGTGTTATCAACATTCTTCTCATACTGAACCCAAAACATAACATTATTCCAGCTACTGGAAAGAAAATTAGCGCTATCCCAGCCGAAACCAGGACAGGAGCAAAGACCAAACCAAGCATCTTTTAAACCCCATCTTTTCTTGACTGCTCATTTTTAACCGGCCTCGTCGCCCATGAGCAGCATTTCTGTTCACAACCTGATTATGCGCCAGCCCTGAGCAGAATGACAGGGAGTTTTGAAGAGATCAGGCAACAATTGATAGATCAAGGCTGGGAATAAGCCCTCTTTTATCTAGAAAAAGTGAAATGAAAATGATTGAAAAAAAATGTTTTTTATTACTTCCCCAGAGGAGATTATTAGGGAACCTGAAAGCGAAGGCTGCTATATTGAATGAACTGTTTGAATTTTAACTGAAAATGCTCGGGCTCAAATGAAAAACCATTTTAGACAGCAGGAGGGTTTTGACCACTTCTTTAACTGTTTTTATGATTTGCAGTAAATATATTTGCATAATTTGTATATCCAAAGTATCCCAACTGGGACTAATTATCCACTGTCTCAGACAACATACAAATACACAGCAGAGCCAACCTCTGATCTGGAAGATTCACAATCCAGTGCTCAGTTTCAGCAAATAACACTTGATAGGCCAAAGTGTTCATTCTTTTTTCTCTTTTTTTCCCATTTATTAAACAGGGCTCTTATCCAAACCCTCAGTAGCCCTTTCAGAAGCTAGAAGAACAAGGAAATACTGTGCCCTGGTTAGTGCAGAGGGCTGGGGTTTGCAAATCAAGGCCAAGGCTCCTTACTCTGGAGCAGACTTTATGTCAGACATGAAGCAAGGCAGTTCAGCTCCTCCGTGCCTTCGTAACCTATTTGTAAAATGGTAGTAGCACTCCCCATCCTCTTAAGGATAGGCTGAGGGCAAGGGCATTAAGATTTGTAGTGTACTAGGTGAAGAAAGTCCTATAAGTATTTAAGAGAAAAATAATGTTTACGGTCTTTTATCGCCAGCAAGCAATAAAAGCCAAGCCCCTAGGACTGGATGGACTGGTCATTCGGTGCAGTTGTGTGTCCTGATCGAAGCAGTAATGTTTATGGTTTCCAGTACTAAAACTCAGCACTTGCGAGGTCAAATGCGTTTCTCTGGCCAACTTTGCTGTTCCTGATAACATCACTGCTTATAAATGTGTGTTCCTGCCTCGCCGTCAGGTGCGCAGTGTAACTTCACTGCGTTTAACCCAACATACGCTCATAAAACCAGGGCTGATGTTCAAATCCAATCCTACATCATAAGATGAACCATCAAGAGTAAAATGCCAGCTATAAAACTTGTTGAGTTTCAGCTACTGGAAGGCTGTAATACGCAATAATCCAACTGCTCGTCGAGGTCAGTAACAAAAAATGAGCAGATGAGGCTTTTTATCAGATGCACCACAAATCCTCTAGTCTGGGTTTGTCCTTTTTATTAGCAGAGGGCAAAGCCTCGCTGCAGGAGTGGAGCAATCGGCGATGGGACCCATCCCTGAGAGGGGAATCCAGAGTAGAAAACCAGGAGGCAAAACTGGTTTTTTTCCCCATTGCCCCTTTGCTCATTAAAACGCAGCCTCCTGAGCTGCTGCCACCTGATGAGCTGCAGGTCAGGGCTCGCTTCGGCAAGACGGCCAGGGATCCCCGGTGCCTGGCAGCACCCATGGATTAATCCAGCTTGTCACCAGCACATCAGTCCGCAGGGACTAGGGGTGAAGATTTGGTCTTTTTTCTGTATGTGGCAAGGGGAGGAAAGTTGCTTAATTTGAAGTAATTTATTCCAATATCTTTTTTTTTTTTTTCAGGCTGGTTTGCTAGTTGTTCATAATTTTCCACCTTGCACTCAAACTTGGTTATATTCATCTAACTGTCATTAATATCCAGCCTCTAGCTCTAGTCCGAAGCTGAATGCTTGGGCATTTGTGGAGACCCCCCTGCATCAGCCTGCCTCTCAAAGACCAAGCATTTATACCCCTGAGACAGCCTCCTGCTTTCTCCTTCCTCCCTTGGGATACTGATTTCATATCCTGGTCCATACCTCCAGCATATTAAAATGTGCCCTGGACTTTGGTGTCTTTGTGTGCAGCCCTGCTTGGATGTGGGAGACTGTGCACATTTGGGCTGGCAGCAGGAGCCATCCTTTGAGGCGCACAAAGGAACTGAAAAGGTGTTATTTTTCTGCAAAGCCCCCTGCGATTTTCATTCCCCCTGCGCTCAAGCAGAAATTTTCCTTTCGTTGTTGTCAGGAAAATACTCCAGATTATCACATGGCAAAATCACAATCCCTTAATGAGTCTTGCTCCTGAATTCAAGTAGAAAAGGATCATTAAGGCAGGGATGTGACCCCCACGCTGAGTCTACACAGCGTGGTCCGTGCCATGTGAGCGTATCGTATAGCCTTGGCGAGGATTTTACAAGTACTGCTGTGTTACGTGCTCACGCGGGCTGAGGGGAAGCGCAGGGGAAATGAGGTTGCATCAGGGAAGGGATTTTTCCTTGCAGTGGCCAAGATAAATACACAGAAAGAAAAATACATGAAAGGCAAGAGTAGCTGCTGTGTCCAGGACGCAAGGGGCATTTTAAAGATGGTTCTTAAGCGTGGAAAATATGACTTGTGGGTAACTGTCAAGATCACAGAAAGTGGTATTGGTCCTCTGGGTATATCACATACATATATCACACACATTAACAGTGCCTGCATGCATCAGCAGTTCTGGTTACCTTGGGCCAGGCTCTCTTGGCCTTTCCCAACTCTCCAGTCCATCCCTTGGCTTTTGGACAGGCTCTGTGATCTGAGTATCTACTAACTTTGTTCTGAAATGGTTCTTCAGGCAGTTTCCATCAGCGGAGGATCACAGACCACAAGAGTGGTGGTAGAAAAAAGAAGCAGCAGAATCTTTCTGCTGGGAGATTCAGAGCACAGCACTGCCCAAATACCGAATATTTGTAGTGAGATGTCCCATCAGGCAGCTTCGAGCCAACTACACTCAAACATCTATGGCTTCTCCAGAAACTTATTCTGAAGTCAGGTTATTAACGAAGGTAATGCGGAGGGGAAACACTGAGCGGGGGGTAGGCTGGTGTGGGTGAAATCTAGGCATGCAGTAAGAATAAATAATTGCTGTAAACAAAAAAAATACTCAGTGCCCATTTAGAGCAGTACAGCAGAAGGGTATCTAGAGAATAAACCTATTATTTCCAGACCTAGCCAGACTCCTACACATAGTTTGGTTAATATCGTCTAATTATAGGAGTGTGGAAAAGTACTGCCAGCAATATTAGATTGCCAAGTATTTTACTTTGTAAATGTAAATGTTGGTTGAACAGTAACGAGCTCTGGGATAGCATATTTACATCTTACAAGATGTTAACTGTGTAATAAAATGCAGAGATGGTGTACATGACCAAGGGCTGTTTGGGTAGTAACGGTGGGTGATCACAGGATAAGCAAGGAGCCCCATTTGCAGAGCACTTAGCAAAGGAAGTTTAATGACAGCGCTGGAGAGCTGCATGGTGAATCACCACCATCCAAGAGTTAAAAAGTGTTCACCTCCATTAAAGAGTAGCCTGAAGGTCTGCCTTCGCGCTGCAGCAATCTGCTACCTGTAGAGTTCAGATGGGGATTAACTCTTTGGTGTCCGAGGCAGAAACTATGCCCTGTGCAGGGAGTAGGGAGGCTGTCACGGGGGAACCCAGCCGTGGAAGTGAAGGTGGCCACGGCATCATCCACCTCCAGCCCACGACCTGTTGCCCAGTGTCACCGTGGGGACTCGGAGCCAGCAAAGGTGTTCATTTGGAGGGACTCATGAGCGGGTGTCCCTGGGACACGTCTGGCAGGAGCCCCTTCAGCCAGCTTTGTCAGGACCATGGCGTCCAGTGGGGATGGGAGCAGGGCAGGTCACCCTTCAAAACCCATGGGGCGGTCACCCCACAAGGTTGGACCCCGTGGCTGCTCGGTCCCGATGACTCTGGAAGCAAAGCATCCCCTTGGTGGCCTGCTGCAGCCCTCCGGCTCCCGTCCACCTCCACTCCCTGCCAGCAGAAGTTGCTCCAGGGACTCAGACCAGCCGATGCTGAAGGGTAACTGCGACCGTGAAATGCTAAGCTGGGGAAAGCCGGCCTGCTGGGCAAGTTCACTTCCTTTCTGTAAGCCTTATTAAGCTTCTGAATCTGAGGGAGAATGTAATTAAAATGAATAAAGGTAACAAAGGCTTAGAAGGGGGGAAAACGGAGAAGCAAGCCCCAAACAGAGATGGAGACGAGAGGAAAAAAAAGAGCAGGAAGGAGTAAAACACAGGATTCCATACACTTGGGTTTCAGACTCCTTTCAGGCAGCCTTATTTTTAAAAAGGGCATGCCTTGAATTGTATGATGGATCAAAAGGAGGTTTTCCTGAAACCAGGGTCTTTGCACCCCACCAAGAGTGTCCGAGCTTCTCAACAGGCTCAGGAGAGTGGGCAGCACCAACCGACCCCTTCGCTGCACGTGCGAGGGTCTGGGTTCTCCAGTGGTGGTCTCAGGACAAAAACTTGGCACAGTTATCTCCATCTTCCTGCCAGCCATCGAGGTCATCATCAACAAGTGAGGATTTTAACGGGGAAGGGAAAGGCTGAATTGGTTCTTGCTGCGACTGCGTGTTTCTCAGTCTGGGTCCCCACAGCTTAAAAAGTGTTTGGGAGGCCACGCTGGTGCCATTTCTTTTATGGTGGGACTCCCCTGATGGGCTGCTGCGTGGCAGTGGTTGTTCAAGGGACAGACATCTTCAGGGTGAAGATACAGCCCTGAAACCTTCCCAACATCAGCCATCTCCCTCTCTGTGCCCCTCGTGCCCTGCAGCTGCAAAATGGAAAGTAACTGCAAAACTTCTGTTGCAGAGGCTATTCAAATCTTCGCTGCAAAACTTTCTTTGGAGATGTTTTCCCTTGTTCATTCGACCCTTTTCACAGCAGAAAGAAGGCAGTTCTGCAGTGCAGGTCTAGCAATGATAACCCTGTTCACATCTGCTGTTATTTCATAGTGGACTTTCCCAGGCCAAGAGATCCATACACAGTCTGAAAACTGCAGCTAACTTGAGTTATACATGACTCTTAAAAAGCTTGGGTATCATCTGAAAGTACCTTAAAATCGATTTTTTACAGGGAGATTTAATTTTATATGGCAGGACAAAACAGGGACCTTGGAAAAAAAAAAAAATCCATTTTTCTCCCTCTTTTTAAGTTTCTGCAGAAAGCAACACAGGACCATCCAAAAGTCCCTGAATGTAATAAACTAAAGTTCTAGTTTAACAGATTGAAAACACCTAATGGGAAATGAAAGGTTACTCTCAGAGGCATGCCCCACAAGTCAGCTATTTTAAGTGAGGGCAGAAGCAGTAGGGTATGCTTTATCACTGCAACATTAAGCACTGCTGTAATGTTATATGAGAGGGAGAATCTGCCCCCTGATATTAAGAGTGCCTTAATTATGTGTATTTGAGCTTCTGGTGGATCATGGGCTCACCGTGACTCGTGGCTTTGAGCTCTGAAGGAAAGCTGACTCCTTGCAGTGCAATTTGGAGAGTGCGTTCTGTGACAAGCCTTTCCTCCTTCTCAGCTGGCAGAGAATGATCACGGTGAGAAATCCCACAGCCGGGGAGCAGGTTGTGTACCGCTGCTCACAAGCACTGGCACGTGGGGTGTGCTGTTTGGGTACTTTGGACATATTTTAGAAAAAAGCAAAACAGACTGACTCTAAGACGCTACAGCATCTGAGCACCCAGATAATATGCAGACTGGGTGATAAACTGGGAATGAGTGTAAAAGTGTATCTATTCACTGAAAACTCTTGCCCATGGCCAAAGAAACAAAACTCTGCATGGTTTCCACAAAACCACTGGGGAGAAGCACAGGTCCCTGGAGACCAAGATATGGATATAACAGGCGATAAAAGGATCATCAGTTTTTAATGATTGTCTCAGTATCCATCATTCACCTCCACTCTGTAGCAGAGGTTTTCCTTCACGCAGGTTTGAATCCCTGCAAGTTCTGTTCATTCTGTTTCCTTGACTGACAAGCCACCATCTGCTCTATGTAGTTCCTCTTGCTTTCTTTGGGATTTGTAAAGGAAAACCAACTAACTTTAAATTGCAATTAATTTATCACTAGACACGTTATCTTCAGATTGCTTCACTGTTGCTTCAATATAATCTGCTGCCTGCCTTCGGTGGGGGCAGGGTTGACGTGAACACATCAATCTCTTCTCATTTGCCCTGTAGGTCTGTAAATACCAACTGCTCCCAGGCACCTCGTGAGAAAGCAGTTGCAGAGCCATGAAGCTGTGTTGAGTCAAAACCTGCAAGCCTGGGCATTCATCAGGAATGTTATTAATGCGTGCCGTTTATTGAGTTATGCATGCTAATTTAATGGTAGGGAGGGGCACGGCTGGTTAGCTGGGACTGGGGCTGCTGGGATAGTCCAGGTGGTCTCCCTGGGAAGGAGGATGGAGTGAGACTTTGGCCAAGGCAACTGCAGCGGGGGAATTTCTTCAGAAAAACCTCCAAGTTAGAGCAGTCTGTGGGAGAGTGCCAAGCAGACCATGGGGCACAGTAGGTCAATACCAGTAACTGGTCCTTTTACAAAAGCGTTGTTCCAGAATATACAGGTGTAGCGAGGAAAATAGGACACACCTCTGACAGCAACAGGGTGCCAGCCATTGGTAAGAGGATGGCGTGTACCAGCTTGCTGAACTGGTCATCGGTGGTTTTCCAGGCTTCCTCTAGGTTTTGTTGAAACAAGCGTGATGCTTATCACCACCAATACCTCCTCCAGGTGTTCACAGCAGAGGGATGAGGCGGAATTATACAACCGGTGACACACTTTAAAGACTGACGTTCGAACAGACGGTTTTGATTGAGTCCCGCTCTTGCCGTGCCGACAGCAATCCGTCATGCGCTGGAGCTGCCGGTGAGACGAGCACAGCCGACGGCGCAGCCACAAGGGGCTTCGCTCAGCCGCGTCACACCGCCTTGTCCCTCTTTATACAATACACAAGCGCAGTGGCACAAGCCAGCAGCGGGGTGCTCAGCGTCGCTGCCACCACAAAGCTTTGGGCTAGTTGGTCCTGTGGCTGCGTGGACCGCACCGGTGACACCCCCAACTCGGTGGTCCCCTGCAACCTGGGGGTGGGGGAACCAGCTGGGCAGCAAAACACTCGCAATGGGGAACGGGAAGTTGCCAAGCACTTGGGGGAAGAGAAATGTATGGAAAAATCTGCCGTGATATCTCGGAAGAGCCGTATTTAGCGTCAGGTAGCCGAGGGGTTTGCTGCTCATTTGGTCATTTTTTAACACACAAGTTTATAACACCACTGCTCGAGGTGAGGAACCCGTATCAGAAGGGCTCCCCCAGCAAAGGAGGGCTGGGACGCTGGGGAAACCATAAGAGAGGGTGCAGTCACAGCGCATCCTCAGCCTGAGAGGATGCTGGGCTGAGTAATCTGTATATGTCTGGGAAAAGGTCATTTTGAGGGAGGATTTGCATGGGGAGAAATGGTTTACAAGTAGTAGAAATAAATAGTCCTTGCAAATCACTGGAGGTAATAAAAACCAGCTGGAGCCAGACGAATCTGGGCAAAAAGTAGACCTTTCTATACAGCCCCAAGAAACTATAAAACCCTCCTTGCCATCCTGCCCCACCTCTGTGATTTACACACACCTCTAGCTCAGGATAAAAGGAGTGTTGGTTTTTATCAGTCTACATTAAAGGCCGCATTTTTCCTGTGCTTAATAAAATCGTTTGTTTCAAAACCTTTAGTCTGGTGCTGGGTTAAACTTTGTATAAGGCCAGTAATTTTAATGATATTTGGAATAAATTTGATTTAAAAGAACAGAACTGTAAGTCGGGGACAGTATCAGGCAGTAGGGTAAGAGTCAGTCTAATGTACTGCTTCTTAGTTCCTCTACTTGCCTTCGCGAAACAGGGTCCAGCAGTTTATTGCTTAATGAAATGTCCTCAGGTGTGGGAAACACACCCAAAACTTCCCAGATGTGTTCAAGGAAGTCTGAGATGCGCTGCAGGTAAAACAGTGAATAAGGAGATCAGTAAAAATGGATGATGGAGTGGGCCATCAGGGAGGATGGCTTTTATTCCGGAGCAGAAATGGAAACGGTGAGTGAGATAGAGAACGGGAGCTGGAAGCCCTGCGGACCACTTGTTCCTAAATCAAGGCAGTGTGTGTGCTGATTTATGTGATCTAAACACAGTTGTTAAACATGAATGTTATCTGATGCAGTTTTATAAGCTGAGCTTTTATAAGTAGAAAAACACTTCAGGTATTAAAAATGCAAGGCATGTGTTTTGGCATGTGGAATGGGATGAGTCATTGTTTCAGAGAGCGGCTTTCAATATACGTGGACGCTAAATGAATGGTGTTTGATTACAATTCCTCTCCTGAGGTATTTATGAGTATGATTAGACAGACCTTTTAGAAATTAAAGGTGACGCAGTTATAACGAATGAATTTTCATTTAAGTGAGGCTTAAAAAATGTAATGAATAAGGCACAGGAAGAGTTGCAGGAAGAAAAAAACATCCTGGGAAAGTCCAGTCGTCTTGGAGAAAGAATAAATACAAGTGAACAGCAGAATGTCCACTCCAAATTTTCAAATCTCCTTACAAAATTTGCTGTTGCTGTTTGCTACACAGCGAAATGTACATCACATTAATTTATGTTCTATATTTCTTAAAGGAAAATATTGGGAATCACACTGAAAGTCGTTGGGAGGAATGATGTAATCAGACATAATATGGAAGATCACTGTTCCCATTGCTTTTACATATGACCTAACTATTTAATTATGCCCATTACATCGTCTGTGCTGATGATGGGCTCTCTAAGGAACGTAGATTTGAAAACAATTCCTGACAACTGCTTGCTAGCCCTCAGTATTTCTTTTTTCCAGCCACAGAACTCTCAGACATACTCAAAATACATTTTCATAAGTTTGTGCTAGAAAAATCCTAGTCACATCCAAACCTGGGTGTACACTACCAGAGCTGTGAAGGCATGATTGCAAGGTGGCCCATAAATCAGCTTCTCTGCATGGGCAGCCCCTTCTTTCAGCAGACCAGTAAATAGGTCAGCATGAGTAAACAGGTCAGGAGTTCAGGCTTTGAGGAAAAAATGAGATTATATAGCAGAGAAAGGAAGCTTATCCTCATGTATGGGCATTGCAAGAAACACAAGGTTTGGATCTTCCTAGTTCTGCATGAAAGGGCTCTTTCACAGTGGGGTGTGGAATGGGAAAAAGAAGCTGTTTGTGGGTTTCCAGCCATATTTCTCTTGCATTAGAGGTGCGTATGATGGTATTACCCCTGCATGTGACTAAATCTCATTTCTTACTTGAAGCAAAAACTTTGGCCAGAGTGTGGGTGCCATCCAGGGATGGAGATGCAGCTCCCCTGGTACGTCCTGGCTCCCCAAAGAGGGAACACAGCCACCGCCTTCGGGTCTTCTGGGATTACTGGGAAGATGGCAGCGTGCTCCACATGTGTACTCCTGCAACATAAAATCGCATTAAAGCTGTGATAAAAGCCAAAGTACTCAAGAATTAAGGCTAGAGTTGACCTCCAAGAGTATGGGAGCTCTTCAGAGGTTTTCCTTATCTGAAAAGTCTCCAAATTCAGCTTGCCTTAAGAAAATTGTTGTCTGATATAAATAATTAACAAGATCACTTACCAGCATGGTAAACACACATCCTTCTGTAGCCACCACCTGTGTGCACTGCTTCTATTTCTTATCAGCTTCTCTTTTTTCAAAAGCATATGCCACATTTTAGCATTTTGGGAATCGCTTGCCACATTTTCTATTTGTTTCAGGAATATAAGAACAAGCCTGTGCCTCATCTGACCATACAAACTGCAAATGGCAGGTCTCTGAAAGAAATGGAAAAGCATGATAAGCTTTGGGGCAGCCTGTGTTTCACTTCCAACATCTGGCTTCCAGTCCTCAGGGTGCCACAGCAGTGTTTGTGGGACAGCCTTTGCTTAATTCAAAGGGTGCCGGAGAGCTGAACCTGCTGGGATACCCTGCGTTTGGGGCCAGGTATCCCCCGTACGAAAGCATGTGGATAACCAAAGATGGATCAGGAAAAGTTTCATTAATGTATGTGAATATGCCATCTTCCCACAAGCCAGAAATCCTCCTGGGAAGAGGGGCTGGTGGCAGCAACACATGGTTATTAGAGTAGTAGCTAATTAGCAACCTTCGGCCTGCTGGAGGTGGTGGTGGAGACCTCCTGGCTCGGGGCTTGGAGCAGCAGGAACATGCTGCCTTCAGGGGATGGGATTGACCTCAAACTATTCAGGACAACACTGATTTCACCCATTGGGCATCTTTCTACTAACACATCCAAAAAAGCCTCGGGCGATGTCCATCTAGAGGAGGCTTTGGGAGGCTGGAGCAGTCAGACAGGCAGCAACAGCTTTCTATGAACAGGACTACAGACCCCAATCAGAGATTAAATGCTCGTAGTGTGAGCAGAGACAAAGCGGCTGATCCTAAAATAGCTCCCTGCTAAGAAGGTGTGAAGTGGGGAGAGGTGGCCCGGCAGGGGGAAGGGCTGCAAATAGCAGCTGTAGTCAGCTGCTGAGTATGATCCACCGATGACATGGGCATTTCAGATGGGGGACAGGCTCAGAGCTCTGGTATGTGAGGACAAGAGACTCATTCGGAGAGCTAGGATGGCTAACAGAGGATTAAACTATCATACAAAAAAATTAGACATCACATAGCATCAAAGAACATGTAGGAAAGTGTCTTCTAGGTAAATCTAGCCTAGACTACATTATGTTGCTTTTAAATATTATATTTTCTTTTGAGCCTTTATCTTAAGCCTTGATAAACACACCTTTATCTGTGTTACCCCAGGAGTGCTGGGTTGCCCATGGGAATGGTGCTCCCCATTCCCCACTCGTCCTCTGCCAGGGGATGGAAAGAGGAGTGCGGGAGGAACAGGGCGTCGTAGTCCCCAAGAAGTTTCTCGACACCTTTTCTCGCAGACCAGCGCTCCGCCTGCACAGGCAGGAGCCGAGAAGGCACAAGCTGAACCTGCTGCTCCCACAGCAGTCTTCAAAAAGGGGGCTGCTTTTAGGCTGAAGCAGCCCCAATGCAGGTGATGAGGTGGAATTTCACGTAAAGGTGGGATGAGAGCAGCCGCGTGCGGCAGCAGGAACAGAGCGATGCCACGTGTGATACAGCACAGAAATTGGGTTTGGGAATGGTCAGCTAATGGAGCAAATGCTTTTATTGTAGAAACCTGTGAGCAGCGGGTCCCTTCCAATCAGTCCTTCCACTCGATCTTGCACTGCTTTAAAGTTATTGATGAGCAGGAAGAAAATGGAATGTTTGTCCCTAAATCAACCTTGCAGGTGACAGAGAGATGAGGGACCTGAGGAGGAGGAGGACATGCTGCAGAGGCAGTAGTGCGGTGATCTTGGTGAGCTCAGCCAGAAAAAACAATCCATGTTGTAATGCAACCTGGGCAGGCTAAAGAGCCCCAGCAGCTGCAGGGATCTAGCAGGGATCTAGCAGCCCACTCCACCTGCAACCTCCTCTGTCACTGCTTAATATTAAAGCATGCCTTAATTTTCTGAGCTACACCTTTGCCAACAGCTGTTTGAATTACCATCTTGCAGAGGTAAGTGTAAGATGGAGGCTGGGGGATACAAGTCCATGGGCCAGTGGTTACTCACGTTGGTGCAATGTGTTCTTAATGTTAATTGTCTGCTTGGAGCTTGGTAACTAGCAGGGATCATATTCTATTAATAGTCTTCATTCCTTCTCAGTGACTAATCTCTCTCCTTAATTTCAAAGCTACCCATCCACAAGATGGACTGAACTTAATTGTTGAGTTGCTGGCTGCTTCGCTATTATTTTAATATTGCCCATTCAAATCCAGTGTGACGCTTCACCCCTCACCCCTGCATGGCATACTCTGACAAAACTCACCCGCTCACACAAAGTTGTGATTAGCAGGCATGATGGACTTATCAGGAAAACATCACGTAAATCAGTTTTAGTCCCTTCCATAGCAGATTGACGGTATTTGTGAACAAGGGAAAAGCAGCAGTCATGTATCATCACATCAGGAAGGCTCTCGCTGCTGCTCTCAAAACTAAGCTCTGAAAACAAGATCTGCATGAAACTGCAGTGGGATTGGGTGCAAATAAATCTCATTGGCAGCTACCAATGGCTCCCTGGCAAAATGGGGTGAAGCATTTAGCAAGGGTCTGTCCTGGACCTGGTTTGGGTCAGTGCTGTCACGGCCCTGCAGAGCAGGCTAAGCTTGACAGAGCCAGGACGGGCAGCGGGTAGAAGGCTGTCAGGGACAAAATTCAGCAAGATCTTGACAAACTGGAGAAGGGCCTGGGAGCAGGGACAAGTGCCAAGTGTGACACCTGGGCAGGAACGATTGATTGCGTTGGCAGGCAATGGAAACTCAGCCATGGGCGGTTATCATAGGTTACTGGCGAGATGCGAGTCGTGCTGTTGTAAAAAAAAATGTTAAAAAAAAGAAAGCAAATATTGGGCTTAGATGTCTAAATAAGGAAAATAACATTCTTGCAAGTGTGCTGCTGCTCCGTGTAAGCCCTGGAAAACCTTCATTTGAAGGCTGCAGCCAGTGTTGGGAGCACAGCGAGGGGAGAGAGCACCACAGAGAGCAACAGAAGCGCTGCGCAGGCTTGAAGACACAACATTGGTGGAAACAGTTGAATATCTGGATTGTTTAGCCTCAAATGAAGAGTGAAAGGGCATGTACTAAATCTTTAAGAGGAGAATGAACTGTTCTCCGAGGCCTGGGTGATAAGAACAAGGAATCAAGGTGGGAGATGATGGTCCAGACCCCCTTGGGCAGAGGAGGAGAATTTTCTAAGGCTTCCCAGGTTTGGGGAGAGAGCACTAGCCTGGAAAGCATGGCTGAAAGGAGCTCTGTGACCTGCTGCCGCTGCCAGCGCTTTGTTTCTGTTCTTGCAAGGCTTCTTCATCGCTCTTGTGCAACCTCAGCTAGCTGCGCTTCCTCCCGCTGAGCTATTTCACATTTTCACATCCTCATTACTTTTTTGTTCTTTAGATAAATGTTGATCTCATTCCAGGTTTCTCTTAAATTGCAAAAGCACATTCTCCAAAGACCCAAAATTTTAGCTCTGCCAAGAGAAGGGAAACCCTCCGGACTCTCTCATGAGGCAAGGCAGGCACCAGTATGTCTCTGAAAGTGCTGGTTTTCACCCCAGACCTTGTTCCCCTTTGGTTCAGTAATTTTTCCTTCATTTCTGAATTGAGATCTCAGTTGCTCTAGTCACAAAGAAACTCCAGCACGGTTGCATGGGCACAACTGGCCCAGCCGTAATGAGACAAGGCGAGTTGTGCCACATGGGGAAGCAGGTCCCAGGCACCACCATGGCTGTCAGCCCTTCTTTTTGGTTTTAATTTACTTGTTATTGGTTTAGCATGTGACCACCCACTAGCCTGCAGAAGAATAGTGTGGGCAGAGGACTGGATTAAACCAAAATGTTCCTGCTCAAACTCATGTCATGTGAATTACAAACTGCTGACTTTCGGCTTAGAAAAAGCCATCCCCATCCGTCTGTGAGCACCCTGCACTCCCCCGTCTCCAGCCACGGTGCCTCCCCCTCACCGTCAGGGGTCCGGGCTGCAGGGAGCATCCATTTGGAGGACCGTCAGGAACACCTTCAGGCTCTCCCAGAAAAACCTAATGACTGAATTCCTTGCCCACAAAATAAAAACACCCACAAAGCTGAAAACACCCATGGGTGCAACCAAGGGATGAAGTTCATCCAGGTTGCCTAATGACAAGCTGTGCATCCCTGTGGCTCATGCCTGTGGACATAAGTAGTGATATCAGAGCTTAGAAAACCGTGTTACATGGTCCCAGTTCATCTCCACAGTGCCACAAAGAGCAGGGCCTTTCAAAACGTTGTTCTTTTGTTAGCTCCTTCGCGAGCAAGAAGCAGCTCTGCTTGGAAAGTCCGCCCTGCACCCACGTAATGTCTTTAACGATGCAGGTATCGTTTGCTACAAATGCAGTGGCTGCACAGGAACGCCTGCCCGATTTGGCTTTAATCTTGTTTTCATTGTTGTGCTCTTGAAGGTTAACTTCAGAGCTGGGAGCTCAAGCCCGAGCTCTTTTGCTCAGAGCCCGTACCGCATGCAAATACCAGTCCCTTTCTCACGCTGCCTTTAACCTTGACATGAAGGAACTGTTCCTGCAGATGAGAGAGGGAGAGATCAAGGACTATACCAGCAAGGCCGTGGCTCCGCGTTTGTACTCCAACTGCCTGACATTTAGTGCAGTCTAGACAATACAAAATGTCCTGATTACGTGGCTCTGGTCCATGCACACGCAGAGCCTCCCCCAGGGACAGTCAGCCTGGTGCAGGGCCACAAAGCGGTGTAATGCTTTTCATACAACAGCATCGTATTCCCCGTCCCTTTTTTCTTTTCCCTTTATAATATTCTGCTTTGTACAATGCAAGTTCACAACCCTGCACCCATATCGGCATCATTTACACCGGGATTACTCACGTGGTAGTACGGCTTAGATGCCAGGGGAGAAATCGCCATCCTGTCATGCCACGCACAGGGCACCTTCAGAGATGCTCACTGATGTCTCAAGAGCCCATAGTCAGTCAAATGTGGTGGCAGAAGGAAAGCAGGTACATCATCCTTGTCCTGTAGAAGGGGAATGAGCTGTGCTCAGCAGCAGGGCTGTGGGACCTATCCTGCATGGAGCTGGGTGACCATCTGCAGGTTACCGCCGTTCCTTGGGCACCAGGTCCCCAGCAGTGACCTGGGACTGTCCATCACCCCCTTCCTCACCAGAGCAGCTAATGAAGTACTAACTGCTAGGGAGTCCCCGAGGGTCAACGCTGTCCCACTCCTTAGGCCAGAGCGAGCAGCCAAAATTCAGTCTTTGGGGTTTTTCTGCAGAGAAAATGGGAACAGAGCTGGGTACTCCTCCAGTGGCTTCCCGGCCATGTGCACAACCTCACCTCAAATAAAGGATGCTTCTCACAACCATCCACTCCAACAAGGCTTCACCCACCCACCACGAGGACAGTCTGTATGCAGTTATGCATTTGTAATGCCATACAACTACTAATTTTCTGCTAGATGTTTAGTCCTGGCCAAGGTTTGTGTGTTAAACTACTGAAATACAATATTTAGAAGTGGATTTTTTTTCTGCATCTGTACAGTCGCTCATGCCCCCACCCGTGATGACAGAGCTGGCCGGTCCCTGTGGGACTCGCTCCATCCTTGTTATTCAAAAAGATGAGCATTTAGCATCAGAGTAGGGAGGAGCTGCCACGTAACTGGTGGCAGAAGATGTGGTTTGCTGGAGTGCAGGGTAACAGCCGAAGTTTTCATATGCTTTGTGATTTCCTCAGCTGTCCTGCCTCCATCGGGGTGGAAATGAATGAAGGTCCTTTTTGGAGAAGCTGTGCTATTCACACAGTCTTCAAAAATGCTTCCAAAAGAGCAATTAATTAATATTTAATGATGTCTGATTGGTGCTAAGGGTAAAAGATGAAAAACTATAGAGAAATTCTGGAAAATAGATGCTCTTGTCACAACACGGAGACCCATAGGTGCAGTCGGTAGCAGTGGTAAGGAAAGCACCCCTGTGCATCTTCTCACTCAACGGTCTCAAGACGATTTCTGAACATCAAGGAAACTCCCACAGCATCTTTGCAAGGCTGATCACTCCTTCAGCACAGCCCTAATTGCCAAATAGCTTAATACATATTGACCAGGTGTTGGCTATATTCTCAGCAAACGAGGAGAGCTGGAGGGAATGATACGCCGCTGCCAGTCCTACCTGGACCCTTAATTTGAGCCACGGTTTTATTTCTTACATAAAACTAGGATCTGGCACAACACATCTAAGGGAGGGCAGCCTCAGTGCCTGCTGGAAATAACTATAGCAGACGGGGAACTAAGTGTTTTGAGGGTAAGTTACCCCGTCTTACATATGGTTCCTTCTGTTATTTCAAGTTGAGGTGTATAATTGGGCCAGCTTTTCCCCTCTCTCATTTTGCAGCTATTCCAAATGACTGTATTAGCCTGAGAATTAGGTGTCCCATGTGTCAGACCCTGGGGAAGGGCTGCGAGTTCACCCAAGGTCCAGGCCTTTGTTTGGTTTACGCGTTGTGCAAAGGGTCAACGCTCTCGAGGGGCTTTCTACGCAGCCTAAATCATAGCAGATTAATAGGATTTTATACAGGAATGAGTAGGAGTTGCTTTCTACCCTTATTTATTTGGACTAGTGCCGATAACAGCCCGGGGATTTTCCAGACAGAACAGTCTCTTCTCAGCTTTCTCCAAACAAGCCCGAGCAGACGGACCGAGAGCGTCGAGGGAAACAACAACCCAAGAGGATTCGTTATGGTCACCTCTTATCTGCGCCACATTAGCATTCAGCATGCCGGGCTGCAGGGGGAAAACCGGCTGCCTCAAAACAATGAAAATAAAAGCACAGTAACATGCACTGGAAAGAAAAAACAAAGCAGCATTTTAACCAGCGGCCCAAGGCAGCTCTTCCTTGACCCCCTGAGCAGTGGGACTGCCTGGGGCTCCCGTAACTCCCTCCAGCTCCCCCAGGTCTTACAGACGAAGCGGTACAAGAAGTTACCACTCCCAAGCATTTGGTGGAGATGCCAAGACCCCTTCCAAGTGATGGCCAACGTGGCAGTTTTGTGAGCTTTCTACCAGGGTAGTACTAGGGATTTTTAATTGCTTAATAGTGCCGGTACCGTTTCTTTTTCTTGTCTGCTTTTCCTGCTGAGGGCTGAGTGAACGTTCAGCAAAACATCTCTTTTTACTGCACAAATACAGCAACTCCAACTGGTTAAGCCTCTCACTCTGGATTGAAGCACCACAGGGAGGCCCAGGGAAAGCAGTTCCCCAGTTTAAAGAAATATTTAAAATTTTGTCCCAAACCTCTGCCTCCTGATGTGCTCTACTCCAGTGCTGTGAGAAGGAAAGCCTCTTTTCTTTCCTCTCCTTGGCTGTCCCTACATCCCTAGCAGTCATACACTGACAGCTAGGAATTACTGGGCATTTGCCACGCGAGAGATGTAGGAATTCTTTTTACAATCCCCTTCACACAGGATTAGCCACAGGAGTGCACAGCACAAGTTACGTGTTGAGGCAGCACCCAGAGATGAGACTGAAGTTTGTGTCACATTTTTGTATTAGTGAAGACCAAAAGCTAGCCCCCAGGAGTCACAACTCCAAAAAAACTCTACACCTAGCTTAAAGCTGAGCTTCTGGCTCCATCTGCTGCCAGAAAGATGGAAAAGATGAGAAGGGAACAAGAAGAAGCTACAGCTAAAAAAATAATTTAAAAAATAAATTAAAAAAAAGAGAGACACAACTAAGGCCTGTTTTTCTACTTAACTAATCCATTAACATTGCTGTTGAAAGACAAACAAAACAGAGATTGCTTCATCATGGAAACTTCTAACAGGTTCAAGATGTGCAGCTCTTTACCAGGTCATGACCGATAGGCATTTGAGTCCTATTAAGTAATCTATTTTGGTAATTTTTAACATTAGAAAATATTGTTTGATTACATAAATTCATGTTTTTGCAGCTGAAAAGAAGTGCAGAAAAAGGACAATGTCATAAGCACGGTTGCCAAGATTGCCAGCAGGAAAGGGACAAAAAAAAAAAAGGAAAACCTGAGTTATATGTTTTCCTATCTCCCCACTGTTCACTACATTGCTCTTGCCTTTCAGCATTTCACAAGGTGCCTTTAAATCTTGGTTTATGTTCATCCATAAACAGAATAATTTTTTTTTTATGCCAGTATATATATTGCACGATTTCAGGCCAAAAACCACGCACACTTCTCTTGTCAAAGTGCCCGGGTGCCCAGCACAATTGGGCATTACTTCTGCAAACAAAGCTTCCAGTGAAGCCAAGGGCTGCGCTGGGTGCCCGAGGAATGCTGGTTTGGCTCTTGGGTGCTTCGGTTACCTCCCTGTGTTTGCACAGCACTGAACGCAGAGTCACTATTCATTTAGAAAAGCATTTCGTATACCTAATGCAAAAAAACCATCAGAAGCTACTTCACAAAAATATGGGCAAGCAATATAATGGAAACAGATTAAGTCTTTACAGCCAAATGCTTAAAGCAACATTTTATAGATACATACATTTACCTTTAGAAAATTTTATTGGTGTATAGCTCTTATTAAAGAAAACTAAACTCTCTGGATAGGCAATACAGATCTCTTTTGAGTACCATTTTGAAAATAAATTTCAATTACACAGGCAAAAAGCATCACCAAAGAAATGCCATTTCCACACGCTCATCTCTAACTAATACAAAGTAAGAAAAGTACTTGTAAAATACTGGGAAGGTACAGAAAGGGCATTCTCTGAGCTTGCTTTTCTCCCTTCTTCACCTCCTATGAAGTTATGATGCAAAAAACAAACTCATAGTATATTATGAAACATCTTATATATTTTCTTTGCACATTTCAGTGTATATATTACACTAATTTGTAAATTATTCTCAGTTTGGCCTCCTTCAAACTGAACTTTGCTCAGAACCAGCATTTGGCTGAGCTATATACACTTGAGCAATACATGGAACAAGTACAAACCCGAAAGCACCGCATTTCTGGCACCAAGCGGGTAAGGGCACTTTAGTTGTCTACATTTTTTTGGTAATAAAAGCCCTGAAGAACATTTCTAAGGCTAATTAAGATCCTAGACAACAAAACCAGAGACTGATTTACAAGGACATTAGTTATACAAGCAGCTATATTTGAGTTTGAGAGGTTTAAGCAGTGTCACTGAAAACTGGCCAAATCCCAGTTTATGCTTGCTAGAAGACAGACAAAAAACACTTTCCATGATAAAGCAAACCCTTCTTTTGCCCCCTCTTTCTCAAAACAGACACAACATATCGAAGGCAGATGATTTTTCTGATAGCCTAGAATTTTGCCACTTTGCACACTAGGAGAGAAGGAGCTTTGACATCTCCTTGGGCCATTTCAGCTCTTCCTGCTATCTCACTGAAAACTGCCAAGATGGGGCTGGTTGTTGAAGCAGAGGTTAACTGGTGACAGGCCTAGCGTTTGGGAGGAGAAGTCCTGGGTTCCTGTCTTCACTCCCAAAATAACATATGTAAATCTGTACTTGTTCTGGCATTGAACTGCAATCAAACCAAACATTCAAAAAAGACCCCTGTCTGCTTTAGCTCCTAGGCTGCAGTCATCCACCCTTGTCCTTACTGCTCTTCCCACCCCGTTAAGTTTTTCACTGTTTTGCACACAGTGCTGTTGTTTTACAAGCACGAGCGGAGTTTATCCCACCCCAAGAAGGGCAGACGGTGACAAACACACTCCTGTAGGACGAGGGACTCGCTCATTCAGAGCCACCTCCTGGACACACGTCCCAGCCACCACCTATTACTGCAAAAGCTGAGAACCAGCTGCCACCGCACCTTGCAAGGGCCCTGGCCCCCTGAAACGTCAATTTAGGCTCTGAACACGCCTGCGAGCTCTGGGGACTTTGTCATCCTCGGTCTTGTCCCTGAATTTCTGAGCTGGTATGATGCACCTACATTCCTCACGTGGGAATAATGGCTGTGGGAATAACGCAGGGTTGAGAGCAAGTCAGAGAACTTTCAGGTTAAAACAGAAAACTCCTCAATTACCCCGTCACGAAATAAGGGCAATTTAGGATGACGGTTTTTGACTTGTCTTCAGAAAGGTTACACATACCTTGATTTTCATAAGCTTGCAAAGAAATTGGATTAATGAAGCAACTGTAAGATGAATAAAAAGCCCAGAGATCAGTCAGCAATGGTCTGCTGTAGAAAGAGAAAAATTTCTCAAGTTCTGAGCAGTCTTGGCCTAGTAAATCTGCAACCAGAAAGTGGGTTGGACAAGATCAGAGCTCAAATTGATCACCAGAAGCCAGAGAAATATTCTCAGTAATAGAGGATGAAAGTAAACACACCAGACCACAGACTTTTACATGCATGTAATTCTTGCTTATTACACAAACAAAAAATGGGGGGAAACAGCTTCAAAGCTGTTCTTCAAAACAGTTGGCACAAAAGGCAGTCTGGAGCACAGACTGAGAGATAAAAATATGCTACTGCAGGAAAACCCAAACCACAATTCTCGGGCATAAACTACAGTACAGCACACAAGCCACATGAACTAGTCCAGCTCTACTTGGCATTGGTGAGGGCACAGACATAGCAGTGAATCACAGAAGGGGAACAGCAAGAGCTCTGGAAAAGATGACCTCTCAGGAAAGAATTAGAATTTTAACTAGAGAAGGAGCAATGACTGAAACGGGGATGATAACAAACATTAGGTATGTAAAAGACCATTGTAGGAAGGAAAATAACCTGTTCTCTGTGACCTGACAAACACTATAAATGGGCAGCAAGAAGACAGATGGAGAATATGGTAGGAGACTTGCTAACCATAAGGACAGGGAAGCATTAAAACAAAGACCGGAGTCTTCTGCCCTACAGCCCTTCCAGGCAATTAGGCAAACAATGACACAGCTGTAACTGGGGGACGGGAACAGACCCGATCATGTCCTTCGTCCTTGCCAGCCCTATTACTCTACAAAAGTAAACTTTCTGGCGGCTAAGGATTTTGGGGGGTTTACCTTTTGGTCTCTGAAAGGACGCCAGCAAATGCTGTTTACATTACTGTTTCTTTCAGTAATTTCACTCCTTTCCAATCAGATTACTGAAGTACAGCTTTCAGAAATGCCAAACTTCCTAGGCAACACCTTTATGCTTTTTTTTCTTATTCCTAAGGCTAACAGTCACAGTGCTACATTACTCCTTGCAACAATGAGGCCTTTCCAAATCGGAATCAGTCTTACTTCATCCACAGCAGACTACTCATTTTGTCTCACCCAAAACAAGGTAGGGTAAACACTTCTCTGACCCCAATTCCATCAGACTGGTTCATTTCCATAAACTAAGTTGTCTTTAAAATACCAGGGGATCATTTACTGTTTCCAATTACAAACATGTGACTGCATTTAACCCCTATGCTTGGCAAACGGAACATTCTGCATTAACAGTGATTAATCAGGGTTTAGTCTCAGCTAAATGCAGGTCAATTAAGAAATATGAAAAAACAACCTAGTGCAAGAACAGCAGCCAAGTCCACAACTGCATACAGAATACTAGGTTGGCAGCATCCTAAGGCACAAAAGTGCAGATCCATTCACCCTGTAAAAAAGCACAGCAGAAGCTTCCATATAGAGATTGATAGAAATACATAAGACTATAAAGGCAGCACTTGCTGGGGCTCTGGACAGAGGTGACTGCAAGTTTCTGTGGGGCTTGCTCTTTTTGAATACACTGTGTGTTTTAGTTGCACATTAACATATTTTTCTTTAATGCAAAGCATGTTTTAATATAAACATCCAGATTATAGGAAGTTTTATAACAGTGAAAACAGATCTACGTGGTCAGATCTATTTTACAAGATTGCAAAGCCAAACACTGAGACCAGGCTTGAAAACAGCATCTCTTGTCATACAATCAAAATATTGTACATACAGAACACAGCTCGATTCTTCTCAAGTTCACAAGCACAACACCCAGTTTGTCAAACCTTCAGTGTTACAAGTTTTTCTAGCCACAGATGAGACACAGATATTCATCCATAATGACAAGTGCTTCCACCCAAATGACATCTCACCAAGGGGCAAAAATGCCAAATGTGATGTTTTGGAGAGTGATACGAGAGTGCAAGACCACCCTTACTAAAATATATATTAATTACAGCTTAAACTTTGGCCAAGACTTTCAACAATTAAACAGATTTCTACAGATATCTCCCCTCAAACATTCTGACTTAACTGTTCAGTAGGTACACAACTAGATGAACAGAACCTCACCACTTTATTTGCAAGTATTCCAAGATTGGAAACTCTTTAAAATCATTCTTTATTTTCTTCAAAGCCAATATAATTTAAAGACATAGCTATGTTTTAAGAGTCAAGTCCTCTTAGATAAAGGAATGAGAGATGCTTGCTTCAAGAGCGGGCCTTCATCACACATATTTCAACAAACCACTTCGGGTCAGTCAGCAGATATATTTTAAAAGCCATGTTTTCAGAAAGACAGAATGGTCTTATGAATTATTTCGATGCACTCTCTGATTTCATCCTCCTTAATCACAAGCGGCGGTGCCAGCCGAATGATATCACCATGCGTAGGCTTGGCAAGAAGTCCGTTATCACGAAGCCGCAAACACACCTTCCAGGCATCATAGTCTACAATTAAAGGAAAGAGAAAAAAAGACATTTACACTACAGCAGAAAAAGCAGCACAACTGCAGCACACAGTATGTGGGGCCAGATGTAAACTGTTTGCTATCTGGCAGTGAAAAGATGAAGCGCGTGCCTTCTCACAAATGAAGCGGTCACTTCCAAGCATCTGAGCAACTCCCCAGGATTTGCAGTGAACATTTTGCAACACTGCTGCAAAACTGCAATTTGTCTGAAGGGGCTCACAAGTTTGCCTCCAGCACACCAAGTTTTGCTCCTTCACAGCTGAGTGCTTGTCTAGATGTAGCAATAAACTTTGAAAAGTGAACCATGCAAAGTGGAGGTAAGAGAACACCTGGATAGGACTTCAGACAGGGTTATATTTATGCCTCAATTTCAGTGCATTAAGTGCATGTCTTAAGACATACAGATTAAGAAATCTTCCGATGAGGAGACAAAAGGATATTTGCTAGGAGCTAGATTCACCATCAGGTTTGAACATTTGAACATCAAATCATAAAAGAATTGAAATAATTAAATAAAAATTGTTCAGACTTTAGTTAAAAACCCCCTATTTTTAATAGCACATAGTCGCTTGAATAAATTTCCCGTAGGTACTACAGTACTCTAGGTGAGACCTGAACCCAAACATGATGCCTATAAGCCATCCCCCTACTCCATTAAGATACTTTCTATTTAAGTTGAAAAATATTTTTTCGTGCTGTGATTGTGCAGTTCATTACATTTCCTTACCTTTGGTTTCCCGAATTACAATTGCATTTAATAGTCCTCTTCCTCTTACAGAAGTTACAATATCAGAGGGTGTCTTCATGAGCTCATTTCTTAGTAGGTTACCCATTATTTCTGCATTTTTAGCCAAGTCTTCCTCTTCAATTACCTAAAGGGAAGTCAGATCTGCAATCAACTGAAGGGCATTGCATTTGTTTTTTGTACCATGCCAGAATGGATGACTAATGACATTACAGTTGCTGAGATACAAAAGCTGTTGCATCCAAAGTGCCACTGCAAAGGCTGCACATCCAAGCAGATTAGTATTAAGCCTGTACTCATTCGTGTTTACAAGAAACAATAATCTCTTTGAAATTTTATTCTAAATTAACAGCTTTTCATTTGCCGTTATTTACAAGTAAACAGTGAACCTCTGAAGACTCTTAATCTGTCCAGGTCCACATATTGGGTAATGATGAGGCTTTCTGAGTGACTTGCATTACACGTAGTCAATTAGGCAGTCACAGAATAATTAAAATACAGACTCTGGACAAGACATTTTACTGGCTTCTGTTTGAGTTCCAGTTGCATATATGTGTTATCAAGCTCACAGAGCAGCAGCCTCTGCAGTATGGTAGAGTAAAATAAGCCGATTTAAAAATGCCTTTGTGAAATTAGTGAAATTATTTTACCGCATTTACATAAGTGCCTTGAAACTTCCCCTAGATAAATTTTATTTTGTCATTTAAGACATTAAGACCATAAGAACAGAGAAATTAGGACACATTTCCAGTAAAGACTTTAGAATCTGTTTTGTGATCTATGCAGTTACCCACTACCAATTTTCCAGTCTTACTTAAAGCTAGATTTCTACTTGTAGCATAACAAATAATATCATTTATTTAAGCCAAGATCATGCCACTGTGACACTCTTTTTTCTTTGGAATCCAGATCTCTATTACAACACACAAACCTCCAGTGCTGCCATTGCAACACGGCAAGCTAATGGATTTCCTCCATATGTAGATCCATGTTCACCAGGCTTAATGGTCAGCATAACTTCGTCATCACATAGTACTGCTGAGACCTAAAATGGAAAGGTCAGCCAATTCATTTACACATATTTAGAACAGTAAACTTAAATACCTCTGAAAAAACTTTTCCTCAGGGCTCAGGAAAGGATAATTTTCAGCCTGTGGTGATAATTACATTTAGACTCCCAGCTCTGGATAGAGGAGAGCATATCTGACAATCACATAACAGCTTAATCCCTTAAATACACTTAGCAATAGTGGTAACATATAACATCTAACTACAGCTGAGGAGCATTTCTCCAAACTGAATATTATTTCAAGAGTTTAAGCTTTAATACTCTGTTTAACAACTCAGAAATACTTTCAATTGGCCAAAACAGTTCAAGGCATGTTGTAATTTCCAGTCTAATCAGTAGGAATTTAAGTCACTCCAAAGAGGATAAAATCAATCATGCGGGCATGCCAAACAAGTTGTCCAGAAACAGCTTTATAATATATGTTTTAACACACATTAGTATTTTTCTTCCTTTACAGAATTCATCTAGAAGCTAATCACAGCAAGACTGTAATAAACTACTCTCCAAAAGAAAGTAAAAAAGACTAACTAACTAGTAATTCCAGAATAAAAGACTGACCACTGGATACTTATTTTCGTGATAGGGTAATATCAAACTGAAGAAAACAAGTATACCAAATCTTTTCAATTAATCGACAAAGGCCAAAACACCCAAAAATCACCAGCCTAAGAGGATAGTGTCTAACAACTTGCCACCCTAAGAAGTCAGAAACACAGAACACAGAAAGTTCAGGACACTATATAGCCATTTCAGCTATAAATGTAACATTATGTATTCTATTATTTTCTTACCTGTCTCTCACAGGTTGGACTATCTGTGTCACAAATCACAGTTAATCTTGTAAGCACCAATTTCCAAGCACAGCAAACATCAGATCTGTTTGCCTTCCAACTAGTAGACTTTCAGGGTTAATTACTTAAAAATCATTATTCAACAAATGGATATTTGTTTGTTACTCACAGGATATAAGCCACCAGAAAGGGCCTTTCCAAGAAGAATTATATCAGGTCTCACATTTTCATGGTCAACAGCTAGCATTTTCCCTGTTCTGGCTAAACCAGTCTGTACTTCATCAGCAATAAACAGAACCTTTATAGAGACAAAAAGAAGAAAAATCCACACATAACAGAGAATGACTTTCGCTCCCATTCCTAACTCAATTCAAACAATATAGCATACTTGCACACAGTAAGTGAAAGACCTTCCAGCTGCATCACACTAAGTCCACAAAGGTACTTCTTTTACCTCCTCTAAACCTCCTGGAGACTTACATATTCTATGAAATGTCAAAATACTTAGAAGTGAACATATCGTCCTCTCTCTCCACACCTTTAGTGTATTCTTTTCTATGTAAGGCATACCAGACACAGGGTTGTCCAACCAAAATCTATTTGCGTTATTACAATGAGTGGGATTTCCAAAAAGTTAGGACACGTCTGTCTTTACTCCCAGTGCATCATTCAAACACTGACCTTTGGAAGCTTCTGAAAAATGCCATTTTAGCAACTCTGTAGGTTTTGTAGTCTGATGTCTAAGTGCATAAATAACTCTGAGAACCTAACTCCAAGTTTTTGATCTTGTTCTCCTAAGCTGCACTATTGTCACATACTACTATTTGTAAAGTAGCTCTTATTTTTTGAGAGGTTAGTATTGGAGCAATAATGAAGACAATTTTATTAATCATGTGTCAATAACTTCCTCTGAAGGTATAGAAGGATTTATGGGTAGTACTTCCAAATTAAGAATCAGAAGTCTATTGGAACAGAGACTACTGATTTTTAAATCAGACAGGCACCACTAAGAGAAAAAGGCTCTAAATCAGCAGACCTTTTTTTGTTGTCTTCCTTACACTTACAAAGGATGTGGCCTAGGCCTGTGGGAGAGGCTGGCCAAATTGGTCCTGGAATAAGGCGGCATGGCAGCCTGCTTGTGAGAATTAGCAGTACCCAAAGACAACTGAAGGACACAGCAATATATCTGACCACATCTTCCCACCATTCCACAGACACTGAATGCAAATCTAATTCACTTGCACAGAATAGAAATTATGGATCTAATGCTCCATTTTCAAAACTAAACATTTCTTAGTAGAATTCAGGCAGGAAGTAACGTTCAGAATAGGAGTCAGGAACGTGGTATGAAACAGAATCTGAGAAAATGCAGAACAAAAGAACAAAACTGTAAGACCTCTGCTCTTCAGAGATCTTAAAAGAACGTTCATAAGCATATGACCATTTTCTTTAGTGTTTCATTCTGTGACTCATTACTGTTACTAACTCTTGATAACACTTATGGGCTCCAGTAACAAGGTCCCTCGATAGCCATGGTAGAACCACTGCAGTAATTGGCTTCTGGCCCAAGAACTTATAAGATGAAAAAGAAATCAGAAGTTAAATTAATTTAAAATAAATGCAGCTTCAAGAACATTCATTAGAAACTTAAATTGGTGACAGCAGTAAGAAACAGTGAAAAATACACGCTGCTGAGAAGTACTTCCTGGTAAGGTATTGCCAGGAAATACAAGAAGTATCCCTACCTTATTTGACTGAAAGAAAAGGAAATTATTAAATAGTTTATGAAATCCTATACCTTGCAGATAAGGATGACCTTACAAGATATGCCAGTAAACACAGTGTGCAATGTTAAATCCACCTTGTTATAGCGAATTCCTTACATTGTGTTTTGTGCAGAGGTCCCGCACTCCTGTGAGATAACCTTTGTCGGGAACAACCACACCTGCTTCACCTTGAATTGGTTCCACCATGAAAGCAGCTACGTTGGGATCTTGAAGGGCCCGCTGTAAAAATGGACATATGGATAGGAAAGAAAAAAAAGAAAAAACTTTTACTGGTGTCAAATTTAGAAAGTATACAGATGTATACATGTAGCAGAACCTAGCTCTAACCCTGGTGTTCTACTTCAAATGACAACAATAGTATTGATGTCTGGCAGCTATCCCTGAGTGCCATTTCAGTTCCAACACAGAAGCCTGTGTCACTATTTGCCTAGAAAAGTCAGCTGGTGTGCTTGCTTGGGAAATTACAAACCTTAAAAATTGCAAACCCAGTCAAACAAGTTATCAGATCAGTTCATAAATTACCTCAGAAATACACTCAGTTTTGCATTACCCCATAGAAGACAAACAATTGCTCAATGCTTCCCCAGTACACCTCCAACAAAAAAGAATGGAGCTTCTCCAGAACAATTTTGTCACCTTAAAGCAAAGTCCACAGCTACATTCTTGCACCATCAAGTTCTAAAAGGTTTAGAAGTCCATGAGACTCGAGAGATGTAATGATTCCCAGCATGAATTTACTACAGCTTCTCTCAGTATTGCCACATAAACAGAACGAATTCAGTTATCAGTCTGATGGACGTGGATCTAGGTTTCAGGTCTCCAGAGCACATTCAAAGCCTCAGTAAAGTTGGCTGAAAGCCACTAAATACTTACAGGGCTTTCACAATGGGCAGCCTTATGCAGGTTCAAATCTGAGTAAGCTTTTCCACACTGCAACTATAATACACTGAGAGACCTTTGTTTCCCCTAACCAAACTCCTAGGAGACAAGCATCTCGGTCCTATAAACCCTCCAATCTCCAGAGCCGACTCACTTGTACTAAGCAGACCCAAGAGGCACAGAGGACTATCCAACTTGTCATTCATGGAGACGATGTATCCAGATGATGGAAGGGTGACAATGCCAACATTCCTAGCACTTCAGGACTATCTGTGTTTGGCTGGAACCCTCTTGCCTACCAGGTCCCAAGTCCAGCACCCTATGGCTGCCATCAAGCACCACCTACCCTTTAATACCCAAGCCCACATTATGAGGGTGGGAAGTTTTAGACTAATCAAGGTCAACCCTCCCCAACAGCTTGACAGGATGCATCTCAGAAAACCCAGGGAAATGCAGAATCACTAGCGTTCCAGTGAAACACCAGCCTAGCATGGTTTTAAGGATGCTGTGAAACTGGAAAGACTTGTTTGCAACTGCAGTGAATTCTAGTCATCTGGTCATTGAAGAATGCACAGCATTTCTGAGAAAAGTAGGTAAAGATACTAGTTTCAGAATCCAAATCCTGACTTTGGAATGCATGCTACTGATCTGAATACCCTTACGCCTTATCTGCTGTTCTTCATTGGTACCTTGAACATCTTAGTGACATGGGAAATGAAACAGATCGTGTTGTTTTCCTTTTACTTCCTAAAGCAAAGCTGAAAATCAAAACCAAAGCAGAATTTACACACACTTCCTATATGTAATTATAAAATATACATTTCTTATATATCTCTAGATACATTATGTCAAAGCACATGTGTCAAAGGATAAACTTCTGATTTTCCTGCCTTGCTATTTACCAATGAGTCACTGTAAAATGATTTCTTACAAGAAAACAAAAATTGTCAAATACCTCAAGAGCTGGTAAGTCATTGTACGGGATCACTTCAAAACCTGGCATAAAGGGTCCAAATCCATCATAGCTGGATGGGTCAGTAGAACTAGAGATAGCAGACATGGTTCTGCCCCAGAAGTTGCCAGCTAGAGAGAAAGAGAGAGAGAGAGAGAGAGAGAGAAGGAGATTGTTACAAAACTAAGTAAGAGCCAGAACAGCTTATAGGACATCACACTTTCCATTTGGTAATGCATCTTAAGAGCTGTCTAACATTAGCAGATTAGCATCCTTCTCCTAATTGCTATCATTTTACATTGATGCCATAAATACATGATGTTGCTATATCAAAAACACATATCAAAACCAAAATAAAATTATACTGTAAGACCTGGCAAGTATACAAAATAATTTCCATCAGCTTTGTTAGTAGCCTGAAAAATTGAAAATAACTCAGAAAGATAACATATTTTTAAGGAAGATTTGCAGCTTTTACATAAACATTACTCATTAAATGCAGAAAAAAGTAAACAACACCCAGAATTTAGTTCCTAAAAAGAAAGCTACCGGTAAGCCTAAATCAAAAAATACACTTCTGTGCATTTCAAAGTTCCAGGAGAAGCCATTCATATTTGTAAAAGTATTGTGACATTGCACTATTTCATATAGAAACATCAGTTAAAATGTCTGGGAACCAACTATCACCAAGACTACGATATCTTCATTTTAATTTTTCAGTTAAATCAACATACTCTCAGCTAATCACTAATAAGATATTGAATAAGACTAAGGAAGATTAAGGGTTCAACATCTTCATAGCATCGCAAGCCTTTTCTTTCTTTCCCACACCAATTTCTTTGTGTAACTGTGATCCTAGGGGCAGAGGATGGTCTCAATCTGCAGGAAATCCTGAAGTTATTACTGACGTAGCCACCTCTAGGCATCCCTTCTTTCTAATCGCCAATGTAAACAGCCTTACACTGCTCACTGTAGCAATGCCTCCTAGCACAACAATCCCTGCCACGCTCTGCTGAGTCCCGTGCTTATCACCTCAAGGTTATGTTAGCCCAATCCTCTGGGTCCTGTAACAAAGCCCTGAAGACTAAATGACATGAGGCAGAGCGGTCTATCTGCTGATGGCAGGCTGTCTCCACCATAGCAGTCCAGTCTCCCTACTGGCTCACTATCAAGCACAGCATCTACCTCAAGTTCTCCAGACTGACGTTTAAAGTCGTTTTTCATTCTGACCCTAGCTACCCAAGAGAGCTTTTTTCCTGACAAAATGCTGGCTTCTGAGAAGAGAAGGATTACTTATTTTTCCCCAACTACTTGGCACATAATTATATATTGTGGTTCAAGGGATGGGATCATAAAAATGGAGAGCATATCCAGTTTATCAAGATGAGAAAACATTTACTAAAAGTGAGTTGACTGAAGTGCAAAATAAAATATATACAGAAGAGAAGGAGGAAGAAATATACTTGTTCAAAGAATTCCCTGAAGAAAAAAAAAAATACCTAATCTAATTGGTCCTAGAATCCATAATGCGTAATTGAATGATGAATTTCAATTTATAAATGCCTCCTAATGATAGTTTATGGCTCAGCTACTATATGTAACAAAAGTCAAAACCAGTATTTTGCAGCTGTAGCAACTGAAAAAAAAAGCCAATATTTAAGTAGCAGACTCTATTCTGGAAGGTTTTATAAAATACAGAACATTAGAATTGGGACAAATACGTCACCTATAACCAAAGAATACCAAATGTAAGTTATTTCAATTAGACATAATTTTTTTTTAATTTTTTTTTTTTTTAGCAAAGCACAATAGTCTCTTCAGAGGCAGGTGACTTCTCCCTGTCACAGAGCCAAGCAGAGCAGGCAGATGAAAAGAGGAAGTATACCACGTATATAATCAGGACTTTCCAGGGCCCCATGTTTACTTTAGCAATATTGCTTTTACCTTGATTATATGATCAAGACTACAGTATGGCTTTACTGGATTAATCCCAACTTCTGGAAGACCTTAAGAATGCAGAAGAAAACTAGTGGTAGGGAAAGCCTAAGAGGAAAGCAGGCTTAACCCAAATGTGCAATCTATGAGAGGGGTGGCAGCAATCCGAGGAATGAATTCACGAGAAAGGTACATAAAAATCAACCAATTAGGAATGAAAAGATACTGCACTTTAACACCCAAGCAGCAGTTAAAAAAGCATGGAGGACTAAATGCACTTTCCATGTGACTTCAGGCAGCCACTCATCAATTTTTGACAACTAAAAAGGTTAAGTAGTACAAATAAGGTCCACTTTATATATTCAGTTGTTGTTTATAAAGCTTTATAAACCACTGTATTAACTACGGTTTCCTTGCTGGATTTAAGCTCATTGTTGCATTTCCCTTGCAAAAAACAGACATTACCAGCAGCTCCTGACAAAGCACAACTATCCTCATTGCCTCTCGATGCATACACCTCCACAAGGGAGAGGATCTGAAATTGATATGTTATAGGAATTATATTAATATCTCTTGCTTTTACAAACACTTCTGTTAAGATCACATGCATTTCTTAAAGGACATTACATTTTAAAAAAATTATAATTCATTGTAACTATTCAAGGTTAAAATCAAACAGCAGAAGCACACACAGAATATTTTGTTGAAAGAATATCACAGAATCATAGAATCGTTTAGGTTGGAAAAGACCTTTAAGATCATCAAGTCCAACCATCAACCCAACACCCCCATGCCCACTAAACCATGTCCTGAGGTGCCACATCTACATGGTTTTTTTAACACCTCCAGGGATGGTGACTCCACCACCTTCCTGGGCAGGTTGTTCCAATGCCTGACAACCCTTTCAGTAAAGAAATTTTTTCTAATATCCCATCTAAACCTCCCCTGGCGCAACTTGAGGCCCTTTCCTCTCGTCCTATC
>JAVJGG010000094.1:38920638-38980080 GCA_035590195.1 Aviceda cuculoides
CCCGCCGCGCTGCGCCGGAGACCGGCTGGCTCCCAGCGCGGAGCCGGCGGAGGGGTGCGCCGGCCGCGGAAAGCCGGGGCACCTGCCCGAGCCGCAGCGCGGAGTGAGCGGCGAGGAGGAGGGTCGGGCGGGGGGGAGGGCGGAGGGGCCGGCGGCGGGGTGGGGGCAGAGGAGGGGGCAGCGCAGCCATTGGCACGCCGCCCCCCCCCCTCCTTCCCCGCCGCGCTGGCTCCGCGGGGGGCGCAGCGGGCGCCTCCTTCCAGCCCCAACCTCCCGGCGACGGGGCTTTTCCCCTTTACCTGCCCCCCCCTCCCCGGCCCGTGGTGGGCTCTGGGGATGCGCAGAGACGTGGGCTGGGGGCGGGCCAGGGAGCCCCGGGCACCAGAGCCGGGGTGGGGATGCGACCGCACATGGTGGCCCGACGGCAGCTGCTGTCCCCCCAGGGTCCGGAGAGACCCCAGCTGCCTCTGTCCTCTCCCCCTCTGCCCTCCGCTGACCAACCTGCAGCTGCCCTGGGTCGGTGGTGGTCCAGCGAGGCGAGCCTCCTGTCTCAGAGGGTCCCAGAGAGGAGGGAGGACTTCTGCATCCCTCTGCTGCGCCGGGCTTCAAGGCTCCACGCTTGAAGCACTTGCCTCTGCCAGTGGCAGCTGTTACAGATGTGACGCTACTGAGTGGTCCTCGGGGAGCAATGAGCTGCTTCTCATTTTGGGGTGGCTCAGGGTCAGTCTGGTTCAGGCTCTGGGCTAAGGGCTGGCCCTAACTCCGGCAGCTCACCTGTGGTGTTCACGCTATTCCCAGTTAATAGGCAGGGAAACTGAGGCATGGCTGCGCTGGGGGAGTGCCTGTCCCGCTGAGCAGCCCCCTGACTTGCCTTGAGTGGAAACATCTCGTTGTCTGATCATACCCATAATTGGGAAAGCATAGGCAGCAGCAGGTCAGGCCTCTCCACCCTGCACCAGTCCCATGACCATGACCACTTCTAGCCAGCCGTGCTTATTAAAAAATTGCTAACAATGTATTTCTGTACATCCGTATCTGGTCAGGAGGATGCTTTTCCCTCTCCTTGGCGTTTCTGTGTTTGTTGGTGCTGCAAATCAGGCTGAGGTGTAGACGAAGGAAGGGGCACACTTCAGCCAGAGGAGGCCCGGGAAGGCGGCCCTTGGTGGGAATCTGCTACTCCACCTGCTTTTGTTCCTAGGAAGAAGTGCAGACCACAGCCCTCCTCCTCTTTACAGGTGTCTCAGTCTCAGCAGAATTGGGCTTTCTATTCGGTTGTTGCAAAGGCACAGGCCTTAAGATAACGGGAGAGCGAGATGAAGAGATGAAGATGTGCGGGGCGATGTGATTATGAGTAATTATTTTTGTTAATTATGTGGTTGCGGCATCTGAGAGCCCATTTGGCACTGGCCTCTGGTATGGGATACCACACATGTGTAGAAGAGAAGGGAGCTCTGTCCTGAGGAGTTCACACACTAAAGCTACAGATGGATAAAGCTTAGTTTTGGGGACGTACCCAGTGTGAAAATGAAGGCGGTGCTGAACTGGAAAACACTGCTGTCTGCTAGTTCAATATTGCTTATGTATTTGAAGTTCCTTGAGGTGCAGAAGGAGGAGAAGGAAGGGGAGAGGAGCAGTTGCAGGTGCTGGACAGCTTGCTTCAAAAGTGAGATCAAATAAAGAAAACGCATATGAAGTCTTAGTGCAGATCCGATTAATGATTTTGAAACAAGACACTTTTTGTGGCACAACATTAGTTTCAAACTACATGTAGAAATCATAGGTACTGTCATATGGTAAATAAGTGAACGGCTTACTATTTTAAGAATGGTCGCAAGCCTTGGCAGTGCCAGAGGTTTTTTAGGTTTGAAAGAGAAAAAAAAAAATCTAATCTGATATATGTGAGACTACAAGTACTTCTGTTTGAGTTGTTGCATCTGCAGGAGCTGAGAAGGTAAATTGTAGCATTGAAATTAATTTCTGAGCTAGCAGCTATCTTCAAATATCATCGGTTTAACACGTGCATGCACACCGACCTACAAACATACACGCATGTAGGAAGGCACACATGAAAAAGCACATGTTCATGGATTAGTTTTAGCAGTCTGTTTGAAGTTGGTCCGTTTCCCAGCTCAAGCATTAAAATTCAGCCTGAGTGCTGTCTTTAAATTGCTTTGATGCTAGGTGGGTTTCAACCCTGACCTGTCCTGACGGCAAGCAAAGTGATGGCTGTAACAAGCTGCGGATCAATATTCATAGCGGGTGTCCTGGACTGATAACACTATCCAAGACAATGTTCGCTATCGGTGGAGACAGCTGAGATGTTGCGCCATTAGTGATGTTGTTTTAAATAACCTGATCCATTTCTGGGTCTATTTAATGAATTTCAGAGTTTAGATATTATCTTTAAGGAGAAGCCAGAGGATATTCCAGAAACAGTGATGCAGATCAATGCTGCCAAGGCTCCTCTGCTTTTCTTAAAACAAAGTGGACTATAATTCCGCTGCAGCTCCTTATATATTCTGGGAGTCGTGGCATGCTATTGATAGTATTAGCAATAAGAAAGTATCTGGACTTTATCGAGGTAGAAAACAGTATTATCTGTAAAGCTGAAACACAGTTGATAAAATCTTATCCGAGACTGTAAAACAGAGGGGATCAGTTCAGTTCTTTATATGACAAGCCAGTGTGTTTTTTCTCGGTTGTCTATATGAAGCGTTGGGCATGTACGAGAAGATGCCACCGAGGCAGGGCATGGCCCTGTCAGCGTTTTGGCTGAGCTGACGCAGGTCTTGTCAGGCTTCCACTGCTCTGTGGATCAGCGCCTTGGTCCCCAAGGGCCAAATCCTGTAGTGCTTTGGTTCCTACAGACCCGCGGAAGCACCCGGGGTGGTGCAGGGTGCGATACGGGGTGCACGGGTGGCCGGGGGAGCCGTGAGGGAATCCGCCATCCCACCATGCTGCCACTCCTGAGGGAAGCTGCAAGATGGAAGCACGCCAAGCCTGTCGTCGCTTCGGAAAAGTCTGACCCAAATCCAGACCCGGGGTGCTCTCGCTGAGCAGGGTCTGGAGCCCTTGCAGAAATTTTTAAGGAAAAAAAGTCTGTTGCCTTTACTTTCGACGGTGTCTGCCTCAGGTGACGTGGGTGCTTCAGAGGATGGAAGTTTCTTCCCGGGGATGCGATACCTGAGGGGGTTTAATGGTGAAACGGGGAACGAGCCCCGTCACTCGCCGACTGGCTGCTTTTTAATTGCCGGTGCTGTTTGCCGGCCCGTTGGCAGCGGGCAGCCCAGAGGCAGAGCCTGCTCGCCGTACCTGCGGAGAGGACCCGCCGTTTTGGCGGGCGAACGGAGACGCTGGACACTCGCCGCACTCTCGAAGGTGTTTCCTGCCACCGCCTGGGGAAAACCAAGCTTGGTCCGTGCGGCCACCTGCCTCAGGTGTGTTAAAAACAATAATTACTTAATTAAATGTGAGGCGGGGCGGGGGCGGAGCGTATTGCACAAGGCTGCAGCGTTAACCCCGTTCTCCCTCCCTCTCTCCCTCCCGCACTACATTTCCCAGCAGCGCCCGCGGCTTGGTGAGGGGGGGGGAGATGGCGGCCTGGGCTCGGGCGGTGAGGGGGCTGCTGCTGGACATCAGCGGGGTTCTCTACGACAGCGGTGGTGACGGCGGGGTGCCCATCGCCGGCTCGGTGGAGGCGGTACGCAGGTGGGTGCCGGAGGAACCCGCCCCCCCCCCCCCAAGCCCGGGGAGGAGGAGGAGGAGGCCGAGGCGGGGCCGGCGGCGTGAGGGGCCTCCCGGGGTGGGGGGGGCACGGCAGAACATGGCGGAGAGGGCTTGGCCCCCCCAAACATACAGCGTGGGCTTGGCCCTGGGCTTTGGCGCTACAGGCAAAGGCGTGCGAGAATCGGGGTTTAAAAGCACCCTGACAGCGCAGCCCCCCACTTGGCTGTGTGAAAGTTGAGTGGGACCGGACAGCAAACGTGAACGTTTTGGGTCACCTGGGTATTTTTTAGGCTTATTTAAGCTGCGAGGGAGTCAGCTGAATTTGCGGATCAGCTGTGCCCGGGCTGGTGGGGAAAGCCCATAGCAGCGCAGGCAGATCACAGTCCTGCTTGATTTTCTATTTACTGTCATCACTGTACATGTAGCAGGAGCAGGCAATATATAAGAGGTCTGGCACGTTCCCCCGGTAATAATTTTTAAAATATTGCCCATGGTGTCATGGTGCTTCTGTAAATTGATGAGCTTTGCTGTCAAATTATCTGGGACTTCTTGCAGAGAACCTGCAACCCAGCAGAAATGGAGAAATTCAGCACTGCAGTTAATGATTGCCCAGCTTATAAGTGACTCAAAAGCAAAGTATTGTGGTGGCAAGTTACTCACCAGTGCCCACAGGTAGTGAACTCCTTTGCTTTTAGCTGGGTAATGTCCAGTTAACACAAGCTAAATAACCGCTGCTAAACAGACAGTGATTTCATTTATTTAACCAGCTTCTATTAACTAGGTTGACTTGCCAGTATGTCTATATCAGCGCTGCTTGACTGGAGGAGCAGGATGGCGCCAGGGGAGAGCAATGTCCACAGGGCCATTTTTGTTTAAAGACAGGTATTGATTGGTGGGTCTGCCCCACTGGAGGATGTCGTGGGTTTCTGGAAGAGCCTTTTGGCTCTACATGATATTTCACTCACCTGCTGCAGAAAATGCAGATCCATTTCATGTGGCGAGCACTGCTGCGTGTACCCCACTTGAAATGTTTTAAGTGTAGAAATACCGAGCCAGTGTGAAGCATTGACAGGCTGCTCAGCGATCATCTCTGTGGCTTCTGTCCTCTGGGGCCACCCAGCACAGACACACTTGTGGCGAGTACTTTATTGAGCAGGGAAATGTGCAGGAAGAAATATTGAAATAACTAAAATTAATCAGATAAGTTTAGTTAAATATGTGCCTAAATGTTGGTGGCACTGTCATGGAAAAGGCAGAACTGGAGAAGTTCCAAAGGTACTGGTAATAAAAGAATTCTTTGCTGTGTTTTTGTTGTTGTTGTTTTTAATTACATCTTTGTTCATATTGCTTGAAATACATGTAGTGGGCACATAAAGTGTCATCAGATGGATCTTCTGTTTTTGCCCACAGGATCAGAGTTCCCACTGTCAGAAAGCAGTGTTTGGAGCAAGTTTTAGGCTTATTGAGGTTCTTGGCCTATTTGTGGTGCTCAGCTGGCCCCAGCTGGCCAGGGGGAGGAGCTGTGGGTGCCAGAACAGCTGACGGGAAAGCCGTGGTCTGAGGGACTTTGGTGAAATGAGGCAGAGGGAAAAGTTGCTTTTATAAAGACATTGTATTGAAATACCGTGGCACGTGGGTTTTCCAAGGGAATGCATATGACTTCTGTTCCCGTTCCTCCATGTCCCCTTTATGCAATATTTTAGCATGATTTCTGTTCTTGCACCTTTCTGTAGCTATGCTACAGGCTCAGGATTCAAGAGAGACCCTAAGAGAAAAAGCTTGTTGCAAAATGAAAGCATTTGTTTTCCCTTGGGTGTGCAGAGCAGCCTGTTTGTTGACTGCAAAGGGGCAGGCACTGCTGGGGCAGTCTCTGCCAAGATTAAACTTCCCTGTCTTTCCTTCTTGTCTTGCTCAAATCTTCCTGGTAATGTTGCTTCCCGCTGAGGCCGATGCCTGTGCCAGCCAGTTTGTTGTTGAAGGAGAGTCTCCTGCTCTCCATCTTCCAGGAGAACACATCTTACTACCCTCTTATCATTTCTTGCCAACAGGCACTTTCAGCTGGGACTATTGTGTATACCAGGTTTGTGCAGCACGTAGCACTGGACAGCCTGCGTCATAGCTGAATCTTTCAGGCTTGGCTAAAACAAACAGAAATAACAACAAGTACATTATTACTGTCGGAGATCAGATAATTCCTTTAAAAAACAGGACATATTCAATAATATCTGCATCGCATTTTGCCAGATGCTTTTGACATATTGGTTTTTTTCTGCTAGGTATTTTCTGTCAGGTTGCAGGCTGTTATTTAATAACTTTTACCACTGCATTTGCTGAAACCTCCCGTATGGAGGCAACGTAAACTGCAGTTTAACTTAGAGCAATGTCAGATATATGCCAATGAAACAACAGTAAAACTCTGGCCTTGGGCTAAACATAAGATATTACAGGCTTCCTTTTGAAATACTGGAAATGTCTAAGCCCTTGTTCCTTGTTGGGGATTTCTGTGACTTGGCAGCTAATCCGACCTGTCTGCCTCTCTGACCTGGAGGGGTGCGCGGGGGTCTTCAAGGTGGGTTTGGAGAAGCGATCCAACAACAGGCTCCCAAGTGCTGCACTGGGAAAGTCGATCTCGTTTGGGCAGGATCTGGTGAGTGTCAGCAGGTGTGTGTCGTGCTGTGTCCACTGTGCTGCACGGGGAGGTGACACGCTGCACCGCTTTGTGGGCTGCCGTGGGGGGCTTCTCTGCAGCTCTGTGCATGAGGTTTGTTTCCTAGGCAGCGTGCTGGGAGCTTGATGGTTGTTTTTAGCATGTGTGGGCTCCGAGCAGTTTCATGTTGATAAGCAGTGGAGAAGTGGTGGTGATAGCTGTGGAAACTGGGAACAGCAGAAGTGAGTATAGAAAAGTGCCAGGAAAGAAAGGAAAAAAAAAACCAACCAACAAAAAACCCCTAACCCAAAACATTTTGTTCAGGTCGTTCAATGTAAGTGGTTAAGAATAATCATTTTCCTTGGGTAAAGTCAAGTAGCCTTATTTATCAGCCTATTAGGTTGGTAATTGTTCTAGCTCACACCATTTAAAATCTTTATTGACTCATTATCCTATTGCCAGTTGGTCATTAATATTTGTGTCTGCGTCATAGTACAGCTCAGTGGTTTCAAGCAGATGGATTAAAGCTAAAAGCAGCTCTTTTTTTTAATTAATTCATTTTTGTATCAATTAAAAAGTCATAATTGCAAATAGCTAGGAACTTTATAATTAATTCAAATTGATATGGTCTTTTGCTGAAAGAGATGTCTAAAATCTTTTAGTGCATATATATGTCCAGTAGGAGTCTTAAATACCGTTTTGATAATTCATACTACAGATATGGTCTCATAATAATGACAGCTGACGTGTTCTCTTCAGATTGTCTTGCTACATCATCTCCCACACCATTACAGCAATTAACTTTGTGTAACAACATATAGTACACACCAATAAAAATCGTAAGTAAACATTTTCACTTGCGGTTGGTTTCATATGACTGAAGCCATTTCGACTCCTTAAGTTTGCTGCATTATTTTTCTTGTTTTCAGCCAAATTCTGCTATGCAGTTAATTGAGTTAGTATTTGAGAGAGTAGCAATGTAATTTCTGCCAGCAGAATTTGGCCTATTTTATGTTTATGGTGGCTGGGGGGGTAGGGGTAGGTGGTTCTCTCTTGTTGTTTGTTTTTAGCTAGCAGTACAGTCAGATGAAGCAGAAAAATGGCCAAAAAAGCTGATGGATACTGAAACATCCTGACCAAGATGACATTCAGTTACATACTTCCCAGTGCGGTAGAGTCCCTCCTGAGGAAAGCGTCAGTAGTCACTATCCAAGCCGTTATAACTTGTGATGAAACACCAAGTGTTGCAACTGGGAATGCTTTATTTATTGCTAATGTACCTGCATCTCTGATAAATTTTACCTGTGTAATATTTTAGGATTCAGTATGCACTGAAAAGGAACTGGTGAATCAGGGGCTGAAAAGATGAACCACAAAAGTATTTTGTACAGAGCAGACCTCCTTCTGCACTCCAGTAATGACAAGGTGAATCCGGATCCTTCTTGTTACTTGGCCTAACTATGGCAGACAGGCACCCATGTGCCTAAGGGCATTGGCACTCCTGGTTTAACCCAGAAGCCAGGGTGCCAGGAATGTCATTAAATCCACTGGGTACTATTATTGTTAACTTTAGGTGGGGATATTGGAGTGCTGGATGACTAGAAGATCCAAAAGCAGCTTCATAAGATAATTTGGCTCTTTTAAACTTTTAATCCATAACATTTCTTGATTGTTCAGTTTACTGTGGAATATGTTTGTTGTTGTTTTAAAAAAAAAAAATCCTTATAACAGAGTTAAATAAAACACATCTCTTCCAAGTGTGTGCAGTTAACTGGCAGACGCTGTGGAACAGATCAGAAAGCCCATGGACAAGATCAGAAGGCCCATCTGTGACTTAAAGGCTTCTTCTGGAGCCAGCCTTAACAGTGCCTCTGTACTGTGCTGTTATTGTCTTAATTGATTTACACAGCATTGACACGAGGTGAGCTATTCGCTTTTTATCTTACAAATAGGAGGGAGCTGGTCTCTTACAAGACAGAAGGTGGTTAAACATCCATAAAAGATGCTCTGCCTGTGCTCTGTTATTTGCATTTACAGCTGTGTGCTGATAGTGTGCCTATTAGCATATCCATATGAAAAGCACACAGTAGTTGGACATTTACAACATCCTGTGTTTGGCCAGTATAGTGCATCTGTTAGCACAACTTTCTACAGAGCTCTTTAAAAGAGCAACGGAAATCTGGGGAGCAGGGAGGCTGTGGAGCAGCTGGACAGTCGTGTTAAAATAAAATACCTGGAGAGTCTAACAAGGCGAAGATTGCGAGGAGAACAAGCAAAACTGGAACCATAAAGCAATTCAGTGTGCGGGGGTTCAGGTGGGACAGTTGTGAGTTTACAAAGAGCCATCTGAAAGTGTGTGTAGGACAAGGAGTAGGAAATCTTTGTTGTCATGGAAGATAACGAAACATGGCTTAGCACAGTCTGTGCAGATGTTCAAAGTTTCAAGGCTTGCTATGCCTTCGTGACATGTGATAGCAAAGGAGTTGTTCCTCCTAGAAAGAGACTTTCACATAAACTATACAAACTCTTGTGTAAGTATATGTTCATTTGTCTTTGCAGTTAACTCTCTTTGCACTTTCTATCCATGGATCCCAAAGAAGGATAGGTGTCACCTGCCCTTTCTGAAGCAGCAGAGACACAAAAAGATGAAGCAGTTCTGTATTGTCATGTAGCTGTTGACTGACAGAGCCAGAACAAGATCCAGGAATTGATCCTCAGTGGGTGCAGAGTTGTCACAGCTCCACTTTAGTCTGTAACATCAGCTATGGCCTCAGTTTTCTGAAGGCAGTGGACCTTCCTAACCTATATTTCCTTTCCTAATCAGCAAGTTTTGTTATTTTTTTTAAGAAGATCTGTGTCCCTGAAGTTGTGGGTACTCCAAGGGCTGTTTGCAGAAATTGCATGAGTAAGTGCTTACACTTTTGGAATTTAAACATCATTAACCTTTAGGGTCTTGAGCTACTTAACTGTCCATCGGCAGGATTACATACCATACAAATATTTACCAATAAAGAATAATAGCAGCTACTACAGTGATATTTACTACCTAATGGTACTTGTTTGCCCACTACCTGATACTGATTAATCCCTGAAGTGGATGAGCAGCACTCTACCTAGTTCTGTGCTTTATTTAGAGCTTGAGACTTGTCTCAGTTTACCACTGTGGTAGTATTTTTTTCCCTGTCTTTCATGCTTGATGAAGTCAGTCTGGAATCTTAGAACTGTGCCTGATTCTTTGCATATCATCAGCAGTATTGCCATTCAGATTCCATGCTGTCTTTGCAAGTGATGTGCTTGAATTAGTTGTCGATTGCTTCCCGATTAAAATCACACTAAGTTTTTTGGAATGCAACTTGGTCTTTGAGCTATTGCAATGAAATAGTATGGTATTTTTTAAAGTAGGTAAGCAGAGCATGTGAGAGTGAATTCTTTCTCTATAAAATAAGCTAAGTGAAACCTTTTGGCAATTTGCTTTCTTTTTCTGAGAAAGCGAATTCGTTAATTATAAACAGGTGCTGTTTGTATACAAAGTAAGAATTTGACAGTGACAAAGATAACTTGGTTTGACTGAAATTTTAATGGAATAATAAGTAGCTTCAGAGGCAAAACCCCGAACTGCTTTTAGCACAGAGTGAAAGCTATTGGAGCGTGATTCATTATATTATCCATAAAAATGTTTTGCTTGATGCAAATAGATATATTCCAGACCTGTTCGTGCTAACTGCATCCCCAAAGTTCAGATTTTTTTCTTGACAGCTCCGAAGTGCAGCATTACCAAGTATTTAAAGTCTACCAGAGTTTTATTTTGTTACAAAATACACTCATGTGTTTGAATTGTACCTGGCTTTGTGTTGCTGTGATATGACAATCAGCCAGCCACTATAAGACGAAGTGAGAAGTCCTGACTCGGTTTCTGCAGTGTGGTTAAAGTCTGGGACTGCTAGGTGTAATCTCTTAAACAAATTTGGAAATCTGCAGCAATTAAATGCATCTTGTTGCTGAATGTAATGGACCGGAACGATTTTTCTTGTATTCTGCTTTGTGCTTCCTTTCTGCGGATTCACTTCAAAAGCATGTATTATTTCTATTAAATACTTAATTCTAGATTTCATGGTTGTGGCATGTTGTTGTCTACAAAGCTGTAGATAAATCTTTTGTCTACTCTTCTGTTCAGGCAGTTGGAATATGATTTGTAGTATCAGGTAATTTATTCAGTAATTCTGGTATCCAGCTGTATTCGGTGGTCAGAGAGGCAGCCTTGTAGGGAATTCAGGACAAGATGGACTTTGTGTTTGTTTTGGTGTACAACTTCCAGTATTTATTCTACCTCTGAAAAATTCTCAATTATGAAAGTACCTAACTAAAGGCATTTGTAGGTTTTTAAAGTTTACTTTGAACTACAATTGAGTTATTTTTCAGTTTTTGCTGTCAAGCAGTGTCTCAAAGTGGTGTTTCCAGAGTCTTTAGCTTTATAATGGTACCCTTTCTGGTTTCACCCTTGCCCATCCTTAAATAACATTGGCCTCTTTTCTTGTGGCTCCTTCATATGTGCCTATTAATCTGCCTTCATTCCTGTTCAAAGGTAATGCCCTCCTATTTTTTAATCCCTTTTGCAATCCCTTCTTTGGATTCCCTCCAAATGATCCACTTCTATATATAGAGAGGTGAGCCATATGGGTCTGGAGAGGAAATTGTGCTTGTGAGATAGCAGATGTAGAGATGAGTTTCAGACACAAGAATGCAAGGGGGAGTGGGGCCAAAAAGTGCTGTATGTAAGGATTTGTCAGGCCAGCCTTGCTATATGGAGCAGAAAGCTAGACCACCAGAGAACAGGAGCTTTAATGAGCTCGGCTGTACTCAGGACCAATGACAGGACATCAGTGAATGGAAACACCAGGAGATCAGGGGACAAAAGTAGCATCAGAAATGCGACAGCAAGATTGAAGCAGTTTGGACATACTGTAAGGATGGCAGAAATCAGAGGAATGGAAAGGTTTGGACACTGGTATAGAGAAGGAACAACCAGAAAACAAGGCAAGGTTGCTGTGTCACGGGAATGTGTGTGCGATTTCATCCACAGTCCTCTGATCTCATCACACCCGGAAAGCAAAACACTGGGAAGTTCACTGTTTTGGTGGAATTGGGAGAGGTCTGTGCTGTAAAAACTGGCCAAATGAACTAAGGATGGGGAAAGGCTTTTGTGGCTGGCCTCTTTCAGACTTTTGAAATAATGATTTTGCTTGGTGTTTTTTCAGAAGCTGAAATTAAAAGCTGAACAATGCTTGCTGCTGAAATAGCACGAATGCAGATTTGCAGAGAAAGCATAAATATATTATTGCCACAAATACACTTTTTAAGCAGAAGGTGCATAAAGCAGAGTGAATGTGCTCCCCCCACACAGGCATTTCCACAGCTAGACCCCAGAAAGGGTTATCGCTTTCAGCCAGCGCTGAGCTGGAAAACCCTTTTGCATCCTCTTCTCAGGTATGTGTGCTGCTCCGGCAGCTGGAGGTCCTCCTGGGAAAAGCCTGCGAGATCGGGCCCAGGATTTGCGTTAATTTGGAAATGTAACATAGTCTGACAGTTGAAGATGTAACCTGTTCATTGCAGGGGCTAGAAGAGGGTGTTTGCCTTCTGTGTAGAGCAGTGTGTGACTTGCTAGGTGCATGACTCCCTGGCAGTGGCAGGGCCAGCCAGGGAGGCTTTTGTGGGCAATGGAAAGATGTCCCATTGCAGGCTATCCTGCATGGAAGGCTTTGATACCTCCCTTTGGGTATCAGGGATACCTGATCACTCCCCATTTTGTGGTCTGGATGAGATTTTACCCACCATTATGTAGGCTGTTGAGGACTAGTACTGATCTCTTCTTGCAAAACCCATTTTAATTTGTTGTTTTGAGTGCGTTTTTTTAGGTGCTGGCTAAACCCACATCATGCGCTGTGGTCCTCCATCAGCCAGGCAGGCTAAAGGAGTGGTATAAATTTCTGCTCTTTTCAAACACTTTGTTCTGTATTGACCTTGAAACTAGGCAAGTCATTGCTACTTTTGACCATTATGCTCCATTTGTTCTTGGCTTGGTTTCATCTCTTGACGGGAGTTTCACCTGTAGCACCAGCACCCTGGCCCTTGCAGAAGGTGATAAGCAAACATTAGCCCTGCCCAGGTGGGAGGACAGTATTCCTGCACGAGTCCTGGTTTTACTTTATTGTTTGGTTGCAGGTATATAACTCTCTGGTACTGTTATTTCCTTGTGTTTCAGAGATGGTGTTAGAGTGCTGACAAGTTTATGCTGAAGCACACTGGGATTCGTCTGCTGATGCAAAAGAGTCAAATAGCATAAGTGCTTAGCACGCTTTCTTTTCTTTTAAATTAAAAAAAAAAAAAAAAAGACTCTGAAAAACCAAAAAGCAGGATGAAAAGCCAGTTCTGGAAATCTCATAACCAGTGCTCTTCCAGACCCCTTTGAAGTTGGCGATGGACAGTTGCCAAGCTCAGGCTTGTCTCTTCCAGGGTTTTGCTTTCTGCCCCCCTGCCCATCTGCACAGGACCTGCTGGCAGGACTCTCCTTCTGCTTCCCTGTTAGGAAAAAACCCTCACTGCAAAAGAGAGTGGTCGAAGATGGGGAGTCTGAAGTTTAGCCTTATACCATGTCCTTAGTTGCTTCTGCCATGTGCAGGACAATTTGAATTTAAGAAGGAGTGATGGCTTCCAGCTTAGATTCTGGGGCCATTTCTTTTCCTATGGGTGTCACAACCTTTACATCATCTGAAAGAAGAGTTTTTGTGTTTTATATGCCCAAAGGCTGCCCGTTAAGGTTGGCAAGGGCGGTTGGTTAAGTCTGCACAAGGTCAGTCAGGATGTCTAATAATTGTCCTAACACTTTACCTGTTATGGAACAATAATGAGAGTTTTTTTCATTATTTTCGGGTGAGTGAACCTGGCAGATGCTGACAGCCAGCAGATGTGTAAAGTTCGAGGTGATTTGTAAGGGACCGGCTCATCTGACGCACGGTAATTGCATTGTGGGACATTGTCACTCAGCGTCGTGTCCTGCTCCGGCAGAACGAGGTAAAGGTCAGTTCAAAGAGCTGGCGTAGCATGAGGGGCAGCTCGGGACTGAAATTAAAAACCTCATTTCCATCTCTCCCCTATACGTGTGCTCATGGCATGCCCAGAGCCGAGTGGGTACCCCAGTTCTAGATTTAGGGATTGTTTTGGCAACTGAGCTGTTGTTTCAGTCTGGACTGGGTTTAAATGCCTCTTCTGGTAAGGCTTAGAAAAAGTTTCTTTACCCACCTGTTGGTGTGTTAGTTCAGTGCTCATCTGTCTGCCTATAATTTTGGGCTTGGAAGTTTCTTTTGTGACTTGTTCCTTTGCTTCAGCGCCTGTGTGCTGTGGCAGCTCCCAGGGCAGCTGGTGCCTGCTCTGGCAGCAGAGCCCGTGCGGCACACAACTGGAGGGCTGCGAATGGACTTTTCGTCTGCTCCCTGCTGCCCTGCGCACTCTGCCGTGCTCTCTAGAGGGGCTCTGACAAGTTTCTTTTTCTGCAGAGATGCTTTTAGCCGAGTTTGCCATTTGTGACACCCTGAAAGGTCAGAAGTTGCTCTCCTTTCACTCCTAGCTCCCTGCACGCAGGTGAAGTTCAAGTTCCTCCTTTCCTGTTCGTAGGCGTTAGGGGTGGTATGAGCAGTCATGTTGGAAACAGAGTGGATTTGTCTGACGGTGAGCTTGTTGACGGCCCCGAACGGGGAGCGAGAGGCAGCCTTGGGACGTCTGCAGCTACCTGGACCATGCAGAGTCCCTGCGGTATGGAGCACAGTGCTGCCTGTCCGTGTGCTCGGCTTGCGCGCTAATCAGGATTGATTTCTGTCCTTCTGGAGTTTGAGTGGGATCTTTATCATGGCCACGATAAATGAAAGTCAGCTGAAGCTCTGATTGACTGGGTTTCCTGGGTGTGCCTGTGCATCTGTAATATAGATGCTGATAAATCTGTAATATGCTGGAGATCTTGATAAAATGTGTGTTGTGTATTTCATTTGCTGTTGCCTCATTCTTCTGTACTTGCAGGTATCTAATCCCTTGCTCTTTATCTTATAAGGCATCACATTACAAATTTTGTTCTTTCTTCTTCTCCTAACATCCTCACACTTGCCGGCACTAGAAATTACAGTAACTTGCTCTGCATGTGCTTCTTAAAATGTGAACACTGGTGGCTGGGTCAGCTCAGTAGCTTGAGGTTTCCTGTTAAGCTGGCCAGCTTAGCAGCAGTGCCCCCAGTGTAGTACAGACTCACTGTGTGAAGCATCTTGCCTCTGACAGAGACCTTCAAGCCATCTCTTTTAGTTTCTTCTGGTGCAAGACCTGACCGTGAAAACCGAAGGAGAGTTTTGCTGTAAACACGAGCAGAGCCAGGATTTCCCCCATGTAGAGCTGTTAAAAGCTTTCCTTAATTATTTAAGCTCTGAGTTAATAGTTGTTTGCTGATGTGTGCTGGCCTGCATGCTCTGCTCATGGTCCCCGTGCTGACCAGCAAGGGATGGATTCATCCCAGTGTGTGTGTAATCATGCACATACTGGTGAGTGTGACGGTACCGTACAAGAATTTGCCGGAGAGCTAGCAGAGGGTCTTTTTAGAGATGCTAACTGTGAAGGAGAAAGTGGCTTTTTATTGAAAAGGTATTTTTGTAGAAATAAGTCTTCTCTGGAGTTCTTGATGATTTTTCTTTTGTTTAGTGTTCCAGGATATTTCTGAGACTCCTTTTCATGTTTCGCCAGAGGACTCCCATTTTCTGACCGGCTCGGCCTAACTCTTTGTAGATGTCACCTGATCCTAAGCATTTACTGAGCTCGTTTGTTGAGGTGGTAATTGCTGGTGGCCACGAAGGCATAAAGCAGTCCAGGATGTGTCCAAACTGCTTCCACTTTCGTCAAACCTTTCAGAAATGTAACTCTGTTTTTCATCTAAAATTCTGAGAAGGAAGTTACATTTGTAATATAGGAAAACTTGAGTCTTTGCTTTCACCAAGCTGACCTGTGAGGGTGCTTATTTGTCTGTGCAAGTTGGTGGTTAGCGTTGTTCCTGGATTCATTTTGTTGACCTTTAGGAAGAGAAAGAATAGATTCTTATTCAACAAATGTCTGCTTCCAGGCAGTTGTGAGTCATTGGATTTTTTTCCTAAGAGTGTGCAGATAGGCTTTGCGTTTAGAATAAGACTTTTTTTTTTTAACCACGGCACACTCTATTAAAGTTTGTTATGTATCCAAATTACACTGCTTTGCTTCTTAACTACAGCTGAAACCGTGTTTCGAATAACAGATGTGGAATACTGTCATCCCACTGTCACACCAATTGTTCATTGTTCTGAGAAGGTCACATCATAATTCATTAACAATAATTATTCCCTGGGTACACCCTGCACTTCTTCACTCAATTGCTTCATTAACTTGTGAGTGAATCTCACATTCACTGCTCCAATCAATGAAGATATATTTATAATGTACAAGTGGATGCTATTAGTTACAATATATTAACTGCCTAATTTAAAATAGAAAAGCTATCTTTATGAAGGGCAATTAACCACTAAGTGTAATTGATAATTCACATACCTATGATTAGGAAAGACAAATAATAAGAAAGAAATGAATCACCAGCATTACTGAAGAAGACACTGGCGTGCAGTTTTAATGAGCGGAAGGGGCTTTCTGGGTCAGGACCGGATTTCTAAGAATCCTTTGATGGAAAGTTCATCACCGGATGCATTACCTCGAGGTGGTTTTGGTGTTTGCACCAACCAATTGGGATCGTCTTCCCTAGGAAAGGGATCCAGCATGTTTTGTTGTCTTGAGAGTCAGCGCAGGGGCTTTCCTAACAGAGAGGTCCTTTTTCATCCTAACACAAAGAAAAGTAATAATATTTTAATAAGAATTTATAAGCCTAGCACTGAACCTACCTAGGTATCCAAACCTGTATGAGCTCAGGCCCTCAAAGATAATTATGTACAAATTCACACTAAAATTGTCAAAAATTAGGCATTTTAATATATTTGAGGAGCTAAGTGACAGTCCCTTCCTTTGGCAAATATTAAAAAAAAAAATTGTGATACATTTTCAATGCTTCTGATTTTCCATGGCTGCTTTGAAATACATTGGTTCTCCAAATAGCTGACAGCTTATCCTTGGAGAAGAGGTCTTTTCGTGACATCCCCAGTAGGTCACCACAGCTTGGGTCAGGAAATAAAGCTGCTCAGAGACAGAGGACTTGCACAGGATTGCAGAGTCCCGATCCACAGGAACCACGTCCTTGGCTCTGGGCACTTGGTGCCATGTTTTCTTCCCTTGAGAAGCCATTTGCCTGTAAACATTTATTAATGAATCAGTTTAAGTACCATATTTTTCAGGATTACCCATGAATTTACAGCACAGGTGTTTTATGAGAGATTAAATGATGAATGTAACTGAAGCCACCCCTGTGTTGATATAAGCATCACTGCGACTAGCTGGCTTCTTACCTGGAGTCTGCAGAAGTGCAAAGGCTTGCTGTTACCTCCAGCTAATCACTGCAGCAGGTGATCAGGAAGTGGAAAAGTGAAAATCCAAGTTAAAATGCTAATAGCCAGTGGTATCACAACAGCTACTGTACTCATGGCTGCGCAGTGCCTTCAGGTCATGTGTGATTACATCCATGGACTGGTTTAAAGAAAAGGAACTGGATTTGGGGTTTTTTTATGTGTAGAGGAGTGTGTGCCTGACAGACTGTGTTATTCTGGGGATGGTGGGCATCACCTGTGCTGCTCTGTTCAGCTTAGCTCTCTGCTCCAGAAGGGCAGTTACCTGCTATGGCAGGGGCTCTGCACATGAAAACTGCAGCTGTAGTGCCCAGAATCAATATTTCAGGTGTGTCTTGGTCACAGTAAGGGATCCAGCTCCTGTTCTGGAATATCCGCTTTGCATTTTTGTTGTAATTATCCAAGTTGGGGGTGGTGATGCCGTGATGCATGCTCAGGTTTTGCTGGGACAGCAAAGCTGATACTCTTAGCTCCTTTTCTATGTCTGGTTAACCCCTCTGTTGCTATTACTCAACAGGATCAAAGCATCTGGTCTGAAGCTGCGGTTCTGCACTAACGAAACCCAAGCAACCCGGGAGAAGTTCGTGAAGAAGCTCCAGGGCATGGGCTTTGACATCTCTGTGGATGAAGTCACTGCACCAGCACCAGCAGCCTGCCACATTTTGAAGGAGCGCAGCCTGAGGCCGCATTTGCTTGTGCACAACGGTGGGACACTGCTGCAGTAGATGCTGGGAGACATAGAGGGACACCCCAGAGAGATGCAGGCGTTTGCAATAGAGCAGTGAATTCCCATAGCTTTGGGGGGGAAGAGCTCCCAGCTGTTGTTTTCCTACGGGGAGAGCTTTTTCCTTATTCATGAGACTCTGGAGTAAACCATAGCGGTCTGGCCTGAGCGAGATCTCCATTATGGCAGAGGTACAGGGAAGGCACAGAGTTTTGCTGAGGGTCAGCAAGTGCACAAAGGAGTCTGCTACTTAACAACAGAGACCAGGAGATAGGTGAGGTCTTGTGTAAGACATTACATTGTCTTTTTATCATGGCAGAGGTTTTAAGTTTAAAGTGTTTTCTTCTGTAGTGTGTGGGTATGGAGAAAGGAGGTATATCCTGCCTTGCTATTACACATTTTCATTCAGCTACCCAGGAGTTTGTCTCAGGTCTAGGTGCTTGGGTACAATGAGCTATAAGATATAACTGAGATGTGGGTCATGCAAGCTAAGGCAAGGGTAGAAAGTGGTTTATTTGGCTCTTCGTTGTAGGACAGATGAATAGCAGGATCAGGGCAGGACTGGAACGGGTCTGAAGAATAGTTGATTGAGACTTTTTTTTTTAATGTGTCGGCGAATGAATGAAGTGAAACACAAATCTGGGGGAAAACCATCAGTTTCAGTGGGATATGAAATAGTAAGGGATTTGTGGATTTTTTTTTTTCCTCCTCCTGTAGATCTCGTCCCTGAATTTGCTGAGATTGATAAAGCAAACCCAAACTGTGTGGTTATTGGAGATGCAGCAGAAAACTTCACCTACGCAAACCTTAATGAAGCTTTCCGAATTCTGATTGGGATGGAGAAGCCTGTTTTGATCTCCCTTGGAAGAGGGTCAGTTAAGCACTGTTTCTTCTTCAAGTCTCTGTATTTTTTAATTTCCCCCAGTGTCTTCGTACTTAATGGAGGCCAGATATTGGTGTGGGCATTCACAGTACCAATTTCTAAGCAGTTAATCTATGTGTCTGGACTGGGAGGCTGATGTGCTCAGATACCTGTCAATGAAGAGTCTTCTAAGGGGAAGTCAGTCACCTAACTTGGCCTCCTGTCCTGAGTCACTTACTTGTAGCCTTTCCAGGGGTGTAAGGGAAAACTGAGGTGATTACACTGAAATAGGTCTCTAAAAGAAGGTGGTATGGATGCTCTGCATGAGCCACAGTTCAGCCCTGTGCTGATGCAGGATTGCAAAGGGCACTGGAAGTCACTGAACTTGCCATGCTGAATCCTACAGTTGACTTAAGATACTCATCAGCAGCGTCTCTGTGCTGTGACAGGGTGAGGCATCTATTGAACTTCAGCTGTTGGTGATCTTTTTTCTGTAGACAGTGCAAAGTAAGCAGTTGTGTGGATGTATTTCATCAATTGCTAGAGGGTGAGAGATGTAGCTGCTCTTCTGAGGAGGAGTTGTAGCAGCTTTTAGAGAACGTGGAGACACCCTGGTATATAAGCACAGCAAATGCCAGCCTCCAACCCTTCAAAGTCAGCATTCAGGTGTGAGCTAGATCTTGGTGAAACAATCCACATGTTTGCATGTGGCAGTGGGAGGGTTAAATAGCTGTAGTTTTGTAAGCCACTAGGAAGAGGACTTTTTTTGCTTTAAGAGCAAGTCTGAGATCCTGTTAAAAAAACCCATGGAAGTCACGGAGAATTTGGATTTTGATGTGTGCAAGCCCCAAGTGAGTGAGTATTGCAAGAAGCCAGTAGGATTATAGGCACTGCTCGTCTTTTTGTCTTTGCCCCTGCGAGGTCTCAGAGATGAGAACTGTTGGTTTAACTGCTGCGTGTAGCCATGTGTTCCTGTCTGAACTGTAAAGAAATTATTTTTAATAGTGTAAGAAATGCAAACCAAACAAAAAAATCCAACAGGCCATGCTTGGATAAAAGGCTGTTGGTGTAGATTTGTGATGCAGTTTGATCTTCCAGCATCTTCAAGTTACTAATGGTGAGGAGGATCAGGTGGTCCAAAAATTCCCTGTTTCAGCCAACAGTCAGCCAGGTTTCTTCTTCCAGGTTCGAATCCTGCCCACATTTGTAGTGGCTGAGATGCGATACTGGATGTGGCTAATGGCCTGTGTGACGTAAATGACTCCTTGCTATTTGAGTGGTACTTAAAGATGCTGTCTCTGAAAGTTGGCATTAGCATCTCTGCAGGTTGATTCATATGTATGAAGATGTTATACATAAGGGAACACTTTCATGCTGGTGGCTTGAGAATTGCTATACATGAGGAATAAGAAGCCAGGAGAGTTTTTATTTGCTACTATAGAAACTCCACCAATTTATCAAAGTAGCTGTGGTGCACAAACTCCACAGAAACTATGTTGGAGATGGGGGTGGGTGTTCCTCTGGCTGTGAGTAAAGTGTGGTGGCCAAAAAGACCGAAGGGGAGAGCCCAAGGGTGTACTGAGAAATGGCTGGGCTGGTATGTATGGCGAAGACCTGCAAACACAACTGTGCTTTTGAAGTGACAGATCAATTCTTTTGATAGTTTGAACATCAAAAGACATTTTAAATTATTCTCTGAAAGTTAAAGGTAAATTCTAACCTCCTGCTTTCACATGCAGGTAAAAATCCAGTCAGGGAATCTGAATGTTTTCCTAAAAGCAATTCAGTTAGATGTAGTCTGAGTTTTTAAACAGGAGGTTATTAATGCCAGCACTGAGTAATGACAAATCCCAACGGCCTTGAAGGAGTTCTTATCTGTTGTGCGATGTATGGGCTTAAAAAAGACTATGCATGTTTAGCTTGAGGAAACTGTAGTGAACTCTTTTTCAGTGGTTCAATAGACTGTAATGGGCATGAAAACCCTCCTTAGTTTGTGGTTATTGATCCAGCTGAGTAGAACTTATCAGCGGGAAGGAGCAGTTAAATCCATTGTGTTGCCTTACCTGACACTCACACTCTGATCCTACAACATGGGTGAAAAGTCCTTACTGTTTCTCAGTTAGAAGGACAAGGAGAAAATGTTGAACCAACAGCAGAATGGCTAATGTACATAAAATAACCAAGTTCTGTGTTATGTAAAACCATCTTTCAAAATGAAATATAGAATCAACCTTTGTTTAAGACTTGCAACATGATCAATGCAAAAATGCCTTTGTAACCTGTGCATATAAAAGTATTTATTTATTTGGTCATTCACTGATGTAGACAGCTCTAAAACTGACCTGCTGTTTTTGTGGTGTTTTGTTTTGTTTGTTTGTTTTGTTCTGAGCTCAGTTTTCATAATGAGCACTTTTTTTAATGATTGATCATTTAGGTAATGTGAACGTGAGTTCTGAATGAGTTTCTCTGGTAGGTAAGTTCTCTGACTTGAGGAAGGGAGATTATAAATTGGATTAATTGTTCACCTAACTAGAAAAGCCTTGTTGATGCAAAGGGCCATATGCAAAAACCAGCCACAAGCCAGCTTTGTTTTTAACATGCAGAATCAGTGTAATTGGGTGGACCTTAACGAGGTGCCTACCTTAGGCAAGTAGGTTGATTTTGGTTGAAGTTTTAGTTTATTCCATAGAAAACGAAAGTGTCAGAGTCACTGAAGCAGAATGCCCTGCTCCTGAAAATGGAGTGATTTACATTTAGCATCTGTTTTGGGCTGAGAGTGGGAATTGGCTTTGTAATTTCTTCTGTCATGCCACTGTCAGAAAATTAAGCTGTTTACGCTAGACTATAGAAGGTTAATGGCTGTTCTAGCAAAGGTCAAGTGGTCATTTTAAAGGGAGGCTGTGCTGAATAATCGAAAATGGCAGAAGGATAAGGCATAAAATCTTAACTGGCTGCTCATCCTGCCTTTTTTTCCTGTCATATAGAAACCTGTCTTTGCTCTGATCAAGAGAGCTTAGAAGACCTGCATTAATGTGAATTGCTATTCCAGAAAAACACTGTAAAGATTCTAACTAATCTTATGAGCTTCATGGCAATAGGAACATTTTTAGAAGGAACAAAATTTAGCTTGGAGGGCTTTCTTAATCCCGATAAGCAGTGCCCTGGCTTTCCTCATGTGGGAGGCTGATGACAAGCAATGATGGTCAACTGTTTGGGGTCCCTTTCCAGATATACCGAAGAAGGTGTTACAGCTGCTCGTTGGTGCCAGCCCTCGTCTTGTACCTGCCAAGGGGTCTCCATCATTGATTAAAGGAAGAGCAATGCAACTGCTGTCCTTTGCAAACAGCTAGTACTCTGTGCAATAAAACACAGGCCAAGTTCATCCTTGATATAAGCTGGTTGAAATCCCTTTGAACCAGTGGAGTTACGTCCCAGATGCCAGATGGGCATCCGGTCTGAGGTCTTTTCCCCAGCATTGCACAGTACTGAGCCTGTCTTTTACTTAATTCCGGGTGTTAAATTAAGACTCCAGAGTTTATGATGACTTGACTTTTTGTTGCAGCCATATGGACATCTATATAGGCACAGAAGTAATAAAATGTGGTTTCTTTGTATTTAACTGCCATTTCATTGGAACTTTATCACTTTAATTTCCAGACGCTACTATAAAGAAACCGATGGTCTGAAACTTGATGTTGGAGCATATATGAAGGCATTAGAGGTATTTTATAGCTTGCATTATGCTTACTCGCTCTGTGCACCTTGTTAAAAGAGTAACTGGTATAAATATGGGTCGTCTTCTGTAATTACTCACCTTGGTGGAGGAAGTTTCCACAGATTGAAACTCATTTGCTGCATTCTAAAGGTGGGTGGATTAATTTATTTTCTGGCTTCGTTCGTTTTTAAAATTTTATTTAAAATGTGAACTTTTACCATTGTGGTACCTTTATTGGAAGTGAGGTCCTTGAAAGAAGGAGTCAGAAAAGAAAAACACGGAATGTTGTCTGCAAGAAACCCAAGAAAAACTGAAGGTCCGTTTTATGTTTGGTGTAGCGTTGTTAACATAGCCCTTGCCCTTTACAGTTTACAGCAAAAGGCTTTTATTCAGCAAGACAATTAAGTGCAATCCTGTTTTTAAGCCTGATAAAATCACTGCAGAACTGGAACCCAACAGATAAGCCAACCTAAGGGTGAGAGAAGGAGAGAATCATTATGCTCCCTTTTAGAGGCTTGCAGAGAGATAAAAAAATAAATGCAGAATGAATGCAGAGACTAAAGCAAAGTAGGGGAGTCTACAAGCACAGAAGATAGCGGATATAATGTATGCTTGCTGCACATTCATTTGTATCCATGTGAGTTTTGGGGAGAGCTTTTGCCCCCCAAAATAAGTTCAGGCTTCTAGTTGTACAGGAACAAGCTAGAAGGACCTTATTTATTCAAATTTTTCAGTATGCTACTAATATTTAGTTGCAGGAGAATAAAGCTTTTCAGCTCAGGCTAGTCACCTGAGCCATTAAAAATATGCCAGATGGTTGAAGAAACCCTCTACATCTCTTAAGGCACTTCAGTACTTTTCATCATTTCATATGAAGGATATTTGCTACTTCTTTGAGAGTGATGCCCTTACAAAAACGAGCAATACTGGAACTGAATCTGAAGACTGCTCTCGTGGTAGAGAAAGTAACAGATTTGTAACCTTTCATGTTTCAGGCGGACTTTCTCTCCTGCCAGAGGACATAAAACACTTCTGTTATCCAAATGCTCTGATATTCACCTTCACCTGCTAATCTGTTGTGTTATTTAAGGGCAAAAATCAATAATCACATAGTTTTTATACAACTGACTGGACTTAGAGTTGAACAAATCCTTCTCTGATCAGCATTTTTTGTGTGTGTGTCTCTTATTTTTTTTCCAGTATGCTTGTGATGTTCAAGCCGAGGTAGTGGGAAAACCAGCAAAAATGTTTTTTGAGTCAGCCTTAGCAGAAATGGGAGTTCCACCACAGCAGGTAAGGTTTCTGATGCCGTGACCACTGGCTGTGCCATATAGTTATGCCCACTGATACTTTTTTTTTCTAGTTTGCTGTCTTTCACAGAAAGTTGTAGAAGAGATTGAAGGGAATGTGGCCAGGGGGACATGGTAAACTTGGGGTGGATACACAAATGTTTTTTCCAAACCCAGTGTGTTATTTGTGGTGCAGAGAAATATTTGTATTAAGGATCTTCCTATGAATTACTCAAAAAGGAAAAGAAAAATTGTTTAAAAAATGCTTCAGAGGGAAGAAGAGCCATGTTTGCCCATACTATCAAATAATGTGAAGTAGACAAAAGAGAACTGACTGCCAAGAGGGTAAATGCTAGCAGGTGGGAACTTGTTGAATTTCTTCTGCCTTGTTCTTACTTCCGACCCTCCTGAAAGGCATGACATTATTTTCTCTGCTTTTTTGAGGGTTCTTTTGATTGCCTATTTCCCTTTTCATTCCCCGTGTCTCTCTTTGTTCTGACTTGTGCCCTCCATACCTCTACCCAATTTAGAGTCTTCCATCTCTCCATTCTCTACTGTGGTTTCTCCTTGTACTTGTACTCTTGTGTTGTGCTTTCTTGCTCACATACCTCCCAAACCATATACTTCAAAAGAACGTGCACTTCTGTTGTGAAATTCCTTTACTTGGAGGCTAAAGAAAACAAAAGAATAAAAGTTAGGTTTCCCAAGGAATTATGGAAGATGATATGCCTCACAAGATGAGAGGTGCCCCGATGCATAGTAGTCTGCTTGGTGACTGGAGGTTGCAGCATGGTGGAATTGCAGCCAAAATGTTATTTATTTCCTTTGGTGTCACACTGACTACCTTTTTTTAATAAAAGGGAAAGGCAGAAATAAAGTATTTTCTAATTTAGGTGAACGGGAAGCACTGACTGATCCCAAAATTCCTTCTGTGTTATTGGATTCATCAAGCATTCCAGAAACATGCTGAATGTGTGATGCTCCCTGCTTACTTAGTACAGCCCATTTTTTCCCCTGCTCTGTAGTTGTGGCCAGATCCTCTTTATTGATTTGTTGTTATGTCACACAGGACATAAGGATGAGTATGAGATGACTCACAGGCAGCAGTGAATTACAACGTAATAATTCCATCAGGAGGTTCTGGTGACATTATAAACAACAGGAGTGAAGTTTGGGTGGCTTGTAGTTCCCTAGAGCCTGGAGATGAAATTATGGCCCTGTAATTCAGTATGTGCTTGGGTTTTACTTTATTATAGAGTGGAGAGATGGAAAAGACCTAGTAGGCCATCTAATCTATCTCCTTCCCTGTGCAGGAGTGTTTGCTGCTCCATGTTTATTAATGTTTTGTCCAGTGTAGTTTTCAGTGAGCCAAACAACTGGGCTTCTGTAAGTACACTAGGGACAGTGCTCGCCGACGAGTAGGTCTTGTGGGCAGGCAGCTTTTTCTGAGATTCATCAGGATACTTCCTTTTTTAAACTGCATCTCCCTATTTCTAGTTTTACTCCAGGTAACAACCAAAATGACTGCTTGCCTTCCTGGACATTTTCTTGTTCCAATTACTTCCAGACTTGTTATCATTACAGTAGTTGTCTCTTACTAAAACTGTGTGTTTAGTTCTCAGCATCTTCCCTTGTGATGTGGTCCCTCCGCATGCTAACTCGCTGTGGTGTTCTTTTCTGTATTCCAATCAGTTTGTCAATATCTTCCTAGTAACAAGATAGCTCAGCCTGAACATAATATCCCAGGTACAGCCATGGCAATTATTCAATCCATTCATCCAACCAACAAACCAAAAAATCCATTTGAGACACAGAGTGGCATTTGAAGAAGTGGCTGGAAAAAAGAACAAAGAAAAAAAAACAAACCACAGAGCTCAGCCCTTGGATACTGTTTGTCTAATCAGAGGCATGGTTTGTGTTTCCTTTCTGTTTATGTCATAAATGATCGATGCATAGGAGTTGGAGGGAAGAGGGTTTTTTGGGGTTTTTTTGGTTGTTTGTTTTGTTTTTTTATCCTTGTGGCCCTGTGTAGTGGCATTGCTTGCCCTTTTCCATAGGCAGGATGGTGCGGTTGTCCTCAGACACTGTTTTGCCCAGCTTGCAGTATGCTGAGACCATGTCAGCCCCTGGCACCAAGGGAGGGTATCATTACAGGGATGGGACAGGACACCAGAACTTCTGTCTCAAAAACTTTGCTTCAGGGAACAAAACTTGATATAATGCATCATCAAGCTGGTAAAAATGGTTGTGTAAGGTGAGCCTCGGTTAGTGGTTCCTATCGACTTCAAGAGGATTTGTTTTGGGGATGAAAAAGCAGTAATAGTCCCCAGCAGAGACTACTATTTATTCGCTCTCTGCTATTTGCTAGATACTTACAGTGCTACTAGTGACTAACTTTATATTTTGAGACAGATTTTTTTTTTTTTGCTGTATAGTTTCTAGTGTTAAATGCCATCGATTTCTTGTAGTCATATATCTCGTCTGTGGGTTTTATTTTTTGTATTCAGAGAGATTAGAGATGAAGGGAGTATGTGCCTAACCAAGGAGGAGCACAGTAGACACCACTGCATAATAGCACCAGTCACTCTGTGCTTTGACTAGGCCAGGTTGGATGGGACTTGGAGCAACCTGGTCTGGTGGAAGGTGTCCCTGCCCATGGCAGGGGAGTTGGGACCAGATGATCTTTAAGGTCCCTTCCAACCCAAACCATTCTACGATTCTGTGATGACTGGAAAAAATAGTCCATGCTGCTGGAGTTAAAAACCTGGATCATGATGCACATGCGTAGGAGGAACAAATTACAGCAAAGCAAACTACCTTAATTCTGACATATTTTCTTAACTTTTGAGTGCTTGACCTTGCAACTTAATGTTCTTTTGAGAAGAATTTGTAGGTTGTTTTAGTTCGTCATACATAATATTAACTCAGTATATGCAGTTCAGTGAGTTCCTTAGTAATGCACTGTATTACATTTTAATCTGTCTCCTGAATGAGCTATACTTCTCTGCATTTGTAATGACATAAAAAGGACTGGTTTTACTTGCCTTTACTTTTATAAAATGTTTGCCAATAATTTATTCCACCTGTGGAATGCATTTAATCCATACCACCATTAAACCATTTTAGATGAGCTATGCTTTTGAAAACATACTACAATTTTCTTTCATCTGACTTTTAATGAAAAATACCTTTTTAATAAAGCTGTCTCACCACAGTAATTCTAGACAGTGGCAAATCTTAAATTTCTCAAGCTGCTTTAATCAATAAAGTTATCACCAGTCGTTTCCCTTGATAACTGCTTCTTACTGAGACCCTGACTTTGCCTTCTGCTGCTGAGATGTTTTTCAGCCTGCACTTAGAATAGGAGGAACTCCCTGAAGTCCAATTTTCATTTTAACCTTTCCTCAATGGCCTAGAAATAACAGATTGCTGGTATTACTTTAATAGATTGGAAATTTAAACCTCTTAGAGGTAACCAGACCTATCTTATGATTCAGTAATATGACAAAGAATAACACATCTTAAAGGTTACTGAAATGCCTAATTCATGTGTTTTAAGGCAGCTGTAACAGTGGATGATTTTTACAGCTTTACAATAAAACCTAAATAATGTTAAGGTTCCGGTAGTTTTATATAATCATAAAAAGTTCTCTCTGCAGCAAATTGTCCTGCTTTAATGGGAGTTATGACAGGTCATACTGGAGTGCATAAACTACTGGTAGTTAACCAATTCCCATTTCTGCCACCTGCAAGTCTCAGGTGGGAGTTAGTGGTGCATGAGAGCAGAGGGAGGTCACCCCCAGAGTGGCATGTGGCGCGCTGGCATCCCCTCCCTGCTCACCAGCCACGATGGGGGAAGGTTTTCCATGGCAGAGAGAAGAGTTAAGTGGCCAAGTGAAGCTTCAGGCTTCAAGTCCTGCTGAGAGCTTATTGAAACCTGGGTGGCCCTGCAGCCTTTGGAAATCTGCCCTGGAGGCTTAATGTATTTCTTTGGTTCACCTGCCTTGTTGTACACTTTCTCCCAGATCAGAGGCCACGTGGGATGCCCTTTGGATGCTTGATGTTTGTACAGCCAGTAGTTCTGAGATAGAAACACAATTAGCAATAATATGGGATCATATAATATAACATATTAGCAATAATACGGGCCAAGGAGAATAGGGAGAAAAGTAAATGCATCGTATTTCTTGTGTAAAGGAGTTTAATACATTAATCAAGATTTTGTGTGTAAACTTTATTTCCTCATGTCCCTGGCGCATTTAGCTGGATTAAGGTTATTAAGCCTGTAGCAAAAATCTATTTAGGCATAAATATGTTTGACTGTAGAAGCATTCACTGTGTTAAATATTCTGTTGAAGTTAGCACACTTCCTTCTGTGCATCTTTGCATCTTCCCTGGACTTCAGCCTCCGAAATATTGTACCTGAGCTTGTCCTAGTAAACACTGCATTGCAACACAAGCATGGTAAAACATTTTTCTGTGGTTTTAGTGAATACTAAAACTCTGTTTGCAGGCAAAAGATACACAAGGTTCACATTCACCACCCTACCAGCATCTCTGAAGGCTTATTAGTGTTGGCTATTTCCGTGTGTAAGAGGAGTCAGTCCCCACCTCCATTCAGCTCTGGGTCTGTGGCCCTGGCAACACCAGTAGGATTGCTGATTGTGATGGTGATCTCTGTGCCACAGATGTTTGTCCAGTGGGGATTATATTGTGCCTTTCCACCCCCAAATTCTTGGAGGTCATGTTCATCTCCTCTGCTATCACTGCCGATCTGGGTTGAGTTTGATGGGGGCTCTTCGAGAGCAGTGGTTTCACTCAGCTTTGGCACACGTGTGCTTTATTTACTGCATGTGTACAACCACACACACCATCGCTCACCAGCCATATGGTTTAGGAAAGTATAAATGACACCCATCTTAATTCTTTGATGATTTGTTTTAAAACCAGAGAGACTGACTCACTGCATTTTTGCCCTTTTTAGTAATTTTTTAGCCAATCTAAAAAAAGTAACTTCTGCAGAATAATTGAACAGATTACTGGTGTGATCCCTGTGTAAAATGTGAACACGAGTGGGGATCTTTTAATTCTTGCTTTCAGTGGGTATGTGACCTTTCAGTTTTATATCTTTCTCTCTATTCTTACCATATTGCAGTCAGAGAGGAAGTTAAACCCAGGTTTGACAGGTAGAGTTTTTTTTATTTCCCTTGACAGTGCACCTTTTGACCTCTATCTTCTTGCCAATGATTTTTTAAATCCTAAATGATTTGGGAATAATTGCTCCTCCTTTAGTGATTATTGCCCTTCACCGATAGTAAATCTGTGAAATCCCCAGGGGTCGGAGTACATTTTTGTATGCGTATGCTACAAGCTGGCCCGGACAGGCATCGCTGCTCATCTGCAGCTGCACTTGCAGAGCTGCTGGGCATCTTGCAGGAAAACTTACCTGGATGGGGTAGAATACAGCCCTGACAAACAAGCGAGTGCTTGGTGGGCTGCTCTGCTCTGCCCTTTCCCGTTTTCAGAGGAAATTAATTTTTAGGGTTTTGAGAACCTAGGACTGAAATTGGCTTTAATTCAGAAATTTCATCCTGAATGTCTGGGTTCAGGCTGAGCAAGGGTGTGCAGGTGGAAGAGGGCAGATCTGCTCCTGGCGTCCCTCCTGCAGTTGTTCCCTGTCTGCCTTGGGGAGGTGTTGGAAGGAATTTTATGAGAAGAGGGGATTATAAACTATTAAAGCCAGTGGTTGAGAATGATTAAATATCTCAAAGCAGCTTGGGGGGAAATTGGTAATGGTGGTTGGCTGGGAGCAGTGTTGCCAGGTTCTTTGCAGCTCTGCAGGTAACAGTGGGACTATTGTGTTTTCTTGTCTGTGTATACATGCTTTATTTGTTAATTACTTAAAATTAGTCCATCATTTTCTCCCCATTTCATACTGGATGGCTTGTTTGGAGGAGCGGTAAGGAAAGGTGAACTATCTACAAGGAAGCCATCTTATTAGGAACACACGTGTTTCCATGAGCAGAGTGGATAAGGTAAACGGTCCAATAATGAAAGGGTAGAAAAGACTGAGCCCTCCATCGTCTGGTGGCTTTGAATCGGTTTGTGAGTGGAGAGCTGGAAAGGCAGAGCTATCTGTCCCAAAACCTGCTGCTGCTCCTTCCCTGTGGGCATGTACTCCCCAGCTCTGACCCCTTTGTCACAAGTTCTTATGTCTTTCCTGCTCCTTAAAGGAGCTCTCAAAGCCTAGCCACAGCGGTGATTTTTCTAGGCAGAATGAAGCACATGTGAGCATGTGTAAACTGTTTCAAAATAAACTACTTCATTGTGGTAGCCTTGACTTGAGAGGGCATCCTGTTACATCCCATCACTTGAGGAAGATGATCATCCCTCACGTGAACAGTATTAAAAAACAACATGGAAGATAGACTGAGCTGGTAACTACTCTATATAATCTTGCACACCACACCTGATGTGTTACTCAAAAGAGGATTTAGATTTTATCAGCTGAAGCTGTTCCAGATATACGTGTTGATAGCTCAGTTTGGTTTATGAATGCTCTCAGAAAATCTTCTGTTCATTTGCAGCTTTAGGTATATCCTGAGATTTCCTTTACATGCTATGTAATAAGTGGGAGAAGATTCTGTTGTAATTAGATTATTAATAAAAATAGCTCTGGAGCTTTAGTATTTTTAGACTTCTTCAATATGTATGATTTAGTCCTGCCCAGCAGACTGCTTACAGAGTAGGAACCGAAGTGTGGGTGACACAGAAGATGAACTGGCTCTTGTATGGTTGCATGCTATGTAAAAAAGACATGCTTCCATGTGAAGGCAAAGGCAGAAGAGGATTTTATATTAGGCAGAACTGATAACTGGCATGGCTCCTGCAACACAGACTTTCTATATGGTTTTGACCTTAAAGCTGCAGCCAGCTGTATGAAAAGACTCAGCATTCCTGTAGATTGCTGCTTCTGGAGAAGCCGATCCCTGCTTCTGCCATGTGCACCTCATTCCCATGACCTCTCTGACAAGGGCCTATTTATCAGTTCTCCACAGATGGAAAAATGTTGGGTTGGCTTTCAGTGCATGCCCAGCAGAGTCCCCCTTGGTGCTGCTCAGTAACCCAGCCACCATGTAAGGCAATACTGGTGCCCTTGCAAACACGCCTTTAGCTTCCCAAGCCCATATGTGGGACAAGGACCCGTCATGAGAGACCCTAGAAAAAGCTCAAACCACACAAAATACAAGGGCAATTTCTTTAGTAAGAAGAGAAACACTTTGCATAGTGACTCCATGTATCTGATTTGCAGATGTGAAAATAATCAAAAGTACTTGGAAGGAATGGGAATTCAGGCAGGAATTTCTAGAGTTGCAAGGTGCCACTGTTGTGAAAGCCTGGCAGTTATGTTTATGAAGCAGGAGGCTAAGTCAAGGACATGAAGATCAAGTGGCTAAAGATGCAACTAATTAGTGTATTTTAGATAAAATTCAACTTTGATACAGAAGGTGCAAAAGCACACTTTAAAATTGGATAGATAAACTATCTATAGTTACATATTTTCAAAGCTGGTGTGTTTCCCCAGTTTTAGGTGCTGCCTCTGTTCTCTTCAGAGTAATCCAGAATGCCTTTGAAAGGTTGAAAACTGATTTTTTGCTTATTAATTGAAGATTAGTGTTTTGTGTATATGCTGGGTTTTGCTGAAACTATAAAATGAGCCCCCCCAACTAGTTTTAAATTTGAAAAATAAAATATATGTAATAATTTTTAATGCAGGATGGTAATAAGCACTTGAAATTTTGAAGATGCAGTTGTTAATGAGAAGAACCCCTTGGTTGATGAGCTTCAATTTAACAAAGATCTTTCTTTGTTAAAGATAGGAACTCTGAAGTGAGCATGCATGCTACATGTTTTCATCAGACACAGCCAGAAGGTCTTTTCTCAGTTACATTTTTTTTTTTGGTAATCTACTCAATTGAGTTTATTGGTATTTGCATATACATAAGCTGACTGTAACACAAACTGTGCTAGGACTGTACATATCATATCACATTGTGCAAAAATAAATTAGATTTTACAGTGATTTTCCAAATTTCTTTATCAACCTGAGCATGAGTTGAGATCAAGCTCTGCAAAGTTACACGTCTCAGTGATCACAAGCTTAAGCTTTTGACCGGCTTTTCGAATACCAATTTTAAGGAAATGCTTAAAAAGTTAAGCTTAATTTAAACTGCATGGAGCATAACATAAGTGCAGCATTAGGAACAGAATAGGACTAACTTCATAAAATTCAGCATTTTCTTTGAACTGTGCCAAATCACTTTGATTTTTGTGATTGATTACAAATTGTACAGATGTGTACTGCACTAGTACATTGCTCGACGAGCTATAGCATGAATCACATTCAAGGTAGGATGACTTTTAATCAATACGATGACAATATTATCTTGTTTAATTTGTCTGATGGCAATATTAAACATCAAATCAAGCTGTTTGTTATGTCAAAGGAGTGTGACGTATGGCGGAAATAAAATTCACTTGATGCCAGTTTTTCTGTATTTCATTGCTTTGACAGGCCATCATGATTGGAGATGATATTGAGAATGATGTAGGAGGTGCCCAGCGGTGCGGTATGAGAGCTCTGCAAGTGCGGACAGGGAAGTACAGGTCAGTGTACGCTCTACACCCTGCACTCCATGGGAGCAATCGTGGAAAGAGGGGAAGTAACCATAGGTAATGATTTTTATATTTACCTTTCTGCCAAACGACACTGCACTCTGATTTCCTTACAACACGTTAATTTCTGAAAGAAAAGGAGTTACAGTTTGGAACCTGGCACACATTCAGAGCAAATGCACAAGATCGGATCTTTTCCATTACTTTTCCAGATCTTTTTCCATTGGTGGCACAAATTTGCTGTCAATGTACGCTTGGATTTGTTGTCTGAACAAACACCTCCTTGCACGGCAGTTAGGCTTGGGTGGATGATGACATTTTCATTTGCAAAACACAATTTGGGAAAACGCTGTGTGTATGAAAGTGGCAGGAAGGGGAAGATGTGTTGTCTTTGATCTTTTAAAGAAATATTTTCTGTTAAATTACTGCTATAATTTTTTTATCACAGTACATAGAACTGGTGTGTTTCTTGGGTTTTGCTTTATTTTTTTTGCTGCTGCGTGAAAGTGTTGTACACTTTATATAAGACGTGTCTGAAATTTCTAGCAGGGTTAAGATTATAAAATTAGACTGTCGATTCAGTGATCTCTGTGGGTCATATCTCACAGCTTTATGAAGGACTCCATATGTCTGCTATTTTCTCCAGACATGTATTCAACACTGAGATGTCTGAAATGCGAGAGCTGTTTCTCTACTTGTTTTCCCGGAGAGCAGGCTTCTACAGGCTCACTCATCTCTTTCAAATGACCCCTCAAGTCCTTCTCCAAGCAGGTGTCTCCATGATCCTGTGCTTTCACTGACCCAAGAGCTACCTCCCTGCAGCTGCTGACAGGAGACCCGAGTGCAGTTATAGACAGGGCATGGTGCAAGGTTGGCTGGTAGAAAATGAAGCCATCATGTGATGCTCAGGCCAGGTCAGGTTTGAGGTCAGCTCAAGGTCACTCTCCAAATGCAGTGCAGACATCAGTCCCTACCATTTAACGTTTGGATTCCATAACACTCAAACTCTCCTCTTAACCATAACCATGCCTCTTTGTAGTATGACCATCTGTCGTTTGACATAGTTTGTATTTTTACAGTGTTTCTTGCTTTTCAAATACTGAGACTGTAAAAGGAGGATCCACTTTGGGAGGGATGCAGCAAGTGAGAATGGTTCTTGCCATAGACTATCTGAAAAGTTATTTTGTTAGTTTTCTAGTCAATCTGTTTCTCACTTTTCCTTTTAGTTTGTGTAAGGTGAGAAAATAATACTCAGTGCCTTAATTCTAATGGACCTGTAAGTGATGGTTTCTGAGAAAAAAAAGACAGATACAAGTGTATTGTATTTTGTATATTTTTGCATCTCTAAGATAGTACACATCAAAATCAGTTATCTATTAGAATAAAGCTCAAAAAATCCAAAAGATTAAAAAAGTAAGTGTATAGTTCGTGCTGTTGGGATTGTTTGTCTGTAATCTGTGTAATCCCATTAATATCCTAAAGGAGAAAATGAGGATTCAACGATTGATTTTACTCTGATATGAACAGGATCATTTTGTGAATCTACATTTTATTGTCACACAGATATAGGTGTCAGTGAAGGAGGTACCTTTGCTACTGAACAGGTATCTCCTGTGACGTACTTTGCCCATCATAAAATAGGCCACAGGTGATGCTGCTTCCAAACCGTTCAGGCAACTGACATAAACTGTATATGCACACACATAAATATCTATAATCATATGCTGGGAAAACATTTTCTTGTATCAAGTTTGAGTCATGATTTCACAGCTGAAAGGGAGTCATCAGCTGTTCTAGATGGGGAAAAAAGATTGTTTTCCATTGTTACATTTCCTGTTTCAATGTATGGTTGCTGTTATCTGAAATCATGTACTATCGTATGGCAGTGAAATACAGATGAGTGTCTTTCTAAACTGAGCATGTGGTGCCAGTCCTGTTGTTAGCAATTGCGAGCAAAATGAAATAGCTCTTGTTTGCCAAGAGAGGTCAGAGATGTATATATTTTTAAGAGTGACTGATTTAGTATTCATGAAAAATCAAAACACATGGTGAGTATTGAGAGAGATGGAAGAAAACAAGTGCATGAAAGCTGATGGGCAAGATAAATAAAAAATAACAGAAAATGTAATTATTTTATGGCAGGTTTAGTTTAAAGTCTGCTATATAAGGTTAGGCATAGATCCTCTCTTTCACTCGTATGGTAGTCCTTGCTGACACAGAGCTGTGTGCTACACCAAAGTACCTCTGGATGGCACCGTTAGCACATTCACTTCAGTGTTAGCCACAGCTTCAGAACCTCCCCAGAATCTAAGGCTGTTTCTGCAAAAGCGTAAAGCACAAAGGCATCAGGGTTTTGCTGTAGCTGCTGAGTGTTGGCGTGGTGGGATTTCCACAGATCTCAGTTATGAGAGTCTTGCAGCTCAGGACATAGGTGATCACCCCAGCTGAGTTGTCTCTGTGTTTCTACAGCCACGAGTATTTTTTTCCATTTCCACCACCACAATGGTGCCTCACTTCAGCAAAACGGAAGCAGAGCTGATTAGAGAATAAAATAAAAAATAACAGAGGAACTATCCCGAGGAATTGTTGCAGGTGCATTTCACAGCATACTGCTGGATACATGGAAATTACATTATTTGCACAAGTTATCCCAGTGAAGGCATTTTGCATGCTGTTCAGGAGGTCCAGGGGATTCTGTTGTACCCCTCCATCCTCACCTAAGTGCTGTCCCTGACTGGCAGACATTGTCACCTCCGGTGCGTGAACGTGCATCGGGGCAGCTCTCCTTATTTCAGGTGTCAATACAGTTCACATGAACATCTTTGAGATCTGTTGCCCACCAAAGGTAATGCACCGAAGCACAGAAGACAATATGTGAGCCAAGGCTTACTCTACTGTTTATTGTATTTCAAAGGGACTACAGCAATCACATGCAGATCGCAGGCTGCAAAGCGACTCGGTGCATCTTACTTGCTTTAATAAGCCAGAAGAAGAAGTCCCCTTTGGCCCTGAAAGCCTTTTACGGAAAGAATCAGTTGAGCTGCTGCTGTGCAGAGGTTTTAGCAGTAGATAGGGGTGGACAGGTCTTCCGCGGGCAGGCAGCCTCCAGCCGGGTGCAGGAAGCTGACTTCAGCCCTGCAGCGTTGCAGGAGCCTTTCTCCGCGGTGGTGTTTGTGCCGTGTTGCTCGGTGACGGTGGTGACGGGTGCCAGCTCCCTGCTGAACTGAGGAACTGGTTTTGTGAATGTGGGGTGGGGGTGGTTGGCTTGGCAGGCGAGTCGAGGTCCGGAGGAGAAGCAGAAGGGGTACGCAGGGAGAGCCGGCGTAGCCGTGGGGCTGCCTTCCTGCCTGGGCTCTCGCCCTCCTGGCCTCTGCAAGGTCTTCTTCGGTGTTGGCTGCTCCCAGGGTGATATTTGAAGTGTGGATTATGGTGCTGCAAAAACATTCAGTTTTACACCGCCTTGAATGGAGGTCCTGAAAGCGAGCTCCTTTGTCTTGCTTCTTTTGAATCTTTAAAGCTTAATAAAATGAGTGCAGTCAATTTCCTTTAGTATGACAAACTTTGCATGTTACTTACTCCTGCATCTATAGTTATCTTCTGCTCTAAAGCACTTAATACTTCAGCAGGACTTAGTCCCAGGTGTTGAGCTCTTTCTCAGTAGCCAAACCAGGCGTAGCATAGATTAATCCATGAAATGCAGTAAGTTTTAGCTGCGACATGGAATAAAATTTCTGTAGGTGCAGGTCTAGGCAATAGTGGGAAAGTGTAGGGGTCAGATGGTGTTTTGAGTTGACCTCAGCCAACATGGTTCTCTGACATGGGGAGAGTAGTTGGGTTGGCCAAGTATAGCCTTTCTTAGCTATGAAATCGAAATGCAAAGGGTCAGTCTGGTCTGCAGGTTTGTCCACTCTCAGTTTGTCCCATCTACAGGACAGATGAGGTCATTGCTGCAGACTCTTGTGTGCCGAGAGAAGAAGCTGGTGTTAAGTTTTTCAGCATTGGGAAATCTGACGCTAATTACAAAGTTTCTCTGCACACCTGCATGGAGGCCCTTCATAGCCAACATCTTTCTCATCTAGGGAAGAACATGTACTTGTCTTCCCGCACAGGCTATGTGCTAATTTCACTTGCAGCTAATTGGCCTTGACATCAAACCAATAATTTTCACAATAACTATTGATTCTGCAATGCTGCGTAATATCCTCGTTCCTCTTTGTAGCGTGCAAGTTAGAGCAGAGAAAAATTACTTTGAGGCTTTTCCAACTGTTTCCCCGTAAAATCGGAAACAGCTTTCAGGTGCGTCAATGCGTCAAATTGCAGGTGGTTCCTGGCAAGGTGGAAGAATAACTTATCCCTTTCTCCTTGTTGTTATTTACAGGTCTTGATTTGTAAGTAAAGAACTTTACATCACTGGCGTGCAGCGGTAGCCAGGAATATTCGTGGCAGTGGTACCCACTGTCCCTGCTTGCCTGTGGGCTCCAAAATGGTTTCAGAGTCTGTCAGTATGGGTTCATCCCCTCTCAGTGCCACGTGAGGTTTTCTTCATTTGATTAGGGATTTATCTCATGGCCACGGCTGATACTGCAACATTCCTGAGCTTTCTCATTACACACATAAGGGATACCCCAGGGATGGTGGATGAAAGGATCGAGGCCTGTGAGAGCCATCACCTCTCTGCAGCTCTGCCACTGTTCTCCAGGAGAACTGGGTCAAGTTACTTCATGTTGCTGTTCTTCAGTTTCCCCACTTTATAATTATCCTCTGAGAATAATTATCCTGACTTTCTTAATAAAGTGGCTTGTGATCCGTTCTCTTATCAGATTGAATAAAACATACAGAATTTGTAGGAAATCAGCTTGCCAGAAGAAAAATCCAGATGTGATCAAGACAAAAGTTGTGACAGAGGAAAAGTCTTTTAGGCTGCTATCGTCAGCTGATTAAGGGTTGAGAAAAACAGGGTGGGTCGTTACAATAACCTCATAAGTGAAGTTATAAAATTATTCTTAAAAAAAAGATTTCCACCCATAGATAAATTCACAGCTGTCACTGTATTAGTAAATGACACCTTTTGCAAAGAAATAGTCACATCTTACTGCTCTGCAGAGAAGCAGCATCCCTCCACCCTCACTTTCTTGCTCACTGCGTTACTAACCACAGCCAAGATGAACAATTTTATTAGTTTGTTCACATCTCCTGGGTCTTGATGGAGCATACCAGAAGTGCGTAATGAGAACGAACAGACAGAGGCACTCCCTTTGTGCTGAAACAGAACCAGAGGCATTTTGATGGCCTCACACTCCTGATAATTAAGTCTGTTTCAAGTATTAAATGGAAAGACTTCCAACCCATATTTACACTGTAAAAGTTGTATTGTAATTCACGTTAGTTAATGTCTTAAGCAATGTTTATGAAAACCTAGTGTCAGCAAGTCATTTTTCGTTTTACCATGATAGCTGATTGCAGTCAATCCTAAGGCATAGTCCTATTCACCATTTATTGCACGTTCATATCACAGTTTACTCTGTCCTTGTGAGGATCTTCACATGTGTTTATCAATTTCTTGACCATGATTTCATTACCGTAAGCTTTGTAGGGGAAGTTCAGAGTGAATACTGGAGTGCCTCAGCATATGCATACTCATCTGATGACAGCCTTAAATTTTCCCAGTACATTCAAGTGTCCAGACACAGAAATTACAGTTTTAGTATCTGACGCTTTAGGAATGAGTGGTCTATGAGAAGGTTTAAGTTCTTGCTGCTGTAGTATGGTGTTATAATCTAACTATCTAAATTTCAGAGTAGGGTATAGCCAATCACAGTGCAAAATAACAAATTGCATTGGAAATACTTTATTGTTGAACTACAAGTGGTGAACTTGGGAAGCAGATTTTACCCTCTGAAAAAAAATAAAAAGAATCATCTTTTGTATATGTTGAGTATTTCCGTTTCCTTAACTGAACATAGACAAATGTTTACTTTCCAGTAAAGTTACTGTTTGATATTAGAAATGCCAGTTGGTCTCTTTCAACTGAACTATTCTGTTCTAGTCTATTCCAAATGCAGATTATACCTAAGCTAAAACACACCTGAAAAGAGCAAGGGGCAACAGAGAGTTCTGCTATGTTGTAGCTAATGTGTAATTTAATTATCTTTGGTCTAAAAGAGAAATGGGAGTTTTGGGGGTTTTTTTATTAGCAGGTTAATTTATTTGTTGGTACCATAATAAAACTCAAGGAAGCAGAGTGTACTCAGGACGTAGCCATGCTAGGTGCTGTATGTATGCTCATGTGCTGTTCTGAAAAAATTAGCCTGAATATCAGAAAAGAGATCAGTCTGTGATGAGAGTAGGGGCAAGGATAAATAAGGGAGGAATGTATCAGGTCAGTGAGGAAATGCAATATCACACAGCAGTCTTGCCAGCTTTGCTTTCTACCTGTCTAACGACTGACTTTTCCTTAGCAGTCCTACTGTAATCAGCTGCTACATCTCAAACTCTTATGAAAGGAAGCAATTAGCATTTTGCAAATCAAGATGGTAGTGACCGCATCAGCCTGTGCTGCAGTTTTGCTTCCCCTCTTGCTTCACATCCACACAACACATGCAGTAGCAGAGACAGCTGCCTTAAAGGTTTCTATTTCTCCTCTTCTGGAGTTGATAAATAAAGGACTGAAAGAGAAGGAGGTGGTACCAGCATCTGCTACTAGAAGCAAGAGGCAGTGGGACCTGGGGGGGCACGTGGCTCAGGTGGGCTTGATGTATGGGACTAAACCATACAGACCCTCTCAGAAAAGCATCCAAAGCTAACGGCCACTTTGCTTTCATTCTCTTTTGCTCTGGTGCCTCGATGTCTTGGTAGCACACGCTCTGTGAGCCTGGGCTGGCAGCCGTCCTCTACCCAACATGGCCATGTACACTTACACATCTGCGTGAGTAATACCAGAGCCCTTGGCAGCTGCTTGTCTAATGCATTCGCGTTTCTCTCCTCCCCGCAGATAGAGAATTCATGAGCTGAGGTGGTGGTAGCAGGACTGCCTGAAAGGAGGCAGCTCAGGGACTTTCCAAGATTTCTATAGAGTGTGTTCACCCCTGCACAGCACCCGTTGACACTGCAGACACGCGTGGCCTCCCCCAAGCTGCTGTCTGAGGGGACCCCCAGGCTCTTGGTAAGACAGACCCACCTCTAGCTCCTGCTAGACCCTCAACCTCACTCCCTGGTACAAGCCTGAGCGGTGCAGTCTGTGAGACAGGACAGGGAGCAGGTCCGTGCTTATTTTTATCTTCAGGGGCCTTTTCTCAGCACTAGTGTAAGGCTGCAGTAGAAAAATTCCACAGTGAAGCAGTCCTGGGAGCTGGCCGAGCGCAGCAGTGTTTCTCAACACTTGTCACTTGCAGAATGCTGAGCCGTATTAGCTTGTTCAACATTTGACAGCAATGATGAATACCATACCAATTGCTAACTACTTTATTTCCGTAAAAATGCTAATGAGCGTGTTGAAATGTGCTGCAGAAATGGCAGAGCTGGGACAGCTGCACAATTGTGGTTTCACTAGAGATTTCTTTTTTTAAAAACACAGGTTCCTCTTCTCTGCATATTTTTTTCCCCTAGTTAAATGTCATCCCAGCTCACTTGGTGTGTGGAGTCCTCTCAGCAAGCAGCACAGGGAGCATGGCAGAAGTGGAGACTGTTCTGAGTGATAAAACCAAAGCCAAGCGTTGTTTTCAAAGGTAGAGAGAAGCAAACAAGAGAGAGGCAGGCCAAGTCAGCTGCTGATGTAACTCCCTTGGAGCAAATGGTTCAGTATCTGAAATTTAATCTTCTGGCTTGGGCTCTTGCTTGCAGTGTAAACATGCTCGGGAGCCGCAGTCCTAGAGCAGTACCTTGTGCCGGCACCCTGCAAGCACAAAACAACGGAGTATTCATGCTTCAACACTGTTCTGTGTGGCCAATGGATGCTGGAGGGTCACCTGCAGGCTTATCTAGTGACATTCGTTTTTTCCTCTAAGAGTGGGTTTAACCAACAAACCCGGAGTGGCTGCCTAGTCCCTGGTGTTGTTTTTTGCTCTTGAGATGCAGAGCAGGGCCCTGTGTTTGTATCACCGTCTGCTTGGGCACACAGCCGTGCAGTTGTAGGTGAGCCGGGTGCTCAGAGGTGGGATGTGCTCAGAGGACCACCAGCCGTTGCGGCTGGTCCCAGAGCCGTGCTGGGGTCCCTGCTGCAGTTGTGTGGCTTTTCCAGCAGCCGCAGGGGTGACGGGGACGGGAGTTTGTTGAGGTGCATGGGAGAGGGGCTGCCAGCCTGCTCAGGCCAAGGGAGCAGTCGTAAGACACAGGGACTCCTGCCCTTCCAGCTGCTTCTGCTGGGCTTGGGCTGGTGCCTGGTTTTCATCCCCTTTGGGAGGCATGATGAGACTTGCCCGGTGTTAAAAATAAAGTACCCGGCAGTGCCAGCTTTAGGTCTTCTGCAAGTGCTGGGAAACTGATGGCTCAATACGTGAGTGCTCATGTACTGAGGCAGGAGTAAGAGCGTAATGTGAGAAAAGGGATTTGGGTGAAGAGGAGTGCTCCCCTGCCGCCGCCAGGGCCAGGCAGTGCTCTTCTCTGGGGATGAAGACAGCTTGCAGCTGGCGCTGGGACGTGACTCACATTCACACTTTGCCCTGAAACGATTACGATTCTAACTTGTCTGTGGTTTTCAGTCATTGTCAACAGCGTATATGGTTACACCTCAGCGCTGCGCGCTCACAGGTTGCCGACAGATGAGCTCATTCAGCACGCGGGGCTGGTGCTGTTGCATGGGGTCTGTGTGCTGTCTCGAGTCTTTAAACTCGAGCCATTGGCCTCCGTAAAAACGGCGGTGGGCCTCGGGGCTGTGGGGAGCAGGGCTGGGGAGCCCTGGCTGGTCACCAGCTGCAGCCGCCGCACGTGCTGTCGCTCTTCGTATCAACCTGCAGCTCATCTCAAAAGCTTTTTCCTTTTCTTCTTAACTCCACTTTGACCGAGTCTAAAATGGCCCCACATGATCAGCTGGGTCTAATGCTCTGCTAAATGCTGCTCCCGGTCCACAGGCCCATTCCCATGTGAATATAATTTCTGTGGCACCTTCAGGGGCTCGCTGCAGTCCTTCTGGAGTGTGATCTTGGCCATGTTTCTTGCATGTTACTTATGCCAGTGTATGCTTTTATTTCACGGCTCCGGTTGCTTTCCTGTTCCCAGTTGCACTCTGAGTGCTTTCTGAGGTGTGCGGGGAGGAGAGGGTGTCAGGTTTGCCCTTCCAGCTTCCCCTCACTCCCAACTTGTGGTAACTGCTGTCAGTCTACACATAAGCAGAGTTACACAGTCTGTCCCTAGGTGGGAAGCTTGGCCGTGCAATGCACGTCACTGCCGTGCTGCAGACGGTGGCTGCACTCCTGCAGAAAGAAGGGCTGCGAGACATCCTGCCCTGTTTCTGACAGCGGCAGAGCAAACACCAGAGCTCATCCCCCAGGTTGCCTTTGCAGAGAGAGGTGGGCACCTGAGGTCTAAGTCCTCTCATCCTAAAGCAGGTCAGGTGGATTATGCGCCAGAAGCATCTGTTGCTCTGCATGGCCCGTAAGGAGAGCTCGCTGGGGCGTGGGTGGCTGGATGTGCTCTGGGGAAGCTTCCTCTGCCCCCCTGCCCAGGCTGGGCTTGGTTAGGACCAGCCCTACCCACAGCAACACATCACTTGCTTAAATGACTGAAGCACAAAATAGGCACTGGCTGATCAGTGTGTTGGAAGTAGGGAAACTAATGCAAAGAATTATTTCGTTGCTAACAAGAATTTGGGGACGAGTGGGGAGGCACGGCTGGGTGATGGAGTTAGCAGAGCTGGGTGGGTGGGTGTTAGCTCACAGGCTGTGGGCTGCACAATACCCTGCGCTTTGCATGCTGCAGCCTCAGGGCCCTTCTTCCCCGTCCCCCTCCCCATCCCCTGGGACACTGCCAGTTCCCAGTTCGTACTGGAGGGGACATGTTTCTCACTAAGCAAATTTCCAGCGGGCTGCATGGGGGAGGACGCAGCCAGCAGTGCTCCGCAGTGCCAGATCAAATTCAGACCCTGGTTTTGGATGTACAGTTGCAGTTTGTGGAGGGTGGGAGGGAGCTTGAAGTGGTTTTCATCTTGGCGTGAACTGCTGGAGCACCGTGCCGAGCAAAGCAGCTGCTGCCTGCCTTTAAAAGGGGCTTCTGTGCTGCAGAGCCCCTTCACCTGCCACAAAGCCAAGCTTTGTTCAAACCTCGGCAGGCGTTTGCAGTTGAATAACATCAACTGTTCAGCTCGGCTGTTGGCTGCATGACACTGAAATAAGGCCTAAAAATAGGAGGATGTCTGACCCTGAAGTGAAGGATTTTCACTCGTAACCCAGCCTGGCATCCGCCCAGGGTGACATCATCTGGAGGGGAAGTTGGAAAAGCTTCCAAATACATAGCTTTCCGCGCAGGAGTGCTAAACGCGTGTGTCAACGGATAATCAGGCAGCACGTTCGCTGTGGCCGTGGATTGGGGGAGGGAGGGAATGGGGAAGAAAAGACCTGAAAATGGAGGAGAAGGATCAGCGCTGCATGTCGGGAAAGGGGTTTGGGAGCGTTGTCTGTGTATAACTTGAGGGCAGATGATAGGAGCAAAAAAGGTCCCATTCAGGCAGAGCCTGTCCCATAAATGTGACAGTTTTGTTTCCTTTTAGGTGTGCTAAAAGCTACAGTCAAGGTTCTGACCATCAGCCCACGCAGTGATATCTGGTGATATTAGTCACGCTTGTGGTTTGAGTCTGCATGATTTAGATTTGCAAGTGCATGGATACTGCTCATGGTGGCCATGGAAGCATCCAAGATGGCCAGGTACTGAATGACCTCCCTTGGTTTCAGCTCTCTGATACTTGAAAGCAGTTTTGCCCAGGCTAGCCTTCAGGGGTTTGACCCAAGTCTGTGCTCAAGTAGCATGGATGACCTTACTGTTGTTCTAAATCCAAATTTCTTGAACCCAGTTCCTCATATTTCTGTGCTAAGTTTCTTTGTCTTCTTTAAAAATCATAGTGTGTGAAAAAATGCGGTAGGCAGTTTTCCTCTGAAACTCGACATCCTTTTCTCTCTGGATGCTGCCAGGCGACTCCTGTGCTCATCCTCTAACGAGGACACCTTTACCTTGGTGTTGATGAGTGCATGCTGGAATTCGTAGCTCTTTTCAGATGGTGAGAGCTAAGTGTGATATTTAGACAGGGTGTCTCCATTATCTGTTTTCCTTCTGCCTTTTAAATTCTCATTACATATTTATAATGCTGTTATAGCAAAGATGCCTAAAGCACAACCGTGGGCAGTGTTTGGTCTTTGAGTCCCAAATGAAGCTGAAAAAACTGCTGTTGCTATGTAAACACTATGTCAAGAGCTGATTTCATGCATACTGCTGGGCATTTTTAGCCAACAATGATAACAAAAAGAGGGGAAGAGTTTTACCATATCAATGTCTAATCTAATATGAAACCAATTGATTTGGTTGGAGACTGAGAAGAGTGTTCAGTCATGCCAGCCCTTCTTGGGGTTTTCATGCTCTTAGATCATCACAGCAGTGAAACTCTTCCTACAGACAAGCTGGTTTATAGACATCTGCCACAGCAACAGGCACAGACGAGCTGCTTTTCACTTCATCAGCCTTTGGGTAAGAGTTGTGTGAGTAAGCGTGAGGATATTTCTGGTTGTCTGCTGGAAAATGACCAGGCTGCGGTCGCAAAGGTGTTTCATTGGCATCGACTGAGCCCATGGAAGGCAGGGTCAGTAATTGACTTCCCATACTAGGGTTAAGTATTTGGCCCAGAGAGGGCTTGGACAGTTTTCCCATGTTTTACCCATTTTTTATGTGAAAGCTTGCAGCCTTTGTGACTGAGAGATGGATCTCTATTTGCAACTAGACTGTGAAACTTCTTAGCTTTTGATCCCTGATACTTTTTATTAAGTACAACCTAACCGTGTGAAAGGCAGTGACCTAAACCTAAACAGCTGGAATAAATCTCATGTACGCCAGCGGTGAATGCCAGTCCCGCTGTAGGTCAGCTCTTCCATTACAGACCTGTCGTTTCGCGCGGCATTAATGGAGCTGACATAAATGAAAGCGAGGCACACGCTGGAAGAGCTGGCTTTTATTCTTGCAGACGGAGCTCTTTATTTTTCCTTGCCGGTTGAGATGTTCTAGCAAACACTCGACTTCCTTGTCATCTTTAAACTATGTAGAGAGGTGGGGAGTTGGCTTTTACCAAAGCAAATGGATTTTGCTTTGAAAAGTCCCTTCCTGCAGTTTTTGGCATGACTAATCACCCTTCTCTCAACAGTCCCTGAGCTGCATGATACAGTAGTTTTGTACAAAGCTGTGTTTTTATGCACATAAGTTTTAAAGCTGCATCTCTCTGAAAACACATCCCTAGATAGTCATCCCGTAGTTTCACGTACGGAGTTGGACGTGGGTGCAGAGGACTTACACGGGAAGAGAGACATGGCCAGAGGCACTGGCGGACACACAGTGATGATCAGTGCTGCTGCACGTAGCACAAGTTGTCAAATAACATTCAGATAAAAATACTACATGTTAAAAGACCATTACAGCATGAATTCAACCAAATTGTACATTTGCTCTGAGGAGCAGTCCTTAATGAAACGCTCACATCCCCTTGCCCATGCCGAATCCTCATCTCCCCATTGCACAGAGCAGACACAGCCTTGAATGTGCCGGGACTTATAGAGCAACTTTTTCCCCTCGCCAGTCACTGGTTTCCACATGGGTTTTTCTATTATGTCTTTCTGGCAGTTAAATACAAGCATTAATGCGTTTATTTCTGGAGCAGATCTTTGAGATCCTGCCTTAACTGTGCACACAGGGACGAGAGGCAGAGAGGTTAAAACTAACGCTGGCCAAAGGGTCAATTGCTCGCATGCTTAGTTTGAAAGTACTTGAGCATTACATGTAAACATATGTTGGAAACGCCGCTTGCGGCCGCCGCGGGGGCATCTGTGTGGGCTCAGCCCCTCTGCAGATGGGCTCCCAGCTGGCCCCAGGCAGGCACTCAGAAAATCGCAGTGCCCAGAGGAAAGCCTGGGCATCACGGGGGAACGGCACGGCTGGGCAGAGGGAGAATACGCTCCTCCGCAGGGCGGCATTGACCTCTTTCATCTCAAAAGCGTCTCTGTCTCCCTTCATCAGGCATCAGAGGTGCCGGTCTCCTTTGGGCTGGCTCACACAGGCTCTGCTGAGGTTGCTCTTCCCTCTGTCCTGGCTCCTGTTAGTGGTTAGTGGAGTGAAAGGACAGGTTTTGACTGAGGACTCAGGCCAACTCCTGTTCGTACAAAGCGGGTACAAAGACCTCAGCTAAAAGGAAAAAAAAAAAAACCTGTCTGCATTTAAATCAGCCTAATTAAAGTGGCTTTTTCCAGGAGCTGGCAGGCACGCTGCAGTTGCCTGCCCAAAGTGATTTGTGCAATTACCATCTTTTGTGTTTGGTGGGTTTTTTTCTTACTGCGCTCGTTTATGGGACATTGCTCAGGGAAGAACACCTATGTGTAATATGTTATTTTAAGTTTAGAAATAGGGGGCTGTATTCTCAGCTGCTGTAAGGAATGGAGTAAATTGGCAGAGCTCTGCTGATTTACACCTGCTGGTACTCTGGCCCACTGGGTGCCTGGAAATAGCTTAGCAAGTGTAAAAGAAAAAAACGGTTTCTCCATCCATCTGGAACACATTGCGTACATCAGGGGAAGGAGAGGCATTTGTGAGAGCGAACGCTTCATTTATCAGTGTACGAGCTATTGAAAAGACTGGATGTAGCTGGGATAATTATAACCAAGATCAGTCTTCTTGGAATGGAAAAGTAATGACAATCCTAATTTTATCAAATCCTCTGAAATTTACTGTCTATTTATTTAACACCCTCGGCCCTTTCCTGTGGCAGAGGATTGGATAGATTTATGAAGGTGCAGTTTAGTAATCTAAATACTTATACTTAGGAGTTCATCTGCATGGCCCGTGGGCTGCTCTGGTTATTTTCACTGTCACTGCTTGGAGGCTGTGGGAACCAGGAATGCAGACGGAAGCACAGGGAGGCACAGACCAAAAACCAGCCGGAGTCAGTCGAAACACTCTTCTTCCACTTGCTTTGCAGGCAAGAAGTACCTGGCCTTCGCAGGCAGCTTTAGCTGTCGGTGCTGTTGGGAAGGGAACAAAGCTCCTTCTATCTCCCCTTCAGGAGCTGCCTATTTTTTTCTCTTTCCAGCATTATCTGTGTTTTTTTTCCTGCAAGTAAGAAGAGGCAATATGTATTCAGAAATTCCCCGTGCAGGGAAGGTCATAGTAGCGAGTCTATGTTTGAATTGGAGAGCTGACTGCAGTTTCTCTGTGACAAGCCATGGATATCACCTGTCCATCCTAGAGCCTTATCAAAACTGAAAACCTCTGCTAGAAACAGGAATAGCAGCACAAGAAGGAAAATCCCTTTGGGACAATACAGGCTTTGTTAAAAAAGAGAGGTTATCCAGAATCTGACAAAACAAAGGCAGGCAAAGGAGCAGAGCTATGGGCCTGGAAGTCCTTTTGCTACCGTCATTTAATATTAGAGGAAAAAGCCTGGACTGGGGTTTCATAATTGTTGCTGGTCTTTTTTGTAGCAAGTTCGTAATTACAAGGCCTGTCTGCATTTGTGGGTTTATGAGCTGTGCTGCCTTTTGGCTGAATATTTACTCTTTTTTTACCATGAAAGTAAGTGTCTTTTTCAGTCCAGCATGCCTTGCAGGAGTTGAAACACATAGCCTTGATTTCCCCTTCAATTCTAAAGCACTGTGGGATTGTAGAGTTTTTATAAGCACACACAAAACCCCAAACAACAAACCTTGAAAGATGAAAATAATGGTCCAAAGAAGACAGAAGGAAAATTTTCTTTGACTCCTTCTGAGTCAGGGTTTTAGTCCAAGGGGTTTGGTAGCACTGTAAGCCTTTGTGCTTCAAGACACAAGCCAAGTTCTCACTAATAAAATTCAAAAGGCAATTTTCCTTCAGGGCACAAATTCTAATATAAAATCTCCTACATTTTCCTAAACCACTGTCAGAAACTGGCCACTGTTGAAAGTGGAATACACAATTAGATCAGTCTGCCTGTCTGAACTGGCGTGGTGGCTCTCGCGTGCTACGCCTTCCTATATGAACACGCAGGAGGGGTGTGTTGTCACCGGTACTGCTGCGTCATCTCTGGGAAGGCTGCAAGCTCCAGATGGGTTGGGTAATCAGGGAAGCAGGAGGGAAAGAGGGTTTGAACATTTTTTTGGGGGTGTATCGGGAAGCCTCAGTGCCCTGGCTGCCAAAGCAGTATCTTTGCAGTACCATGCTCCTAGTTCCCGTGCTGCCATCCTCACCTTGGTGACTGACTCACATTTTTGCATACACACAAGTCCTGAAGAGTTCGGGTAAAGTGTTGAATGGTGTGGGATTGCTGGTTTATTAGGGAACATCAGTGCTTTTTAGCCTGGGAGCTGCAAAACGGTCGGCCTAAGCAAAACAAAGGAAGAAATCTTTGCACATGCTTAAGAAAATGGTGGGGCAGCAACACAAAATGAACCCTCTCCTATCCATCCAGAACAGAGCTAGTATCCTTAGTGCCAGCTCTGCTCCACATTCAAGCTTTTGTAGGCAGGCCGTTGAACGTGAGAGCCAACAGCCGCTCCAAGTGTTAGGAAATCAAAGCAACTTCCTGAGGTCTTTGTATCTCACTGCTTTCCTGCTGCAGCGTGGGCAAAAATTATACAAGTGGGGTATCTGACAGCGGGAAGCAAGTTTAGGAGTGGCTTCTGGCTCGTGCTGCCAGCTGTGCAGCAGCTCCGGTGCGGCTGTGGACGAGGGAGCGTGCCATCTGTACGTGGCAGCCTCGATGGGCTGGAGAGCCATATGCAGGTCTGGTCCCTCTCCAGCTGAAGCTGGTGGGAGCCTTTCCCATCACTCCTGAAGAGCTGAAAAAGGTCTTGCAACTCCCACATGTATTACTTTCTTCCTGTTTTTTTTTATTACTTTTAAAACATTGCACACCCCAGTCACAAGAGGCAGAGGCGTTCTTGAAATCCCGACTTGGGATTGCTTTCAGCTACAAAAAATGCTGTGGCAATATTCTCCGCACCACATCTCGGGAGGGTGGTTTCGTGTCGTATTTATGAGAAGTTGCTCTGAGAGGCTCTTAGAAAGTTTTGGGAAGCGTGTTACAGGAGATGTTAAATAGGATGGTCACAGAGGGGGGGATGGAGTAACCTCCTTGTCTTCCGTCAGTGCCTCGGACCCTCTGTTACAGCTGCAGTGTATGTTATTTAGCTCAAAATTGCTTCTTCTGGCACCCTCCTCCCACACACTTGTGTACTAATATGGCCATTCTCAAGGGCTTTGTCCGTGCCAAAGCACAGCCTGTTACCAAAAGAAAAAGACAATTAAGAGGAAGCAGTGGAGTTTGCCATATAAACGTTTAAAACTTACCCACACTGAATAATAATGCAGAGCATCGTTTCATTCAGACAGATGCTTCCTGGATCGAAAGGAGCGACTGGATCTGATGGGAATGGATAAACAGCTTTGCAGCTCCCAGTTCCTGCAGCTCAGGTCCCTGGTGTCGTCCCAGTGACTGTCTCTGTCTGGCTGTGGGTCACTGTGCTGTCATGCAGGGTGACCTGTGCCAGGAGGCACAAGGAGGGGGCTTCATCAGCAGCCCAAATCCTGGTTGTTGAGGGGTCTAGATGGAGACCTCTGTCCCGGCCCCAGCGTGGGTGCTCCTCCTGCCAGGTTCAGTAAGAGTGCACACAAGCATGTTGCCAGTGCCAGCAGCTCCAGCTGCCTCCCGACGCCGGTGTGCTTGCTGGCTGCCTGCTCTTAGGCAGTGCCCAACATCGTACACCCTTGTTCTGGGGGGCAGAAATCACCTCTGTGTGGCTCTGGGCAAACCAGGGCAATTGAAAACTTCCCTCAGTCCCCTCTCTGATGCTGGCATTGTGCCCACTCATGTACTTCTGCCCTCCTTCCTGGATCATCTGCTGCATGGTTGAAGTTGCTGAGCAGGGACCTCGTTGCTGCTGATGGCTGAGCCGTTCCTGCGCAGTCCCCTTCGGATGGTGTGGGAACATCTTGCAGGCATCCTTTCCCAGGAAAAGCCAGGCACTTCTGAGCAGGATGCCATAACCCCCAGTGCCTTGGTGATGGGCTGTGTTGGCCCTCCTGGCTTTATCTGAGGAATGAGGCTGTGTTGCAAGCTCGAGGTGTAGGGAAAGGTTTGGGGGAAAACCAAACCAAACCAAACCATCACTGGGCTCTGTAGGTGAAGAGGGATCTGGGGCTGAAAGTGGAGTGCAGGACCAGCCCAGCCTGTGCTCCAGGGCCCCACCACGCTCCCAGCAAAACTGACGCACACAGCCAGGTGGGTTTTATCCAAGACAGCCGTGTTCAAGGAAAAACATACAGAAAAGCTGTGGTGCTTGTTCCAACTCACGTGCATCCGTGTTTTCTGAATGGGAGAGTCCATGGTTCTGTGAGACTGGCTGGCGAAAAACCCCATCTTGCAGCCCTCTGCAAGGGCACTGTGAACAGTGGAGACATGAAACAACTTATATAAGAGAGTAATTGGCAGTGTCCTTCTCACTTCTGCTTGACCTTTTCAGTGCTTTCTAACTTGTTTAACAGCCATTCCTCTTCTCCTTCGAGGTAGCCTGGCAGGTGATGTTAACAGGACCAGCCACTAAAATGGCAGGAGGTGGCAAGAAACGAAAAGCAAAAGCAACCGAGAATGTTACTGTCTTGCCTGAGTATTTCTGTATTGGATGTGAGGGCTGCGGTACGTATTTGGCTGGGACTGGATCGAGCGCAAACTGCATTCATATTCAATGCTGTCTCGGTGGGTTAGCAAACTAACTTGATCCCAGGTGGCCATCATCTGGAAAGTGGCTGATTGCCAAGTAAATCCAGGAGCTGCTATCTTTATAGGAAACTCCTAGAAGATTGACTAGGCAGTAAAACAACAGTTTTCTATAGCAATTACTCTGCAGGGAATTTGGCCAGATCTCTGTGTTGCAAATGTATAGGACATAGGCCTATAGAAACCCTTGAGAGTGCGGTAGAATTTAATCAATCCCATTTGTTTGTATGCAGAGTCAGCCCAGATCTCTGTGGCAGACACCCAGGGAATGCTGGAGGCAGCATAACCTGTTAAACTAAGATATGTGTGGCCCTGTGAACAGAATACACCAAATTTGCCTTTTTTCCCCTCGGTCAAACCTTCCCCCTACTTCATTCAGTCTTAGCTCATCCTTTCATTTTCCTCTTTTTTTTTTCCTTCTCTGTCTCTTTGCCCCAGATTCCTGTCTTTATTTATTTGTTTCTTTATTTATGTGTCTGCTTTGCTTGCTTCTTATGTTTCATTCTGTGCTGGGAGGCAAGAAGAGGCGATTGCATGTGACGGGGCTGTCTGCAGCCCTGCTCATTGTGGGTCCCTGCCGAAGCCTTGGACTGGGCAGGAGCAGGAAGGTGCTGGGGATCCTGGTGGGCTCCCACTGCTGCCCCAGGGACGTTGTGCCCTGCAATGTCCCTTCAGGAGCGTGAGGCAGGGAGCTGCCCTGCAGGCTGCAGAATGAGCCCCCCAGCAGCAATGGGTGTCCTCTGTGGAGGTGGGTCCTGGCTTTGGAGGTACACCAGTCACACAAATCCCAAATGATCTGTGTTGTTTTAAGCATTTTATTTCCAAATAAGTGACTTTCTCAGGCATGTTTGTTATTCCCTTTGAAAACTCTTGGTTCTGCTATATGTGCAAGCTGTGCACAAGCAACAGTGATAAAGAACAACCTATTGGCACAGTAATGCACAGGCCAGCTGGTTGGACTGTGTATTTATTGGACTGGAGATACAGGCAACATGGAAATATGAAGATATGCTGGCAGTTTAGGCTTCTACTCTGTCTTGTTCAGCCTGCTGTCCTTACAAATAGCAGGGAAGTTCTGCGTAATTACAGGAGATGCGACAAAAGTTTATTCCCTCGATTTATCTGTTGTGAGTTTGCAGTTTGCAAACCAACCACATGTTGTTTGCCATCACTTTTACTTCTTCCCTTGGGTAGCTAATTCTTTTCCTCTCTTTATTTTCTGGATCTTTTGTACAGCAAGAGGAAAGAGGACCTTTCCAAAGGCACAGCACTATGTGACTCTAAAACTGCAGGACAACTCGGGGCAGGGTATATACTCCCTAAAGTGGCCAGACTCTTACGGAGAAGACAGGCCGCTGCCTGCAGAAAGCCACGTGGCTGTCGCTATGTTGTCAAGCTCTTCTCAGAAGACAGCGTGGGAGAAGTGTCCTTTATACTGAGATTGCTGTGCGTGCTTTCCAAGTCAATGCTGGCTCCACATCCAGAGCCAGCACATGCCATGTAGTTGGGACACTTGGCAGGGATTTCCTATCTGCAAATTGTAATTACTGGGACAGAAAAAAAACCAACCCTGGACGAGTCTTGGTCTTATCTGCTGGGATTCTTAAAGAAAAGGCACAAAAAACCCCAAATAATCCCCCCTGCCCTGCCCCCCGGAGTTTAAATATGGTATTTAACACCTTCCTAATAGCTAGGACTCAAAAAAGCACGCCAGTGTTGTTTCTCTGTCTTGCAGAGTGTTTTCCATAAAGCATCCTCCAGTACTTCGGGTACTGCAGACAGTGCCAGGGCTGTTGTAGTGTGGCATCTGACCAGCGTGTTAGGGGAGAAACAGCATCAGCATCAGAAAAATTGAAATGTGAAATAAGCAGATACATGAGCCTTGCTTTTACTGTGATAAGCCTGTCTGGTGCACTGAAAAGCAGGTGGGTGGGGAGGAAAACCTAGTCGGTGCTGTGGAGTCACTTGACGAAGTTTGGTCTGTCCTCATGGGAAAATCTCAGGGATTTCAGACGTACCATCCAAATCTTGCTTCTCTTGTCATTTACAGGCAACAGCCCAGCTTTGTCTGATTTCAGAGACTAGTACCCGGACTGGGCTGTAGCTGGAAGTCAAGGAAGCCTTTCCTCCCTTAAACGGCTGCTCTGTCCCTCCTCTCCCCTCCTAAGAGAACCCTAATCTCCTGTGGATTGAACCTTACAGCCAGGGACGACTCCTTCCTTGCCCTCCTTTCCCATGGCAGTGCTCATTCCTTGGGCTCTGCCTTCCTGCCTGGTTTTTCCAGACATCTGCAGGCTCACAGGACCAGCACACCACATTTCTGGAAACCTCGGTTGTGCTGTTGGAAGTCGCACTGCATCCATGGATCCTGCGGAGCATCACTTGGGCAGTGCAGCCTTTCTGGGACTGCATCCCACTTGCAACCGTCTCCCCATCGGAGAAAGCCATCATTTTTTGGTCTCCAGCAGAGCAGCAGGTCCCAGGTCGTGAGGCCACCTTTCCAGTAGATGGCATCAAAGACAGCGAGTTCCTCTGCCCGATCCAGCTCCCCATCTGCGGCTGGGGAGGGCTGTTTCCCTGCAGTCCCATTTCCCAACAGTACTGGAGCAGACGTTCCTTTAAAAAAGCAAGCTCCTTGAAGCAGATGAACCTTAAAAAAAGCAAGCTGCACATTGCTTTTCTTTTGCTTCAGTGTGAAGTGACATGACCCATGTCATATGCCAATGTGGGGACTGGGTGACTGCTGCTCCCTGCCTTTCACTCGTGTTCAACCATTCAGCTGTAATCTCACCTGAAAAATGCATTGATGAAAAATTATTATAGACTGTCAAGTGCAGTTTTTGATGTCTGAATTTAGTTTACTTTTTATAAGTAAATATAATTTTTGCATATGTAGTGTCCTGTGTAGTAGGAAGATTAAAGGCATTTCATCTTTTTCTTTCTTTCTTTATAAACCATGAACAGTCCTGATAGTTGTTGGAGGTCATTGATCTACTGGATGTGAAGAAATCGCCCTTCTCAACTCCCACCTGTAGGAATTCCCACTATCAGCAGGTTTAGCACACCGGGAGAGTCCACTGCGCTGGCATTGACACATCATATTTGAAAATCTGATTACTGACACGTCACATTTGAAAATTTGATCACTGACTCACCATTATTTCTGTTCTCTTTTGAAGTGTCTCCAAAATCAGGTTTCCTATGTTAGCAGAAAGAGGTCAGGAGGAGCAGGTGGGCACACGATGCAGTTTGGGAGGAGGGAAAGTATGTATAGTTTTTATTTTTAAACTTAGACCCCAGTGACTTTTAAATTTGATGATTGTAACATACCTTGCCCTTGGGAAGTGTATTTAAGCTGTTTCCCAGTGCTTGCATTAGCCAATAGACTTAGCAGGATTTTATGGATCTATTTTCAATTAAAGGGAAAGAGCTGGAATTTCTTCCTGCTGGGTTCATCTTCTGCTCTATTTGTAAGTTCAAAGAAAAAAAAATTGTCTTCCCTTCTTTGCTAGGTCATAGATACTGTATATACCTTGGGCCTCACTCTTCAGCCCTTACTGGCTCAAGGTCACCTTGGCTTCAGCTGGTGGCTGGCAGGATTTGGCCCATTGTGTGACGTGTGAGTGACACAGTCCCAGGCCAACCAGCAGCTTGGCCATCCTGGCAGCGGGGCAGGCAGTGCTGGCTGCCCTGAACGCATAGCTCCTGTGGTGCACAGCCCAGGCCAGGGTTATTTGCTTCACCTGGACAAGAAATTCCCTTGCAGAAGCAGACAAGATTGGAGAGGGGGAGCAAGTTTCCTTTGATGCCATATGGAAAAATTAACTTTCAGATGGCTTAAACTGCTGCATGCTCAGTTTCAACTTGACTATTTGTATGCTCCTGGCTTTGAAAAATTGCATAGGCCCGGAAGAAATCTTTCTTGTAATTATTTTGTGCCAATTACTTTGGAAATGAGTATCAGAGAATCACATTCTTCAGTACTGAATGCCTGGTGAACAAGCACAGAGGTGGCAGAGGTCCTGCCTGCCTTTCACAGCAGGAGTGTGTGCGTACAGAGAGGAAAGATCCTGAACGTGATTGTAGAAATGTCCACAAAGATATAATTCATATAATAAATCTGCAAACCAGAAACAGATCCCTGAACAGCCCTGAGTCCTGATCCGTTGTCTCTGTGTCACACAGATAGTTATTCAGTATAGATGGAAGAAGCGTGCAGCTTGATCTTTAATATTGGAGGGGCTTGGGGGACCTGAAAACGTGGTAGGAGAGTGGGGGTGAGGCAGAAGGGCTCTGTTCTCCTTTGCCAGATGCCCTGTTCCAGAAGACGAGCTGATTTAGGATAGCCGTTATCTGCGGATCGCTGCCTGAGGCCTCCGTGTTGGTCACTGAGATGCTCAGGTGCGGAGAGACTAGGAACTGTACCTGCTCCTTGAATCCAGCGCTGGACCTCTTTGGCTTGAGTGCACTGAATGGGATGCTGGCAATTCAACACACTGGCTGGCTGCTTTTACGTTATTCCCATTAACATGAAGTTGGTGTATACCCAGCTGAGGTCATGATGTGAAAAAAATATGAAATAAGCCCTATGCAGATTTGGCTTTTTTTTCTGCAGCCCAGTAAAGGTGCCCTTACCTCTTGCACACAAAGCCTATGCCCAGTGAAACTGAAATTTAATTTACAGTACCTGTGGCAGCTAGATGGCCGGGATAAACATCCGGCCAAGTCCTCAAACAGGTGAGTTGCACCATTCATTTGAGTAGCACAGAGGGGAAGAAAAAGTTCTGTCCATGCCTATGTCTGATCACTAGGTGAAATTGGGAATTCTGCTCTGTGGCTGGAGGTTTTGCTGTAAAAGTCTGTGAAATTGCAGGATGCTTTTCTAACCTGAGGACTTTTATTTAAGAAGTGTTGAATTGTCATCCTGCTGAGTGCAGAATCACTCCATCTCTGTGTTATTTCAGTTTTCTCAGGTTATTAAAAACCCTTGCAAGCAGGCTGCTGGAGAGGGGAGTGAGCAGCTTCGTGTGGGACCTTGTCTTGGACCGACAGCAGAATGGTCCAGAGCTCAGTCTGGAAAGTGATGCCAGGGCTTTGAGGCTTCTGTCCTTGAACTGAAACCAAACCTTCAGTATTGTGAAAACTGATTTGAACCTGGAGCAAGGTGAAGGCAAAGAAATACTTAATGGGTTACTGGGTGAGAATAGCGGTTTGGCTAAAGGCAGGCATCGCCTGCCAGGGAAGGGTGCACAGGTTTGGTTGACTCTTTCAAGAAAGACACAAGGAGAGCGGGGAGAGTTATAGCACAGGGGTTCAGCACCCAGAAAAGGCAGTGGGCTTGCTGCCTCTGCCTGCACCTCCCATGACCCACGTACAGCCCTGGTGGCCCTGCACCCCAAGTGGGGCCATACCCCTCAGCCCGATGGGGCTGGAATCATGCTCACACCATGACATGACATGTTCCAGCATTAATGGGTGTGAAGCTGAGGATGCTGTTGCCTGTTGCCGAACTCTTGCCTGTTCCTGGCCTAACTGGGCATTTCCAGTCAGGGCTGAACCCGAGCTGGAAGCACAGCAGGAAAGGGACTGGGGTGACTCCTTAGCTTACAAGGGTCCTGGAGACTTTTGCTATGAGAAAATACAAAAAGACTCTCCGTGGACTGTCCTCCCTTCTCATTTTGATCAGGCCACGGGTAAAGAGCAGGCTATTGCATAGCCACAAGTGCTGTTGGAGTTTCTCACCCTGGGGAGATAAGAAAGCACTCCAGGACAGAAAGTCAAGTGGTAGTGCTACGTATCCTCGAGAGGGTCTGGTGGCTGTGCAGGAGAGCAGGCTTCTGCACGGCAGCAGCTCGTAGTGTCTCCTGCACCATTCAGGGCTTGGAGAACATGGTTGTACGGTTCAGGAGAAGGAAAAAATGTCATTTTTTGGTGTGTTGCCTGGGGTGAGTTGCCAAGCTTACATACAGGCATGCTGGAGGACAGAGGGCTCGTCTGTCCCAGGCGTTTTTTTTGCTAGGATCTGTGCTCAGAACAAGGCCACTGCAAAAATCTTGTCTAACAGAGAGACTTGATACAGAGCTTTGCTGGAGCTCAGAAAAAAAGCAAATCTGCATAGGGATAATGCATTTGTTTAATGGATTAGATCTGAAAACAAGATTAAGCCCTCCTGAGAGCTTTGAGATGGCAAACAGAAAGCTCAGCCAGGCCAGTGGGTGCTGCTGTGGTGTGGTCACATTGCACTACTAGAAATGGCCTTGGCACTGGCGGCACCTTTCAGTGGGTGCTGGTGCTTTGGGGGACCTTCGAGGCTGCAAGGGGCTGTCAGGCTGATGACCACCAAGGCCAGGACCACCTGGGAGCCTCCAGATGTGCCCCTGGCCTCCAACTGGGATGGGGAGCAAGGAGCATCCTCCAGGATGAGCAGTCCAGTGATGCTCCTCTTAAAACATCCATGCTGCAGAGGGGTGAGGGAAAGAATCGTTACAAAAATTAGCAGATGACTTTTAAGGCACAAACTTAGCCCAGGATGTAAGTGGGTGCAAATCTGCCAACACGAGCAACTAAAGCCCTTTCACAAGGGTGAAGCTGGACTGTGTTCTCCAGGTGTGATGGTACCACAGTGCTGCCCAGTGTCACACAGTGCTGCAGTGTCAGGGAGGAGTTGCCTTCCCACAGAAAAATGATGAAAGCTGCCAGTCACTTCGTTACCAGTTATCCTGTTCCCTGGGAATGAGGTGAGCAGAGCTTGAGGAACAGGCATTATGGAAAGAAGGGGGAATAGACGAATGAAGTTGAAAGAAAACCAACCTGATGCTTTCCAAGAACACATCAGAGTGCCTGGGATCATTCAGGTGTTACCTTTGTTACAAGAGCTGAAAAGTTTAGAAGAGTGCTTGAAATGGGAGGTAAGAGGGACCTCTCCAAATGACACTTTATAACATGGTGCATAAAGATTCAGCAGGCACCTGAAGTCTCACTATTAGTATTTTTTGTTAAGAAGGGACGGGTAGGCATACTTTCAGAATGCTGCTGTGCAATGGTAAATGCTTTGTCCCAAACGTATTCCTCATTTGTAGCTTCATGAAGGTTTATGTGCACAATAAAACAACCCACTCGACAATACCTGGGGACTTCACCCCAGTGACCAGTCTGCAGCCCTTAGCTCTCACATGCAGTCCCAGGAGACAGGCAGAATTTGGCTTTGCATGCGCTGAGGAATGAACGAATAAATAAATAATCCTTCCTGGCCTATGCAATTCACCATTTATAGTCATGCAACAAAATCCTGCATTCTGGTTTTCAGAGAGCTGGGGGCTGGCTGGGGGCAGGGAGAGGGGGATCCTCTCCATCGCTGGCAGGGGAAGCCTTGTCCCATGCATGGGGCAAAGTCTGTCTGATGGGAAAAGCTAAAAGGATCCTGTGCTTTGTAAAACCCACAGGGAAGCCGTCCAACAGCAGCTCCATTTTGAGTTACCCTTGTCTAGTTTCCACATCGTTCATATATATATGAACAGAAAGGCCAGAAGGGCTTGAGTTTGTGCTGAGGCTAAGTAAGGGCAGCAAGGGAGTCTGTTACTTGGCTCACAAAAAGATTCAGCTGCTATCCCATGGACTGATGGGGCTCACCTCTCATGTTTCGTAAGTTTGGCCGTTGGTTTTGGGGAAGTCTGGAAAATTCACCTACTTGTTTCAGTGAAGGCAGCACATTGCCTGGCTGGAGAACTGGGGCCTGAGAGGATGCTCCTTTACAAGCTAATTTTGAGCAACCTCATTTGCATTTCAGGTTTTGCAGAGATTTACACAAAAATTTCCTCTGTAGTTGTGCCAGGGCAGTGCAGTGAGGGCCAGGCGGTGGTTCAGAGCCAGGCAGTTCGTGATGGGGCATCAAGAGCACAAGGATGCTTAAGGACAGAGCTGTGCCAGAGCTATGCTCAGAGAGGTTATACATTCCTTCTTGCATGCATTATAAGAAGTCAGAGGTTTGTTGTAAGGGGCTGGGATTATCCTTCTTACTTAGTTTTATATAAACTTTTAAAAAATAACATTTAATTTTATAATTTTAATAAAAGAAACATCAACGCCCATTCCTGTTTCACAGATACTTGACACTCTTGGGAGAGAGGAGCTCGTTTTTGCCTGTCCAAGGTCTGTAGTTCCTTTTTTGGGATATGCACATATGCCCAGGTTCAGTTTATCTCAGCTAAAGTGGATTTCCTTTTCTTTGTTTTGTTTTTCTTTTCCTTTTTAAAAATATCTGGTTTATGGGCCTGTGAAAACAGCCATCCATGGTTGCTGCAGTTCTGTTAAACACTTTAAGATATTTTTCAGCTCATCTGTTTTCAGTGAAGCTCTTAAGCATTTGCTCAGCTTTAACAAAGCCTTAATCTTGTCCCTTACCGAATCTGTGCAGGGTTCAGTGTTCACCATAACTCACTGAAATAGCCGTAATACAGAATAAATTTGTCTGCTCCTGCTTCATTCTCAGGATAATCCACTGATAGTACAAAATGCAATTAGCAAGAAAGGGCTTCACTCAAAATCATTTTGTCCTATTGTCTGCCCCAAAGCTGCAGCCGAGAAAGAGGGAAGAGATTGAGTCTGGTAGCAGAGTTGTTGAACACACATCCCCCACACCCTGCTGTGCTCCTTGAGGATGCATGTTCAGAAAGCAGGCGGCTTTAGCCACGGGAGTGGTGTATGACTGCCCTTTGAATAGCCTGCATTACTCTTCTCATACAAAAACCGATGGAAGGCTCTTTATCTAAAACTAGAATTGCATGAAAATTAGCTGGGGCTGGTGAAGTAGCATCTGTGTTACCTTTTTCTTAACCCTGCTTTACCTCTCCTCATCTCAACATGTAAATCCTATTGCTAATGGGATTTATTGCACAGAAACCTCAGGAGCAAAATCTGCGGCTTTTGGAAGAACGTATAGCTTAGTTTTCTCAGTAAATTGTATCACTTCTATTCAGGTTGTTTAGCTTCAGCGTGCTCCTGCAATTGTGTGCCTGCTAACTTTCCTAGTTCTCAACAGAGTTATTTGGCAATATTTGTATGCACAGAAATACGGACTTACATGCATTTGAGGCTTCTCCTTTTACATCCCAGAAGGAAACAAGCCCAGCAAAGGGAGATGTTGAAGGTAGCTCCGTTATTAAGCTGACATTTCCTTTCTTGTTGCCTGTGTGCGGTTGTTTACCTTTGCCCCGGTACACATATAGAATCGAAGCATAGAATCACAGAATGGTTTGGGTTGGAAGGGACCTTAAAGATCATCTAGTTCCAACCCCCCTGCCATGGGCAGGGACA
>JAVJGG010000094.1:38980180-39015109 GCA_035590195.1 Aviceda cuculoides
GCCCTTGTAAAAAGTCCCTCCCCAGCTTTCCTGTAGCCCCCCGTTAGGTACTGGCAGGCTGCTCTAAGGTCTCCCCGAAGCCTTCTCTTCTCCAGGCTGAACAACCCCAACTCTCTCAGCCTGTCTCCATAGGAGAGGTACTCCAGCCCTCTGATCATCTTCATGGCCCTCCTCTGGACCCGCTCCAACAGGTCCATGTCCATCTTATGTTGGGGGCCCCAGAGCTGGATGCAGTACTGCAGGTGGGGTCTCACCAGAGCGGAGCAGAGGGGCAGAATCCTCTCCCTCGACCTGCTGGTCAACGCTTCTCTTGATGCAGCCCAGGATACAGTCAGCTTTCTGGGCTGCAGGCACACATTGCCGAGTCATACTGAGCTTCTCATCAACCGGCACCCCCAAGTCTTTCCCCACAGGGCTGCTCTCAATCCACTCATCGCCCAGCCTGTATTTGTGCTTGACTTTGCCTCAACCCATCTGCAGGACCTTGCGCTTGGCCTTGTTGCACTTCATGAGGTTCACACAGGCCCACCTCTCCAGCCTGTCCAGGTCCCTCTGGATGGCATCCCTCCCCTCCAGCATGTCAACTGCACCACACAGCTTGGTGTCATCGGCAGACTTGCTGAGGGTGCTCCCAGTCACACTCTCCATGTCACCAACAAAGATGTTAAACGGCGGTGGTCCCAATACTGACCCCTGAGGAACATCACTCATCACTGCTGTCCCCTTGGACACCGAGCCATTGACTGCAACTCTTTGAGTGCGACCATCAAGCCAATTCCTTATCCACCGAGTGGTCCATCCGTCAGATACATGTCTCTCCAATTTAGCGACAAGGATGTCGTGTGGGACAGTGTCAAATGCTTTGCACAAGTCCAGGTGGATGAGTACAGCCTTTCAACGCAGCCGCTGGCTGCCTTGCTGGGTTTGGCTGATTTTGGTGGCAGCCATGGTAGATGCTGGGTAGAAACTGGTAGATGCTGGGTAGAAACTCCTGGCAGCTTTCTCTTGCATGAAGTCTTTGGTGTGTTTCTTTTCTCCGTGGCAAGGCAGAGTGGTCAGTGCTTTGTACCCTCCCTCACAACCTTCCTGCCATCCCTGCGGTGATGGTGTTCCCAGCCTGTCCCCAGATGTGCATCTTGTCGACAGCTTTCTTCCCACCATGCCTCTCCCTCTGCTCCTGGCGATCGCATTTCAAAGTCAAAGCACTAGTGGGGAGGGGACCTCTGCATGGGGTGCTTCGGACCTGTGCCTCTGATGGAGCAGCTGGATTTTTTTGTCTGTTCTTCCTGACAGATGCTGGGCATTTCTCTTTCTGACCGTTGCTGTCCTGAAGTCCTGTCTTTGTCCTTGAATGAGATTGAATCATCATCTCCTTAACCTTGTCTTTATTTCACAATGAATTTGCAGGGTGTTTAGTTGTTTGGACATGGCTACTTCTGGCTGCAGGCCCTCTCCTTTCTGGGGCTGCCAGCATGAGTGATGTTATCTTATGCTAATGTGTTCACCTTATAGCATCTTCTGTCCCTCCCGCTCTTGGCAACCTAATAGGCACGTAATTAGGTTTACTCCCTGCAGTATTCCTCTCCGTGCTGTCTCCTCTATGCTTGGTTGGTTGGGTATCTCTCTTCTCAGAGGCGATGGTTGCAATGCAGCCCTCACTGGGCTCAAACCTTCTCTGCCTTGTTCGTAAACTCATACCATGGGCTTGTACATCAGGCCAGCAGGATTTTTAAATCAATTTCCAAATTCTAGTGCAAAGTCTCCTCCCTCTATTAATGCAGGGCACACCCAGGTGTGCACAGTTGAGGACTTGATATACTGGGTAAACACCAGTTACTAACTGGGTTAACATGGCCAGTTAAGGCTGTCTAAAATGAGATTATCCTGGAACTGAAAAACTCACAGATGTTGTGACACTGCTATGGCAGGGCTCAGCAGTGGTAGAGTGGTGGCAGCGGGGGTTGAGCTGGGCTCTGCTGATCTCAGACTCCCCATTCAGGCAGTTATTTGGGTTGAGAGAGGTGACCAGAGCGGCCATAAAAACACTAATAAGCTTCTTTATCACGGTCTGGGGGAAGATGTATGGGCAGGGTTATGGGTGTGGTGGTATAGGTGCTGTGGCACCAAGACCAGAAGAAGGGTTTGCACCATCAGACTTGAGGGTTTGCACCATCAGACTTGTTGCAACAAGTCGCACATCTCAGTCGTGTGTTGGAGGCGAGGTGTTGATGCGTGGCTGTACTGAGCACGGTTTGCTTCAAATGTGACCCAAATGCGATATTTTGATGGCAGGAAGCCTTTAGTTCATACTAGTCTAAGTGTCACCTCTCATGCTGCTTTGTGACACCTTGACTCATAACCACAAGCTCTTCCTGAGCTCACAGGTGTTCCTCCCCAGCCCTGCCTTTGAGCAACTGCTGCTCTTACAGAGCCTCTCCACCGCTCCTCATGGCCAGGAGACCAGAATGGAGCTGCACATTTCCAATTCTCCCTGCTTCCCTGTCCGGGGGAAGCCAGGTTAGAGAGCGGATTCCTTCCACCAGCTGCTCTCCAGCCCGGCGTGCTTCTGCTGGAGCAAGCGGCTGGGTGTCTGGCAGCGTGTCTGGCCTGATGGTGCTGGGGGCACATGGAGCAATGACACCAGCTGGGCTGTTTCTTATAAAGCAAGCCCTGGCACCAAAGTTAAATAAATGATGCACCAGCCTGTCAGTGCTTTAACTGTTGAAGCCTGCCCATGGTTTTGGGACCTTCCTCCCCTTTGGAGGTAAGTTTGTATTTCCACTGTGCCCTTCCAAGCACCTCCAGGTGGTTTAGAAACAAAGCTCTTGCAGGAAGGGTTACTGAAGACAGGCAATGGTCACAGCTGGGAGAAAAGGGATCATAGTTACTTTAAAATATTTTTTTGTTGGTTGGAGAGGCCTCAGGAGTGGTGACTTTTTGACTTTGCAAACATGTCGCTTCTGGTAGGAGCTGGGTGGAGACATCACCTACAGCAAATGGCTTTCTCCTGCCTCAGGCAGACTCCAGAAAAAAGGAAAGAGCTATGTGTTTTGTCTTAAAGAAGTGCAGAAACAGGTTCTGCCAAAGGAGTGGAAGAAATTAAGTCCAGCGCTTTCCAGGGAGAACATCCTGTTTCCAATCCCCTCTTCATTTGGCATTGAAAACTTAGATTAAAGTAGGTCAGTTCCTCCTAGGGCTGCAAAGGCAAGAGGCAGAGCTGTAGCATGGTGCAGACAAGAGGTACAAGCCCTTCAGCTCTCGGTGCTGACCTCCAGGACTCCTGGCATTTCAACCCTGTGGTCTCTTGAGCCCTGCTTTACTTTTCTGATCAGAGCTTTGCTTGGCCACTACTGATGTACAAATGCAAACACCTTTTCCCCGTGGCTGCTGGTAGGAATATGTGTTGTTTGCTCTCTATCAATCTCTTGCAAGATAATGATGACCTCCCTGCTCTACACTTTGTGCCCAAGAGCAGGGTAACAAATGGTACAGCTCTTAACTGCAGTGATATGCAAAATGTATTTGCACCGAGTGGTTCAGAAATACAAGCTTTCTCACCTCTTCCCCAAGCCACTGGATCGGAGGGGACTAAGGAAGTCAGGATTTATAACTGGAGGGCAGAGGCAGGTAGCATGGAAGTAATGGTCAAGATCTATATTCCAGCTATTTCTGAGTGCACAAGAAAATCTTATCTAGATGCATCGTTTGAAGTAACGTGAATTCCACTTGGATGAAGAATCTAATTAAGTGCTGCACGCTTTAGACACATTAATATTTTCAACAATTTGACCCCAAACAGCCATTAAAACTCTTTCTGATGGCTAGTGTATGTTACACCTTTTTGTTTTAATTAGAACAAGATTGTAATCCATACTTCAGTTAAGTTCATTACACTTATAAACTTAATACAATCAAAAGATCAATTGGTCATTAGCTAAGTAAGTCCACTGTAATTAACATGTACAGAAAACTTTTAATTGCATGCCTGTCCTTCACAGCAGGTGATGAGGGAAGAGAGGCCTTTCTCCCTTACGCTGCTGATGTTTAAATCAGGTTACAAGCTCTGTATTGTGTGTCCCTAACTCATGACCAGCTAAACTCCATTTGTAGAGGTTGGTTAGAAAGGCAGGAGCTGGCCCAAAGACACCAAAACCCAGAGGGTTTCATGGTGTGGCCCATCCTTTCTCCGAACAGCTGGCTGAACTGGATGGGGCCATACGAGCATCGTGGTGGGCTGGTCCAGACCATGATGGCAGGGTCAGCTCTGGCCAGATGTTTTTTGGTGGAAAGTGGAGCTGTAGAGCCAGGTCTGCTCCTCCACCATCTGCTGACAGGTTGCTTTGGCCTTCTGTTATGCCTGGGCTCTCGTGGCATCCTTTACCCTCATCATTATACTGACCTGGGTGGGATTTCCATCCCCCGCTTTGGTGCAGCATCCTGGCATAGCACAGCCAAAGCTCACAGGGACAGTCATGGCTAGACATTGAGCCACGGGGAAGACGGAGCAGTGGGCACTATCCTCCCTGCCAATTAGCCTGAGTTCACAACAGCTCTGAATTCAATTAGTGCTGTCAGCCAAGGCAGGATCTGTTGCAGGGATGTTCGCAGAGAGGGAGCTCTCCGAGCGATGCACCAAAATGTTTCATTGGCTTGGGACCGGACGCACGGGAAGGGATCAGCAGAAGGAGAACCCCATGAGTGCCAGCCTGTGTTGCTGTATCAGGGGACACATCGGTGGTGCCCGGGGTTGGTGACGCAGGGCTCCATGCAGGTACAGACACCGACACCGAGTGACGCGATGGAAGCCGTTGAAGCCAGCGAGCGGCACTGGCTGTTGGCCGAGCCATGACAGCAAGCTGTGCCTTTTTGCGCTGGCAGCCCCTAGATCTTCTCCAAAATTGCTTGTCTGCAGATAATAATGAATAGTCCCTTTATGCTTAGTAACTGGGTAGTGCTGGTTTTGCCTCCCTGAGAAAAATCGTCATCCCTCCTCGAAGGGACAGAATTATGCTCCTTTTTCCATATGCGGGCTGCATAATTCACTATAATTTTATTATCTCTGTGCACTCAGAAATACACCACATGGCTCTTCTGTAAGTGGAGAAGATAAGAGGCTGTACCAGCATGAATTTTCTTTAATAAGATTACACTATGATAATAGGCTACTAGAATAATTTAGCTCCTAATGATTTTGTTCTTCCTTGCTACCACATGATCAAGGGCAATATGCATTAAAGTTGCAGAGGCTTTTTTAATTATGCAGTAGTAAGTATATATTTTACATAACAGCTTTAAAGATTCAAAGGGAATTTTTGTTTTTGTGGCAAATACTTATTTGGTGTTGCCATTTTCAGGGCTCTGTGTTTGTAAGTATATCCAGTCGTATGGTTGAATTTCTGCAATATACTGGTGGTGTTTTTTGTGGGAAAAATCCAAGTGTTGAAACATAATGCAGCCAACCAAGCTGTCTGGAAGGGGATCAACCTTGTAATACTTTAATCTGATAAAAAAAAAAAGTAAAAATTGTAAATGGTTTCTTCATGCGGATGAGTTGCCTAACATCAGGCATTCAAATTAGGAAACGTTGGCTCGACTCCCTCGGGGCCTCAGTTTCCCTTTCAGTAAAACAAATGAAGGAGTCGTTGGGACTTTTAAACCTGCCTCAGTGGATATCCCAGCCAGCATATATTGCACCCTGGGAGTGCCGAGAGATTTAGTTCCCTAATGTTTGTAAAACTCTCTAAGATCTTTCAAGAAAGAGTGCAAAGTCTTATTTTAACATTCCCAGAGGCAGCAGTGGGTAACGGCTGTTACCTGGGTTATGTCCAATCTTGGGAGTGCATTATTTTATCCACGATTCTACCTGGCACTGAAAGCTTTTATCCCTCCAAGGTGGAGTTGGCTTGGCCTTCAGTGCTATCTGAACCTGCTCTGCTACATGTCAACCTCCCTCGAATCACTGTTCTTCTGGCCTAAATATGGCTTAATTTGGCCCGATTTGAACAATAACTCTTCAGTTTAATTTATATCAACATAGTTCCTGACATAAGTGGGGAGGGTGGAGGCCCAGTGCCACATATCTATTAATCAGAGCCGGATGTCACTTTGCGATTCATAGATGGTTTGTGCAGACTGGAGTGGAAGGAAGCAGAGTTCTGTGCTGAAAGACTTTTGAGGTTTCCTCTGAAAAGGCTTATCACTGAGCATGACATGCTCCCCCACCCTATGGCCATGTCTTTGTGGCTTACATAGCATAACGGAGAGGACAGAATTCATACCAGCTGGTGAGTCATGGCCAGAATTTTTCCTTCCTTCAAGGACCTCTCTGGGTCCACATGGAGAAGGGAGAGAGAGAGATGTCTGTGCATCTCACAAAGCTTTGGAGCTACATAAAGGATGAGAGATTTTGAGCAGATGGTGTTTGCACCGGGGTCGTTTGGTCTAAGGCTGCTTGCTATTGGCACTTGGGCATGGTGGTGGGCATGGTGGTTTTCACTTGGGCATGGTGGTGGAAACTTAATCCAGGTGGGACTTCAGATTCAGGGTCAGATGGAGAGCACCAGCATTTCAAACACTACCTTGCTCTGCTGGCTAGAAGAAAGGTTGTATAACCCAGCGCTGGGAAACTCATCAGCTGCCTGAGCTCTGCCTTCACTGGGTGTCTTGCTCCTTTTCCAGCAAATGGGAAATAGTAACAGAAATTTTCCAGCTAGGTGAGGCAGTGGAGTCGGGGGGTCTGGGGAGTGGGAAAGGATCAGGTGAGTTTTCCTTTGCAGTGGCAAAGGCCGTTGCCCGCTGCCGTTGACTGGGAGGATTTAACGAGCGAGTTCTTCAGCCGCTCCTCTGCTATTGACCTCAAGCTGAACCCTTGGGTTAGGAGCTGACTTTTCATTTGGGACTTACAGGGCCTTATTCTGCAAGCTAAATCAGGGCCCAGATGGCTTAGAAAAACCCAGAGAGCTCCAACCTGAGAGCAGTTCTTGCCACGCACGTTCCCATGCTCTTTCAACAGGCTGGGGCAGCACTGCCAAGTGTGATTTCAGAGGAAGCTTGGAAAGAAAGTCCAGCCCCGTCTGTCGTCCTTTCTTTGGAGAACTTCTGGTGCCTTTGCGATGGGCAGAATAGCCAAAAGAAAGGGCTTTTACAAAGCTCAGAGCTGGGCTTCTGTATGTCCTGCTTTCCTTCTTCCTAGGACGTCTCCTCTTCCTCCGTGAGTCACGCCATGGATGAGAATAAAAGACTGTTTAGGGCAAAGAGGACAAAAAAGCAGAAGCTGGCTCTTCAGAGCTGTTGTGCTGTGGTCATTTGTTCGTGGATCTGCAAGCATCTGTCATCTCTAGCCTGGGGAGTTCAATCCCAAAGAGCTCTGGCGTAGTCCAGACTGAATTACTTCAGCATGTTTGTATGCGTAGCTGCATGCTGTGCCCAGTGGCTGCCTGCCACCCCTCGCCAAAGGTGGATGCGTTTCAGAAGTGAAGCAGTTTGCACGTATGTAAATATTCAGTGCCTGTGGGTGAGCCGCAAACTGTGCCAGTCGGCATGTTAAAATATTTCCCCAAATTTGCTGGGAGGGGTGGATGCTCTAGGGCTGCCAGATTTGCCTTGTTAGCAGTAAAACAGCATGCCTGAGGAGTCAAACCTCTCCTGCCTTGGTTTCACCTCTGCATCTGGCCACATCCTTGCAGACTGGGGAAATGTCTCTGCTCTTGGGCATTGCTCTGATACTGGCCTTGGAGCCCCTGTGGGCTGGGAAGGGGACACTGGGGACCTGGTTGCTGCTCCCCGCTCCCACACGGTGCTGTGTTTGCAGGCCTGAAGACTTTGAAGGTGGCTCTGCAGGTGTCCATTTAGCCTTCGCCTCGACAGCCGGCTCTGTGCACCAGGCAAGCACGCCTTGGCTCTGAGCAAACACCCCCACCACTGCTTCATCCTTCTCCTGTGAGCCGCTTGCTGGAAAACTTCTAATTAAAGCCAGATTATTTGTCTCGGCCCTTCTTGTTAGTGTTTTGGTTTGGGGTTTTCTTTTTTTAAGTCCCTTTAAAACATCTGGATAGATGATATCGAGGTTAATTTGTTTGTGATAGAGGAAACATTTTCACACGGTAGCTAAATGTTGTTGGAAAAGAGCAAAATTAATAGCTGCTCACTTAATCCTGATTAAACTGGCAGCTGGGAGATATTGATCAGCGTGTTCACAGCAAACTATCCCTCTCTAATGCGCAGGGTAAACAAGCCTACGGCTGCAGTTACCTTAACCCTTCCCACGTTGATAGCCTCACATGGGGCAAGGCACCTGAACTGGAGCATTGCTTTTCTTGCTCCCCAGCAGAAGGGCTTTGTGCAAGGTTAGCTCCCCAGGCAGGGACAGGAGGGGGGTGTAGGCAGGCTGGCTTTACCCCAAAATCTCCTGGGATTGCAGAGCAGTCACCCAGGTCTGGGTGTCCCTGGGCAGAGCGTGGGGAGCCCTCTCCGCTGGGGACCCTCCCAGCCGCTGCTGCAGCTATAACATGGGATGCTTGAAGTGGATCCAAGTGTTTCATATAATCCAAAAAAGCTGCCCTGATAGAGTACCCAGGGGGTTAGCAGCGACTGATTTTAGGGGTTTAAGTCAAAAACAGGGCTCGGCCAGAGCAGGCACCAGCTTGGACCTGGTCCCAGCTTTGCTGATGTTTCCAAATCCTGCTGCTTCCATCACTGTCGGTCATTTTCCCACCCATCCCTTTTATTATTAACGTGTGCTTTCTGGGGACGGATAAAACCCCCACACCTCCCAGCCCACCTGTTTGATCATGCTCTCACCCTCAAAGTCATAAACCAGAAAGCAATTTGGAGGCTGCTGAGAGAGGGAAGAAGGCTCAACGGGCCCGACTTTCCTGCTCAGGTGCTTTATTATTCTCACCAAACACATGTTCCGCATTAGAGGCCATGCATTCTTAATGCAGCCACTGTCAGGGTGTCTCTAAACAAAACAAATTGCTCTGGGTTGGGCCTGCCTTCACTATTCACAATGTCACTGCATTTCTGGACCTCTGGCTGCTGCACTATGGTCGGGTTTCTTTTTTGCTCCAGTGCCCAAGTTAACACAGACCAGGTCTGGAAATACCTAGAACTGTCTTCCACCTTCCAGGGAAGGAGTGGGGCTGCTGGAGTGGATGGGTGGTAGTATGACAAGGCAAAGGAGCAACTTTCTGGTGGACACCCAGAAATGTGCTTTCCCCGAGGAGATCAGTACTGCAGGGGCTTAGTTTTATCCTTGGCAAAAAATTCATTTAAAAAAGCACAGCTCCTGCTGTTGGAGGGAGGTATCATAACCATAACCAATACCAGGTCCTGCACAGAATTAATACTTCATGGTAGATCTCGGTACTGATCCACCGCTCAGTACTTCTGGAAAAGATCAGTGTTTGTTTCTTGAATGTCAGATAACAAACTATTTTTCCACAGGGTGAGTGGGAGGCATGGAAGGGAAGTGACCTCCCCAATACCTCAGGCAGCACCACTGCCAAAACCAGCAGCTGGCTCTCCCCGCTCCCTCCTGTCCTCACCCTTGCTCTGCTTCTCCATCCTGGTGCTCTGCTCATGTCACACTTGATGGGATGAGGGTTCCTCATTCTCCCAGGTATCCAAAGAAAGATATTTCTCCAGATGTTCCTCCTCGTGGCACGTGACAGTCTTGCAGGAACGTCCATTGTACATTGTAAAGATAGGCACTATTATAATCACTGTCCTTGGGCAAATAAGCTCAGGCTTCCTGTTTTCCTCATTACCCTTATTCTACCAAATGTTCCCCTGTAGGTGCATCCACACAATAGCTGACTTTCAGCCTACACTTGTATCCTCTGTGCTCTGGTCCGGATGATTGATTGCTGTTGGACGGCATCTCTCCAGGATGCTGATCATCCTTTACAAAATGTGGTGTCGCTGACCACAGGGCCAGCTCATCCGCCTTCCATCCAAGTTTATGACATACAAATCCATGGCAGGTGAAACTTATCTGCCATAGGTGAGTGGAGTTAAGCTATTTTACAGCTGAGGAAGCAGGCATAAAGCAAAATGGAAAAAGTGATGGAGTTCTGGCTTTATTGCAGGGTGCTGCTATTCTGTTTTTTACATGGTAGAGAGCGTTGTCGTCTCTGAGCTTGTAGTTCAATTGTACGTTCAGGCTTTGGTGCCTTTACTGCACTCCCTGGGGTTGGTGGTGTCACTTGGTTCTCCTTTGGGCACATGCTTAACTCCCAGAAATCACCGTGCTGGCAAATATTCATTCTGCCACTCCCCAGGGGACTTGACCTCTTCAAGTGCTGCTTCAGCATATTTGCATTTGAGTTTTCTTCATTCCAGCCTGGGCATGTATGGGTTTTCTTTGCTAGCTATTCAGTCGTTGAGCCCACTCATAACTGACCGCAGTGTTTTTTTGCTTTGCAGAATTCTTTCAAGTCCTGAGGAGATGCCAGGGTGAATAGCGGGAGTGTTTGTGGGCATTCAGAGCACGTTCATGCCTCGTGCTCATCTTTACCTCTGAGCGATGAACAAGAGTCTGCATTTTTTCCATAACCCCTGCCAAATCTTGGTCCTTTCTTCCATCCTCTGTATGCTGCCTTATTGGCCTGAACAGTCATCTCTTACTTCTTAATCTGTTTTAGGAGAACCACCAGTTAGCAAAACACCCTCAGTTAATCTTACCGAGTTATGCCTAAGAGCAAAACAGAGCTACTGAGCTGCCCTACCCTTGTGTCTGCAGCTGCTCCCATCTGTGAGACAAGAAAAGACGCATGTGGTGTTTCCTCCTCAGCAGCTGGGTTTTGATGTGCCCCTTTGTAGGTCTGACATCGCTGCTGCTGGAGGAGGCTGAGGATCTCCCATACCCCCATCCCTTTTCTATCCTTTTATTTCCTCTCAGGTTGCAAAAAGCCTTGCAGTTACTCATTGTGTCTCCTTCTCACTCAGTTAAAACCTAAACCAGGTGAAGCTGCAGGCAGAAAACACTGGGGGCAAAATTGTTTTCCTACTCAGAAGCATGAAGCGTGGAAATCTAGGGTCACTCCACAACAACCAGTCTCCCCTGACTGGTAGGATGAGAGGCCCTCCTCTTGGGGTTGCCTTGTACCAAACAGCTTCCCTGTGGGAAACCTGGTCCTCTTCCTCTCCTCCATGTTCTGGGACAGAAACAGGGACAGGAGGGTTTGGCCAGGTGGACATGCCTGGGGTGTGTAGGAGCTCTGTAGAATCAGAAGGAAAGATCATGAGTTGTCTCCTTCAGGGACCCTTTACTCTTCTCCGTCCACACTGAGAGGGGAGAGAGGTTTGACTGTGAAAGACAATTTAAGCCATGGGGATGAAGCAGTCTCATCCCCTGTATTGCATGCCTTTCAAAGTAGACAGTGTATTTACAAGCGCAAGCAAAGCTTTCATCGTCATGGAATATCATCATAGTCATTATCCATGCTGTAGGCACATGGGCAATTTGGGCATCACAGGCACTGAACTGACGCAACATTCTCCTGTATGTTATGCTCAGATCTGTTTTCCTTTAGTTGCTTGTACATGTGCATGGTTACATTTGTTTTCTGCATGTGGTATGTGATTTGGACAAATAAATGAATACATGGGTCAGTGGGCAGATAGGTGATTATTTTAACATCTGGTGCAAAGAGAAATGCTCCTTTCTTTCATTATTATTCCTAGAGACGTGGAGCAGAAGAATCTTCATTGTTTAGTTATGTATCTGTGCAACCTTGAGGCTAGATCCTGATTCCAGCTTATGGCTGGAAAAACCTGGTGGAGTCAGTGTGGATTCATTCACAGGAAATGAGACCTAAGACAGTGGAACGTGGTGGGTGAATTATCCATCGGGCAGGATAGTGTTTTTGAGGGAAAATAAAGAGGCTTCTGCGATTCCTGAAGTCAGTGCGTTATTTCTGTTTGGTTTACTCCTCTGCAACATAACCGACACCACTGCCTTGGGCGGCACGTGTTTCATGGCCAGTAAGAGAAAGCAGCTCAGTCTTTCATGTTCCTTAATGTGCTTGCATTTCCCCCTTCTTCATCTTGCAGCCTTGGTATCACTGATACTATGACAGAACGTGTTCAGCGCACAGAACTATTAAATATGTAGCTCATATGGTGCTGATGGGAGGATGACATCTCCTGAATAATTTATTTCAACTGAAAAGATTTGTAACGCTTAAGTGTTAGCAGAACTCTTCATTTTAACTCTTTATGAGGTGGCTGCTTGTTGTGATTCACTTGTCTGCAGAAGAAGAGGCTTGGCCTGTTCGAGCATGGGTTGGACATCTCTTGTCAGCCAAAGCCACCACCTCCTTCAGGGATTGTCAGATTGTTGGTCATGGTCCTTTGGAGGCTGGAGGAGGGGGATCTCCAGAAGGACTCCAAAGGGAAGCTGGAGGTGTTGGAAGAAGCAGTCACTAACAGTTTGATTGCCCCTGCCTTAGGAACAGCGAGCTTTTTCCAGGGTGGAGAATTGAAATAGGCTGTAATTGCTGGCTGCAAAATATTTACGGTAAGTAAGGAACGGCTGGCTACCTTAAATTCCTGGCAGCAGCTCAGTTCCTTGGAGGCAATGACTGCAAGTATTTGCTCTCAGGAGTAGCTGCTCCCATCCCTCTGTCCAGGAGGGGACTAACCAATTTGTTGCTGGTCCAGGGGTTTGCACAGGAGTAGGTGAACCAGAAGGAAGGAGAGCTGTTTGTGTGATTGTAATCCTAACACTTCAGACATGTCTAAAGCATGTTGGAGCCTTGAGAGTACATGCAAATGATGTCTAGGTGGGAAAAGGCGACTTGGAGTATGCTTAGGTGATACTCTTGCTTTCATCAGCACACTGCTTTTCTCCCGTGGTTGAAGGCTGGGTATTTTTGCTCTGCTTTATACATGTTGAAATTGCAATATAGACTAATTGGTTTGTGCAAGGTCACAAAGATATCATTAAATGTGGGTGCCAAACATAAGTCTTTGGGTTTTGATTCCAGTGTCTATCATAGGGCTGCCACGACTGCTACATGGAGCCACGCAGTTACTGCATGGGATATGGCTTTGCAGACCCACGCCTTGGTGCACTGGAAGGAAGGCAGGGCCATTGCTTCCTTGTATATGTTTAGTAGAAACTTTGTGCAGGGGACATCCTTGCACACAAGCAAGCAACCCAGTTTTCCAAACTGATGCTGGCAGAAATCCAGTCATGAGGCAGAGATCAGCTCTAGGGTTTTTCATCAGTTATGTTCTTGGCATTGGTGTTAGAAAGGCCAAGATAATTTCTGTGATGATTATCTAAGAGGTCTCTTCCTCCTTCTTTTGTTTACATACAAGACATTACACACAGAGAGGCAAATCCTGCTCTCAGCTCTGTGGGTCTGCTTCCTGCTCAAGTCAAAGGAAGCTGCTCACGGGTGGTAGAGACCAGAATTTGGCCCATACTTTATGGACAAATTTATCACTGAAATTGCTGTGCCCACACTGTGTGCCCCACAGATGGCTGCTCCAGCCCAGAAGGGCTCAGTGCTGATTCACAAACAACTTCTTCCTGCTCGCCCACTCTTCGTCCTCTTATTTCTGGTCTTGTCGCTTGTAGGATTATTTCATTGCCCTTCAGGAATTCCTCCAGGCTTCTACCAAAACTGAGTTTAACAGTTCAGATAAGACATAGTCTGTGCTTGAAGAACACAAAATCTGTATTGGGGAGAGGGAATGGAAAGACAGAAATCCTGCTATTTCTGGTTTACAGATGAGGCCCTGCGACATAGAAGATGAAGCTCTGATGTTCTTGAAGTTGGTGCCAAAACCCATTTATGACTCCTAGGTGGCCAGGGCATCGTCCCAGTTTGTGACTGATCCATCCTCCGGCCCCTGCTTGATGGCTTGGCCACAGATTCATCCATCAGTCTGAATCTTATCCCCACTTAATCTTGAAGGGACTAGAACCACCTCACTCTTCTATATCTGGCTTTTTCATAATGAAGTTTCAAAGTGCTCACACAAAGGAGCAAAGTATTGTTACTGTCATGTTTCAGCTAGGGAAACCATTACACAGAAAGGCTAAGTGATGTACCTGAGGTCACGCACCAGGCCAGTGTCAGAGGCAAGAGTGGGTTCTCCATGTCCTCCATTCCTTCCCAGCCTCTCTCATAAACCCAAACAGCAATAAATTGAAACAGAGGTTCATACCAGGAGAAATGAGATTTGGAGCTGCATCAACTCAGGATCAACCATTGAATCACTGTGACTCAGTGGAAACCCAGGAGTTAATGACCTCTGCAAAATTGATACATTTTTGCATAACTAAATTCCAAGAAATAATTAAATCCCTCTTAATTATCGAGACAGGAACTAGTAGGAGAGAAGAGCCAGAGTCTTTAGGTCAGATTCATCTTAATCCATCACCAGGCCTAGCAAAAATTTGTCTTATGAATAAATATACCCTATAAATTGGTCCAATAAATTGTTCCTGTTGAAATAAGTTGTCTTCCTGCTTTATGTATCATTTTAAAGGAAGATAACTGAATATGAATTTTCTTCATCTACAGAGAAACAAACATTCAAAATGAGTAACATTAATGCTAATGCATATATGTGTCAGTGTGTATCCATGTTTTGGGGACGGTGCTGTCATCTGTGTAGGGCATGTTAGACTGAGACTGATTGACTTTTCAATAGCCATTGGACTGGAGACCAATACTGCTCTCCAACCTGGGGAAAATTCTCCTCAATTCCAGTTTCTTTGTGCATTAGCAATTACTTTCAAATGTTTAAAACGCAATAGCAGTTGCCAAAATCTGTGTTGCCTCGCAAGGATTTCTCTTAATTTCTTTGGGTTTAGATTCCAAATATGTGGCTAAACTAAGCTTGATGATAGCTAAGGTTTGGTTTTACGCAGATTGTGAGTCCCTGCACAAAGTTAGTGCCTGGAATACGCATGCAGCTGTGACCATACTGGGGCTATGTCTGTGGAAATGTAAAAATATTAGTCTTAAAAGAGATTAATCTTTTTCACATTTCCTGCTATGGTTGGAGGTGATTTTCACATTGTTTTGTTCTTGGCTGTCTCAGTGCTTTGAGTCCTCCTGCCTGAGAATCTCTCCTTGCAGTGATTTTACAGCCTCATTTATTATGTACACATGAAAAATGGTTGGTTGAGTAAGAGGTTTCTTGGTTTCAACCAGAAAAGAAGTATATAAAGTCACTAGAAAGTGGTTTTTATGAAGAAAGGCTCATATAAACCATGAAAGCAACCAGAAGGGTCTCTGAATGAGATATAAAGGGACTTGCTGTGAGCAGAAGTAAACTGAAACTGGGTCTTCCTCTTTGATTTTAAGACTTCATGTTTTAATACCCGTGAAATACAAGTGCCTGTATGCACCTCACTGGCTCTGCAAGCTTCCCGCTACCTTTTTTACAACACGGTGTGTAGTGTCAGAGTTGCATAAAGTTGTCAGATGCACGAGGGTGTTTCTTGCAGCCCTGTCCCTGCAGCAGCGCTGAAACATTGCTTAGACTGGAAAGTGAAGGAGAATATTGCATTGCTTCAAAACCGTAAGGAGAGGGTTATAAAATTATCATGCCTGTAAATTCCAGATGTGAACCATATGATTGCAAAGCCCTTCTCTCTGTCCTTGTTTAAATTGACTTTCTGCTAAGCCTCCTCCACATCTGTCTGCCCTGAAAGAGCAGTTTTCCCTGTGCTCAATCACATGCTCAGTGTACACCTTGTGCTGGGACTAAAAGGTCTTTTGAAAAAAACATTATGCAGCTGATGAAGTGTTTGCTCAGGATTAGGTGCCATGGTTAATATAAGCATTAAAAAGTGTCTCTGGCCACTGTCCTGTCTCAACAGCCTCATATTTCCTCTCTTCTGAAGACGGATGTTCATCTGGTCTGAGTGGCTTTTGTCCTAATCACTGGGCACAAAAAAAAAAAAAAAGGAATACTAGGCTTTTAAAGATGGAAAGTTATGTGGTAGTGCTAAATATATCAGTATTTCTTGGACCTGGACTTAGCAGGATACGCTGTTCCAGCAGCACTTCCAGCACAAATGCAAAGGAGGCAAGTCTGCTTGTAAGCACTTCGGGGTTTTGTTTCGAAATAGGGAGGTATATCCACATGTAAGGGTGGTGGCTCTGGGAAAGCCGGAGCGCAGGGCTGCCTTTGGGGAGCCTGCCTCTCTGCTGTTGGGTTGAGCCCATGCGAGGCATTCGGACATGTGTCCTCTTCCCGAGAACGATCAAGTTACACGCCTTGAGCTTTGCCATAGTAGCAGAGGAAGGGAGAGTACAAAGGTTATGGAAAACAAAACATTAATTTTCTTGACCAGCTGTGTTACAAGCAAAGTGCAGCTTATTTATACCCACGGCATGCCGTTCATAAATCAGGCCTGCTCTCCAGCAACGCATTTAATGAGAACTATTAAATGATTTCATGATGTACTCATCGTTACCATCTGATAAAAACCAGCGCTCTCTCCGAGGACCAGGACTTTTCAATCGCAGCTTTTTATGCTCAGGGAAGGAGGTGCGGGGGAAACAAAGCCCTCGGCAGCGTCAGACGTGTTCTGCAAACGTCTCTGCGGGCACATTGTGTCGGGAGGATTGATCGCTCGCTCAGACCGAGCTCGGAGTCTTGCGGCTTTTAATTAGGGAGATGGGCCGGTGACGTGAATAGCCCTTTGGTTTTATGTTATCCCCTTCATGTAGAAAATACCCGATGCAGATCTCGCCTCCATCCCCCGGCGTAAATCACGGCGTTGCCAGCTGAGGTGGGTGTCACTCCCCGGGGGGGTGCCTGAGGCTGCACCCCAGCCCGTGGCGCACGAGGAGGCCGAGGAGCTCCAAGCCATCCACACGCGGCCCCTGCCCGTCTCCCACGCTCGCAGGAACGGGACGTGTTTCCCGTTTGCCTTGAGCGAGTTCGAGCCGAACGGACGGAACCCAATGCAGCACTGGCATCCAGGAGGCTCCCCGGAGGGTTGGGGCTGTGCGGAGGACCCCGAGGGCTTGTCCCCACGGGAGGGCACGCGTGTGGCGAGGCGGGGGGGGCACAGATCTGCCTACAGCCCTCTGGACCCCCACCGAGATTTCCAAGCAGGCGAGGCCGGAGCTGATGGCTGCGCAGAGGCCTGCGAGGGCTCCTTTGTCAAAGGCACACCCAAGCATTAAAATCATGGGATGGCTAATTTATGTGAGAAGGTTTTCTATGAATCAATGGGGAGGGCACTGCTGCCCAGAGGCTTGCCCCTCTCGAAGTGTTTAATTGCTAATCAGAGGCTGGATTCAGCAGCTCCCATTCTCTGACACTTTCTGTCTCTGTCAATAAAACTGGAGAGGCTCACGCTTTATAACAAAGATGTTTATCTTGCCTGAATTTGTGGGAAGCTCTAAGAGGCTGTCCTTTCTTACTGCATAGCTTTAATGGGGTAAACAGTTGCTGTTACGTAGTTTCCAGCCAGATTTTCTGAATGGGGGCTGGGAGGAGGATGCCTTAATTAATCTTTTGGGAAAGTGGTTGGGACTCTGGCTTCTTGTTTTGGGTTTGTATCTAAATAGCATCTCCCGGATTCAGAGCAGTGACACTCAGGTCCAAATGGCACCTTGCATTTCTGCGTCTCTCCAATGGGTAATTTTTCATGCTCCTTCAAGAGACCTGCCCCATTATCCCAAGTGAAGTTGTTGTGGCTGGCCAGTATGCCAGGGCATCAGCAGTCTACCAATATCTGTGGGCCAGCAGAAGCAATGTTTTATTCCTCCTGTGAAGTAATGCGTGGTAATGACTACTGGGTAGTTGGTATAAATGACTCAAGAGATTATAGTAGACTGAAAAGAGAAGGTCTCTGTACATGTGTTGGCTGCTTTTGGCAGGGGCTGTTGAATTTAGCTTAGGAAGGTACCAAACGTTCATTTTTCTACCTGCTTTTAATCACGCTGCCCGTCTCGATACAGCAGCTGTAGGGAGGACAGCCTTCAGGAAAGTGTAGCGCAGACCCCGCAGGCTGTGGGTGCAGGTGAGGGGCTGGGGTTGGGTAGCCGGGTGCCGGCAGCCCCGGGGTGCTCAGCCCTCCTGGTGCCCCACTCCGGAGGGACCCCGACAGCGGTGCTGCTGGAGGTTGGGCTGGGGGCTGGGTCACTGCCGGTTCCAGCTCGCAGCTGTGCTTGCATTTTACAGCCTCCTTAGGGCTTATCACGTGGGTGGGTTTCCCTCGCGTTGTCTTCTGGAAGCCTACCAGGCTTGGAGAGCAAATGAGCTGGGTTGCTTTCGCTACACGGCAATGGAGAGATCACTCTATTGATTTCCAGCCCCCCCACCCCACCCCAAAGAAGGCCGTGTCCCTTCTTGGGGAGGACACAGCTGTTATTAGAATCGTGTGTGTGAATGGCAGCATGGTTCAGCATTAACGTAAGGCTTGTCTTCAGCAGCAAATAATTTTCAGTAGAGCATGATTTCACCATAGTATTTACTATGATTTGCTGATAATTACCCGAGAACCCCAGTTTAAATCTTAATTAAACATTTTTCTCGCCCTTTTTCGTATTATTTGGTTTCTTGGAGTTTCCAGAGCTTCAGTATTCTCTGAGCTGTATTCGCTGGGTTAGCTGCAAAAGCACAAAAAGTCTTTGTCTGGAGTCAGTATGCTGACATGTGAAAGACTGCCATAGGATACAAGCTACCATAAAGGCTAATGAGTTGAAATCAGATTACAGTGATGTAGGCAGAGTTAGCTTCAGAAACTGTAAGTGGTCGCAGGCTGGATGGAAAGCTTTTCCAAAGTGCTTAGTCCTAGGCAGAAGATAAAAGTCTTCCAAGAAACCTGGCTGGAGCATCACTAACACACCGTTTTACTTCTAAAGGCTGGACAAACGACTTCCAGAGTTAGGGAATATAGTGCAGTCGCTGGAGCCAGGACTCAGGAAGATGCCATTCAAAGTCAGAGTTTGCAGATTGCCTCTAGCAATTATCCGCAGTTACATTTTGTAATTTTAATTTTGTAGAATGTCCCACATTGTAGATAGAGTTAAAACCGGGGGCACAACAGAGACAACTGCCCTCCCAAGCCACATGCCTGTTTTTTCCTTTGGGTTTTTTTGTTTGCTTGTTTGTTGTGTAAGGTTTTAGGGCTGCCTCATCCTAACCTGGTTCCCATTCACACAAATTTTTCTCCTGTAAATAACCTCTCTTCACCTTGCGGGTGTTACATCCTGTGGGTCCCATCAGGTGGGAAACAGCATGTGCCTGCCCTGGTGTCCTTGCCTGCGGTACCTTGGAAGCTTGTCTGACCTTACTTAATATTAATGAATAATCATTTATAGGTAACTACCAACCAAATCAGAGTCCATATCAAAAGCACATTATCTAGAAATCCAGGGCTCTGAGTGCAGGCATGTGGCAAATACACACCCATGGGGCACCCAGGAATGGCAACCCAGTACTGCCCAAGGGAGAAGTGTCAAGCGAATATCGTCTCCATGCTAAAAGCGATGTACTTGTGGAAGCCTGAAGTCCACATCTGCCTAGAGTTGGTTTTAGTGATGTTAAATTGGGCAAAAAGTAGAAGTATAAAAAAAGGGGGGTTGGTAGCAAAAGAATGAAGGCAGATGCAGAGCACAGGAAAATATTCCTACACCAGAATACCCAAAGTAACCAAGAGACCTCCTAAATGTTGGAGAAAACTCAGCTTATCCTTCTGGTAACTTCAGAGGGCTATTTTAAGATATAGATGTTTTTACTTTGTTTTTTCCTCAGTGTTGTAGATCTCCATAAGGGAAGGCTGGAAAATGACTTCTTGAAGCGTAACCAAAGTGAAGGGTCATGCGGGTGGCAGCTGCCAGACCTGTGGGTTTTAGGATTTGCACAGCCTGCGGGTTTTAGCCTCCTCTTTGGAAGCTAAATCAATATTTTGTTAGGTTTTGCAGAAGAAGGAGGCCTAGGTAGTTTTTTTTCAGTGCTTTTTCTTCATGCTGAGATTCTTCAGCCCGGGTTGGAGTTAGGACTCTTCCTTGGGATTTACCTGCTCTTGTGACCCATAAGAGGATTTTACACCTGACTTTACAGAGCAGCAAAGCTGGCTGCTGGACTTTGTTAGGAGTCAGGGCTCGGAATTTTTTAGGAGTCAGGGCTCAGACTTTGAGGGGACGTGGAGGAAAGCATGCTCCCACCAGTGCCTCCCCACAGGCACCACGTTGTAACTGTTCTGGGGGCACACGCGCATCTTCTCGGGCATTTTTTTCAAGCGATGTTATAAAATCGTAGAGGATGTAGAAGGCAGACACAGGTGGGGTTTGAAGGCTGGAGGAAACGCCTTGCGTTTGGGAGTGAAAAATTTTTGTGAATGTATTTGGATGTGGATATTGTTCAGCTGCAAACAAGGAGGATTGATGGATATGTCCTGTCCCACTGTGTATTAGGTCACTACAGGACATCTCTAACCTGTACTGGCTAATTATGAAATTCAGATATATGCAGTTGTAAAACCTGCAGAGTTTTGCATATGAGTCAGCTACTCAAACAGCTTACACCAAACATGTGCGATGTTCTTAAATGTTCATTGCTTTCTCAAGACATGCCCGTTTGTATGGACTTTGGACAACTCCAGGCTGCCCTGCTATTTCCATCCAGCATGAATGTATGAAATGGGAGTGAGTTGCATAAACAGGTCTGGAGGAAGGTTTTCCATTAGCTGCAGGTAGTAATTTATGGTGGGAAAGCAACAGGCAATTAAACCCCTTACATTGCTGAGCATTACTGTATGGTGCTGTAAGTTAGAACATTTCCTTTAATGTTTTACTTAATGAAGGTGAAGTCTCTCTATGATCTAGTGAAGTCCTTTCCACACAAGGCTTGAGTGGTTTGTTTCAAAAAATTCTTTATTATACTTATATACCCACATAGAACACACACACCAAGCGTACATTTCAAGCTACTGCTTCATTGTAGGCTGGGAAAAAACAGCAGAAAGGATTGATTAGCCATCCACAAATTGCTCTGTGCTGTCCTGCATGCAGTTTGAAAGGGATTGGGTTTGTTGGGTTATTTTCAACTTCATAGACAAATATCTTCACCCTAAGATGCCTTGCAAGAATTTAGCAATATGTGCAAAGAATAGTCTTCTTGGCTGTTCCACCTCCAGTACAAAGTGATCCTTTGAAGTATTTTAAGTAGTAGATTTTCTCAAAGGTATCAAGCATGCTGTGTAAATAAACTTCATTTCAAGCCAGGCTGGGTTACAGAAGCAGCTGGTCCACAGCTAAAACCAGTATTATGGGCCTTTCATTCTCTAAAGGTTTACTCTTCACTTGAAGCTGATGCAAAGGGAGGAAACTACTCTCCATAGAAATGCTCAGATAAAAGCAAATACTACAGATACCAAGAAGGTAAAGCAGTCTCCATACTGCTGTTCTTGTTTATTTGCATTTTCTCCTCCTCTGCTTTAAAACTGTAAGTCTTGTTTATTGATTTAATATTTAAGAAATGTACCCAGTTCAGTCTGATCCGAAGAATACTAGGTACTGTCCCTAAGCAAGTAATACAGCAGTGGAAACTGAGCTGCTGCAATAGCCTTACTGGTGCTTTGAGGCCATCATTAGAAAAATGCAATTGTGTGCTCTCCCATGACTTGCAGACTCTTTCAGAGTTCCCTTGGGAGAGGTCAAATACCTGCAATGGAAAAATCCTGCATCATGCGTTGCACTGGAAGTGAAGGTATCATTCCCCCTGGGCCCCCTTTTCATTCACAGCTCTTCTGAGCACCTTGCACAGCCTGATTGTTGGCTTCTAGGTCTTGCAGCTTGTGAAGAACTGACTCAGAAACCATCTTAGCCTTACGAGGATGAATGTGGCAGGGTCTGAAAACAATTATGGTGGTGCCTGGTGCCATTGTTCTGAGTATGCTAGGTGCGGTACCAAACTCATAATGTCGGAGTCTGGATGATGTTGTGGTTTTAGGCTGTGGTTTGCATGTGTGAATAACAGCCAGCAATAAACTGCTATGGGAGGTATCTAGTCACACACAACCTAACTGAAAGAAGCTATTTGGAGGTGACTCCATTATTTATTAGCCATTATATTTATGAAAGTGGAGGCCAGGGACCAATGGAGGAGACAGTGCAGGAGGCTGTGCAAGTTCAGCACAGGACGCAGACCTTACTGCGCAGAGCTTACGAGGTGCAACAACCCGAGCTGAAACCAAGCGTCCCAAATGCTTTACTGCTCAAACCCCCGTATTCATTTCTCAGTTGTTTCAAATTCAGGATTATTTATTTGACAACGTAGAGCAAAATCCCCGTTGACTTGACGGGCACGAGGTATTTGACAAAACTCTTGGAAGACTTCAGCAGGGCCAGGGGCTCATGCTGAGTCTGCACAATGCATGTGCTGTACAGCACACAGCAAGTCAGACTCACCAGCAACTTTCATCTGAGGAGCTGTAACTCAAAGCTGGAAGGAAGTGGGTATAAACCTTGGACTATTCTCCTGGTCCAAGCAGAGGGCTGAGCGCCAGGAGCACTGGGGATTTAATCCTTACACTAACAATGTTAGTTTAGCATACTTTCCATAATCCATTCTTAAGCACAAACATAGACGTGGTTTGACACCTTGAAAAATGTGCTAGCTAGCTTTCCTCAGCCCAGCGCTTCCTCCTGTGTCCTGCCTGATGTGAGGATCAGGTGGAATAGAGCCAGGAGGAGAAGGAAGATGCTGCGGCCGTCCCTGCTGCCTCCCTGCGCAGCTGCAGTAAGCGTGTTTCCAGGGCAGCGGTGCTGCATGTTTCCTGCTATGCTTCTGAAGAGCTGGAGATACTTGGATGAAGCACGGTCCACAAACGCAGCATGTCATCATTCTTTGAACAGCTTCCCATCTTTGTGAACATAATCAGCGGAGGGCATCCTGCATTTCTCTGGAGGGAGGTAGCCTAGCCTCAGATCTCTGTTGCCAATTAAAAAAGAAAAGGGATCCAACGTGGGCTTCCTATTGCTGATCTACACAAGATTGTATTGTTTTCTGTTGGATTTAGGAGCTCAGTCCCCAACGGCCCCATACAGTAGCCCAAAGGCTGCAGGCACTGGCACAAGGCTTCTTTATTACCCACTCAGCTGCCAGGCAGGCCTGGTTTTCTCATTGCTGAAACAAAACAAAAAGCAAAGCTGCTGATCAGCTCTGTCACTTCGGGCAGCTGATGCAGGCTCTGAAAAATAAATAGCTCTGTGGGCTGCCACCTTTGGGGAGTCATATGCCAGAGGACCAGAAGGAGCTGCTGTCTGGGTGATGTGCATGGAGCCATTTTCCTTACTCATACAGTCCCCGCTTTTATAACAGCCAGTGGCAGAGGCTGGAAAGAGTTCAGAATAATCCATGGAAATGTATTATTTAAAAGAAGAAAATGATGTTGTAGTAGAAGTCCAACATCATCCCCTTTCCTTATATCAGTTAATAAGCATAAGCATGTTTAGAAACAGGGGCGTTCCTGACATACTTGGGTGTAGCGAGGTCAGATCTAATATTCCTATCTGGTCTGGGAGAAGTCAGACAGTGACACTGTGGAGCGGTCCTGCTGTGCCAGGGTTGCTGTGGGACCATGTCATTGCCTTGTCTGGGTTGAGCAACTTTGCAGCCAAAGATGTAGAGCGTGCCTTAATTTTCCAGTATAGGTGCTTTTTGGCTTCTCACATAAGAAAGGTTTTGGAGCAGAGAGGTGCTTGTTCCCAACACGTGCATGAATTGGCTGTTCCTGCCCTTTGGAAGGCGAGGTGCGTGCATGCGTGTCTGTCTGCTGTGTTTCCTGGGAGTGGCACAGATATCTCATAGTTTCATTCTCATTTAAAATTAAGACTGATTTAGCGAGCACCATCTGAAGACAAATATGATTCTCCTTAGGGTAGCTCCAAGTCTTGTTTGGTGAGAAAGAGTCTTTTAATTACTGTATCTTTGAGTGTCTTCTTTAGAGGGTTACATTATCAGTACAAATTTGGCCCAATACTTTTAAAATTAAACTTCTCCAAAGAGCATTTGAAATCTTCTTTCTTTTATAATCTGCAAAGCTCCTTTCTTGCTAGTATCTGGATCTGCCAGAGTTCTGCAACTTAAATCTCCATGCGATGCTTTGCAAATGCAGAAGCCAGCATTCATTTTACACATATGGATTTTGTAAGCAATGTATTAAAGGAAAGCAATGAAATATTCTCTTAGGTTAAGGTCTTTAAAAGTGCCTATCAGAGTAAAATGCCTGAGCGCCACTGAGCTTCAAATTCAGCCCTTGAAATTAATCTTTCCCACTCTCGTGTTAATATTAAGTCCCATTAATAGCTAATGCATCAGTTGCTTTTAAGATGCACATCTGTTTGTATATATACACAAAGAAAATATCTATGTCCAAATTCTTTCTCAGGGGCATTTAGAATTATTTTCTACTGAATTGAGTAAGGTCATTTGGCAAAGCCATGCAGGTCATCAGTAATTAATCCAAGCAGGCAGACTTGAGTCTCACAGTGCTTGCAAACACCCTGTTAGACTGGATAGTTTGGCAAAGCAGGGGCAGTTCTCAGGTTTTCTCAGCAAACAGCGAATGTGCATTTAACTTTTGAGGGGGAGAGGGAGACTTGCTTTTATTGAAAACAGCTGTGCTCTACTTGCATTGCAGCACTAGGTGCATCCATATGTACAGGGCAGAGCTTCTGATCCCCCAGTCGCCCCCATCCAGCCTGGGGGCCGTTGCACTTACATAAACATGCCTGGCATATACGGTTTGTTTCTACCATGTGCTCGCTGTCTACAGTAACGCAAGAGGTAGCATTTATCTCGGTTAACTTTATCTAAACTTTATCTAAAAGTTAGACCAGATTCTTTACCTAACCCTGGCTGTCGAAGAACTGGTTCTGGGCTATGAGCTCATCATCTGTTTTAAATAGAGTCAGTAGGGAAAAAATCATCTCTTCCAGAGGATATTTCCTATCCAGACTTGTTATCTAAGAAGATAGAATGAACATGGGATGAATACTCTTCCCTTTCCCCTCAGAGGGATCTGTCTGTCCTGAGGAGGAGGCTCCTGAAGAGGTTCAGGTGACCAGCCTGGGGACAGCATCTTGCTTTTGGATAGACAACGCTGGTGAAATGGGTCTGGGCCAGCATGACAGGGGAAACCCAGGTGACCGAGGGGTGAATATGCACCTCTGCAGAGGCAGAAGCATGATGCACTGCCTGCATCATCCGCTTCCTCAGCGTTGTATGTTCAACGGCTGGTTGGTGTGGTGTATCCTGCAGAAATAGCAGGAATTGGGATTATTCAAGGGATATACAACCGGTGTGAGTAAAGATCATGCTTTTGAAAAGAAGTATTGCAAGTATTTGTGTTGATCCTCTCCCAAGCTTTATATGTAATATCCACCGAAGTTTGCCACTGCCAGCCTCCAGTTTGTGATCTGTCCTGGTCACCTCCATTCCTTTTACTTCTGTATTTTGATGAAGCCCCACTTGCTCTCCCTGAATCTGCAGTTATGATTACCATTTCTGATCTCCTCTTTGCTCCTTGATGTGATGTTCTCCATCAGATCTCAGCGCTGCAAGTGCCAGTTTAAAAAGACCTCTAGAAGACCTGGTGGAAGATCTGGTAGAGCAAACGGCAGCAGGGACGCCAAGCACTCCCTCATACACCTATTTTAGCCCTACCAGTACTCTCAGCATCTTTTTCTAAGCAGCTATGTCCGGAATTGTGTCTCCGAGCTCATTAGTTAGAGAATCACCATGCAGCCAACTGATTAGAAACGAACAAATTACTACAACACTGCAAATTAAATTTTCAGCACATGTACATTTGAAAAGTACGAGTATTCACCCCAGGAAGTACCTTGAAATGCAGAAAAACAAAGATCTAGGGAATTTTCGCTAGCATTTGCCAAGGTTGTTTGGTTTTTTTAGGTAATTTATGCGGGAAGATAACTCCCTATCCCCTCAATCTTAGTATTTTCCTGTATGCTGAGGTATATTGCCTGGAGAAGTGTTGTACCTAAGCCAGTTTATTCTGCTCAGTTAAAACTGTAGCAGTTTAACATAAATGGGAACGATTAAGAGGCAAGCCCACAGACTTCCTTCAGGTGTTAGCAAACAATTTGGCTGTTAATTTCTACCTGTTTGTGGATGCTTGAATTTAAATGAGTCGCAATTAAACACAATTAGCTGTGTGTGCAGTTCTGGGAGGCAAGAGAAGAGCAGTGGAGGATGCTGGTTTGCTCTGTCACAGGTTTGCTTTCCTGGAGCTCTTGCAGGTGTGTTGGCCAGGAGGAGATGGCATGGCAAGGTTGTCTCTAGAGGTCACCAACTTCTGCAACGATGTAGAAGGCATCCTTGGCTGCATGGCTTGTGGTTAGGAGTTTCTGTGGATGGTGCCCCCCTCTCCGAGCAAAAGCATCTTCCCAAATGATGGCAGCAAAGCAAAGGAAGGTGCTAGCTGCTTCATGAGGACAACCTTCTGCTCTGGTCACACACATCATCACAGCAGCTTTCCAAAATCTAGTTTTTTAACCATGAAAGTCTCTCTTCCTATTCCAGGAAGATCTGTCTGACACAAGATACAGGGTCCAGGTATGGGAAGTTCAGGGACCTGCTCCAACATTGGGTGTGTTTAGTGGCTTTGGTGCAGGTTTGTCTCTCACCGTAACGTCAGGAAACGTGCTCTATAGCCATTCATCAACTACCCATCAATGTGCTGTCAGTAATTGTGATTTATTTGGGTTTTCAGTGCCAAACTGGTTAAATTGCACCTTTCACAAAAAAGAGAGTTTCACTCATGGCACCAAGTAAAATTACTGCATCTGTCCAAAGAAACTAGCAAAGGTTACAGTGTCTGTTTACATTCCTCATAAAGAAAATCTTGTTACTCTGTCTCACATATTTTACAGCCATGGTAAGAGCCCCTGAAGAATACGCTGTCAGGAGAAATGGTTTCAAGCTATTTTATCTACTTCTATGCAGCAGGAGTATAGGCTGTTTAATTGGGGAGTTAGTGGGAAGTCTGTGTGGTGACACAGAGAGATCCCTTATACAAACAAAGCGAGAGTTTGTGGGATGGGGTTTGCTGTCTCACAGAAAGCTGTGCTGCTGGAAAGGTCAGCGATTGTGGGACACGCAGCGTTACAGATCAGGTTTGCCAAATGACTGCAGCTCTGTACGCTGGAATGTGAGATCGTTTGTCTTTTTCAAATTAACTTCTGTGCCTTACTTTGTCCCTGCGTGGTGTTTTTCCTACCCACCCCTATTTTTAAAGAACTATGTAAAAGCTAATTTTAACCTGTGATACTAATCATGTGTTGATCAATCCCCATCTGCTCTTGTTCTCTGAAGTCAAGTTTCGGCAGGTCTCAGGTTGATCTGGTTTCTGGGGCTGTTTCCATTCCTGTGGCCATGACTATCCATGTCAGCTACCTCCACTTAGACTTTTATCTGCTAAACATTTTGTCCACGCAGTAATCCAGCTGTTTCCTTTTTGTTCTCCATATGTTTTGTTGGAAATAAGCAAAAGCAAGGCATTCCGAGTGGTACGTGAATTTTCCTAGGACAGCGTGATGTGAAGGTTTGGTGGTCAGACACCCCCTCCTTGGTCCCAGTGGGTCAACTGGCTCCCAGCTTGGCAGGACACCTCCGGCACCCAGCCACATGCTTTGCTTCACAGACATTCTGCAGCTTCAATTCCCTCTGCAGAAATGGTCCCCCCAGGAGAGTGCCATTCAGAGATGGCTGCCAGCAGTGCCCGATGCCCACCTCGACCCACACACTAAACCCAGAATCCCAACTGGTATGGGAAAGAAAACGGTTAACTCAAAGTCTGTGTTTTTCGAGGCATCTTTTTATGCTGTTCCTAGCAATGCTCTCTTCTGCATGTATTTGCTTCATTCACTTTAAAGACTCCTAGTAGTTCCCTTCATCCCTCACAGGTATTCAGCTGCATCCAGGTGAACCATCACAGAAAATTACATAGCAGGTCAGGCCAATTCAAGACCATTCCTGATAGCTGAGTCTAGGTAGGGAATTTAGCTTGTCAGAACAGACCTATCCAAGTGGAAATCTGACCCAGACAGTAAGTGAACCTTCTTATTCTTGCCGAAGTTGATTTTTCACTGCCCCTTATGATCTAGGACTTGGTTTTATGCTTCACCAGGAGGAAGCCATTGCTTTCTGCTAGTCGGTAGCCCTGATATCATGCTGGAGCTTCTCTTACCAAGTGACCGAGTGAAGAGTTAAAATTGCAGAGCCAGTTTTCTGCAGCACCCTGCTGCTTCCTTGATGTCTCAGACTGAAGCATTGATCTGAACTAACCAGTTTAGTATGGGCGGAGGATCTGGCTCAGAACACATGGGGCTATAGATAGCTGCTCAGCTTCTGCAGCACTGACAGTGATAAATGGTCCCTGGGAGAGGAGGATGTTTAGTCATCTCCTGAGGATGATTTGATGGACGTGAGTAACTACCAAGTCTCAAGACCTCTGTCCATGTTGCATCATGCTAAAGATACTTCATATCTTTGATGTGTTACAGTGTACAGCTCATTTTGGATGACTTTGTCTTTTGAAGAATATATTCTCCTAACATTGCCCTGTGTGCAGAAGGGCGGGCACACATCATGTGTCCCTGTAGGGACCAAGAAGGACCACTCCTGATTTCAGAGGGTCCCTGTGCTAAGCCACTTCTTTCCCTGACCACTTCATATACCAGCAAGGTGGCCATGAAGAGGCGATGCAAAAATGAAGCACCACATTTCACAGCCGTCATGGCCAACTTGGCCAGAAAATGTTGCTTGTGTACGCATCCGGGCTGTGGTGCTCAGACCCTCCAAGGGGTCCTGCTTTACTGAAGAGAGTGTTTCCCAAGGCTGTGGTTGATTTTTCACAAGTGAGTTTGTGCACTGGCCAAGACTGCTGACAGCTCAATATTCAGCTACAGAATATAATTTTCTGTCATTTTGATTTATGTTCTTCTCTGCAACCAGAGTCCCACGTGAAAAAAAAATCAGAAGGAGTTTATCTTGAAGTTAGCTCAATGCAAGTTTATTCTTCAACTGACCTAGCAAATTAAAGATATTTTTAGATTTTTTTTCATTTATTTATTTCTGGAATATAAAAGAGAAAAGTTCTAAAAAGTAACCTCCACTGTCAGTTTTGTGACCTGCTGCTGCGATGCCTGCCATCGTGCAATGCAAAAAGGGTCGTTGTGACTGGAAGAGAAGCCAAGCTGAAACTGTGAGAGCAAGATCTGCTCTTGCCTGAAGTTTCCACCTGCACCCGGTGGCCCTGTCCAGGGAGGCTCTGCCGCACCAAAGCGACGTCCAGGACGTCAGGGCTGAGCTCCAGAGCGGTACTCCACTGAAGGGTATCTTAAAACGCTCAGTAACTGGGGGGGTTTCTCCTGGGAAACAGCCTGAATGCCCCAGGGAAGAGGCTGGCATAGAGCCACGGTCTCTGCTCCCTTCGGACGGCAGAAGAAGGGCTCATCCTCCAGCATCTTGGGTTTGCCCGGAGGTTTTATGGCAGAGCTCTCTCTTCTGCCTCACTTCTGGCACCCGGACTCGGGCTCCTGAATTGTTTTGCTACATTTGGAGTGTTGCTTCTTGGCATTAGTGTTGGGGGATTATTGCTTGCAGTTTCCTTTCAACAGATGCTTAAAAGAGCAGTACTGAGCTAGAGAGGGGAAAAAACCCATCACTTGGCTATTTGTGTGCAGTTGTGTGAGCTACAAAGCGTTCTGCGAGACAAAGGAAGAGGCCACATGAAACAGCTCTTGGGGTGGCACTGACAGGAAGAAAAGCTCCTTGGCATGGCCGTAGGAGAAGGCAAGAGAGCAGGGAAGTGTATTTTATTCCAGTTCTCTGCTTTCCTACAGAGTTCAGACAATTTTATTTATTGCATTTCCCCCCCACTTAGCAGCGATGAGCATATAGGCAATCTAAGACATATGACATGCCTCAAAAGTATAACTCCAAAATATGCCATGGGCTGAAATGAAGTTCACTTTCCAGCCCAGGGGTAGGGATGGCCGGTGTGGGGACAGCACGGTGTCACAGGGCTGGGCCCCACCATGGGGGGGAAGTGGGGTCCTGGCTGGAGCCGGGCCAGGCAAGGGAGGCACCTGCTGAACCCCTGGGCTCTGCTGCACCCCGTCTGCTTTAAGGGGACACATCTGCTGCGTAAGGCCTGCATATTCCTCCCCTTTTCTTCTGGATAACGCCAGTAAAGTATTATTAAAACTATTGTAACCCTTGCGTTGTGAGCGAGGCTGGCTGCAGCATTGGTAGCAGAAGGGTATTTTAGGGTTCCCGGCTGTAACCCTGTAGGGTATCAGACCGCAAAGCAGAAGAGAAATAATCGGGCTTGGATGAATAATAGGGCTTAGCAGATAAAAATGAAGCCCATGTCCACCCCAGCGGTCCCGTGGGGTGGCTGGGCAGTGCGCGGGGGTGAACTCCTAACTCCCCGGGAGCTAAGGTGGGTTTTAACCTCGCTGGTGCCAGGAGTTGATGGCTGTGTGTTATCATCACATGTTGTTTGGACAAATGGGTAAAAATACCTTATTTCCTAATTTGCTTTACCGCAGTATATATATGTATACAGCCACCCCTTCTGCAGCACACATCTAGTGTATACAGGGCATTTCTTTCATGACTGGCATTTAGCAGCTGAGTTACAGGTGGATTTCTGTATAGTCAGCACAGATATCAATCACAAAATTCTTTTAATAGATCAGAGTGCTGTGTAATTGAAAATTCCTTGTAGAAGCGATTGTTTCAAGCAGTTCTTAAAATTTTCTCCTAATTTATAAGCTAGGAAAGAAACATTATGCAGGGTGTAGAATAGAAAGAAGTTTTGTTCATTACTTTTTAAAAATCTCCACTCAGATTAAGGGTTATTGCCAAGAAATTAGTATTTTACCACATCCCCCCAAAGCTATTTCTGTATTCATAAAAGCTACTTGGTTAAATCAGGGGGTGAGCAATAATCGCCACCTAAGGAGTGGATACATACTGGATTTTTAGTTGCTTTATATTTGAAGGTTTTTCTCCATTGTGTGTTATAACTTGCTCTACCTTCAGCAATTTCAATTCTTCTTCAGTCGAGGAAAACTTAAAAACCATCATAATTGCTGTTCTTATTGCACCCTAGCCCTGTAACGAGTTGAACTTGGATAATTAAATAAAGACCCATGGAATAACCTTCCACCTTTTAAATAAGATGCTTTTATGACAGCCAGCACCAACGTAGAGTCCATTTCATGGAGCCATTGTCCTTGTGCCAGACACAGCTTTGCAGGTGACACAAGGAAAGCTGAATATCAGTCTATTATCTTTCCTAGTTGCATACTGTAACTTTGCAGCAAGTAAGATCGCAAGCAGCATGAGCTCCTGATAGAGGCCGTGCCTTTGCAAGGAGCTTGTGTGCTCGGACGTGAAGAGCATGGCTGAAAAATGAACAGAAAGGAAATAGCCCTGGGGAGCTTCAGTGCTGAAACTGAAGAAATAATTTGGTTCTTGTACAGACAAGTGCTCACCAAATTCTGCACATCATAAATAATAATAATAATCTCTCTGCCTCCCATGCATCCGATGGGAAATGCATCTTCCCCACTGAGAAAACGGTCTGTGCTAAATAAAGGTTTGCCCTTTTCAGGGAGCGAGAGAGATGGGAGGTGGACATTAGGGCTCTCATCTCTTTCCCAAAGGAAGGCCATTAAGCGTATAAAATACATATGTTTTCTCTTCAGCAGCTGTTGGGTTTCTCAGCCTAAGAGCCATAACAGGACCACGAGGTCTGGAAAATTTCTGCCTCCCACATCTGCCCGCCCCCCCAGCAATGCTGCTGAATCAGTAAAATAGGATTGTGCATCTGTGCCTCGTTAGGCCAGTACTTCTAATTAAATTATTGGCAAAAAATGGCTTCAAGCTACTCTGCTTTGGGGTGGTGACTTGCAGTGGAGGGTGAGTCTGACCCTTTTCATGGTAGCATCTGAAACCCCCACTGTTAGATTTACAAGACGATTGTCATCCTGCAAAATTAAACCCTGACAGAGCCTTCCCATTCACTGAAGCTATGTACAGACCTTTCATGTCTCTGGGTCGGAAGTGAATTCTTTACCTATTTCTAGAGAAAAACCACGGGAGAATAATTATTTGCACAGTTTCATAGGATCCTAGGCTTGCAGCAAAGTGTCCTCCCAGCGATCCCTGTCTGAGACTGCTATTGCCTGAATGAAGAAGTGCCATGTAAAATGCAGTGCATTAATTTGGATTAGTTAGTTAACCGTGTAGATTGTCTTTCATACAAGGCTTTGCGAAGTTTTGCCCAGCCCAGCTGCACAAGGACGTGGGATCTACTGTTGCATGCAGGAAAGACCTCAGTATGGGGGAGGTAGGGGGAGAAGGGGGAAAAGGGGAAAAAAACCAGAAGAGGGAGGAATGTGAAGTCCAGGCTTACCCGAGGGTGCTCCATCTGGGGACACCTGGGCACTGTCCTGGGCTCTGTGAGCGCAGCAGCATGACTGCTGGGGACATGGGACCTGGTTGGGAACCCGTCTGTGCTCAGCCATGCCCTTCTGTCTACTTTGCAGGCCTTGCGATGAAAACCACCCCCATGTGAAGCCTGACGCATACGTGAACAACCTCGCCGAAGCGGTTGACATTATCCTCCAGCAGCTGTAAAACCGATGGTGCCGTGCGCGATCGGAAGGAATGGGGACGAGGCCTTGCACGCAGCTCCTCCACGGGGCCGCTTCATCCTCTCCCACCTCCATCCAACGTTAACAGACCCAGACCCAGCCTTGCCCAGGCTGGTCAACGCCTGCGTTCCTAAATAATTAACGTAACAGTACTAAAATGATCTACTGACCTCATCAAAGGGAACACCAAACCTGCTGTCCTCCAGCACATCTTGAATGTCTTCCCCTTGGTGCCGTGCGCCTGCCAGTGCAGGCAAAATCAGCTCTCCCAAAAGCGCCAGGCTCTTCCCTGGCTGGGGCTGAGCCTTGTCTGCCCAAGGGGAGCCCTGGGGGTGGTGGGTGAGGGGCTTCTGCCTCCTCCAGGCGATGCTTGGGGGGCTGTACCCCCTTTAACTCTTTACTCACACCAGGGACCCAGCCTGGAGGTGCCCGGCTGGGAAACAGAGGACCCAGCACCCCTTCATGAACAGGTTTTTCTGTTTAACTTGCCCATACTGTGCCTTTTTGGGTGCCTGAGATGGGATGGGGGATGTCCTTGAGGAGTGATGGAGGCCACCAAGCCATGGAGCGCGCCGGCCCAGCCCCATTCTGCAGGGTCCTGTGTGTGCCTCTCGCTATAAGTGGCACAGAAACCCTGGGGAGGGGGACAGCCCCTGCGCCCTTGGCAAGCTGGTAACCCGTTTCTGCCACAATTAGCCCCTGTCCGGCAGTGCCTTGTGTTAGAGCTTGGGAATCCAGTAATGCTATGACACGTTAAAGAATAACTGCACTGTCCTGTCGGGAATAAACCTCGTCCTGTGGATCTGGCCCGCTTATTGTGTTCAGCAGGGATGCTTAGAGGATCGGCAGTGCTTTTCCCTGGCTGGAAGAAGCTGGCGAGGGCCATGGGACTGACATGGTAACACCTGGCCGTGCTGCATATAGCAAGAGCACGGCAGGGATAGGAGCTCAAGCCAGGGAGCAGAATTAGAGATTGGGAGTTGCTCCACCACAGCCTCTGCCCCGCTTCACCGATGCTTGCCAGCATTTGCAAGGGTCACCCTTTTATAGGCAAAAGTCCACTTTTAACCAGCATGTCAGCAGCTCTGCACCCCCTTGGGTTTTGGGCAAGACTTTGTGCTTTAGACTGTAGTGGAACAAGACTGTTTGGGCTTTAACCTGCTTCAGACTTCCCATGGGACCGTGGGAAGGTATGCAATTATCTATGTGTTATATATATATATATATATATACACACACACACATACGCTCAGGCAGCGTGCTCTGGCCAGCGTCTGCGTTCAGCTGCTGCTTTCTGCATTTGCAAGCGGGAGGTGATGGGTAATTCCAGCTACATTTCCAGCAGTTCAACAGCTGAGGATGACCCCGGTCACTGAAGGACACCGTAGTGATGCTCCGTGTCCTGGAGCAGCCTGCGAGTGTTGGAAATCCTTGTTTTTCAGAATTACCAGCTGGCCGCTGAGCTGCACGGCACCCCTTGGGGACAGCAGGGGAAAGTGGGCTAGAAATTAAATTATAATAAAATAAACCACATCTGGGAAAATGACCTTAGTGCAATTTTTTTGTCTGTTTTTGTATCTTTTTATCCTCTGGGTAGCGTTCAGCCAAAGTGTACAGCACTATGTGCATCCGCGCACACGTGAAGGATGCCGCAAACCCTGGTCGAACGTTAGGGCTGTGGCGGCTCACAGAGAATTTTTTTTATCCTATAATTCTTCCTTTTTGTTCTAGTATACTAAGCCTATCACTTCAATCTGATTAAGTTTAGGCAGATAAACATCCTGCCATCTGTCATGAAACTTTTTAAACTGTTTGCTCGCTCAAGGAAACGCAGCCGTTCTCCTTTCTGGTTTACAAAGGCTGTAGGGAGGTATCGCCCTGTTTCCCCAATAATTTATTTAACACCCCCCGTGAGCCCTTGCTCTGCTGTGGGCTCTTGCCTTGCTTGAGTTTAGATTTTATTTTAAGGGGTGGGGCATTATCTCTGGCCTTACACACAAAGCGTAAGGTGTTACCTGGCACTTAAATGTTGATTTGCATTTCGCTGTTACCTCTTTGGCTGCGTTACAGCTAAATAACAGCCACGTCAGGCTGGGGGGGCCATGGGAGACGTCCCCCCACCTCGGGGGGAGGAGGATGCATCACGTCTGCCTGCACGTGAGCATCACAAAATGCCCATTTTTTTTTCCAGCGCAACCCAAGGCTGGGACACCCTGACTAACATGGACACCCCAACGGAGGG
>JAVJGG010000094.1:39015209-39067042 GCA_035590195.1 Aviceda cuculoides
AACAGGCCCATTTTTTTTTCCAGCGCAACCCAAGGCGGGGACACCCTTACTAACATGGACACCCCAACGGAGGGCCCCAGCCAGGGGCTTTCCCAACCCACACCCATTTTTGGCCCCCCCCCCCTTCCCCAGCACCCATGGAGATGCCAAGGTGGTGCAGCCAGACCCCCTCCGGGAAAGGAGAGGGATGTGCGTCCCCCACACCCAGCTCTGTCCCATCAAACAACTCGGCTGTTTGTTAGGTCCCCGAGGGGCACGGGGTGTCCCCAACGCCTTCGACCCCGCAGCCACGGGGACAGTACAGAGAGGCGAGACGCCGGCCGGGGGTTATTGAACCAGGAAGCTTTATTTACACAGTAAAAGTAACAAGCAATTTCCTGAGACTGAGCTGCTCTAGTGCAATCAAGTCGTGGAGGGGGGGTACGAGTGGGCAGCCTCCATCGCCCGCCCGGGGAGAGGGCAGCCGGCACCGGCGGGGGCACCTCGGGCAGCCCCCTCCGCGGGGACACGCACGTCCCGCTGCGCTTGTGCAATTGCCAGCGAGACTTGGCTACTACAGGTCATAGCTTCAGAAGGCTTTTTTTTTTTTTAAGATTATTTTTTGTGGTTTGTTTTTTTGTTGGTTTTTTTTTTTTTGGCCATCCTCTTCTTTTGATTTCTTGAACATCAAACCCATAAACGCTGTAAAGCACTGCTACAATCCTATAACATCCTACATAAGTCTGTTAGCCTGTTCAGCCAGGAGCTTTTAAACAATGCACTTGAAACACAACTTTATTGGCCAAATAGGCTATGCTATAACGTGGAAAAATTACAATCTATTTTACAAATACTTCTTTTTGTTGTTTTTTTTTTTAATGTAATCTTTCATAGAACAGGCTCAACGAGCTGCATCTGCAAACACACAGCAAACTCCCCGTGCACGTGCTAAGACTTTTCCTATTAAAATTCTTTTTTATTTTCAGATCGATGAACCCTTATTGCTGCTGACACAGCTTGCTGTCATCCTGAAACGGCTGCTGGCCGGGCTGGGTCACGCCTTGGACAAGCAACCGAGTCTCTTCACGATAATGAGCCTGTTTTTTAGCTACCTAGCAAGGAATAGCATCCCTTGTCTGCATATTACTTTAATATCACATTCTGACAGCCGGCAGGAATTTGCCGGGGGGTTTACCAAAGCATCCGTAATAGGTGAAGTCCTTTACAAACCAAGAACAGGACCCCTGGGGGGATGCCCTGCTCTCCCGCTGCAGTCGCTGCGGGCGTAGGGTTCGGATCTCCTGATGCCGGGGAGCAACGCCACTTCTGACTTTACAATCAACAGGATGTCCCCTGAATCTGAGGCACATACTATATTATATTTAATATTTTTAATTACTTTATTTATATATATATTTATATATATATAAATCCACAAATGTTTTACCTCTACAGAGAGAGAGAAAAAAAAAAAATTTAAAGAGTAAGGCTTTCTTAAACTGAGAATAAGTACATGAAATCATACAAACCCAATGACAAAATACCCAACAGAACACCACCGTGGCCTCAAAACCGTCGCTAACTGTAGTCTGTGCCTACGCTAACGTGCCCAGTATAAGGCCATGACTCATTGGAGAAGCGTCTTTAGTAAGGCAAACGGGTTGTGCTGTATGTAAACTGAATGCTACGGCTACGTCGAGTACGGCTGGGTAGTGGTCCACGGGTCGCCTTCCTACTGGGGAGGGGTTAGCATGGCACCGGTAGCAGCCCTTGGAAAGAAAACAAGCCCTTAGGAATTACAGCCCCGGTGAGGCACATGCGAGAGCCCACCCGGAGCTCTGCGGCAGCAGCCAGACATGGATTTGGGTGAATTTGCCCTTTTTTTCGGTCGGTTGAGAGTGGGCAGCTGAGGAGGTGCCCGTGGCCAGCGGGGAGGCGTCAGCGATGGGGGGTATCGAGCTTCAGGAAGACTCAAAGCCGAGAACCGTGCCGTGGCTGTGCCGCTGCGGGGACACGGACCGGAGCGGGGGGGGGACAGCAGCTTGGGGTGACACTGGCGTGGCCGGACCCTCCCCAAATGTCTGCGACAGGCAGCGCCTTCCACTACAGAAGGGCTAAAAACGAAGCCAGGTTGTGTTTTCTTTTAAACGATGCATCAAGCCACACTTTAAAAGAACGGGAGGGTTCCCCAGAATGAAAAGACATTCCTGTCATCCCTTCCCTCAAGATTTGGGGCTGGCTCTGCCTGCCAGAGCCCGGCCTGGAGGGAAAGGACATGGTCACTGCCACCAGCAAAGCCTCTGCGGTGCCAGGATGGGGATAAAGCTATATAATGGCTGATGGGTTCCACGGTGATGGGAGACGCCACACACGTCTCCAACCACCGCAGACAAAAAGTGCACTAACATAACCAGAAATGATGAATAAAACCTGTACCAGTGGCTCTCAGCCCCTTCTGAGTTATCGACCCCTAAAGCTTTGCCAACGGGGGTGCCAAACCCCGCTAAAAAAATGTCGTGTCTTCAATTGCTGTTGGTATCAAGGACTTTTTTTTCCTTTCTCGCTTTTGCAGAGCTCGGGAAGTAAACCCTCAGCTTGGGGGAACTTGCAGAAGATGCTGGAAGCCACTCGTACAGCTTTCCTAGAGCTTTAAACAAACAAACAAACCAAAATGACAAAAATGGGCGAGGAAAAAAAAAAAATGTCCTTCTAAACCTGTTAGCAAGTGGACAGCTTATTTTTACCAAAGAGAATTCATATCGTACAAACGTAACGGTCACCACTTTATCTGTGCTTAAAAAAGGCACAGGAAGAGGAAAAGCTTTCAGTGCTGCTACCTGGATTTTCAGCCTTTTACCAGCTGACTTTGTCAAGTAACCCCGCGGCGTGCCTCGGGCGCACGGCCCCTTCACAGTAAGACAGAGCCAAAAAAAAGAGGGGGGCAGCCGTGCCTCGGGTAGCAAAGCGGGCACAGCTGCTGGTAAACGGGTAAACAGCCCAGCCCTGCTCAAAACTGGGTGCTGGGAACCCAAGCGAGGGTGGCACCGAGCCTGATCGGGGCCTTTTCCCCCGATGGGTTTGAGAGAGGGGACTAGGAAGAAAAAAAAATAGGGAAGAAAGGCATTTCAGCATCCTCGGGCAGCGCCCGCCAAGCGCTGCTGCGGATGCCACCGGCATTGGAGCTGCGTGGGCCAGGGGTCCCTTTAATTCCTCATCAGGAAAAGGAAAATTAAAAAAAAAAAAAAAAAGTAAAACTCCAGCTCTTACCGTTACTAAATTTAAGCAAAACACTTCACTTGTGATTTCCCTCTCACGGCACTGCCAGGGACGTGGGGAGCGAGGGGGGTGCTGGGGCTGCGGCAGGAGAAGAGGAGCCGCAGCCGCCCCTGCAGCCCCCAGCCAGTGCTCGGTTTGCAAATCTCAATGTTCTGGTTTTCCCCTACTTTTTCCTGTCCCATGGGTGGTGGCTTCTCCTTGTGCATCCCTTTTGGAACAAGCGCAGGTGGGACCCGGGGGAGCGTGGCCAGCCCCATCAGCTCCAACCCTCCGTTGGCAAAAGCCATTTACTCGCTCAACGCGAGTTTTTGGCGATCCCTGTGCCTGGTTTCCCCAGTCGGGCAGGCAGTTTCCTCCAACTAGCTGATCTCCGACTACAGTAGTTACAAAGAATTTCAAGATTTACACACGCGCGCACACAGATTGCTCTAAATACCTGATGAAATTTTGGCAAAGCTGCTTCGTCCCCTCCAGCTGGCAGGAGGAGAGCAGTGGCAGGACCCCACAAACCCAGCGCCGGCAGCGGGGAGCCCTCCACGGCTCCTCTGGCAGCCCCCCCCCGCCCCGACCCCGCGGGCGAGAGGACCCGCTCCCTCCTCAGTTGTTTTCTATCTGCTCGATATCTATCTCGCCATCCAACTGGAAGAGGCTCTCGGCGCCCGTCCCACCGCTCCGCCACGCCACCCCGTCTTCCTCCTTCCCGCCGCCCTCCTCCTCCTCCTCGCAGGAGAGGTCGTCCCTGCTGACCCGGCGCTCGTCGGCCCGCGAACGCGGCGGCTCCGGTACCGGGGTGCAGGCGGGGGTCCTGCCCGGCATCACCTCCGGGGAGCGGGGGGCCGCGGTCCAGGGCTGGGGGCCGGCGAGCCTCTGGGAGCCGTCCTCGGCCGCGGCGCTAAGGCAGGTAAGGCTGTTGAAAGTCTGGCGGTTCTGCAAAGGCAAGGGGAAAGAGGCAGCTGAGACACGGGTGGGGAAGGGACCGGAGGGAATCCTGAAGCTGGGCTGGGCTAGAAGTTACATCGGATGAGCCCAGAGTCCCGCCGACCCCCAAACCCACGAGCCCCCTGGCCCCATCCCAGCAGACAGCAAGCGGATCAGCAGAAACGCTCGGCTCGCGGCCGCCAGGTCCCCGGGAGCGAACCCCAACCTCCCCATCCACGGCAGGTCCTGCGCCTCTCCTGCCCCTGCAACGGGTGATGGCATCAAACCCCCACCCCGGTCTGGATCCATCCCACCACCACCTCCACCCCGCGCGTCTCCCCGTCGCGCGCGTAAGGCGGGACAGAGCTCTTTGCCAAAAGTAAATCAATGTTTCCAACAACTCCATTTATTCAACTAGCCAAGAGGAACTTCAGCCCCTTCTTCAAGCAGCTGGAGCTCATGTACCGCTAAACCTGCTGCTGTGATGGCTCGTGGCCACCCTCCCTTATTAAAGACCATGCGAGGTCACTTCTCTGTCCCTCGCCTCTCTAATGAAGAGGCTCCATGGCTGGTTGCCTTGGCCAGAAACTTGATTTAGTTTATGTGCTGTCACGTCTTCAAAATGGTTTCAAACTCCGACAGTGATGAGGAGCTCACAGGCGTTCAAAACCCTCTGCAGCAGAACACGCACAAGCTCTCGGGGATGCCATCTGACCACAGTCATGCTGACCCGGCAGGGCATGCCTTTTTACCCAGGCTGGTTTTTAAAAAAGCAAACTAAATCCTCGTTCGCGAATGCTGACGGAAATAACACGATCCATGGAAATAACAGAACGTGTGCTCTGAGCAGGAGAAGACCATGGGGTAGCTCAGCAGCTTGTGCAAGCCCCTCGCAAGAGGCAGCGTGCAAGCGAGCGCGCGATGGTGCGCTTGCTTCGCAGACACCTGGCCCGGCACGTCCCACCCGGTGGGCCTGAACCTGAATCCAATAAATACCCAGGGAGAAAGCAGTCCCTTCATTAGCCGAAGATGCTCACCTCATCTATGGCCCCCAAATCCTCAGAAACCACATTGATAAATAGGTATGAGCGCACGAGCGGCAGCGCTCCCCCTCCTCCTTACGTTTGCAGGAGAAAAACTGCGCGCCGGGATAAGTTAGGGGTAGCTCGTGTCTTGGTGGAGATATGGATCGGGTGGGATTCCCCAGAGGCTTCACTGGCGTCTGGCATCAGTATTTTCCTGAACAAGCTGTCTGGTGGGGTTAAATCTGCAGATGCCGGCAGCCCTTTGAGAGTGCAGAGCAGCAAGAAGTCGGTAAGTCCAGACGAGGCAACCTCCAAGGAACAGTTCAGGCCAAAAGTGGGGTTTAGGCTGGAGACAGCAAGCCAGGGGTGTGTAGGAGGGTGTATTGTGTTTCCAACAACAAAGATCCTGGAGCACAGCTAAAAGATTTCTGAAAGCTGTAAAACCTCATCACCAGAACCCGTTAATACAGGTGAGACAAATGTTGTTAAACTAACATGGATGTTGGGTTGCCTGGGGATAGCAGGAGGGCGTAGGAGAGCTCTTTGGGTCTCTTGGGCTCGTTTCTCCAGGGGAAGGCAAACCCTGGTGCTGTTTCCATCACACCCTCTCTCCAAGAGCCTGGGCCAGACTGAAGCTGGAGAAACCAGGAGAGCGTCGGTCCCCAGCAGAGCATTGGTCACCCAGAGCGACAGGGCTGCTGCCTCTGCCTGCCGCGACACAATTCAGGACCCAACGCGCAGCCTGAAGACACGGCCTTGCTCCGAACATCCCCACTGATGTTCCCAGGGAATTTATGCACATCTGTTCGAGGTTTTTTTTCTTTCAAATCCAGGTAAGCTGGGAGTAACTCCGCCAAAACAACTTACCCCAGGCTGTAAATGAAGCAAAAATCACCCCTTTGCGTAGCCCCTGAGGGATGCAGGTCAAAGAGCTATCTACTTCACACTCCAGTCATTTCTTACGAGATCAAAGGTACTTGTGCTGAATTCGTACCCACTGACCGCACGTTGCCGAGAGGCTTTGGGCGCTGCACTAAATGACGCACCACGGTCAAACGAGTCATTGCAGGAGATGACGCAGTGGCTGCTGTACCTCAAAGGAGAAATTCCTGCTGCCCAAGGAGGAGTTGGCCACTGCCCAACCTGGGGGGGCTACATTTCAACACAGCCTTCGGTCTCTGAAACCTTCCAAAAACCCACAAGCCTCAAGCCCATGTGAAAAAACAGGCATTTGTCCTTTAAAAATGCAACTGCACCAAGTGCCCACATCATCCTTCTCATGTTTTTTAAATACAAGCCGTGCCTCTCCATGTGGTCTGCCTTCTAGGTGCTGAATGCGTAACAGCTTCAAGCAGAGATCTGCACATTGTGGTTAATGGACAACCTGTAATTACCACTGCACTTGGAGAAGGCCTGAGGACATAGGAGAAATATTTTCTAAGTACTTAAAAAAATTTGCAAGCATATTTCCAACAGTGATTTAGGCACTTGAAAGCCTAAGTCTCCTGAAAGTCAACAGCCCTCTCAGAAGTGCAAATCCCTTCTACAAACAAAACGCTGGCACTTCTGAGAACGTTAATTTTCCTCCTTCTGCTAATTGAGCTCATCTTCTGGCTCCAGTGCTTCCCAGGCGCGGGCATGCCGGGCTGCTGCGGGTGGGCTAGAGCATCCTGCGAGGATGGAGGATGCTCTACAGCGCTTCAGAGAAGGAGATGGGTGATGCCTGAAATGATGAATGAAGGAGGATGCAACCTGGAGAGTGACCAAACCGGTCCACTCTTCCCATCCAAACGAAAAGTGTTTCCGAGCTTGAACACATCCCTGAGAAAGAGCCACGAAGGTACTTGACTTTCAGGGAAATTTTGCATTTTATTGGACTTTGGCAAGATAACCAAGCCAATAGCCTCATTTTCCCTGCTCAAATCCACCCATGCTGCAACCCAACATTTTCCACGTGCAGCCTCGAGTCATTCCACGCGATATTTTTACCTTCCCTGCAAGAGAATGGAAAAACCCTTCCAATGGTCCTGTTGCTTCCAGTTGCTTGTGGAGGAAGGCCACAGGCGGGTGCCGGGCAGAAGCACTCCCTCTGACTCAGGTTTGCCAGCGCTCGGCTCGGAAAACAAGCTTTCAACCGGCTGCTGCAAAATCCCACGCCTGCCCTTCCCGGAGTCGGCGGTGCGGGGATGAACGTTTTGGGGAAGGGTCGCCCCAAGACAGTGATAACCGAGCCAGCATCGCCTGCGCTGGCCGCGGAGCAGCAGTGGATCAGCCACCACTGTCAATGTAGCGTCTGTTCTCAGCCCGTCGGGAGGTTTTTTTACTCGTTTTTTTATTTATTGGGTGAATTCAGCGCGTGCTGAAGTGCTGAGCTGGCAAAACTGGCTAGTCAAGTCCTCTATTGATATCGGCCAAAGAGCAGTTTTGGTGGCACAATGCGGCGCTTGTTCCCCATGGCCAGGCAGCCCTGGGCCCCCCCCCGAGCCTCTCCACACCCTTGTTCTTCAGCACCAGGCCGAAAGGGGTGTCACGCATCCCAGACGCTGTTGGTCTCAAGGAAACCATGGGAATCCAGACACTCTCCCAGATCTGGTGGCTTTTGGGAGATGCCTCTGGCCATCCCGACTTCACCCAGCCGGCATCTGTAAAGTACCTTCCACCCAAAACACCTTTACTCACAACCACAATATCCCCTTTCTGACCATTTGAGGTGCTGGTTTTTCTTCCCCCAACTCTCCCCAAAGCTGCAGCACTCCAGCATGCTGGGCAATCCCACCCGTGAGAGGAAGAAAATGAGACGTTGCTAAAGCCAGCACCTGAAAAATCATCTAAAAATACAAATAAGAAACCCTTGGCCACTTGGAAGGAGCTGCAGGGCTGCCAGCCGACCTCCAGAGCAAAGTCCTTCTTGCGTGGTGGTGACCAAGCTCGGGCTACATCTCCTTCCCGCAGGACTCTCGTGATGCTCCGCACCGTGCGGGGACCAAGGCTAAAAGCCGGGAAGGCTGCAAGAGCTGACTTACCTCCCACATCCACCCTTTTCCACAGGTTTTTACTCCCCTTGAGCGTGTGTCCCCGTGGGGGACGGGGGCTGGAGGCTGGCAGCCCCAACAGCAAGCAAGCTGGCGAAATCCCGCAGCAACATTTCTTCGTGTAACTCTTCCCCTCGTAAAATACCTAGCTGTGAGCTTTTCCCTGAAACGCGTCCCTGCAAACACGGTGAATCTGCTAGAATAAATATTAGCAGGATCGTGATCCCCGTGTTGATCACGGCTTTTGCGCAAACACTTTTTTTTTTTTTTTTTCCCCACCCTGCCGGGTGATTGCTGCATTTTTCCCGAGGAAGGTGTAACGCTACAAGCTGTCAGCGCCGCCGGCCCTACCTACCAAGCTGTCATCACCTCCCGTTAGCACACTGGGCTACAGTTGCTTCATAAAGCTGAAAATAACCCGGTGCCAGAAGGAAAGGGGGAAGCGGGGACGATGCGCCTCTGCCAGCCCTCCCCATCCAGCACCGGTCAGCAAAGTCACCTCCGCTGACGGCTTTTCTACCTGCCTCGGGTTTAAATCACTTTCCGAGGCAGACATTTCCGATAAAACACCTTCAACCCGGGCCATTATCTGCCACTTTGGTCGTTTGCATCTACGGCAAAGTCCTACCTGGCATTTGGTGTCATGCAAAGCGCTCATCCGTGCTGCCAAGGAGATGCTCGAGACTGGAAAGTGGGTTTCCTTTGGTTTTAAAGCTCCGCAGAACTTCTTTACAGCAGCTGCTGTCACTCGGGCCGGGCACACACACACACCACCCAGCTTCAATACTCTCCACTGCTTTTTAAGGCACCCACAATCTTCTCCAGCTCCATCCCCAGGCTGGCTTCCCGCTGGGTGGGAAGGGGAGGAAGAGTGACGGGGAGGGAGCTGCTGCGTCCTGAGGCCAGAACGACCAACCTCGCCTCTTTATAACCACGAGGAGCATCTCGGGGGCTTTGCCAAGGGGCAGGGGCTGCAGCGCCGGCCACGCACGTTACCGGCTCGCCGGAGAGCCCAGCCGGGTCTCACCAGCACCTCGCTCGCTGCTGTTTGTCCTCCCCTAAAAGCGGGAGACACGGCCGTCTCTCGCCCCCCGAGCAGCAGCACCGGCTTCCAAGATCAACATTGCCATCGGGGGGAGGCCATGGGTCTTACATCGACCCTGTCCTCCCGCAGAAGAGCCTCTGAGCGATGAATGAAGTGTCGGGAAAGAAAGGACTGAAATACCTGAGGAAGGAAAACACAGGAGGCAGTTATGGGGTACAGGAGATGCAAACGGAGCTCGTGTGCCTGGTGCAGAGCCGGAGCTGCGTTATACGCAGTGTTGCCACGTTAGGGAGCTCAAACTCATCCGCTATTTTTTTTTTTTATTATTACTTTATCTACGGAGGCATTGAGCAATTTTCAGGCACCCCTGCACCCTTCGTCAGGCTGCCATGCAGCAGAGCCTGCCTGCGGCAGCATCCCCTGTCCCGAGGGGATGGCTCCCCGCGCTGCTCCCGGCGGGTACCACGATGCTGCCCTTGTTTTCAGGGTCCAGCCTTCCCAGCTCTTCCCTCCTCATCTGCTAATGAGGAATAACATTTACATAGCCCCAGTCCTAATTTTGCAATAACAGGCACCAGTGCTTAGACAGTGCATTGAAAGTCTACAGCTTTGCGGATAATTTTGCTTTTATTCTGTTTGGTGCGAAAAACAGCTTTCCTGAGCAGGCTCAGAAATATCTATTATCCTACCAAGTTGCTTCACACCACAGTACTAAACAAACAAACCAAAAAAACACAAGAAGGAGGCTTTAAGTAATTGGTATTAACACTGCCTTTGGAGCCCGTAGAGTTAATTAGGTTTTACTCACAGTTTTGCTCTTGTCTTTGGAGTTCTGTATCTGCCCCAACGACAGCAAGGATGTTAGCGAGTTTCCACAAATGCAAAAGAAAAAGCTGTTCTATGACCCACCGACGGGAACCCCTCTGGTGCTCCAGAGCCCCAGGGAGATGCTGGAGAGACGAATCCCAGAAATCACTGAGAACTCCAGCAGGCACAGCTCTGCACGGAATCAGAGCAGTGAAGCTCCCCGAGACTCAACCGTCCCAGCCGTGCGCCGCATCCCGCGGCATCCCGCACACGGGGACACGGTCCCAGCGCAGCCTCCTGGCCCGTTCCCATCCCCAACGATAACTGGAGGAAATCCTCGTTTCCTGCCAAGAACAAATATTTTCTCTGACTGACACTGAACCCTTCGCTACGAGCTGGAGAAATCCGTCCGCTCAGACAGGTCATTAGGCAACCTCACGTGCGATTACTGTGTATTTTTTTATTTCTTTCCAGGTTGCTCCTGCGCCCAGCCTTTCCCACCCTCCCCGGCTTCTCCTCCGCATCCCGAGAGGCTGCAGCGGAGCATCCCTGGAGCATCGCAGGGCACGTGTCACGCTCGGTGCGGCTGAGAGCCTAGAGGAGACGGCGGCATCGGGGCCGGGCTGCTCTCCTGAAGGTGCTATTGCAATGCCACGGATTTACGTGGAGCCGTTCTGGCATGAGCAATGGTGAGCCTGAACTTGGCTCGTCCCCAGAGCGGGCAAAACTTCAGAGTTTGGAGGGGCTCATCTTTGGGGAAATTCAGAGATGCCGCTATTTCAACTTGTCCCAAGTTAGGATGAAACATCACTAATATGGAATATTTTATTTTTTTTAAACCACATTTTTTGAGAATGTCCGCCCTATTCTATCTTCATATTATTTGCATCATTCTCAGTACAGAAACAATATTTCTATTATGCTATTGTGGTCTCGCTTCACGCCCTAAATTATAAAGCAAGACCTGACAGAAATTAAAACAGCGTACGAGCCCAGGGACCAGAGGGTTAAACAGCACGGGGTGGATCAGATGCGTGATTGGGGATACAATCAGATTTTGTGTGTGGTTGGGACAGACACTGCCGAGCTTTGTTCGTCTTTCCAGCCCTGTCCTCCCCCGTGAGCATGAACAAGGGTGCAACACCTGACCTCGCATCCCCGGATCCCGCGGGGGGGTGGAGCTGGAGAGGGGATGGAGCTGGGAGAGGGGATGGAGCCGGGAGAGGGGATGGAGCCGGGAGAGGGGATGGAGCCGGGAGCAGGGGATGGAGCTGGGAGAGGGGATGAAGACGGGAGCAGGGGATGGCAGGGCACAGTCCCCGGGTACCACGGGACCCTTTGGCACTCGGACCCCCCTCACCCGGACAAGGGATGCTGCCGGAGGAGCCCATCCGTGCACACAAGTCCTGGCCCGTGCTGGAAAAGTGATTACATGGCAGAAAAGCCCCACGTCCCTGGGCACGGCCCGTCTCTGCTTCCACGGCTGAATTTATTTTCAGCCCATTGTGTTTGGTGAGTCACAAATTTAAAACTGGGGCAGATGGGACCATTTTGACTGTAAAATCAAAACAATGGATGTCACTGCATTACACGTTATTGCTATTAAAAGCTCTGTCGGGTAACTAAAATAGAGCCTGCTACAATAAATCACCTCCTACGAGCGTCCTCTGACTATACCAAAGTACCTTGCCTGAAATGGTCACTCCAGAGCTGCACCAACAAATCAGCCTTTTATAGGGAGATGGAGCTTTTTTGGCACGCTACTTCTGGCAGTGATATGACCCGGTACCTAAGAGCAAGGTTATATTGCTGTGGTGAGCACCCAAATTACATCCCACCCGAGCCAGCACGGCGTCAGGAGCTTATGGACAGGGGTAGGTGAAAAAAATGCACTGCCTTCATTTTTCATTTGGGAAAGTAAGGCAGGGAAACTCTGCTTGAAGGACATTTGCAGAGGAGGCAGGAGCGGAGCTGATGCATATGAGATCTAGTCCAATGCCATAACTTCAGAATAATCCATTCCTCTTAACGTATTGCCCTCTATACATTAAAAGTATGTGCACTCAAACCTGATAAAACTCTTAGACCAGGCCAGTCTACAATGCCCAACAAAAGCTTTTATTTTTAGCACAGCAAAGGGAAAAACTGATGCAAAACATCTCTGAAAGCAATGGAAATACTTCAGGGGTGAAGTTCCTCGCAGCGCACGAGCATCCTCCCTGGCGTCGCAGGCAGGAGAACGTCAGCAAGATGGGCTTGCACCAGTGGGCAACCTCAACGAGTGCCACTTGCTCTACCCTGCCTTGGGGACACCAGCCAAGACGAGGTTTGCTATACTTCCAACGAATACGAAGAATTGTTTGTCAAAGGAACAGGGAGGGAAAAAAATCCATTAACAGCTCATGCCAGGAGTAAACATCATTATGAACCTAATTTTCAAAATTGACTTGAATTTTTTTTCAACTACTTGAGTCTTTGAATAAAAAAAAAAATACCGGGGCAATGAATAACGATGGCAGCATATGTAACGGTCTGACCAAAGTTAAAACCAGCTGGCCTCTGAGGTCCTCTATACCCTCCGAACCGAGTCATTTTCTTTTGATCCTGAACCGAAGGCTTTTTCCCACCAAGCCACGAATTGACCTTTGCAGGCTCTCATTCGTGTTTATTTAAAAAACACTGGGGCTTGGAAGCTGGAATCTGTCTCAGAAGTTACATCAATAGCAAAGTATTTCCTGGGATATGTCCGGAATTTAAAACCTCCAGTTTTTCGCCTGGCGCTACCTTTTGGCAATATTTGCCACTGGCTCAAGTGGGTGCTGACGGTGACCACGATCAGTGCCACCCCTCCTGCCCCCACCAGCAAGCCTGAAAGCTGCCAAAATTTAAATAGAAAATCTTCTCATGTGGAAATTTGGAGAATTTTACCCCTCGAGGAAAGAGCTGGGTGATTAGAGAGGAGAAGTTGCTTCTCCCATCCTGCAGTTTAAAACTTCTCCCTACTCGGAGTCAAGACCAGCCTGAAACATTTCCAAGCTGGTGGGCTGTCTACTTCAGCTTTGGGAGCGTACGGGCTCCTTCACGCATGGATCCTCACGTAAACTGCCATTATTCCTCACTTTGGAGGGGACAACCAGGCAGGGGACAACCAGGCTCCCAACCATCAAGAGCGTTACACACCCCGCTCCTCTGGATCTCCAGCCCAGGCTGAAGCTGACTGTAATCCTGAAAAATGCAAGAACCTCGCATCCGCGTTTCAGGAGGATGCTCTCGTGATTCCTGGTGCAGACGACTCCATCCTGCAAAGGCACGTGCTCCTCGGAGGACAGTGAAGTCACCCCATGAATGGCACCGTCTGTCTACGGCAGCCAGCGAGCAACATGAATAGTCCCGTTGTACACAGCTCCGACATCTCAGCACTCTTCTTCCCGTAACAGGCGTCTTTCAGGCACAAAGTCTATAACTCTTCCTGATCAAGCACACCCACTGCTTCATCCTCACCACCTTCTAAGCTGCCCTCCACTGCTGCCAATACCCTCCACAGCCCAGACAGATAGCTATTTATGGTGAGTTCATAACCATGGGAAGCTCTCCAGAACCCCGGGGAGATGCAAGGGCATATTGTATTTTAATTGCCTTATTTGTTCTATAGCAACTACTCCCTGTCCCATACACTATATGCCACACTATATAAGAAAAGACGTGTAGACGTGGTGCTTAGGGACATGGTTTAGTGGTGGACTTGGCAGTGTTAGGTTAACAGTTGGACTTGATCTTAAAGGTCTTTTCCAACCTAAACGGTTCTATGATTCTAATAAGGAGCTTCACGGAGGAGGAGAAGTAGTTTGCCAGCTGTCTGGGACTCCTCAGTGTTCACAGGTACAACTCTCACAGCAAAGCAGATGGATGTTAGAGAAAACTCAGGAGGAGAAGACATCAATAGTACAGTATTTGTTATGCTAGATGCAGCTCTTCAAACTGCAAACACTTTGAAGGCTCACAGAGAAGCCAAAACCTTGTGGAGCCATCAGAAACGGGGCACAGGTGCCACCCCCAAGTCTTCATTTATTACCAGCGCACAGATGCTAGCAGGGCACTTACAACTGGCAGGAACCAGTATCTCCCATCACGTCTGACAATTACTGCCAGCGGTGCTACGGCTTACATGCCACAAAGATGTTTGTACCTTTCTCTATGCGGCAAGTTGTATTTCGAAACACTAGAAGACAATCCTCCATTTTCAGGCTGCACGCTGTGGGGAACATGGATGGGGTTGAACAGATATATAGATATAGATATATAATTTTTTATATATATCTAAATGACTCAAAAAAACCCATCTATAAAAAGGATAGCTGTGTTTGGAAATGCATTCACACAAATTAAAATCTCTCAGTAACAACCATATCAAAATTTTACAAGGCAGGAAACAGAATGGGCAAGAGACAGCGAGGGCTCGTTTTGCCATTCCCGAGGAGGATTTCAAATCCTCGTTCAGGATGGCCGCCATTGGTGTGACAGACATGTTACGTCTCCCTTGCAGCTCCCCAGAGCCCGTGAAATTTCCTTTTCTGAAGGAAACCAATCTGCTCAGCCAGCATGCGCAGGCCAACATCAGGGTTGGCCCATGGCCTTCCCATAGGTGACTCGGACAAGCCACCGAACCCGGCGTTCATACTGCCGTGAGGCGTTTCGGCACACAACACCCCAAATCCTGCAGAAAATGTTGACACGGAGACGTCAGAAAGCAGCGGACGCAGAGGTGGGAGATGGCAAGTCCCCAGGTCACCACACAGCCATGTGCCCTTCGGAGAAGAATTGCACCAGACCATGGGAGAGGAAAACCAGGCAATGTCTCTCCACCACACAGCACCTCTGGCAGACTGGGTTTTTTTAGAAAATCCCTTTTTCTCACCTAAGACGCCCAGCCAGCTTCTCCTAATGCCTTTCAAAGGGTGAAACCACCCGTTCCTGCTGAAATCAGCCCAGCTGGGAGGACGGCCAGGGTCCAAGTCACCTCCCAACGCCCTTGCAACATTGCTCATCTCCCATATTTTTTTAGGCGCACCCACATAAAAAAAAAACCCAAAACAAAAAACCAGCTCTTTGAGAAACCTCCCAATTCATGGAAAAATCTGATACGACCATTTCTGATCACATCCTGCTGGTATGGACACGGTCCCCAGAGCTGCGAGACCGAGAGCACTGCGCCTAGGAAGGAGACCACATTGCCATGAGTTTAATTAACACGCTGTCAGAACAACCGCTGGGATTTCGGAGGTTGGATGTCGTCCTCCTCGGGCTTGTGCTTCACGTGGAAAGGGGGAATAAAAGCTGAAGGTGGAAAGCAAAGCCCAAGTCACCCACTCGAGTACGACCTGCCGGGTTTATAACCAGTTAGAAGGCAAAGAGGCACGAAGTGGAGCGTTGGCGTGCATTTAAAAAGAGCAGAAGGATTTTCGTGGTGTGCTGCGGCTTTTAAAAATTGCTGCTATTTCAACGACAACCGTGTTCATGCTTTGGTTTCTGCCCGAAGTTGAAGCCTCTCTGGTTTGGTGCTATACGAGTAAATACAAAGGGGAGCGATATGGGCTCACCTCCCCTCTCTGAGCTATGGGAATTGCAGAGAGAAGAGACAAACCCAGCATTTTGAGGAATTAAAGGCAATGTTTTCCCAAGTATTTCCCCTCCCAGCAGAACTTTAACATTTAGGTCTCTTTCTTAATTAGCCCAGTAATGTGGCCATGTAATTGCTTCCAGGAGCGGCTCCCTCCCCTCCTGCCTGGCCTAAATATCCCTCCTGGTATGAAGAAAACATTTCTTTCAGGTCAAATTATTTTTATTTTGATTATGGTACCAGGTTGCAGGCCTATAAACGCACGCGGCTACCAGCACAAGGAAAAAATTAACCGATCCGCTGCCAGAACCAGATGCTGATCCAGCACCCGGCACCCCGGGCTGGGTCCCCAGCTCTTCTGTTAGTGTCCAGGGACTCACGGCATGTCCCGTGCCTCAGTTTCCCCATCTGTAAAGTGAATGCTTTGAAGTCTACTGGAAAGCCCAGTCTGGACATTTGGCTTTCCTCTACTTTGCATCGTGAAGACCATTGCACACAAGCCATTTCTACCCCGTATAAAGCCGGACTAGAGGACACATATGGCCACGTGGACACCTTGCCATTATTTCAGCTCTTCATCTGAAATCACCGAACTTTCCACTCTCCTTCCTAGAGAGGCATTAAAAGCAGCCTGGAGGAATACCCAAACCTGCAGGGTTTTCTTGAGCATGCTTATCCCCCGTCTCCTACTGCCCACAGCGAATTAGTTGGTTTTCAGGCTGTTCCCATCCCGGGGAGGGCTCTGACCGTGCCCCACGCCCCGCAAACCCGCCCCACCAAAGGCAAGAATGCTCACCGTGACTTGCCTAATCCTGCTCGTCCTTCTGTGCCAGTCCTCCCACGCAGAGAGCAGCCTGCCAGCGCTGCTTTTCATAACTGAACAGCTACGAAATCCCTGGCCTTTGCACGGTTCCCGGCTCTGCTTTCTTCCCACTCTGCTACAGCCCTGCTGCCCCAAACCCAGCGGCTCACCCCTGCCCTGGGGATGCACCCACTGCCACCGGTACCCGATCCTGGCTGGGTTTTCTCCCTGGAACCTGGGGATGCTTCACGGGACGTGCCTTGGGCTGGATCCCAGCAGCGGAATTCCTTGGCGATGGTGGTGGTGGTTGTGCTGGCAACCACCAAGCGTTGGGCAGCAGCTCTGGCCACCCAGTCTGGACTGGTGGGGGAGGAGGGGATGGGAGAGAGGGTGCTCATCGGTACTGGGGGAGATGCTGCACCCGGGCAATCCCTTCCCCGTTCCTACAGCGGCCGTGCCTTGCAGGATGGGGCTTTGGGACCCTTTCTGTACGGTATCGGTTCTTGCAGAGGATGAACCACCCCAACAACCATTTTTCTCTAAACTCATGCTTGAGGGTAGCTGAGTAACGCAGGGTGCTCAGGCATTGCTTTCTCGCTTTGGAGGATTTTTTGATGTGAGGACGGTAGCCAGAGAAAACACAACTATCCCTCAAGCTGAAGGCTTTCCAGGAACATGGAGTGAGCCGCTTTCGGACGTACAAGTGATTAGATTTTTGCCATCCTTGGGTCACCTGCCCTTGCCGAAACCATGGCTATCCAAATTACAAATGTGTGCCTGGGCTTAGCATCCACCGGAGGGACAGGGAAGCTCCCGCTGACCCCCTGGGATCTCCCCGACCAAGCCCTTTGCTTCCCAGCCATCAAACCTTCCCCCTTGGTCTGATGCGACGGAGAAGCTGGCTTTGCCCCACAGCATCCTCAGAGGGCGAGGAAGGTCGGTGCCGCTGCCGGGCTTCAGCACCGTGCGGGCAGAGCCAGCAGCTCACAGCTGCCCCCAAAATCCCACCTGGCCAAATATTTTAGTCAGATTTGCCATCTAATACAGTTGAGTTTTGCAAAGCTTATTCGATAGGTTTAGCCTAACTGCTGAAGCGCTCAGTTGGGCCCGCTGGGATAATTTCCTTAGTTAACTCTGTAGCTGTAAGCCAGCAATTTCGGGCACATCTACTACAAGGCAAACGCATGCATGCGTCTCACATCTCAGGGTGAAGGTGTCCATCCATGCCCTCCAAGAGCCTCACCGGAGTCCCAAGGGAGCAGCTGAAGGACAGAGCTGCTGGAAAACACCGATCCAGCCCAGCTGTGAGCTCTGCTTCAAGCCTCGAGGTCCCACTGCCTGCTTGTCATGTCTCCTGTCCCGCACGGGGCTGGGGAGGGACGGAGGAGGGAGTCAAGGACTGCACCGTGCGTGGCTCCTCACCCATCGCCGTGGCTCTGTGCCACCCATCAGACCTTTTCCTCCCAAACGATGGAAACCAGAGCCCGGACACTCTTCCCTATCCGCCACGTGAGCCTTCTACATCAGCACAAAAAAGCACCTGCGGGCACTTTCCCGGAGGCGGTGCGTGGGCAGGAGGGTTGCACCTCTCTCCTGCCGAACAGCTCTTCTCCCAAAAATCCGATTATACCAAACGCATCTGCTCCGGTGACGCGCTGCTGCTTGTAGCATCCTGGCTAGTTTGTGACTGCAAGCATTTGTTCGTGCTGCCCTCGCTTCTCAGCCCGTTTCCGTTACTGCTTCTCTTCCACGTTTCCACTGACAGCTGAAAATTTGAAAGCTCACTTCGGATTGAGCAAGCAGGATTTAAGAAAGCCAGACCCCCTTCTGAGTGCACGGTCTGTGCTCCTGGTGCTCCGGAGCAGTTTCCAGGCAGCATCCAAGGCTTTTGGACTCCCTGAGGATGCTCGAGGAGGGCAACCTGCCAGGTCCTCCTGCGCCTTCATCCTCCTGAAGCTGGGTCTTAGGTGGGTTTCTGTCGGTCCTTCTTTACCCATGTATTAGCCCCTAATACACGAGTCCAACACAGAAATCCAACAGCCAGATGCTGAGATTTGTTAGATCCTTTAGCACCATCCTCCACCCGTGCTGGGGGCACCCCCGTCCCCACAGGGTCCCTGCCATGAGGACATGGGATGGAGAGCCGTCCAACGCCGCAGCCAATGTGGGAACTTGGCTGCCAGGGCTGCTCTTGTTTAGACTCTGTGTTTCTCTGGGGCCAAGGCCAGCCCCAAGAGGTGGGATAAGAGGCGCAGGATGTGATCCCAGCCTGCAGTTCAGCTCCCTGGAGAAGGGACCGAGCCAAGCCCGCAGCCATGCCGTGCCTGTGAAGCCTCATGCAAACCTCGGTGGGGACCTGGAAGGGCTTGAGATGAGCTACAGCCGGTGCTAAACCCCCGATGGGCACCAAGGGAGCCAGGAAGGAGCATCCACGGGCTCACAAGGCTGGACAAACAGCTACAAAAAGAGGCCTTCCAGGCCCTGGTGCAAGCCTTTTATTCCCCAAAGTCTGCAGAGCGGAGCACCAGCAGCAAAATCAGCTGGACGCCATGCCCCATCCTCTTGGTGCCACGCCGGGGCGGCATCCCAGCCAGCGGGATCCGTTTGGGGGTCTGCCCTACCTGCCACACCACCTCCATGCCCTTCGTTTGCAAAGGCTGGCAATTAAAGAGCAGAAAACCGCAAGGAGCCTTTGGAAAAAAAAAAAAAAAGGCTTCATTGGCATTTGCAAAGATAAACTCATTAATTCTTTTAATGAGGGTTCAAAGCCTCGGAGCCTGCCACGGCTGTTACCTTGGGAAGATCTCTCCCCGCTCCTCTGTGCTGTCCTTTGGTGCCCCTGCGAGCTGGCCCAGCACGAAGCGACGAGCAAAGAAGAGCAGATGAGTTCTGCTCTGCCCTCCCAGAGCTTCCAAAATGCTCCTCTTTACCACGGTGCAAGCACCGCTTGGAGACGGTAACCATCGTGCAGGCTCTCAGAATAGCCAGGCGAATAAAAATAGTCCCGTCCCTTTGATCTCTTCCCTTTGTTCAGCCGTGAGCACTCCAGCAGATGCAGCTGGAGCACACATGCATCATACCGAGGCTTTCCAACTCATTCAACATTTTGGTCTCATCCCGAAACGTCTCGATGATCACCTCTGCCTCCTCCTGAGGTGCTGAGCAGCTTGTCCGGATACGATGGGCATATTCAGCCTTGCAAGACCAAACCACTGGTTGTGGCAAGCAGACACCCCAGTGGGCAACTGAACCAAGGTGCTCGCTAGCACGGGCACAAGCAGCTCTGCATGAGCAGATATCGCATGGGATTTTGTTACCCGTGCACCCACGCGGCCGTGTGTGCTACTATCATGTTTCCACACCAAATTGCCCAGATGCAACAAAACACCGTAATATGCCAACATTGCCCTTCGCACGGCTCCTCAATCTTTGCGCTCATGCCCGCCCGTGTATGCAAACCCCCACGAAAAGTGTAAGTGCAGGTTACACTCTGCGTTTTCAAATACAGACCCAGAAAGCGCCGTCAGAGGAGGAAATGTGGATGAGAAAGGATTTCTTTCCGCTGGCCACGTAGAAAGAGGAGCAGCTCATTTCCCAGCCCCGGCGCTTACCCTTGGGGTCGCATCCTTCTCCCTCTTTCCCCAGCTGCTCTGCACCCTGGGCTTTCAGCCTGGTCCACAGCCCATCCGTGACCTCCTCCCACGCCGGTGGGTTATTAACGGAACCTCGAGAAAAGCTGCGGTCATCAGCGCACGGTGGCAAAGGCGGTTTTAACGTGCTGGTTTTCAAGTGAGGAGATGCCTGGGAACAAGCGGTGAAGCCCCTTTCTGAGCGAGCTGGGGGGACGCGGCCATCGATTTGGGGACAGTCGGCTTCATCCCCTCCCCGCGGCGGCAGCTCGTGGGACTCTGTGCCTGCGGGCTCCAGGCAGGGGTGGGAAGGCAGTGAAGGGGAAGCCTTGACCTCCTTGCCACTGCTTTTGAGGCAATTTGGGTCTTTTGCAGGTTTTGATTGGCTGGGAAACTCCCGCACGGGCTTGCAGGACATCCTGCACCCTACGTCGAGGTGAAGCAACCGGCGGCTCTTGTACAGAGAGAATTAGGAGGGAGCAACTGCGCTATTCCAGCTTGCGGCTAGTAAAATATAATAACACATGTAAGTTGTTTTTACTGCCTGTCCAGCTTATTAGCTAATAAAATAAGCTCAGCATATTAAATGTTGCTTGTGTGGTTTATCAAAAGATGGGAGCAATGCCTCACATTTTTCCCCCGCAATCACCCAAATATGTGATTCCCTCACCCTTTTTATCCTCAAAGCTCCTCTGGAGGAGGAGAAGCCAACCTCTTCCTCCAACACCACTGCAGTCCTTCAAACACCCTCTGCCATGCACTGCCATGCATGAAACGCCATAAAATATTGCGCTCCTGTAACAAGGAGATGCCTTGCACCAGGAGGGCTTTGCCAGCCACAGCTGTACAAAAAAAACCCAGGGCAGATGCTCCCAACGCGGTTGCCTCTGGGGTGAAGCACTGCATCGAACCGAAAGCATGGGGGAAGTTTTCTGGCAGAAGGTGACAGCCCACCCGGGGGGTGGCCAGGGCAAAGCCCTTGCTCCCACGGCAGGAACCCTGGGGTCTTCACAGACCCACCGCCACCTCCATCCCACGCAGGGCTGGCCGTGTCATTGACTTTACGACTGTAAACGATCGATGTGGGAGATGTCAAACCATAAAACTGCAGAAAAAGACATTTTATGAGCGCCAAATGGAAACGCTGCTCGCGCTGTCCTTCGCTGCAGCCTCTCGCTTTGGTTCTTGCTAAAATCCAGTCACTTGGTCTTGCAGGGAGAGGACCCGGGAGCAAAATCCTCCCCGATTCGCACTTCAGATCTGTTATCTGGCTTTGCGGGGCAGAGTGAAGAGGGAGGTTGTGCTCTGTGTTTGCAGCTGAAAATGAAACACGATAACATCTCCAGAGTGGAAAATTACAGAGGCTAAGAGCAAGTAAAGCCCGTAGCGGTATGAATTCGGCTCCTGACGGAGCCAGGGCTAGGTGCCTCGGGGTGCTGCCTTCACCTCGCCACGGCAGGCCCGGGGCTCCTCTCTCCTGAACTCAAAAACGTGGGGTTTAACATATTCCTGCTTGAAACGCGTGCCAGGAGGAAACAACGACACGGTGGGCTCGGCGTGCAAAAATCAGCGCAGAACAGAAATGCGGGAATTTACTAAAGAAATCCCTTTGGAGGGGAACGGGTTTTCTGCTCGGACAGAAGGATGCGCTTCCCCGTAAGACCCGCCTCACTCTGCGTGCCGCAGACCCGCCTTGGGAGGATGCTAAAGGATTTTTAGGGAAGCAGAGAACAGCATCGCCTCGCCGCTGAGCCCCTCGCAAGGGACGGCACCGCCGCCTCTTACCTGGGTCATCTTGGCGAGATCCAGCGAGGGCCGCTGCTCCTGAACCTCCTCCGGTCTCCGCCGCTTGACCCCGACCTTTTTGTCATTCAGGACACAGGGTTGCGAGCGGCTTCGGGAAAGCCCGCCGGCCCGTCGCCCCAGCTCCGGCGTGGAGGCTGGCGTGCTGCTTGCCGAGGGCGGGCAGTACTCCGAGGAGGAGAAGCGGTCATGGGAGCAGGAGAGGGACCTCTGCATGTCTACCCGGTCTCCTCCGTGCCCGCCGGTGGCCGATTTCCTCGGCTGGCAGGCCAGCCGGCTGCTGAGGACGGGATGCTCGCAGGAGAGGGGGTTGGATCGCGAGGGCAGGCTGAAGCTCGAGCTCCTCTGCATGGTGGCAAAGCCATTGGAGTAGCGCTGCACGCTCCCGCCGCTGTAACACCGCCGCTTCTCCACCGGGGTCCAAACCTTCGAGCCTAAGGGTCTCCACGAGGTCCCGCAGCCGGACATTTCATCCGAAAACGAGAGCGAGCGGCACTGGCGCTTGCTGGGGGGGGCTGAGGGGTTGCCGTGGGGGTCGCTGAGGCTGAGGTCTTTGATCAGGTTGGTGACGGAGCAAGTGCTGGCCGTCTCCCTCGGCCAGCGCGAGCCCTCCTCGCCCTTGTCCGACAAGCAGTCCCAGATGCTGGTGCCCGGCTGCTCGAGCTGAAGTGGACATTTCCTGCTGAGATCTCTCCATCTGTCATTTTCTGGTTCAGAAAGGAGAAAAAAAAAAAACAAAAAACAAAAAACCACACACGCACAGGCATTAGCGTTAATTAATTCTGTGATTCGCTTTCTACGTCCATAAACAAAAAGAGTAGCATATGGGACGTTTTCCAGTACAAATTAATTAACTCTTGGAATATGGTTTTCCAAACTGCCAGCAGAGCGGTTGCTGCAGCGTAGATGGAGAGAGAGACAAAGTGATAATCACAGCAGGAGCAAAAACTGCTAGAAGAAGATAAAAACATGTCTTTGACTATCCAGACTGCACTAGCTAAGGGAAATTCAGCAATAGAAAATAGTATGGCCATTGCCTTATCTCTGGGCTAAACCATGTCTCAGATGCATGCTGTTTGTCCCGGCTTCCACAATCAGTAACTGTCCGAGAGGTTCACAAAAACTGGAGGTGAAAAGCACAAAGCTGTAGCACCGCTGGGGCAAGATGGACCTCGGGGGACAAAAACACCAGAAAGGAGAGGGGATAGCAGTTGGGATGGTCCTAACAGAACGGGGAGTGCCCCCCCGGGCATCGAGCTGCCTGTCGTAGCACAGAAATCCCAACCGGATCATCGGAACCTACGGGGAAGCAAAAGCCATCCCGACACCCATCAGGCTGTCCCGCTCTCAGCCGCTGCTAAAACAGCCTCGCTCCAAGGAAACCAACTTATCCCCACTGACGCTCTGAGCATCTCCCCCAAACCGACCCAAAGATACCGTGTCTACCAAAAGTCGTTGCACATAATAAGCTCTAAGCTGGCTGAGGCTATAATAGATACCCCATAAACCTCCAGCAGTTCTTTGCAAGGTCCCTCTTGTGAGGCTCATCATCCGTCTCCCCTCCAGCCCCCAAATCTGGGGTCACCTGGGTGCTCTGGACCAGCTGCCCCCCTGCCCGGTTACCCACACGGAGGGGGAAGGTGCTACGGAAACCAGGTACCCATACCCTCGTACTTTTCTGCAGCAACCTGGGCTTAGCATCTCTTTGGGGTGGCCTTGAAAATCCCCGTTGTACCTAGCGCAGCCAATCATTTGCTTTTCTGTAACAAACGTAACGCTGAAGCATTTATTTAAAGGAACAAATCGCTTAATGGGTTCACTTTTAAAAAAAAAACCAAACCACTTTTTTTTCTCCCTCTCTCTTTCATTCAGCTTGTTTAGACGGGAATTTGTTCCTCCTGCAAATTTAGCTTGCACTAACAGTCTTCCAACACAGCACAGCAAAAGATGGTGGTGACCTGTTGCATGGTTTCGGGGTCGGCATAAAGATAGTACTTTTATCAGATGGGTTTTGCGGTGCCTGGGTAAAGCTCCGAGAAACCCGCACCTCCGAGGTCTGTGGGCTGAAACGTATACGGCTACGGGCAGCTCCACGTAGGCAGACTGTAAACCCAACTACAGCTGTGTTCAGAAATCCCACTGATGACCGTGTCGAAAGAGGGGATTAAGGGTGATGACCTCATCCCCACACACGCTCCCGCCGACAACCAAAGAAGAAAGCAAAGTATCATCAAGGTCTGGCTCCCCGGCACAGGGCTCTCTGCCGTTGACGCTCAACAGGAAAACCATGGTAGGACAACCCCATCGGCTGCTGCAATGGAAAAAAGTAATCACCCAACAGACCTTCTCTGGTGACTGTTTTTGTCGTCGGCTGCTGCAAACAGAGGCAAACCGTGCTAGCTAACCGTCGCTGCCAAGTTTCATATGATCGTATCTAAATCGTGCAATATTTTTTAGGGGTTTTTGGGTTTTTCCACTCAGGCAACTGAAGGATGAATTAAAAGCCGTATCCAGCCCACAGCTGTAGGTACCAGCCTGATATTGAAGAGGCAACAGTGCAGAACGCTTGTTCCGACCAAGGCTCGGTTTCAGGTCAGATTTGGGGCCCCTTACACCACTCCTGGCCAGTTTTCCCATTTCTCCCTGCATCCAGCTGCCGCCATAACAGCTCCAGCCACAAAGAGCCTGGCTCTGCCCTCGGTAACTGCATGGCATTTTAACTGTTGCTGTCCTCACTTTAATAAGCACAATGAAAAGTGAGAAATCCACGCTAAACAACTACATCTATGTTTAGATCTTTATTATTTTCCCTCTGTATTATGCTGCCAGCAGACAGATTTCTTGGGTCAGGTCAGCAGACAAAAGAAACAGAAATAGAAGCTGATTTTTCATGGCAAGCTGCCACGATCCTCTGGCCGGAGACGTCACGCTGTACAAAAGGCCTTGGTGAGGAGGATACGGGACACCTTCCTCTTTCACCCCTGCTTCGGCACAAACAACTATAAATCTTCCAAACCTTGCAAAGAAAACGGTAATTGCACCGTTATCCCCAGCCCCAGCTTGGGGTTATTTGCTTTTCCCCTTGCACCGTGAGAGCTGGTTTTTCGGCAGGGCAGGGAGGAGATCCTGGCACAGCCTGGCCTCTCCAAACCTCCAAGCACCGCTGGCCGGTCCCAAACTACCAGATAACCCAGAAAATGATTTTTCAGTGCAAACAGAAAACTGTTCGCCCCAAAACAAATTGAAAATGGGGTAGTCTAAGGGCTGAGGGTGTAATTAAAGAACTCAGGAAAGCCTTATCGAGGAAAAGCGGCTGGTTTTCTGTTCAATTTTTTAAGGCTAAGATTCACATCCTGAGCACGCTGATAACGATAATTGCAGTGGAGCCATTAATACTGCTGCAGTTAAGCATGTATTAATTTTCTTAAATTACAAACCTCAGCCTGGTTTACCCAGAGGCAGTAATTTGTTCCAGGATAAAACCCACCATGAGAATCCCTTGGTTCACAAGTGAGCTGCTTTGCTGGAAAACTCTCCTTTGCCTATTGGAAAAACGATAGAAGAACGTTTACAACCAGAGCATGATGTAAGTGTGGCACGAGGGGCTCTTCCCCTGGTTAAACAGGTCCTTCTTGGCTCTTACTGTCCTTGGATGAAATAGCATCTTACTTTTGGATTTTAACTTAACGCTGCAAAAATAAACACTTCAAGTCACTTAATAAGCATGTCCAGCAAATTTCTTTCGAGACATTTTGATCTGCAAAGCTGTATTTCCAGGGTGAGGCAACACAAAGCGAATTTTCCGGCATCTCTTTGGTTGTGAAATAGCTTTCCAGCTCCGAAGACACAGAGGGTTGTTAGTGGCAGCCTGGGGAGGACTGAATTTCTCATCCTGCCCTCTCTGGCCGCGGCAGAAGAGCTTGAGCTCTCCCGCAAACCACGCACGAAGCGACAAGGTTACAGCTGCAGGCTCCCAGGCTGCCCAGCCTCAGGGGGACCCAAACCCAAACTATTTCTGCTTTCTGAAGCAAGGCTGCGATAGTTAGCTCTGATCCAGCCCTGGCAAGAGCGATCTGAGCCCTGGCTCCCACGTCACCCCCCGGACCTGCACATCTTCCCACCGCCCTGCCCGGCTTCAGGAGGAGTTTGGTGGCAGAACCATTGACCCCGAGGTGAGGGAGAGCAGCCCCGCCGGGGATGCTCTGGGAGGGAGATTTTGGGTGTCAAAACAGCCACAGCATTTGGGGTGCGGGCGAAGAGCGGCCGTCACTGCAAGCCGCGGCATCTGCTTTCTGCGCAAGGCTAGTGCCTCGCCGCCACGCGCCGGCAGGACTCGTCGGGCTGGGCAAGCGGCAACAAGCCCCAGCAAGCCCTGGCACATGCCGGGCCGTCCTCACCTGGTGTATATTCCTCCCTCTCCTCTTTTTAGAGACGAGCCAGAAGCCACCTGCACGCAAGTACGGCCCAACCTGCCCCGGGATCGTCGACAGCATGCTCAAACACTATCGGCACTGCTATCTGTCCCTAAATTTCCTTTTGGGCAAAAGCGAGACATTCACTTTTAAGAGCGACAGTGAACCCTTAACACCGTCCGTCTGTTCTCCCGTGCGACCTTCACCGCATCAAACCAGCCCAGTGGTCCAGGGCACAAAGCGCTCGCGGGCTGAAGTCACATCCCAAAATCGAGGAGATGGGTGTTGTCCTCCAAACATCTCCGAGAGCTTTGTGCAGCCCAAAGGAGAATGGGATCCATCCTCAGAGCATCACAGCCAGGTTTCCAAGTGCTGAGCTCCAGGTTTTGCAGGAGCAGCGCATGGACAAGCCAGGCACCTGGCAGCTTCGGGATGGCCACGGGCTTTTTAGACGACTGCCGTGCTCCTCTGGTGACACAGAGTAAAATTTAATGACCACATTCATAACCATAGAGAAGGGTGTAAAACCAAAACGCTGACACAACTTTAACTACAGCAGCACAAATGTGCTGCTATAATATTTTTACAGTTCTTTTTTATACATAATGCATGATCCTTCTGCTCAAGTTTCCTCTACGTTCTTTTCCCATGAAATAATTTACATTAATACATAATTTATTACGGCAACTTGTAAAGCAATTATGGGTTTCAATCAATTTGTCTTCTCCTTTTTGGCAGATAAATTCTGTTTGGATCCTAACCCAAACATTTCTCTTCACACAGGTGCACATCCAATTCCCTCTTTTCACATGTTGTTCAAGTCGAATTTCGGTCTCCCGGTCCCCGTACACAGGGGAAAAGGCAGCCTGCATTTTCCACTGTCCCCTGTTTATGTTCGAGAGATGATTTCTAAATGTGGAACAAATTTAATGCTTGTAATTAGTTGATGGCAGTACCGCAGAGCCTTCCCGTTGCAGAAATAAGATTAAACTACGGTGCGTGGAGCTGTGCTTCAATGGGAAATGAAAACAACGGCCCCCAAACCTACCGCTGGAGAATAAACACACCAGCGGGCTGCGGGCTCCTGGTGCCAGTAGCCCGCACTGGGGAGGGAAATTCCCCACCTCGACGGCGAAACGCGCCCTGCTCTTCAACGCGAACCTCTGGCGAGGTCTCCCCGCTCCAGCTACGCCTCGCCGGCTTTCCCTGCCTGGCTTTTTCTCTTTGCGGGTTGACTGTGCTTGAACACGCACCAAGGTGCTGCTCTACGCTGATAGCCTTTCCAAAAAAACCCTGAAATCCCAGGAAATCCCGGTTCAGAACCAGGAGGCGTGCGAGCCCTAAGGGTGCTCTCGGGTTGTGATGGAGGGGCATCACCCCCCATGGGCTGGCCTTTCTTCTGGCTTCTTGGCTTTCCTCCATCGCCCACGCCGGGTGAAAAGCCACTTCGTGTGTCACGATGAGACCCAAGGCTGCAACCCCCCCGGCAGGCTCGCCTCTCCGACCATCACCCCGCTCTGCCGCAGCCCTCTGCGAGGACAAATTCCGGGGCTGCTTTCCAAGGGGAAAAGCAAACGACGGTTACTTCTAAAAGAGCGTTTCACAGAGGATGTATGCAGGATCCGTCCCCGATGGGCTCAAAACCATCCTCCTCCTCCCTTTTACGAGCAGGGCTGTGCACGCAACACCCGCCGCGCCAGGACTCTGATCCTGCAGCCGGGGCGACTGCACTCACAGGCGCCTCGTCGCAGCCTCAATAAAACCCTGCCTGCGGCTTGCCTCAAAGATAATTTCTTGCTTGCTCAGAAAACACGAGGCCATGGCTGTTGGCATGAGCCCGCTGAGTTTCTCTTAGAAAGCTGGACTAGGGCAGCCTCCGGTGCTACCGATTTAGACGTTGAGTGCTGCTTATACACCTGCTAGGGAAAGGTTAGGCGATGCTGCCCATGCCTTGTTAAAACATTGGAAATTTTCCTCTGCCGTCCACCCAAAGACAGAAAAATTTCAATATAGGAAGTCAGAAGTAATGCCTCAACTTTCTATTATGCCGCCTTCCTTCTCTAGTACAGTCACTGGTATTTTCACTGGGGATGTGCGATGGACACTGCACAGGAAGGAAAGGGAAAAAAGGAGAAAAAACACCTATCCAACAACAGGACAATTCTTATACTCCCAGGTGTTTCAAGGACCCATCAAGGAGAAGGGAAAAAAACAATTGTTGAATTTATAGTTTTAGGCATTTCACCTTTAATCTTCCTCCCAGCAAAGGGCTATACAAAGATAAAACCCAATTTTTTTAGTAATATCATCATCACACTGGCAGGAGTACTTCTTATAAATCCAAAAATCAAAAGATTATTTAGATCAGCTTGAGAAGCAGATCTAACATTGCAACATCCGACAGATCAAGTCTTTAATAATGTTTACTCATATATTGAGTTATATTACAACCTATAATCGAGTTTCGGATTCTTCCGGTGTTTAGTACCTTACGAGGTATCTACATCTAAGGTGTGTGGGCTTCAGTTTACTCTTTTTCCCCACATTATGCCACAGGTAAGCAGGAACACAGCCTTGCCCTCTTGGGACAGCTGGGTTTCTTGGTCATGGTGCATTACGCACCCCTTGGAGCTTTGACCCAACTTCTTCATTCTCCTTCCTGGAGACAAACACTCCTGAGCCGATGCCTGTGGGAAGCTCCAGGGTTTGGATGATGGTCTCCCTGGCAGCCTGACTGAGGCTGGGCTTCGCTCTGCCCCGCTGTCCCACGGCCCCTGGGACCAGCCACGAGCTGCCTTCCTGCCCAAAGCTGCCCTTGCCCCCAAAGGCAACCGGGAAGACCCTGTGGTAAGGCCCTCGGCCTCTTCTGGCTGAAACTCCAGAAAATTCAGCCAACTTCCCTCCATCCCCCCAAAATCCTACATGGGACTATAAGTCTTTGCCTCCCGTTGGCTGCGCTGCCAGCCCAAACTTCACTGTTCATTCATCTCAGCGCTTTCCACTGATAGGGACTTGGCCCTTTAACCTGAAATATTCTCCCAGTTTCACATTTGGTGCCATTATAACCATGGTACTTATTCAAAACGTCAAGTAAATTTTAACACTGGATTGGTCTGTGACGGTGGCCCACATTTGGAGACATCAAGAAGAACATTTGGGAAAGATGGCTAAAATTAAACCCAAGCCAACTGATGCCCTTGCATGCTGCAAAGACTGGCTCCTCTCGACTGGGCATGCCGAAGACCATTACATGGCAAGCTGTGGTCAAGGAGGTAATATTCAGTTCCCTTGGAAACAGTAATTTGGCAGCCAAGTAAGACCAGCGCAGTGCTACAAAGATTCAGAAGGCTTTGTAAAAGCTCTTAAAGATAAGCTGCTTTTCAATTAGGCGTAGACTCTTCATATCTGTTGAAGAGCCTGCCAGTGCCACAGCGCAAGACAAAACCATCTGATTGGGTTTCTTTGTTCCTCACTCACATTTGACAGGCAGGAGAAAGGGAACAGGCTGTCTCTACCCCTCCTTGACTCTGAAGCTTGTGACTTTCATCTGAAAAAATTCAAATGCTTTCCATCTTCCCCCACCCCCCCAATGACTGGAGTTATCAGAGAGCTTGGGAAATATCTCCTGTCAATGCATGTGCTCGGCTCCCATTAACGCTAATGAGAGCTGTGTCCATGAAGAAAAGGGGCAGCCTTTTTGTCTGTAAAGTATTGGCTTTCATAGCAAGTAGCTTGGCTCAAACTTGACCTACAATTTTAATTGGGTTTTGAGACTTCGCCTAGTGACTGGCTCCCCCCTACAAAACCCAAAGAGCACAATATAACAGCACATCTTCCAGCACTATCAATTTTTCAGGATCATTGGCCAAGGCACCAATCCCCTATCAATTTTGGTGGCTGTTCAGCATAAAAATTGATAGCAAGCTCTGACATAAAAGGTATTAAATATCCTGTACTGTGGTTATTGTCAAAGGCAAAAATAAGACATTTTCCTTATTGTTTGAGGCCTATCCAAACACTCTGTGCCCAGTGGCAGAACATTTTAATGATAATACTGATATTTATTACTTGCATCATGCAAACCAGTCAAGAGCCACGGTCATGGGCTGGATATGCAAACACAATCTCAGACCCAAAATGCTTATAATCTCAACTGTACGAGTCACTCTAAAAATCAGCAGATCTATCAAAGCCAGGGGAAAAGGAGATGAGCAATTCGCTCAGCAATGGCAACAGGGCAGGACAAGCACCTCTAGGATGGAGGGTGGCATGGCCGTGATGGCCATCACCAGTGGGTGGTGGGGTGGGTGACCCTCCACCTCCGCTGTGCGGGGCAGGTGGGTGGACGCCCACTCTGGGTTCCGCAGGGGAGCATTTTTTGGAGACATCCAGCTAGTCAGGACATCTTCCCACCCATCACTATAAGGAAGCGGGAGTAAATACGGACAGAAGTTTCTGTTACTTACCCATCACGCCACAAGAGAAGAGGGTAGGTCCTTGACTCATCTTTGGAGTGTGCTGCAAACAACCAGAAAAACTATTCACTTCTCGCAGACTTGAACAGGGCACCAGAAACCACCCTGCCTCCAGCCTCGGCAAAGCCACGCGGCACTCGGCGGGGAGGAGAGCCTCGGATGCCCGCGACGGTCCCATTTTGGCAGGGACTGGGGGACAGACCCAGTCACCTTCCCTCAATGGAATCAAACTTAATTAAACGCTGCAGAGAGTCGGGGTTGAGGCTCGAGCTTGCAGATCGTGGGTCCTGCAGCTAGTCCTTACCCACGGGAATAGCTGCAGCGAGGTCCCCAGCCCCCAGACCCAAAACACCAGAGAAACTAAACCGGGAGCAGCAATTCAACAGGAATTCTGGACTGGGCAAGAAACAGCAGCAGTGGCATCTGAACCCCATCCAAGCCCCTTAGGGCCTCTCGTCTAGATACAGAGTGGCTATTTGTTGGGGTATTTTTAAGCACGCAGTGTGTTTCTAAGGCAAGGCACCCTCACCCCAGCACTTCTGGGGAGACTGCGTTCAGATTGTGCTGATTTGCACTAAAAGTAGGGAAAAATGCCACTATATGGGTACAAAATAATCCCTGTTGCTTTTTACACTCTTTTTTCCAAGAATTTTCCTCTTGACAGTGTAAGAGACATCATCAGACTTCTAAAAATGGGCATGGACAGTTTTATACATAATAAATCAATATGTCATCTGCAGCTACATGCCGTTTCAGCTATGTCTGAAAAAACACTTTCATACTAATTGTTCTTTTATTATCCCCCAAAATATCCATATTCTGCTTCTGAAGTGTCTTTCCTGGCAACACCATCCCATCTAACTGAGGCTTTATGTCATCTGAGGAAGCACCAGCGTGACCTCCCCGTTCATCTGCGCTGTCACAGCTGCGTTTCATCTGGCGTTAGGCCACCACATTCACATCTTCTCTCCTGATCCACGTTTTACACATTGCCCGCTCACATAACAATAATAATAATAATGTACCAAATGCTGGCACCTGCCTGTACAGAACAATCGGACAAATTGCCACTTCATACACAGAATTTTGTCAATATTGAACATGGAGGGATGTGGAGGCAGAAAACAACAATGGGATACAGATGTGGAAAAGGTAAGTAACAGTTGGTCACCCTCATTGGAGCATGTGCCACTTCTCTAGATGAAGTCAAGCTATTTCTATCTGTCAAGCCCCACCTTACGAAGTGGCAGGTAGAATTAATCAGGAGACAGCGAGGACAGGCAGCTGTCTCCAAAGAGTGGCCAAAGTGGAGCAGGGATGGAAGTGGGACAAGCCCCAGAGAAGGCAGCACACCCATCTGTGTGCCAGCCCCAGAGACCAGCTACCGCCTGCCAGCACAGGATGGGAAGAAAACCTTTAGGTGACATATGTCCCATACTGAGTATAATTACCATTTTGTAAGAGTTTTGTCTTAACACCAAATTGGGAACTGAACCGAACGAGCCCATGGGGTGTTGGTAGGTGATACTGTCCCGCTGCTCAGACACTTATTTCCTTTAGGTTTTGCTTTTTGGCCTTTCCCATGAAGTCAACAAAAGAACTCTTGCTTTCTTTGACGGATCAGTCTTCTTGTGAATATCTGCCCCAATTTAACAGCCCGGACAACCCAGCAATTCAACTTGTGTAACCAGGACTATCGTTGCACTGTTTGACCCAGCCCCAGAGCTGCGGGAGGCACTCGGCAAACACACGAGGGCAAAGTTTCGCGTTACAGCTCCGCACCTCCGCTGCCTGCCATCGCACAGCCCAAGTGCCCATCCCTTCCCATAGTAGCAGAAGAAACTACTTCTCATCTGCTTCTCTGCAGCAAGTTCCCCTCCAGCTGCCCCGCACACCTCCTGGGGCACAGCCGGCGTCAGATGCTTGCGCTCCCTCCTCGCCGTCCCCAGCAGCAGCCGCAGGAGATGCTGCCTTCCCGGCAGGAACCAACACTAAAGCAAGAATATTCTTCTAACATATCAATATCCTTCCTTCCCAAATTTCACCCTTTTAAGGCAGGATTTAATGCTGTCTCTGGCTTGCTTGCTTTCTCCTCCACCATGCACTGCCAGGGCAGCCTGCCTTCACCCCGGCATGCTGCACTATCTGCCCGGGAAGCCCGGCCGGACAGTTCATCATCCTCAACAAACTTAGGCATTTATATTTCTTTTATGCTCAAAATGCCCATTTATGGTTAATCCTGCCAGATGCTTCCTGCTGTGTTCCTGCACGCCCTTATCTGAGGCTCTCAGCGCACCCTGCGAGGAATAGCCTTTCGGTCTCATTTCTTCTTGGACTACGACCATCTCTCCTGGAGGACAGAGGAGCAAATGTCCACGACCAGCTTTGCTCTGGGCTTTCTCAGGTGGCTCTCCATCATCCCCCACCCCCTCCTCCTGCTCCCCACCCTCGCTTGCTCCGACACTGCGCCCAGACAACGCATTGCCCCTCATTTGCCATTACCACAGGTACGCTCAGCCCCGCAGCCTCGCTCACCCCTTGCAGCATCATTTAATCTGTCTGCTGCCCCTGACTTGGGCTGGTTTTGGGTTTTTTTTTTGTTCCCTGGTTATTCGGCGTGGTTGGATTTGCATCTCTCCAGGCTGTCAGCGAGACTGTTAAGTATCACAGCGCTGCCCTTTGCCATCTCCCACTTAATCCTGCTCCCCACTTGCTCATCCTCCTATTAATGATGAGCATCTGTTCGCTGTTGGTGAAGCAGCTTCTCACCCGTGTTATTCACGGCATTGATTTTGGTTTTTTCTACTGTTTATTCCATTGCACGCTTACTGAAATTCACATATGCAAAAGCCACAGCACTCCAATCATTTACTGATCACCTGCTCCTTGGATATTAATGCAGCTCAGTAGAAATCGGTGCTATAAACCATCTAAAGATCCAGTCCTGCAGCACAAAACCCCCTTATTATAAAGCTATGGCGAAGCTCTTGGTAGCAAAAGAGTCTTAAACAAAGATTTCACAAAGCTTACCAGCTCAGTCCTGCATGTTACGGAGTCAGCACCTTTGTTTTCCCGAGTTTTGGTTAAGATCATCACCATGGTAATGCAGTCTTGCCTCGGAGTCCATCAGGGTCCAGGCGAAGGGTGCCGGCAGCCACGGTCTGGTGAAGCTCCTTTTTCAGTCCATGTTCCCCTGGGAAAGGCTCGGCCCCGCCGGCTCCTCGGGGGATGCGCAGCAACAGCCTCCGAGCGTGGAAAACTCCCTGCGCGCACAGAGAGAGAGGAACGGCTTTAAGGGACTTGCCTGGTGGGACGGTGGGATGGAGGGTGGGTGTGCTGGGCAAGGGGCGAGCGCTGCCTGAAAAACACCCCAAGGGAAGTTACTCCAGGGGAGTATTTGCTTTAGACTCTTAAATATCGTCGGTGTTCCCCTGTACCCCGTCAGCGCAGAGGTGTTTCACGGGACAGACGCTCACAGGAGCTGTTGGAAGCACGTAAGGTACGCACGGCGATACAGAGGGACAGAAGTATTTCAGGGAAATAAATAAATAGATAAACGAACAAAGGAAGTTTCCTCTGAATTCTCCCTTTGAAAAAGGGAACTCGCATCCCCTATATCAAAGATACTGAGGCTTTGAAAGAAGGGCTTGTTAAAGCCCCAGGGTTCATCTCACAGGAGCCCTTGCTCCCAGACCAATGGGGAGCAGATGTCCAGCAGAAAAGCTGCTCCAGCATCCTTAAGGCTGTGAAATCCCCTGGATGCCCCTATCCCACCCCAGTTACTCATCGATTCCCAACCCACAAAGAGCCTTTTGGGGAAAAAAACAAGGCAAAGAGTTGCCTGCAAGGAAGGAGAGAGCTCCCTGCCCTGAAATCCTAAGGGCCACACCATGCCTCTGGATCCTGACCTATTTCTTAGGTAGTTTTAGGTAGCAAAAGCTAAAGGCCGCACAGTGAGGAATGCATATTAAAAAATGAACTGCAAGCCAGGCTCATAGAGCACTGCACAGACCTGACCACGAGCTCTGCCTCACCTCCTGGCATCCTTTCTGATAAACTTACTCCCGTGCAAAAGCAGACAGATTGCAATTCAAATCTGGTTATAGAAATCAGTATTTTCCCCAAATGACTCCTCTAATCCTGCTTTGCTATTTTGTTGCCTTACAGTTAACGCAAACAACCAAAACCACCATTCGCATGATCCAAAGAGCATAAAACACTGATCTTGTAACATGCAGTCAAAACTCAATTGCAATATTTAAGGACAATGTTTGAGAATATGCCGCTAAGTATTAAACCTCATTACGAGCTGATACGGCTTCTCTTCCCAACTCGTAAATCATCTTTTCCGTGTTTACTTGGATTAGAGTTTGCGATAGCGTTATGAGTAGCTCATTTGAAGGCCAGCTGGCTGGTAAAGAAAAATCACCTTCTATTCTTTTCTGAGGACAAAGTTCATCCAGAGTGCAAAGCCAGGATTGGTAATCAATACATTTTCCAAAGATTTATTGTTCCCAAGGGCACCTGCTACAGTCTCCAGCTTCTTATGGGACATCAGTGGGCTTATAATATACAATTTACTGGTAGCTTCGTCATAAACCTCTGGGCAACCCAATAACCAAATAAAAACCGCCAAATAGAAAAGCAAAACATTTCAAACCATCAAAACGACGCATAATTGGCAAGCCCAGATCACGTATTTATACTATGGATAGCCCGGGTTCGTGCGAGGAAAGGGAGGATGGGGTGGCTGGAGGACCAGTTGACTAACACAGCGACGTGCCCCCAGCACCACGGGGCTGCAACTCCCCGGCGATGCCGGAGGCAGCTCAGACACCTCTGTTACAGCACTCGGGACCCCCAAAGTTATGCTCAGGAGCCTCCCCCAGCCCCGCGCTGGGGCCAGCTTGGGGACATCAAGCTGTTTTCCAGGAGCAAGCAGAAAGAGTCACAGTACGGTCATTAATAAGCTCCCTGGGAGTTTTGTATTTCTGCATTTTGATAGTCCTTGCATCAAATATATTGGTATACGGTAAAACCTAGAGGTCCCGGTGGGGAGGGACGGCTGCTTACACCAGGCTCTGAGCAAACACGAGGCGAGGGGACGCTCCCCGAAAAGGGCTGTATGTAACAGGGAACGGACGGGGACAAAGACGCGTGGAAGCGAGGACCGAATAACACGGAAACAGCAATACAGGGGGAAAATAAGCAACACTGCTGGTTGCTCACTGCTGAAGCCTCCAGTGTTTTACAGCGAGATCCCCAACGCCGGTACGGGACCCCAGCAGCACGACGTGGCACCGCTGGCAGCACCCCATCCTTGCCGGCTCATCTCCTTTTCCTTCTCGTGAGTGCTCCCCATGCAATTTTAGCTCCACCAGCTACCCACGGTCGAGCCGCAGACCGAGGACAGGGAGCAGGGTAGCGGCTGCCCTCACCGATATCCGAGCTGGCTGCCAGAACACAGCTCCCATTCCCCAAGGGAAAAATCCCCTCCTGCCAAACTTGCGGGGCCAGCAGCCTCCCAGAGACCAGTGCGCCCAGGACAGCCCAGCGGACGAGAAGTGCTTAGACCCCAGTGCGTGCCTCTGAGCCGGGGTAGCTGAGCCAGGTTTAAAATCTGCCCAAGGATGAGGAGCAGGAGGCTTTTTGGGAGGCTCCAGCCTTCTCCCAGCATTGGGGAAACCCCTGGAGCAGAGCTGCTGGTGCCCTCCTGCTCCCCCTGCACCATACCATAGATGGTTAAAGCACAGGACGGGGACTAAAAACACTCGAGGTTTTTATTTTTATCTGCCGCAATCTCGGTTGTGCCTGATCCCGACACAGAGATAGGGATGCCTGCCGCGGAGCCAGACTCGCTGTGTTTGGGAGCATGGGAAGCAAAGATCAAACAAGCATTCAGAGCAGCATGAAAGCAGTTAAGCAGGGTTCCTCGTTAACAGGGTATGATTTCTTCACAAATAATTATCTTTCCCTAAGGTAATGGTTAATGTTGCTGCAGCAGACTCCTACACACACCCAAGCGTGCGGCAGCCAGCAGGCAGGAACGGCGGCAAGTACAGGCAGACGTTCCCTGCCCGAGCCGGACGGGCTGCAGCGCACACCGCTTCATACCTCCCCTCTCCCTGCTCCACCGCATCTCCTGCAATTAACACAAGCCTAACGATAACGCAGCAAACCGCTAGCAAGCTGGCAGTTAACACCACCCGACGTCGGGTCCGAGGTGCATTGGTAGGTCTGGACTCTTTTAACTACCTCTTGGGTTGGGTTTTGAAACCATCCCCACCGAGAAACTGCAATAAAAAGGAAAACTTTCCGGTGAAATGTGATCTTTGGCTTCCCATCCTGCTTCAGCGGGCTCCCGACACACGGCGTGACCCAGCAGAGTCCTGCCCCGTCATGTCCTCTCCATGCAAACAAATGCTGTGGGACGCAAACGCTTCTGCAGATCTGGGATGTTCTCCCTATTGATTCTGGGGAGGAAACTACTGTGTGTTTATAGACTGGAGGCTTTTACACACACACACGCTAATAAAAACATACTCTTTGGGGACCATTAATTATTTTAAGAAACGTATTTCCTCATTTGCAATCAGATAAAGAAACTATCTTCATCCCTCCATCTCAGTTAAGTTTAGACTCAGGCCACTGGGATGGACACAATCTCCTGAGCTGTACAGAGCACCCACGAGCAGCACTAGCACACGGAAATCCCCAAATTTGAGCACACCGTGCTTTTTCCATGGGTATTACTTCAAAATAGAGACCGAACGGAAGCCTGTGTCATCTTTGCAGTTGCAGAGGTGGAAAGAGGCTTCTCTCAGAGCTGCTTTCCGGACAGTATCACAGCAACAGAGTATTGGGCTTGGAAAAAATTACACTGCAAAACAAGTCAGATGACCCAACTTTCACCCACAGGCTTGAAAGGTAGTGCTCGTGAACAAATACGCTCCTTACAAGGTACCAGCAAGGCGTACAGCCCCAGAACTCTTTGGGAAGGCGACTGAGGATCAGCATCACAGATTTCCACTTGCTGTGGGACCACCACCCTCTGTGCAGAAAACACTCAACCCCCGTCCAGCTCCAATAATCCACCTCCAGACACACACACTGACATAAAACCTATTTACAGGCAGAAAGGGCACACAGGAACGAGGAGCCGGAGCTGTATTTTGCATACTGATACACCTTGCAAACAGCACAGCGGGATCACTCTTGGAATATAAATCACCCGCCCCAGCTGAATTTTTAATGCTGCTCAATGTGAAAAAAGCCACCACCCCCGCGGGACCCTGCATCCTACCCCATGTCCCAGCACTGTTCCCTGTGCTGTGCCTGAAAAAATACTCAGGCACCCTTTTGACTTGCACAGAAAGTTTTCTTAAACCCCTGCAACAGGAAAAGGGAAGCATTCCTGACCTTTACTTTCTGAATGGAACCAAGAGCTGCCCGTCTCTCTCCGGGCAGAGGATTTCCAGCCATTTCCAAATCCCTCCCAAACTCCGCGAAGGAGGAAGAAGGACAAACACCCAAGCCCAGCCTTCATCCTCGGCATAGCTGCCGACTTGGCTCCATCGCCACCAGCAGCATCATTCTGAAACGCTACGGCGCAACCGAGAGCGTGCTTTGGCTCAGCAAAAAAAAAATATATTCCCATCGCCACACCGCCAACTCCGGCTGCGTGGCTCCGGAGAGCCAACGCTGATGCTACACGAAGGCACGAGGCGCTGGGGGAGGCAAGGCTGGAGCAAGCCAAGTCTCCCGGCTCAGCGCATCTTCTGGCAGCCGCTGCCCCGAGGTTCGTCACAGGGCAGGGGGGTTCGGTAACGCCGGTTCAAAAGTTGCAAAATGCCACCAAAGGAGCAACCAATGCGAGTGGGGACAGACATAGCGGTTTGATATAAACGGCTCTCCGTCAGGAAAAGCAGTAAATGCAGCTCGGCAGTGGGAAACACTAACCTCGCCTCCTCCGAGCAGAAAACAATGGGCTGAGTGAAATGCTGCCGTGATCGCAAAGTTTATTTAACGCAGCTTAGACGCCCACGGCTGAAGAACCAATCCTGATCCCTCCGGGTCAAACTCTGAGCAGGTTTCTAAGGCTTAACCACACCCCTTACCTCACCAATTAACCAAAAATTCCCCTCCTGCTACACGGATCTCGATTTCTCTGGGCAGACAGACTGTTGCGGAGCCCAGGCACACCACAGCCAGCCAACCCCCCTAATGCTACAGGTGACTTACAAGGAATTTGGGGAAATAACCAAAACTGGTTACTGCAATTGAAAATTGTGAGGTTTAAGGCATTCTACAGAGCATCACGTTGCAATTTTTATCCACGCCAAAAATCATGCCCCCCTCCCCATCCTTCCGCTTCTTAGGAGGGATTTGGGGCTACATTGAATCTCCTCACTGCACAGCCTGTCTCAGCATCAGTGCTTTGGAGCATGCCAACAGGTACATCTTCAATTTGTGGATTCATTGTGTTACGAATTTGGAAAAATCCTTGAAGCCTATCATTTGCATGTAGCTAAGCGTGGGCTCGTTTCCTCACTCGGGCAATAATTTGCCTTCTGCAGTAGGGCTGAGAGGTGCTCAGCTCTGGGCAGCTTGCTCCTCTTGCTTGAGCACTCTTCCACATCATTAGTGAACATTGGTTTTAGTTATGGGGTAAAAATCTCCAATAAACGTGAAAGATGCCATTCAGGGCCTGAGAAGAAGTCTTTACACTCCGAAAACGTCCCATGGACTAGTCCCGAGTAAACAGGATCATGAGTCAGCGCACGTGACTTCAAAGGACAGAATTTCCATGGATGCAGCCGCGTCAGGATCATCCCCTGGGACTCCATCAAGAGGAAAGAGCTGCCCCAGGCTGCCCAGCCCTGGGAGCAGAAAGGCTGCGGCACTGTCCTGTCTTGCCCTGAGCCTGTAGTTATCTCCCCCGGCTCCACAGGGTCTTCCCTAGCTCCTGGAAGGGCAAGCATGGTCCTGCCGAGAGGCAGGAGACCACGCGTCCCGCGCCGTGCTTCCATCCTGCCTGGCAAAGCCTTGGGCTCACCACACGCTCCAGCTACTCAGAAATTACCAGCCAAAGAAAACGAATAAAGAAAAACGTCCTCTGCTGTCTCCTGCTTGCAGCTAGACTAGACTTCTCCAGGGCTAACAAGGTAACGAGACGCTTTCGGCATTAATTAGTAAGTAAAAGACTTGCCTACACTTAACGTTTTTCATGGCCGGCATAGCAAAGGGGAAAGCAGTGACGGGTTGTGTTTAAGTGTTTAAGATGAGCATTACTCCGTAGGTCTGCACGGCTTCGAGAACCGCATCGCCTTACGACCAACAGCTTCACACGGAAACGGAGGTTCTCACCAACGCGTGCCGCAGAGCTGCCAGCACAGAGCCAAGCTCTACAGCCACGCTAACAAAATCCACAGCCAGAAGGAGCCCGAGGTTTACCGCAACAGCATCCATCTCGAGGGGTCACATTAAGAACAGAAAATACAATGTATAGTATATACGATGTATAGCCACCGCGGACAGCCACGTGCAACCTGGCTTATGGAGGTCTGAGGCTAACCCTCACTACCAGGAACAGCTAATGTACCCGGGTCCTGCCCACAACCGTAAATTAATTAGTAAGCAAATAAAAATATCTATAATTTCAGTCCAATCCCTGGCTCCAAGTGCCTGGGCACTCAACCCGACACCGAAGTCACACAAGGCAGCGGGTCCCCAGCACCCTGAGCCCCAAAACACACGTCCAAACACCCGCAGCATGGAGCGAGAGCCTGAAGTCCAAGCTCACACACAGACCTGCACGTTTGGGTCGGACCTCGTCTGCAGGCAAGCTCTCACCGAAAAGAAATAAGAGCAATTAAGGAAAATTACACACCATCTAGTTGAGTAAAACACATCAGGTTTATTGCCCCCGTGCTCTTAGGGAAAAGGAGTGGCAGGGGAAAGACTCCCTTACACACGAGCAGTGGAAAGGGACTGAAAGGACTGGGTTGGGGCTGAGGTGCTTTGTCTCAACATCTTAGCTCGAAGAAAATGGTGCTGGCAGTGACTTTGCCTTTTCCTCCCTGGCAACTGAAAAGGAAAAGAAGAGAGCAAAATTAGTCATCGCAAAAACAGCAACCGGCAAGCGAGAGGCACGAACGAGGAAACTGCTGGTCTCCAGCGGAGAGGTGCGACGCGACTACACGGGACCCAGCTCGCTGCACAAACACTCACGCGCGGTAGTTATGAAGAAGAGCATACGCATTCGGAGCACTAACGTGGGGTCTCCAATAGCTCTTGGTTGCCTATCCAACCTGAGCCTAACTTTTCGTGGAGGACCAGCACCAGACTTTCCAAGGGATTGCTCCTTAGCTGGCCACCTGCACTGACTGACGAGCTGCTCCAGCTTGAGGGTCCATCCCTGGCACATCGCTCTGCCGTGGAGCGACGCCGGGGCCAGCTTAGCCCGGAGCCACCGGGGAGCCGGGAGCGGCACACAGCAGAGCTCAGCATCCTCCTCTCCCAGCAGGACTGGTCCCGGGGACCGCCCCCAGGAACTCAGCCCTCCCAGCAGCCACGCTGGCTTGGGGACACGCAGTGCCAGTATTTCTGCACGGCACCGTGTGGGCCATGTAGACGTATCCAACAGGATGCTCTTAGTCTCAGCGACGGTAGAAATGGCACGTTCTCTTTGAGCAAACCTGTAATCGTTGCCTAATCCGCTCATTAGGGGATTGCTTCTAATTTTGAGTAGCATTTCCAAGGAATATTGGAAATATTGGACCAAGGGTTATCTTTGGAGAAGAGCAGCTGAAGCAGAAGCAGAAGTCCAGCCGGCTGGTCCAACAAACCATCTCACCTTTCTGTTTTGTTTTTGGGTTTTTTTTCCCCCTATTGTAAGATTTATTACAAGAATTTGCAATGGTCTGTGAGACACTGTGAGTGTTGGCCACGCTCCCAAAAGCTGAGGAATTGCTGAATTGAGAATTGCTTTGGCTGCTTAATCTCAACAACTAGGGACGCTGAACAAGCCAGCAGAGTCCAGGTTTACTTTTAATTACCACTCAGAGCGTGCTGCTCTAGTAAACAGACACAAAAAACAATTCTTGTTTCTTCCTTATATTCTTTTCCCATACACAACCTGAAATGTCTGAGACAGAGACAGTAAACACAGCCCCACCACGCCATTTTTACAGACTCGCTTCTCAAGCATAAACAACTTTGAATAGCACATAAACCCATCTTAATACCTACCTCTAACACAGCGTCCATGTACTTACAGCCAGATAAAAATGCTCTGAGGGTTGGGGGGGCTTCTTGGCCAACCTGGGCTTCCTTGCTAACTCCAAAGGTCTTGGGGTCTCTGCACGTCTTGGAGCTGCAAAGCGAGTTCAGCGCTGCCACACCGACTATAATGCTTTCTACTCATCGGTGACCACCAAAAAACCACCCCACGGACCAAGCACAAGTAAGATCTGGGACATCTCGTAACGTAATTGAGGAAAGCTTGCCAAGTGCCAGAACACCATCATCGCTCTCCAAACAGATTTGGATACCACTTGCAAGTCCGGTTTCTCCCTTTTTTGAGGCTGAGCTGCAGGATCAGTAGAGGCTGACGGCCCCTAAAGAAATATCTGAATTCAAAGCAGGGAAATACTGATGTATGCATCGATTGCCAGACTTCACATCATCTCCTACCAACTTCCCCTTTATGGATAAATAAATACCCTAAGATTGCAGAACCTTCCTGTGAAGCCCAGCAAAATAATCTCTTAGGACCTTCCAAAAACTGAAATTATCCACCTGAACTAGGCAGGCAACATTTTAAGAGTTTCAAATGCTTTCAGCAGACGGTCTCTGTGCCCACACAGAGTACCACACATGCCCACTGTCACCTGCAAACCCTACAAGACCAAAGTACTTCAGCTCTCGGGCAATCTCTGGAGTTTCATTCCTCAGCTGCAAAATAGCTTCCAAAGAGCTCCTCGGCTCCTGAAAGATGAACCCAGAGCCTTTATTAATCCTCCTAGCGACTGAGAGGCACATTTCCCTGCTGTTTGTCCATTCGTTGCCATCAACATTGGCAAGAGGAAGGTACAGCAGTGGCACAGCCGCGGAGGGAGGGAGGGAAGGAGTCCTCTGGGGCTGGGAAACCTTTGCCCACGCTGCCACCTCCACCTCTCTGGCACACCGGGAATAAATTTCCGAGCCCTGCATCTTACATAAATCTCTTTAATGAACGAGGAGCCAAACATCTGTGAGTTGTCTGAATTAGCATGAATTTGGCAGACTGAACAGCAAACTTGTATCGCCCCGCAGCCTTCAAATTTCTTGTTTTCCTCGGGTTCATTAAATACATAACAATCTGTTACCAGAAGACGGCTCCTACGTGCACGGGCTGCCAAGGAGCTGGTTTTCATAGCTCTGGTGGCAATGGGGGAACATGTGAGGAGGAAAGGGGGCTCCTAATTTCTCCTCCTAATTCCGCGGGGCAAGGAGACGACGGGTTGCAACCGCCCGCTGCACGGCAAGGCTATTTCCAACACATAAACCTGGTGCGGCCAAAGCTGGAGGTGATTTTGGGAAGCTTTGAGGGGAAACCGAGCTTCAGAGTGTGGGACGAGCAGGGGGAAGATGACTTCAAAAGCCAAAGGACATCCTGCAGCGTCATCCCGGCTGGGCGAGATGATCACGCCGCATCCAGATGGAGAACTCCAAGCTCTGCCAGGGTTATTCGTACCTGCGAGCAGAGCCCTGGGCACACGGCATCCCTGATACTTGGGGAAATGAGGGGTTTCCCACTGCCGCCGGGGCCCCGGCACGCAGCGGAGGCATCGCCTGCACCAAGCCGTGGGCAGAATGGTCCGCTGCTGGGATGGGGAATAGTACTGGAGGCTTCGCCTTCCCACAAAGGAAGTCTTTCGCTATGAGGAAGAAGTCAAAGCAAACACCCACTCACCGTGTTTACCCATTTAAATCAAAGCCAAACCAGCACCGAAACGCACCCGACAGCATTTCCACGGAGTCATTCATTGAGAGTCCGGACTTGCGTTTCAGCTGGTGTTTTTAATATTGCAGGGAGACGCTTGTGAGGCTGGAATAATACAGAATCTGTTGCTATAATACACTCCCAGCTCCTGGGAGGTGTCAGCAGCACGTAGAGCCCAAACCTCCTGCAGGTTTGGCTCCTTCGGGGGCTGCCCGAGGGCCGGGCAGCAAAACATTTCCCCCCACGCTGCTGCAAGCCTGGGGTACAGCTCCGGCCAGAAAAATAATGCTCGCAGAGGACAATTTTCCTGGTGTTGGGAAGCTTCATTCCCTGGAGGTGCCTAATTCCCACCAGGATGAGCCCCGCCATAGCTTGGCACCCATAAAGGCTCAGATTTTGCAGCCCATCTCCGAGATGAGAGAAAGAAACCTATCCGGCAGTAAGCGCAAATGAAAACAGTCCCAGCTTTTATTTGGGCTGGCAGAAACACCGCTCTGCCCAGCCTTCCTCGAGCTCATTTATGACAGTGTGAACACACAGTAAAGAGAGGAAAAAAAGAAAAATTAAATTTAAAAAATCTGCATTTTCCACCCCAAGAGTCTCCACCTCTGGATACTCTCCATACATCCCTCCCACCACACAGGTGAAAATCAGGAGGAGAAACGGATTCCTCGGTGCCGTGGAAATGGGAAGCACAAAGGACAGAGGGGTCGGCCCCAGCACCAGCGTGGTGTGAACCGTGAATTCCCCTCCCGAAGCGGCATCCCGAGTAGAACTGACCTAAATGCTGCATCCCATCCTGGTTCCAAAGCTGCCAGCAGGCTATCGGGAAGGGAATCAAGGCCAGGTATTTTGTCAGTGCACAAACATAAATGATTGCCCAGTACAAACAGAGCAGCAAAAATGTCCACCTTCATCACACGGAAAAACACCTATCAACTTGCTACATTAATGAGCAAAGGAATTAATGAATCCTAGAATTTGTAAATCGTTTTGAAGTCCCTAAAATACCGACACCACCTTAAAATGCATAAGACTGCAAGTTAAACATCAGGCTCTGTTAGAAAACGAGATACAGGGGATTTTTATAGATATTAAGGACAACCAGAAGTCCCACTGACGACATTGCTCCGCAGTCAGAAAGAACGGCAGGAACATCAGTCACGATGCAGAAAAGGGAGAGAAATGGTCAATATATACTTTAGTGCCTTCCTAAGGAGAAAGCAAAATGATATGGTCACATTTGTCAAGAGTAACCCAGGATGATATTAAACAGCAGGCACTAAATATAGATCTTTCCTAAACAACAGCTCCAAATAATTTACACCTTCAACTTTTATATGATCGTGCCAAAAAGTCTTCCGAGCCATCACCACCGATGTTCCCAGAGGACAGGCACAAACAAGCATGGTAAATGTGATGGCCCTGAGAAAACGAGCCCTGCAAGGCTCCGGTTTCAGTCCAAGGACGGAGAGTCGGGAAGCACAACTAGCAACCCTGAGAAAAGAGCTCTCATCTCACTCGACGGCTTTCTGCTGGTACAAGGGAGGGCTGGTAAAACAGACTTGATTAAAGTGCGTCGAAATGGAGGACGGTTATCGGTAACTACTTAACTGACACATCTCAAACAGACCCGCAAATAAACAGGCAATACTGGCTTCAACAAGAACTAGACTTTCGCCTTATGCCATGTAATATTTCTGGCAGTAATTGGGAAGGAAACAGGAAAATCAGTGCTGTGTTAAGTGACTCAAAACTGGCAGAGCGTTACACACGGAGAACAACTTGATGATACAGAACAGAGAGAGGCAACCAGCACAGTTTAACTGAGATGTTAAGATATGCCTTAAAAAAATAAACTACTTAAAAGACACTCACCTCAAAGGCAGGGGCACATCTCCAGGCTCCTGCACTGCGCAGTGGATTACCAAGGCACGTGGGCTGGATAAATTGGGGATCTCCAGGAGGAGAAGAGATGGTATTGCCTCTGTGCTCTGCACTCCACGACCACCACAGGCATCTGGAGCCTTCTGCCATGTCTGGTTACAGTCTGGAGAAGACCCCAGGAGTAACTGAGGGACTCGAAGACGTGGGGTACAGCGCAAGACTGGGGGAACATCAAGTGGTAACTGCTCAGGAACGAGCTGGCCGCCTTCAGAGAGGGAAGGAGATGCCGAGCGGGTCCTTCAGAGGGAGCAGACCTGCGCTGTAACACCACCCAGCACCGCGGGAAGTCGGAACTGTGCGGATTCAGAGTAAGGGCAAAGCGCAATTTTTTCCTGAACAGCACAGACAACAATCATTGCAATAAGTTACCGGCATAATAAATGGCTGCGGTGGGTTCTCGGTCCTCGCTGTGTTCTTATCTCTGCACTGGATGGCTTTTCTAAAAGACATGCTCCAGCAGGAATTAATTCAGAAAATTACTAAAGGTAGCGATACACAGACCAGTGCCCAGGAGCGCAGCTCTCCTGGCTCGCTGCCCTACGCCTCGAGTGAGCTGCGACATCCCCGTGCCCAGCAGTCCCCATGTCCCAGTACGGTCCCCTGTCACCTTCTCAGTCTGCCATGGGGGTATGCAAGAGACGGGCACAGGGAGGGCATCAACCGCGCTGGAGAGTTGGAATTTTTTTGTTTAAATTAAGTTTAAAATACTTAACAATTCACCTGAAACCTCTACGGGAAAAGTAATCTTCTACCAACAATATAAACCATGCCCAATCAAAAATGTGGGTGATAGCTTCTAAATGAAGCTATCGGTAACTGTAAATCTTCATTAACCACAATACTTTCGCTCCAAGAAGTACTATCCATCACATTGTATTTCAATTATAACACAACTGATAGTCCAATAAAGAGATAATCTTTTTCTGAACTAAGAGAGAGGCTGCAAAACCAAATGTGGATATTCTTAATGCTTTCTGAATCTCCATAATTGTAACAGATCTTCAGCTTTGGCACGCAATTGCAGCTTTTGGCATCTATTTAATAGTATTAAAACTTGTCCTTTCAAAAATATTATACAATATTCATCTCTAACGGCTGAGAGAAAAAAGCGTGCAATAATGGAGTTAATAATATATATACTTGAAGTAATTTTATAGCATCGACAACTACTACCCAGCACACCAGAAAGCTATTTTCAGTAATGTTAAGGTAAGCACACAAATACAGAACTCAACAGTTACTGTGACTTTCCCACATCACTTGAAAAGAGAAATTGCTCCCACCCCCTGGCCTAACCGTGCTGCTAAGCCGTCCTAACCCAAGACAAGCCTAGTTGTCTTCCTTAACGCCATTTCCCTTCCCTAACATTTCCCAGCGGTGCAGAACAGCGATGACGGCGGTCGTACAACTGGGGCAACTGAGGCAGAGGAGGATGAAGGCTTGTCTCGGGTCACTGTGAGAGTCATCATGGGGAAAAGGACAAAAAAGAAACTTCTTAAATGCAAGTAAGCGCATAATCTGCTTTAACTGGTCCCTGGGGAGACCTTGGATTTAGGAGCAGGATGAGGGGTGCGTCTCCTAACGCCCCCAGTCCAGACCAGACACTAAGACCAGAGCAAGTTGCTGGTGCACCCTGACAGCAGCATCGTTCTGCACCCCCCCCCCCCCGAGCCCCGCTCCTCCTCTGCCGTCGGAAGGATTTTTGGTCCTTCCTTTCGAGGGCTGTTTTTGAGCAGAGAGAGGGAGAGCAAGTTTTCCAGCTGCCGGATCGAAGTTCGCCAGATTTCATTTTTTACAAACCCTGGGAGACGTAGCCATATATAAGCACAAAAAGGCCACGAAGTAAAACTCTTCTTTCACCACCGTCCCATACCTACCGCACAGCGCAAGCCCTGAACTTTGGCTGCTGAAAGCAAAAGCTATGGCCAGGATCCACGGATACAGGGAATGATACAGCCCAAGGGATGCTTCAAAAGGACTACAGAGGAGTGACACCAATGATGCTGCTATATTTAATCCTCTAAAAGCAAAAACCATGACCAAGTCTCCCTTGGGCATATTTTTTGGGAGGAGGGAGGGGCGAGGCATAAAAACTCAATGCACCAGAACAGATTTTTTGCACTCCCTCAACCAGTCCTTAAATATTGCGATTACGGAGCCAAACTCACCCGGGTACCCCCCACCCACCGGCACAGGGACCCGCAGCCTGCGGTGCCAGGACCAGCCGTGCTTCCCACGGGCTCCGGTGCTCCTCCAGGTCAGTCTAACGCAGATTGCTCCTCCCGTGCATTTCAACAGAAACTTCTAACATTTCCAATCTTATTTATCTTATATAGTATATGTTAGATGCCTAAGATGCAGTATCTTACGTATCTAACATCGCAAACTTCATAGGCTTCAAAACTCATGGATGAGCCACCTGAAGACAGGAGAAATTCTGGCAGTAAATTAATTGCATGATGACACTTCTTAATTTTCAATACCTGCTTCACCTGTTGACGACTACAGGCTCACGCATCCACAGCCTGTACTATCAGAGCTCGCACCAGCTTGGCGGGGCTTCAGAATAAGCTCTTGCCTGGGAATTTTTGTCTCTCTAAAGGCAGCCAACTCGTAAAAGTTTGGAAAAACAAAACAGCCCAAGGATCTGCTCTCTGGTTCACTGTACCAGAGCCACGTTCTGCATTGCTGCTCTAAGCAAATAGCTGGGTCGTGGACAGCCAGGCTGCAACTGCGGACACATAGTGTGACCTTGGAAAAGTCCTTTTTCATAATTGTAACACAGCCACAGCTTATAGGGATACTCGAGTGCAGAACCAGAGCGCCGGGGCTCAGGTCTGCCGCTGCCCCGACCGCTTTCGAGGAATTTAGGGAAGGTCTCATCTCTAAAGAGAGCGGTGGCACTCTCAGCCTGCCGTGCTGGGGGCGGCGGGGAGCGGGTTCCCCAGGGGGGAGCAGCCCATCAGGCTTAATGACCCAGCAGGCTCGCAAGCACAGATGAGTAGCATGGTGGAAAATTCCCTTCTCTTTGCCCCATTAGTTTATATTTAGCTCTCCAGGGAGCAGACGCGCTGGAGGAGCTGTTGTTTTGGTGGTATTTTTGCACGGTCCCGCGGAGACCCCCACGACGTGAACCGCGGCGTGCCAGAGAGGGCTGCCAAGAAACGGCTATCACCGCCTCGCTCCACCATCACGTCGGACCAGGCACGTGAGATCACCGATAGTCACAGCCCTCCGCTACTCATCAGACCTTTTTTTTTTTTTTTTGGTTGTTTTTTTTTTTTGTTCTGTTTCCCCGAGTCAGCAGGCTTGCTTCCTCTTCCTCCTCCTCCCCGTTTTGGGAGAGAAAGGAACAAAAAAAAGAAAAAAAGAAAAAAAAAAAAAAAGGGCAGCCAAGAAGAGAGCTCGCTTGAGGAGCTAGAGAGAAGCAACCTCCTCAGCTCCTCTGCTGGCCTCGTTCCCCACGGCCACGGGAACAAAATGCGGGCTTGTCTTTCTGGAGGTATTTTCAACTATTTCAACCCTAGTTTTGGTGAGGGCAGACCTGATGCAAAGGCTCTGCTTTCCCTCTCCCTCCCCCGGGGCGTGGGAAGGAGATCCGACCCCTCCGGGCTGAGCTCTCCGAAGAGCTAGGAGCATCTCTGGCACCTCGCCCTGCCCCAGCCCATCGGTCCAAAGTCTGCTTTGCCACAGATTAATGTTCATTAGGACTATTTCCCAGCAAAATCGTTCTAGAAACCATGTGATACAGGAGGGGGAAGGGAACAAAAGCAAAACCGGCCCTTTCGACTTAGGGTGCCCTCTTTTCTACTTGAGATTTTACAAGGGAAGTACAAACTATCCCCATCCCGATGAAGATCAAGTAAAGAAACTCTATACGACATTACAAGAAAGAAAGAAAAAGGAAGGACAGCCTCAAACCACGCAGCTGTCATCTGAGAAATCCAAAGTCAACCAGTAATAATAAAACGGACAAATTGGATAAACCTAATTCCCCTCCATCCCCCTTCAGGACAGGGTCCATCCTGCCTGTTCTGCACAGAAATACAGGTGTTTTGGCAAAAAGCTGTACGTCTTGTTCTACCCATACCTTTGCTGAAAGCGAAGCAAGCCTTTGATACTAAAAAAAAATTAATTACATATAATTAACCAAAGCAGATTTGGGGATTTATATTGGTATATGTTTACCTATTTGCATGTGTGTGTATTTATGCACCTGTATTTATTTATGCACATGTATTTATTTATGCAGGTATCCATACCTGAACACTAGCCTACATCGGTGCTGGCTCTGTCCTGCAGTCTGCCTGATCTCCATATATAAAAATTTGGATCTCACTCACACAAATCAATTATCTACTGAATTGATTTGCCCCGATTTTTCACGCAAAGTTTTGCATTCAACAGCCTGATCTTCCTCCCAAAGGCCATCTGCTTTCTATAACCGACGCGGTTCCTGGACACCTCGGCCCTGTGCAGAGCGGGAAGTTGCCAAAGTTTCCCTCCCTCCTCCGGGTTTAGCCTGGAATTGAGAAAGTCTGGACCCAGGGATTCAGCTGCAAAACCGCCGGCACGCGTGGCCGTGCCCCACGTGGCGTCCTTCTCTCCTTTGAAGTGGAGAGAAGGAAGCAATTCCACAGCAGGTTGTTTTGGTTGGGTTTTTTTCTGGTTGGGTTTTTCCCCCCACTTTTGAAAGCGAGGAGGCCGTGTCCTTCTCCGAGAGAAATGCCTCCAGCATGGGGCAAACAGCCCTAATCCTGCACCCCGGAGCCCGGCCGCACCACAGCCGGCTCTAACTCACCCACCACCGCAAGCATCCTCAGGCTCTGGAGGACTTTTAAAAGCAAAGAAATAAATCAGAAGCTCTCTTCAAACCAACAAGTGAGCCGCAGCAGGTAATAACAGAGCAAACCGCTCCGAAATTCAGGTTTTTTACTATCACTCTAATTAACCTGTTTCGTGACCCACCCCAAATATTTTCTCTAGAAACATTATCTACATTGTCGGGGGGGTTTCTTTATTTCTTTTTCCAGCCCTCAGCCAAGCCCTGGTAAATATTTCTGCCCGTGTCAGAGGCGAGCCGAGGGAATCTGCGTTTTGCGACCGGAGGGAACGCAGCAGCAGCCTCCTGCGCTCGGAGATACCCGACATCGGTGAGAGGCGAGCGGAGGTGCTCGCAGCCCTCCGCGTTTTTACGTGTTCTCGCAAGACACTGCTACCTCTGCAATTTGCAAGTAGTTTTTAATCTGTCAAAATAGACTTCTGTTATTGTTTGAGGATTCAAAAGGAAAATATGCACATCTGGTTTCAATCGCAAACTGAAGTTTGGTCTATCAGCCTATTTCATAACAAATTATGCTTACTTTTTACTCCAGAGGATTTCCTAAGGAGAGGATGCTCTGCCAAGGTACACCAGCCTCCGTGGAGGCCGCACGGCACCGAGAGAGACGGCGGCACTACCCGTGCTGTTGCAAACTCGCTCTCTCTGTCAAGTAAATCAAATCTTTAAATTATTGAAGAGAAAACCCTTATTCACGAAATCTCCGTGTACAGCCATACGTGAAATCTTCACGTAGCGTCTGCTTTGAATGACCCGACGTCGCCGAATGGAGAAACAAGACTTACAGACTTTCTAGGACAACTCGGCTGCCAGAACACTTTCCACAGCAAGGACCTGCAGTGTCTCACCCCAGCACCGGAGACACCTCCCGGGGTGGAGGGGGGGTCTACCCCCTCCGTGACCTCCCTCACCCACGCCAGGCGTGAAAAACCGTGGCAAGCGTGCGCGACGGCCCCGGCCGGGCTGGAGAGCATCTCTGCGGGGATGCTCAACCACGGCCACGGCTCTCCTGGGTTGCAGCCCCCCCCACCCCCCTACCCCAACCTGGGGAATTTTACGCCGAGCCCGCCGACCTGCCAAGTTTCAGTCCGGTTGAACATCGCTCTCGGCCGGCAGAAAAGGAAAAGCACGTGTTGATGCGTTTGGAGGAAGAAATTAAAGAGAAGCAAAAGGCAGAGGAACCCGAGGAGGAGGGGAACGCTTGCTCCCCCCACCCCGCGCGAAACTTTGGAGAGAGGAGA
>JAVJGG010000094.1:39080077-39100902 GCA_035590195.1 Aviceda cuculoides
TCTTCTCATTCTGAACCCAAAACATAACACTATATCAGCTACTAGAAAGAAAATTAACTCTATCCCAGCTCAAACCAGGACACTTACATAACATTTGAGACTGAGTAATTATTTGGTTTATAACCCAAATTATAAGAGCCAAAATATGTAATACATTTTACTAGTACGGAAATCCACTGCAAAACCTTACATTTTTCTAATTATTCATGCTAATGTCTATTTGAATGCAAGTATTTGCATGCTACAAGGTCTTTGTATCAGCACCACATAACAGAGCATACAGAGACTTTCTGTTAGCCTAACTTTGGAGCAGATAACGATAACCCAGTTCAGCAAACTCAGGCAGTGAGATCCTAGCAACCTTTTTGCAAAGCAGGAGGGCAGCTTGCATCAAGTGGGCTTGGGCACTCTGATTTTCACTCTGAGGCAGAAGCTGAAGTGACCAGATCTGGGTACCACGTGTGTCAGTTGGTCTGACTAGATCCAAACCTAACATGAAGAGCTCTGATCTTATGGCCAGCTGCAGGCAGTAACAGCAGAGAGAGGGACGAGGCTTGGGTTTGTTTTGGTTTTAAACAATACATGGACTTTAACTAGCATTAAGCAATCAGCTGCGTATCTACTTGTTCCAAAGGCTGATAGCTCAACAGTGAGGAAAACTACAACAAGAATTTTTTAAAATGGTCCTTCCGCCCATCAGCTCATGTGAGCTCAGTACTAGCCAGCTGTTCTTAATTGAGGACTAGTTCCAGCTAAACACAAAGACCATGTTGTTTGCATTTGATGAAGAACAGCATATTGCTCAGGCTTCTGCCCACGTTCCTCCCCAGAGCAAACCAAGCTTCCTGAGACGCCTGTGCTGAAGACTTGGGGGTGGAAGAGTAGTTCCCACAACAGCTCCTCTGTTTGGAAAGGAAGAGCTTGAGTCACTTCAGGGAGTTCCCATCACTCCTATAGTCTCCCAGGCAGAGAAGGAAAGTTTAAGGATAAACAACATTAAATGCTGCTAAACCTGTACGGCCTGACTACATATGGACGAGAAGGGATCATTCGCTCGAGTGCTAAATGTGACTGTGCTGCATCCTGCAACTGGACTCCTGTCCTGAAGGTGGCATTTATAAGCACTCTTCTGCTGCTTCTTGAAAAAGCAGATTAAATAGCAGAAGGTAGTTTGAAATGTTATCAGCACTGTCTTCGGGCCTCTGGTGCTGCCAGGTAGACACCCTCACTTGGGTGGCGAGTACCCTTCACTTTGGAGAAGTTTTTCAATACTATTGGCTGAAAAAAAGAGAAAGTCAGAGCTTGATGTGGCAGCAACATTTCCTCAGAGGAGCTGGAATGTTTGGAAAGCAAAAGAATTACATCACCAATGCAGCCTACCCGATTCCTGAAGTTACCAGCGGTACGACTATGGTCTACTGCATATACGAAACCAGCAAGGGGCCCTACTTATGTATCCAAAATCCTCAAAGCAAGCAGAAAAAAGAGAGAAAGCCTCCAGTGGCACTTTGCTTGGAGCTTACACATGGGCAGGTCCCTGCAATGGGCATGTAGAAGACATTTAGCAGTGTGCTGGATGTTTTGCCTTCTAGCTGAGTAGTGGAGCCAGTCTGCACAGGATACAGCAGTCTTCCTTATTTTCACTTTATTTATTACCTGCTTTTCAGATGGCTATTCTGCCTCCTTTTTGTGCAATATTCCCTGCTGGAACCGACAATGTCTCACCTAGTCCCAGCTGCATGTAAGAGTAATTTTGTTACTACACTCCCATTTACTTTTCTTTCCTATTAATGGCATGCCAGGGCCCAGTATTCCCCAATGAACTGTACTCTATGGCACCTCCTCCTGTTCTGATGACGGTCCAATACATACTCTCAAGTAGCTCCCTTTTAGAGGGGTGCTGCTACTGTCCTATATGACTGAAGTTTGAATGCCTTTTTCAGTGCTGCCATTTCTATCACATTATCAAGTCCAACGCCAATGGTAGAACTGTTCTACGGTAGCTGATGGGCTTGCCAAAAGAATCCTAACCCAATTTTCAAAGCCTAGCAGCTAACACACAAAAAAATTTCTGTTACATCAACTACGCAAGTGAGATCCTGAATTATTTAGCACCAATAATGTAATTTTTGAAGTCACTTTTCAAATGGGAACTGGACTGAAAATTTGCTATTAAAGCAACCACAATACTTTGAGGTGCTTAATGTAAGGGGGGAGGGTGCTCTTACAGCAGTTTAATAGTTTCTAAGAGCTAACAGGCTGTCGTTTCCCATTACAGAATGAAAATCAATTTCAGATTTGTAAGTGGGGCCAGTATAAAATTGAAGTCTTATAAATAAGATTTTGCTGTTGGACATTTCAACGATAGAGCTAGCTAGCATTGCATTTAACAATCACTATTATTAGGCTAATTTCTCTTAATGAGAAACTTCTCCTGTGCTGCAGTGTAGCAGCCAGTCCCCATAAAGGCTTTAAACTCTTCTAAAATCGAAGTCCACGTTAAAAAAAATGCCATTACTAACCTGACTTTGACTTCCAGCCCTTCCGATTTCTACAGTAACTAATGGAGACAATGGAGAATGTAGAACAGAAACTGCAGCAGTATTAACAGCTCCTTTCTTTACCAATTCTCCTGTAGTATTATACCAAAGTATTCAATCAAAAATAGGAAAAAAAAATACTGGAAATCCTAAATCTCTTGTATCGCTGTATAACAACAACATTATAACACTTCAGAACATATCTGTAAGGAGTTTCCACCCTGACAGAAATGGACACTTCTTGAAAAGGAGCATTAACAACTTTTTAAGTCATATGCATAAAAACCTTGGTTTTAACCACTTTTTACATCCATGAGTGTTACTATCAGAACTGAGTGCAGAGAACAGGTCTAATTTTGCACATGAGAGCACTTTGTGTATTAGTCAAGTTAATTTCCTTATCTGGGGGTGTTTTACACAACAATGGGAAAAATGCATTTTTAAATGTAGGAAAACAGAAAGGTAAAGTTAAAATAAGTGATACTCAGGCTGATTAATTTAAAGAAATACTGTAAACTTTGAGATCTGAAGTATTGGCACTCTGTGCAGTACCAAGAAATTAGAAGTCTGAGCATTTCTAGCAAAAAAAATAGATATTTCCATTTGGTAGAACAACATACATGTTCTGTTCCTAGGTCTGCACCTCCTAATGGCACTTCTGGTTCAAGGAGTTACATACCTAAGGCCCACAGGCTGTCTAGCAGCCACTTGCAAGTATGCCTTGTCTTTGTGACAGGATGTTCTTTAAGGTGTATGAGCAGCACTAAGTTAATTTTACTTACACTTTTAAACCACATGGAAATAAAAAACCTGACGCACAGCAACCATTGTTCTGTTGATGCTAAAAACCCACAATGTAAGTTTTAATTTAGGTTTCTTGCTTTTTGTCTTTCATATAAGTTACAGCTTGCTACAATTACTATTGTCACTTGTGATAAATGTATTTAAACTACTACTTTTGGAGCACTGATTCTGTACCAAAAGCACAAACTTTGCAATATACCAACCAATTCAATCAGTAAAACACCGTTTCCAGTTCCAATGTCAAGCACAGGGCTGTCATGGGGGACCTTTTGTTTTTCCAACCATCTGATTATGCGAACCATGCTCTCTTCTCCAAACCTATGAAAAACAAGGGTTCAGGTAATTAAGATAGCAAAAATATACAAAAGGTACAGCAAATTTAATTTATTGCTCTCTCCAGGTTTTGCAAAGCATCTGTTACTAAAGCACTTGGGTAACCAACTGCCATAGCTCATACTCCACGTTTGCTTTGTTTAAACTAAAATTAATCACATGGCCTTAAAATTCACCAAAACACCAGCTCTGGGAGGTGAAGCCCTCCATATATTAAAAAAGGTGGCAGCACGCACCACTTGAGCAGTTAAGCCTGAGCTCAGGGATAAAAAGCACCTTTGTTAGTAACACGCACCACAACTACCAGCTCATTTTCTGTGAAACAACAGTTGTCCAAGTCCAACTTAGAAATCCACATTTCAAAATTGGGCAAGAGAGGAACTGGCGGCTTCAGGATTAAAATTCTCCATCATTTTGCCAACATCCAGAACAATTCAGTAACCCACTGAATTGCTGGCTGTGTTTTTGCAACGTCTACTTTTATAAAGAGATAACAGAAACACTCTGGTGGAGTTATTTTATTTACCAAATTTCCCCTGCATCTCCAATATCTTGAAAAGTTTGCAGTTCTCTTTCATATGCAGCATCCCAGCTAGAGTCGGGGGAAAAGAACAGGATATTGCAATTAATACTGGGAAAGATTCAGATTAAAGAGCTAGGAGAAGAAGGGGCGAGAAGGCTGGATCTATGTAGCAGTGCCACTTTATGTCCACGGTATCATCTAGATAGATAAATTGCTCGGGAACACGTTGTCCGCCTGGCATCGAGCTGGCGATGCTCCGAAAGGAAAGCCTGAGGGTTACCAGACGAAAGTATCTGGGGCACAGCACTGGCCTCCTGCTCCCCGGGCAGCACCACCGGGATAAACCCCGCCTGGCCGCCGCCGCCGTCCCCCGCCCGCCCACGGCGGCTGTACCGCCACTCACTGCTCTCTGGTGCCCAGCACCGAGGGGCTGAAGGGCTCCGGCCCCGCGGGGCCCCCGGGCCGCTCCCCAACCACCGCCATCGCCGCCGCCATGCCGGGCCCGCACGGCCCGGAAGTACCTCGGCACCATAGAGAGCAGGTGCGAGAGGGCCCGCGGCCGCCGCTCTGGCGCTTGGAGGACTCTTTCTCGCTGCCCGCTGCCGCGGCCTGCGGAGCGGGGGGGAGCTCAGTTCCCTCAAAAAATTCGAAGTTTTTTATAGTTTTGTTTCTAAGGAACGGTAACGGCCCAGATGACGGGATTTTCCACCGTGCTGCTGGATGATCTGTGCGGGGAAATAGCTGGGCTAGAGCAAAACCAGCAGGCGCCTGCGACGCTGGGAGCGTGGCAGGATGTCCGACAGGACGCTGTTGGCAAAATGAGAGCCGAAACTTTTTTCTTTTGCGAAGCGTAGGGGGACAGAAGAATCCCGGGGGCTTCGTAAGCCTAGAACATCCCATAACAGAGTGCCCAAACTGAAAAAGCCAACAGACTGGAGTGATGAAGGGCACTGCTGCTCAGTCAGCTCCCGTACCGCTCTTCCTCTGCGACTTCTTGCCCAGCCCTTCAAAACCCGCACAAAATACCCAACTGCATCCTGCAATCTCACAGGTTTTGCAAAGGACTCGTCGCCCGGAGATGCTCGCACCTTCCCGCTAACGCTCCCTGGCCCACCGGCACTTGGGCGCGCATCCCACCGCAAGCCCAGGGGCACGGCAGGCCCCAGGCTCAGGTGAAGGGCACCCATCCCAGCCTGCCAGGAAGCCGAAGGGCCCGGCCCAAAAGGCCCAGCTCTCTCCTTGCCCCATGGAGCTGAGTCTCGGCCCGCCCCCCCCCCCAGCACCCCATGATGGCGGCTCTGTCCCTGTGGGGGACTGGACTACATTTCCCAGAAGCCCCCGCAGGTGCCTCTGCCGGAAGTGGGCGGTGCCGCGATCGCGCGCTGTGGCTTGTGGGGCTCGGCGGCGGCGGTGGTCTCCCATCATGGCGGCTTCCATCTCGGGCTACACGTTCAGTTCCGTCTGCTACTACAGCGCCAACAGCAGCGCCGACCACGTAGGTACCCGGGACCGCCGCGTCCCGGCGCGGTGAGGCGAGGGGGGGCTTCTCTCGGGTTGTAGGGCTCGTGTCCCTCCCCGAGCAGCGGGCCGGGCCGCGCCGCGCCGCCGCCAGTCGGGTCCCGGCCGGGGGTAGCGGCCTCGCTCGGCTTCTACCGGCGAGATGGAGGTGCTCCTCGGCGGCGGGGGTGGTCGTGGGGTGCCGCCCGGTCCCGGCTCGGGGGGTAACTTGCAGACCCGCCGGGTCCCGCTGCTGGCGGGGCCCTCGGCCACCCTGCCGGTGTGGGGCATGGCTGGGCTGGACGTGGGGCGCCGGGGGCTGTCCCCCGCCGGCGTGGGGCTCTCATACGGCACTCAGGAGATGGGTTGTGGGCGAGAAAACACGTGTGGGAAAGCTGTGGGAGTGGGCGTGTACCTTGCGGTAGCGCTGGTTTTCCAGCGCCGCTCACAGCGCGGAACCGGGGCGTTTCTAAATCCTGATCTTTTGCTGAGAAACTTCTAGTCTGAGCTTGCTCCCTTATCTCTGCAGCAGGCAGCGATGCACCGCCAGTTCAGTGTTTGTGCCAAAAGCACCTGATGCCCGCTTATTCTCCTTCCTCGTGTTGGGCGGGGATGGAGAATGAAAGATGACATTAAGTTAGTTACCTTCTGAGTGTTATGATCCCTGGTGGCGTTCAGGGTGCAGCCCAACCTCCATATGTAAGTTTTAAAAAAGCTTCTGCAGATGTAAACTCCACTTCCCCTTTGGTTTGAAGGAACCAAGCAATGCTGCTCCTCAGCCACCCTCTGCCTGCATAGCTGGGACTGGAGGCAGAGTGCTCCTTTACATAATCTCTGTTTGCCTTGTAGTAGTGTGTTACCTACGGAAGCTTTTGGTGGAATATTGGTTTTGGACAACCTATTCCTGTAGTGTTGTGGAAGGGTGTTGGTAAATCAGAAAATTGGTCTCTGTAAACCGAAGGACAAGTTATACACCTACTGCAGCTCAGATATGTATTTCAAACTAAATATTTGGTTTAATTCTTCCATTTAATGCCAAGAAAGTTATGGTAAATGACTGTGCATAGTGCTTTTTTTTTCTATTTTTAGTCCTTTTTTTTTTTTCCTTTAAAATTGTAGGAAGGATTTCTGCTAGGAGAGGTGAGACAAGAAGAGACCTTTAGCATTAGTGATTCACAAATCAGCAACACTGAATTTCTACAAGTGATTGGTAAGTAATAGAACTTTGAGAAATTGTGAAAGAAGCACTGCTCGGTTCTTCAGTTTTCAGTACAACAGTTCAGTAAGAATTACTTCACTTGTGAGACCAGCACAAGGCGTTCCAGTCTTTTAGAATCACATTTACTATAGTATTTGTGTGTTCGTGGTTGAGGTGTTGGGAAAGGAAACAGTTCTTTGCTAGATACGGGGTTTTTTATGCATCTCCTGTTGTGGAGAAAAGATTGTTTGTTGAAGACATTTATCTGCATTTCATGATGGAGAAATTATTTATTTGGCTTTTGGTCCTGCAGGGCGTTTCCTGCTTGATATGGTTGCCTAAATACAAGCATGTGCTCAAAATAAAGTAAAATAAATGCATTGCTTGATTTACTAATACTGAAAGCGGGCAAATTTCCACTAGGGGGTTTGGGTGGATGGCTGGTAGTTGATGACATCATAAACTGTGACAGCAAGATTTGCCAAGGAATGTTTGTCAAACAGTTTACTTTATTGATAAGCACAAGGACTGTACAGCTGATGTGTTGTTGTTGTGAAAAGTGAAAGTAGAGCTAAGATCTTGCTGTTAAGTGTTGTTGGCTGAAGTAGATATTTTTATACATGAGTGAGAAGCTGTTGCATTTTTTTAGCTGTAGGGTTTATAAAAAAAAAAGGAAACCCCTGAAGGAAATTACCTTTTTTGTTTACATATATATAACCTGATGTTAAAATGCATCTAAACCTTATTTAAAAACCTGAATGTGTACATACCTGGCTTTGTGGATCTAATTCCAGATAACATAGCAGGGTCTACATAAAGCTTAACTAATATGGAAACATATTGCAGTTGAGTCTCAAATGTTACTCTGATACGGAACTAATGATCTGTGAAAGTGTGTATTGTATTATGTTACATCTCAAGATACTTGCCCCCTTAAAGTAGTGATGGTTGTGTATACAAGAATCCAGAAGGTTAAGTAGTTTCCTGTTGCAGTTATTCCTAAGGAAACACGGGTGATAAATCGACTGTGTGAAGTGTCAATTAATTACAGTTAATTAATCGATCTAAATTACAAAAAATAAAGGCATAGGATATTTTGTGTGTGTCAAAGTATTGTATAAAGGAAGGCAGCTGATAGCTATGTCTGTTCAGACAAAACTAGACATTACTATTCAGTGGTGACTGATCTTAGTTATTGTTGACAGTGTAATACAGTAATGTCACCAACTGCAGCCTCAGCATGGTTGCGTAAGCCAAGTGTTTGTGGTGTTAAAAATTACTCCCTTTTTAGATAACTCTTGTCACATTCTTGGTTACAGTTATTTTCTGAAAGGGAAATTACCCACCCCTAGAGATCTTCTGGATTTTTTTTTTTTTTTTACTTCAATATTTATTCATTGACATTAACTCTTGAACTCCCAGTTCAACTCATGAACTGAGATTGACAGTTTTGTGGCACTGTTGTCGCAGATGAGTTTTAACATTCTTGCATGCCTGCTGTCTCAAAGCTTAGTGGTGGTGTTTGAGTATATATGTGTATATAGTATATGTACTATATATATATAAAGTCAATGCGTAAAACTTAAATTTAGAATGATGGCTGCTTCGTGTCTTCTGAGCAGTAGGCTTTTCGCTTCCTGTTTTTCATAGGCAACAAGGTCTGTGTAGCAACATAATAACCTGAGAATCAAGTATGTATTCTCAGCCGTAGTCAGTATATTTGCTGGAAGGAGTGGGTCTAAGCTGGAATAATTATGCTTACTGGCTTTGTTTAGCAGGTTGTTTCCACAGATTCCTGTATGCCAGTGTAAAAATATGGGGTTGATACACTTTTAAACAATTCCAAATAAAGAAAGTCAGTAACCAGCAGCAGCAGCGTGAGTTCTTGCCAGTGAAAATGTATGGTTTCTCAGGCAATACGCCTGCCATGGATGTTCAGGGCCTTGTTTTGATAGTGGCTAAATATGCTGAGATGCTAATGTGTGTAGTCTGTTGTTCTTGGGAACTGTGATTTGATTCTGACTCTGCTGAGATTGCAGTCGTGAGCAGCCTGTGACTTTCAGAACAGCAGGTGGTGAGTCACTCTACAGGAAGGAAGAGTCTAAACAAAGTTGTTGCTAAACTCTCCAGTGGGGTTCTAATATAGGAGCTTGAGATATTATTGCTACATAAGTGCTATTCAGTCTGAGCAAATACAGTTATGTGATCAAGGAATAATAATATGAATAAATGACAAGCTGTATTTGGTAAAAAGTCAGAGTAAAGGAGAACTTCAATGAAGTACTAAACACTACAAAAAAGTAAGTCGTACTCGGTGTTAGAGAGATAATGTGGATCGGAATTTTGCTTGTCTTGCTCTTCTCTGAGATTACTGATACATTATAAGCTTTGCTGCTGAAATAAACATCTTAGCATTTACTACAACCTCTTAAATGAAAAAAATACTGCTGTGACTTTTTAATAATTCATATAACAGAATTATAAATTTCAGTTAACCATTTTGGAGTGGTGTTTAACCCCTTTTCTCATTGAGATTCTATTTGCCTTGCCTTTCTAAATACTCTAATGTGTAACATTTCAGTGATTTCCTTCTCCATCCCTTTTTTTATTCATTGCTGCTGTAATAAACAGTGTATATGAATGCAAGTAAAATGTTGTGGAAAGGTGTATAAAAAAAAAATCATAAATGCCTTTGTCAGGAGGTTACAACTATAAAATAGTATCAAAAGTGTGTATTTGAGGCTTAGATATATCTGCGTATATCTGAGCAAGTGTATGTCTTGCTTATTGTTAAAATATTTTCCTCTGTAAAATGGGAGATTAGAAAGAGAAGCTAGTTTTCCGGGTATGGTGCTGTGTCATCAAGTGTTGTTGAGACATTAAGGGCAGCGCGTGGTCTGACACAAATGTTTATTTGCTCAGTAGCTGCGATGTGGAAAGTTCATGCAAGATATGCCACTAATTTCTCTTTACCTTGAGCAGTTGGACATATGTTTCCTTTTTTTTTTTTGTTTGTTGTTGCAGAAATCCATAACCATGAGCCTTGTTCAAAACTCTTTAGGTAAGCATTTTCTGTTGTCTTCTTATGTTGGCTGCAGAATATAAAAATAGGTAGTTCACTGAAATATATTAGCATTTCAAATGTACCAACTGTTGTTTGCTCATGTGATGATATTACAGAAATACATGTAAATGGCACCAACCATGAAAATGAAAGTATGAGTTTACGGGTTTAGTAGCACTTACCTTAGGTGAGAGAGGGTGCTGAGGTAGCTAGTACAGGCTTATTTCTCTCTCGCTAAATTTCCACCTCATGTAGTTAGTGGAGGTAGGATAGCAGTCAGATCGAATAATATCACTCTGATAATTAGGATGAATGTCAAAACCAATTTAAGTTATTGTAGTCTTAGGTTAGCTCTGCTTGGGCCTGGTGGGTCACAGAACACCTTGTGTGCCCTAACCTTAGTAGCTTGCTGGGTTAACAAGTTGTTTTCTAGTTAGTTGAACTGACTTGCACTAACTAATTATTCTGAAACTTTCAGCTTACTGGTTTTTTTGCCTTCTGATCTCCTGTACTCCAGAATTTAAATTAAATATAGGTCTATTATATTCTATTTAGCAGCTTCCATCTAGTTACATGTAGCTTTTCTCTATAGTCTTCACTTCTTATACAGTGATATCTTCTAAATTGCTGTCTAGAAACTCTTTTTAGAAGGAATTTCTTATTAATCTTCTCTTGTCTTTATTTAGAGATTTCCAGCCAATTAAGAAGACACAGTACCTTAGATACTATGATTGACATTGGTTGCATTAGAGAGAAAAGCTGCAGTCTGTTATTTGGTATCTGATAATTACAGAGAGGAAGGTACTCTTAACCCAGTGATTTAAATGCTAGAGACTCTACACATCAAGATAATATCCTAGTGTCTAGTAGACTCTTTCTGGTTCCTAGTGATGCTTTGTGCAGTGCATATCAAAACCGATCACATTTACGCGTTCTCCCCACTCAAGAAATTGGTTGTTAGTAACTGAGCTGATGGAGGAAGGGGAAGAAGTCTGTATTTCAGTGCATGCTTTCTGCACAAGAAAACCGGTGATTTATTTACTTCAGAGCACAGGAGAAGCTCTCAGAGCTCATATAGCTTTTATCAGTACCAGAGTGTGCCGTTGGTTTCTCTGTTCCGTTAGTTATAGCAGATGCTAATTTGGGGGCATTCTACCTTATCCTTTTGACTTAAGTGTAGCCAGTCTGAGGGGGCCTATCGCTCATCCGCTCTGTGTTCTTGTAAGCTGGCACTGTTGATGTTCAGTATAGCAGGCTTGGTTCCAGTGCTTTTACCAACATGTGGGATCTGAATAAGAAGCAAGGATTTTAAAAGGACTGATTTCTCTGTCTGTGCAGTTTTCAAATGAAGGTGTTTTGTTATGTACTAGTTGCTCATCCCTTAAGAAAATTATTCTTGTAAAGTGTAGGAAGAGAAATAATTGGATGTCCACTACTTACAAGAATGTACAAATATTGTGAACATGAATTGAAAAGATTATGCAAATATTATGTAGTATCTCAAATAAGTAATTAGTTGTAGTCTTAATATTCACAGTAACTTGCATCTTGAAACAAATTTTATTTCCACCCTTATTTACCAGCCAAGTACTGAGCTCAGGATTTTCTATTGTGGGGTTTTTTTTACCACCACGCACAAGAATTGAGATCATAGACCTCTAAAACAGAGTGTTTTCCTGCACTGCTTTAGGTGTTAGTGATATCAGCTCTTGAAAGAGACTAAGGACTTGGCAGGTACATCAGGGAGGAATCTGTTTTCAAATGTTTTGTCCTTTTATCGTGAAGTGTAATCTTGAGTTTATAAACCTGTCTGTGTACATAGATTTATAAATTCTTAAATCTGTCGTGTCCTCAAAATAACAACATGTCGGGGTTTGGGCCTCAGTTCTGTAAGCAGAGCCATATGGGAAGACCATGGTATTTCGGATTCTTGCTGACCTCAATATAACTGTGTTGGTTTCAAGGGTCCAATCATGTGAGTCTAATTGCAGGACTGGAGCTCGAGAAATTGATTCGTGGTTGCATGTAAAATGGCCCTGCTCTCCTTTCTTCTTTGGCAGGTGGGCCTCTTACTATCAAAGCAGGGTTTTAGAGAATGCTTGTCAAAATAAAATTACACAGTCCGTTTATGTACATACCTCTTGTTGTAGGGGCTTACAGTGAAATACTAGGCATCAAACTAATGTGTGCAATGAAAGGATTTTAAAACTAATAATTATAGGCATCTTGTATTTCATTACTAGTGGTTTAAAAGTGGTTAGAGTTTTCACACCAGCTAGTCTTCTGCATCTAATTTAAATGCTCTGCACCTTCCTCTGTAAGCAACTGCCTCTGTCTATTAGCTGCGCGGTCAAACCTAGGCTTCTAACTGTGCTCTATACGGCACCTGAGTTGGATATCCTAAGTAGGTGGTGTGAATACTGATCTATGTTGATAAAGGTAAAACTGTAGAAGTTGCTTTGTAATGTCTAGAATGCCATCTATTCAAAGAACAGTCAAAGTATAAATTATTTACTTTATGTATAATGTGTGTGTGTAAACTGTGTACCTACCTTTCTCTCTTCCTTTTTGGTTCAAGCTTTTATGACTATGCAGGCAAGGTTAATGAGGAGAGTTTGGACAGGATTCTTAAAGACCGAAGAAAAGTAAGTTTTCTATCTTTTCCTCCTGTTCTAGTCATTAGAGCCTATAATTAGAAAGAACGATTTTGGAAAACAAACAAACAAACAGAGGTAGTTAACTAGAAGCAGTATTTTCGTTCACAAATCTGATGGTTTGTTTTGACCCAAGGCTTGTCCTGTACAGAAGTTGGTAGATTTGTGGTACTTGGGTTAAATTGGGGGCAATGTCTAAATTCCCTAAAGAAATGCAAAGGATTTAAGTTCAGGTCTCCAAAAGTGAAGGGCTAGTATTAATTCACGCAAATTTCTGAGCTAAACATGTAACATAAAGATTGTGTACTCTGCTGCTGAAACCAACAAAAATGTAGATGATCTGAAAATCTGTTTTAAAGAGTTAATTTTAAAGGGTTGTAATGATATAGGCTTGTAATTGTAATTTTCCCAATGTTCAGTTTCAGTTTCAAACTGGAAAAACTGTTTTATCGGTTATGTCAGACGTTGTCACAGCTTTACGTCACGCATATGTTGTTAGCAGCACAACTACTATTAAGAAGGTTAAATTTTAGTAGTTATTTGGAGAGGTCAAACCTTTTTTCAATGTTTTGTCTCATTCCATACTTGTAGTGCACAATCTTTCTAATTATCGAGTAATTGATTCAGAAATTCTCAAACTGATCCATCAAAGAGCTGAGTTGAAGGTGTGGCTCCTTACGTAGTGAAGTGAATCCAGCAGTCAGCTCACTCTGGCAAGAAGAGAGGTGGCTGACTTCCATGGTTCAATTTGTGCCAACTGTGGACCTTGTTAGACCTAGCAGGAAAGCATCACTAATATGTGAATTTGACTCACGAGGTCTGGTTAGAGCCAGAGCTAGTACAAGGTAGAGGTGGTTAAAACAAGACCTTTTTTCTTGTTTGACTTATTTTTACAAAGCACCAGCAAACCAATGTCATTCCAAGCTGCTTGTAGCACTGCTGGTTGTGTTTCACTAGTAGCAGAGCTGACTGTCAAGGCATGACCTGTTGGGCTTTTGGGATTTCTGTCCTCTACAGGCGACTCAAGTGTAACTTTCACTCGTCTGAGTAAGAATGCCTACTGTGTGACTTGATCATCATTATGCAAAGAGTGTGATGACAGTTGCCTAACTGCTAATTGAATTTGCAGTCATTTCTGTTTACCTTACCCACCTGGACTGTGGACTTTTGCTTAGAGACAAGGCTTACACTGAGGAGGGATCTTTAGGGAAGCAAGTCCTAAATCTGTGCAACTTCTGCAACACCAATGATTATAGTGCTTTTTTCTTGTCTGTTTCTCTCAGCAAATGCTCTCAGAATAAACTCCTCTGTGTAAACTAATGTATTTATGCCAAGTACATAGGGGCTTTGTGTGCATATTTGTACATACAGACATGTACATCTTTATGCTGGTTATGGAGTGAGTTTCCAGTCTCGATCCTGAATTCTGTAACCCCATAACTCTGCTCTAGAACACTGCAGAGCAGATGAAGTTCCCCTTCAGGAGGCAAAGCAAAGAACATAATTAAAAAAATGTTTGCATCCCACTAGTTTTCAGTTGAATTTTACTTTGTTAGGGCCTACCTTGCAAGGAGACTCTGGCAAGATGCTTTATCTGTGGTGAGAAAGCAGACAAAACTGGAGACATGAAAACTTGCAAGCATCATGTGACTAAAGCACTACAGATTTAATGACATTAATTGTCATAATGTCAAAAAAGAAAGAAATACTGCTGTCTGGGGAGCAAGACAGTCTTGTATTCTCTTTTGTTAGCAAACTAAGCACATTATTACATTCAGACTAAGTAATTGTACAGATGTACTATAAAAAGTTAAAACCAGTACTTCTATTTTTTTTATTTAACACAGGAGTCGTATTGCTTAATATGTAGAATCTGCTCTATTCCACTGAATGTATACATGCAGTCTTAATGCATCACCACATGATAGTGCCTATTCCTGGGACACTTCCTAAACCAAATTGTTAATGATGTGTCCTTTTTCATTCATCTCTTAAATGTTAGTCTACATGAAGTAAAGGAGTTTAATGCATGTTGTATTCAAAATAATAATTGAATTAGAATGGGTCTTATCTGATGTACATACGAATCTTTTCACAATGCAATACATGAGACACTTTTATTGTATACAGCAGATTAGTCCCATATGTCTCATGAACAGACATGAATTTGCAAATATATTTGAAATACTGGAAGTGTCTTTACAAATTAATACAAGTGAATAGGCAGTTGAAATATTTAGGCTAAAGAAAACCCACATCTGCTGTGTTTGAAAACAGCTCAAGTCTAATAATTTGAAGATACTCCAAGGTTTGTTGCTAAAATTAAACAATTGAAGTATATTGGAAATGGGATCTTGAATGCTGCTGAGGACATACAGGTGTTTGTAGCACAGTAAGGTTGAGCAATTAATAGTCGTCGTAACAATGTCACTTGTTTCAGGTTATTTAATAGGTGCAAGCCTCTAGTAATTCAGTCTGATTTTGTTGTAATAAAGCTGTTGGCTAATTCATGTGATACCACAGTGTTAGCAAAAGTTAAATCTGTATCTCTCAGTTGATACTTTGGTTTTTTCTGATGTATTTTGGTTACAGAACGTTATTGGATGGTACAGATTTAGGAGAAACACTCAGCAGCAAATGTCATATAGAGAGCACATCATTCATAAACAGCTGACACACATTCTTGGAGTGCCTGACCTTGTCTTCCTTCTCTTCAGCTTCATTTCCACTGCAAATAACTCAACACATGCTTTAGAATATGTGCTTTTTAGACCAAACCGAAGGTAAGCAATCTCTGTATATGAAACAGTCCTCACTTTTTGTTCTTCTTACTGCTATTCTTTATACTCTAAACTATTTTGAAGTTTGTACAATTACATGTAAAGAAGGCTTTGTGTTTGTCAAAAGATGTCTTGGTATGCAATTGTTAGTGATGACAGCTTTTTTTTTCTGTGCATGTAATTTATAAATTAAAGTTTTGGGGTGAGAAAAAGTTCTTTTCAGTCTTATAATCTTCAGACAACAAAAGAAAAAAATTTTAGGAGAAATCAGATGTCAGTACCATGTTTCTTATAGTAGACTGGAATGAAGCTTCACCCTTCTTGTATCTGTGCTAGTTTGAATGCAAAATTAAAGGGTTCTAAGAGGTATAGAGGTAGGCCCCTCTCAAGGGAGTTTTTGATCATGCATTTATTTTGGACACAACTTCTAATATTTAACAGCTTTTATAATAAACCTAATGCAGAAGCTTTAAAATTAGATGAATTGTGATCATCAGAGATGGGATAATGTCAAGGCTGCTGTAAAGATCTTTTGAATAAGAATTAAGAAGTCTTTCTAAACTTTCTCTACAGGTATAATCAAAGGGTGTCACTTACTATTCCTAATCTAGGCAACACTAGTCAACAGGAATACAAAGTTTCTTCGGTGCCAAATACTTCTCAGAATTATGCCAAAGTTATTAAGGAACATGGGTAAGGATTTTTCCTTTGCAAATGAAGTACAGTCATCAAGCTTTGTGTTCTGTACCTTCCAAAGAATACTACAAATACGCATTTCAAGCAGGAAAAAAACTAGTTCTGGAGGAGAATGATCAGTTCCCAGTGCACTTTTTTCATGCTTAGATCTGAATCTTTTAGAAGCACAAAGAGGGACTTGGTGCACTAATCAGAAAAGCAGAGTCAGTATGGCCAGTTGGTGCTGTAGTCCTTCTGGCTGGAAGTTTCTTACTTGATTTCCACCCACCCCCCCAAGGAATTCTGTGTGCAAGCATGGTTTAAAACTTGAACTCTGACTTGGAAGTGTTGAAGTCTTGTTGTTGTTCTTAAGTAATTTTAATTAAATGCCGCAAAGTAGCTCTTCTGACTGTTAACAGTGAAATTATACAAGCTTAAAGATTTCTGCACAAGTTTAACCTCATTTAAATGGGACTTTATTGTCCCAGAAGGAATTTTGGTATTGAATATACTGCTGTCCAAATTTTGCTTCTTGAGAGTATGGTATGTTTTTAGCAATATAAAATGAAATACATTTTAGAAATACAATGATAGACTGTTTAACAGCAATTCAAAGGCAGCATAAGCTAGAAACTTATGTTGTCTTTTCTTACTAATGATTTCTGCTTTTTTTTTTTTTTTTTTTTAGTACTGATTTTTTTGACAAAGATGGAGTGATGAAGGACATCAGGGCTATATATCAGGTTTATAATGCACTTCAGGAAAAAGTACAGGTAACTTCCTTTACTTAATATTGGTCAGTATGTATGTGGCATCTTTTGTTTGTCCTTTGGTTAAACCAGGAGTGGAGGAGATGGAGATCTTTAGAGCTCATAAACAATTTATCATGAACTGTAGGAAAATAAGTCTGACTTTAATAATGAAATGTGTCAGTTTCTATTTAATGTGTGCGTTTGCAGTGGATGCTGTAAAAGTGGTTGGTATGAATATCATCAATTCTTTCTCTTTTGCAAGTACGAATGATTTAATGCTTAATGATTTCTGGGAGATGTTAGCTATTTTTAAGTGTATGTGTTGAAGAAAAGCCTTGCTGAAGGCTGCAGGGATTTGCACAGGTTTAAAGGCTTGCCTGTGTGAGTTTAAAAATTACTCCTGGCTCTTGGTATGTAGCGTGCAGCAAAGAGCTCCATCTGTTAGTTAAAACTTGTGAATGTTTTGTGTAGAGCATGAGTGAATCCTGCTCCAAATGTGGCAAAGCATCTGAAAGTGCCTTGAGTGTCAAATCTACTAAATGTAAGCTTGTCAATTCACAGCTTGTCCTATGTGAAGAGCAGCATAGCTGTGCTGCCTCAGGAGCACACACATCTGCTAATTGTGCTGTAGTCACAGCTTATTTCCAGGCTTTCCCGTTACGTCTGCCCTGGAGGGATTTGTGTCTCTGCTCCAGTTTAGCTTTGCTGGTTGGCACATGTAGCAGAGAACAAGGCAGTAATCGCTCCAACCATTCCCTGACCCTGCTTGCACAGGAGAACTACTATTTCTCAGTGGAAGTTGCTGCTTTCTAACCTGCCTTGTAAGGTGGGTAGCTCTCAACGAGAAGGCAGACAGCTTTCATGTCAACATGAGACATGAAAATTTATTTTCAGAGGTCTATCCCGTTAGCTAATGGTATTATTCTGTAATGCTGTTTTTGCCAAAAATGCGTATATACTTTCGTGCTCTTGCTGTTGTTTGAATTAGTGTCTGGAAAAATGGAAAATGTAACGTCATCAGGGAGCTGTCTTCCTACCTGTAAAAACTGTGACTTTGTTGTATTTCACCATGTAAATCATGCTGCTGTACATTGTTGACAGAGCTTAAAAGTAACTTAGGTGTTAGCTGACTTGAAGAACTTTCCTCTTTAAAGTGTCTATTTCGCAGAGAATGTGACAGTACTGGAAATAAGTTTTCTGGTAAAGCAGCTGACATACGTGTATTTGCATTATGCACCATTTACTTAGGAGGGGAGGGTTTAAACTTTATAAATTTCTAAAAATTAGATATAGAATCCTAGAATGGTTTGGGCTGAAAGCACAGTTAATGATTTTCAACTCTGTAGGCAAGATCGCTAATAATAACCTTTTGGAGAAGAAACAGTAAATGACTAGTGACTTACTGTTTAAGGACTCACCAGTGCTTTTAGAGTTGTGTACTCTTCAACACTGATCATGTTTAATGATAATGACCAATACTTAGTTTCTGAAGAAGTAAAAAATATCCAGTATAACATGGTTAGATTAAAAAAGAAATCAATATTATCCAGAACTGTTGTTAAACTTGGATCCTTCTGTGGAAAATTTCACATTTCCTAACCAGGATAGAGAAACCTTCTTGAAAAATCCATGGGTCTTGTTTATTTAATAGAGATATCAGTTAGGAGATCAGCTTGGAACAGTTGTCTCGAGTCAAGTGTTTCATACCCCAGTTCAAATTTGGTATAGTACAAAAAGTATGCCTCTTTATGCTACATTTTAAAATCATGCTGCTATAATATCATTATTGTGCTAACAGCAGTGTATGGAAAAAAAAAAAAAAAAAAAAGTCAGAACTCTTCCACTAAATAGAAAGAACTAACTTTGGATCTTATTAGAAATCGTCCTGTAATGATGAATTATTTGGAAATGCTTTTCCTATCATGCAGCATTTGGGAATTGGCAACAGCCAGTAAAGAAAAGGATTGTCAGGTTGAATATTATGCTCTGATATAGTTAACTCCTGCTCTTAGGTTTTGTGCTTTTTATGGCTTCTTGTCTGGTAGTAGCTTTGTTAATGTTGTTATGAAAGTCTTTCATGTACTTTTGCAAAATCTTAGCATATCTTATGTTTTTCTCCTAGGCAGTGTGTATAGATGTAGAAAAGAGCGAACGTGTTGTTGAATCTTTTCAAGCTGATGTAAACAAGTTAAAAAGGCAAATTGCGCAGAAGAAAAATGAAAAAGAACAAGAAATAAGTAAGTTGCCTTTTAATTATTTTGTTTTGGAAGCAGATGCTTTAAGGACAAAATGTTTTCTGGTATTATTTTGAGTTGTATTGCTGATAGCTCATAGCAAAAGGAAAAAAAAAATCATATTGGGAAGGGTATATGAAGGATTTACACTGAATGATACCTGAACTGTGAAAGTATGTGTACTGCAGATATTTCTGTAGGAGTCATCCAATGTTAGCAAACTTTAAACATAGGAGATAGACAAAGCTGTAGAGAAAGATTCTGGAAATAACACAGGAAAAGATTTGTTGTAGGAAAGGAAAAGTGGAGCAAAGCTAGGAATGGAAAAGGCAAATCTAAACGCTGGAGAGATTCCTTCTGAAGTATTACATAGAAACAGGGTGCTGTGTTTACAGGCCAGTAACTATCAATGGGTTTTGAAATCATTGTTCCCTTTGCCACTCCTCAACCCTATCCCCAGTTATTTTACTGAACACCAGACAAACTGGGTGAAGGAAAATGAGTGCTGAAGTGATGAATGTCATTGTAGATCATCTGAAGTGTTGTCTAGATGATTTTTGTCCTTGTAGCTTTTAGTGGATCTATCAGGTTTTTCAACACTGATTTAGAGGAGACCATCTGCATTTTTATCCTCCTCTCCCACTAATTTAGTGTATCCTAATTTAGTCAGCATTTTTTGCATTATTTGATGACTTAGTGGTGAACGTGATTAGCATTGAACCACCACTTTTCAATGTTGAAGTAAATCTTCCCAAAGTCCATTTTGAAGTCATTCCTATCTTCAGAAGTACCTGCTAGAAAGTGGAAGAAACTATTTAAATGCAGAATATTGTTGGGATTTGCCTACCTGTTTCAAGTATCATACCATCACTAATACAAATTTCAATCTGTATTAGTTTCAAATCCATGAAACTACTGAAATATTGTCCTTCTTGCAGCACATTGGGGGGATTCATTTTGGTGGAAGTTGAATCAGGTAATTCTTTGATTTGTTCAAGGCAATGCAAGCATGACAGTCTTCTCGATCTAGTAAAGCTCTGAACGCAAAAATTACATTTCTGCTGTGTTTTGAAAACCTGTGTTAATATCGAGTTGATTGGGTTTAAGTTTCCATGGTGCAAATAAGTCCCATTAAAAATCCATGGTTTTATTAGAGTTGGTTCTGCATTCTGTATTAATAGTATAAGTTTTCGTGATATGTATTTAGGACTGGTAGGGAAAGCCATTAATAGGTGTATGTTCATCTTTTTTTGCTGCTCCTTAATTTTCTGAATTGGTGAGATCTATTGTGTGAGCATACTTGGCTGGTTGCCACACTGTCCCTCCTTCCTACAAATTGAATGTGTCTTCAGGAGACTTTTGCTTAGCAGTAGGTAGGTTTTGTGAAAAGCCTGGACCTTTCCAAGAAGACATTGCTGATCGAATTTGTGAGCGTAAGGGAAGACCGAAGGTAGAGAGTAGGAGCAGAGAATAGGCAAATGGGAAGTAATATTTAAAAAAAAAAAAAAAAAAATTGATAAGCAAATTACATATTTCAGCAAACACTGCCTTTTTTCCCATGTTTTGAAATGGTAAGCAAATAACTAAATTTTGTAATTTTAGCTACAGGATGTTTTTTATTATTTGTGTATGTTGTTATCTAAAGCTGTGTCTGAGACTAAAAGGTGGCTTAGATGGGTTAACACCCTAAACTGTGCAATAGGCCCCTCTGCTGCTATGACTGGATATTTTTATTTTCTCCAGGCAGCAAGTTACTGTTATCACATGAGCA